>CM024756.1:43213821-43257260 GCA_014218235.1 Colocasia esculenta
CTGTTCTTCACAGTCACTTGGTTCAGCTTTCTGTAGTCAATGCATAACCTAAGTGACCTGTCTTTCTTCTTGACGAATAATACAGGTGCGCCCCAAGGGGAAACACTAGGGCGTATAAATCCCTTATCTAGCAACTCTTGTAACTGCCTCCTTAACTCGGCTAACTCCGCAGGTGCAATCCGATATGGGGCCTTCGAGATAGGAGAGGTGCCCGGAAGCAACTCTATGGTGAACTCTATCTCTCTATCTGTGGCAAACCAGACAATCATCAGGTAAACGTCTGGAAAATCCTGCACTACCTCAATCTCTGCAAGAGTAGGTGACTCATCAGCCTTCGGTACTAATACCATGCTGGCAAGAAAAGCGTCACACCCTTGTTTACCATGCGCATCGCCTTCATGGCAGAGATGACCATCTTTCCCGCCAAGTTCCTTGGCAAGGGATGAGAGAACTCGTCCTCACCAGGAATGCGGAAAACATCCTCTTCCGACGACAATCCACTAACACAGAGTGCTCCTCTAGCCAATCAAGACCAAGAATAGCATCATAGTCCTTCATCTTTAGCAAGAAGAAACACCATCTAGGATTCTATCCTCAATGAACACAGGTAACGACGGAATGCACTTCCTAGTCCATACCTTACCCGCAGGGGTTGCACAGACAAAGGACCTCTAAATCCTCAGACTGTACACCTGACTCTAGGCTAACTGCGTAGCGAACTGCTCGGAAATGAACGAGTGAGTAGCACCCGTATCAAACAAAACCCGAGCGTGCACACCTAGAAGTAAAATCATACCTTCGGTTACATGCTTCGCCTGCTCGGCGTCCTCGCGTACTAAATTAAACACTCGAGCTGGGGCTCGAGGCCTTCCTGGTCTTCCTGTAGCTGGCGCTGCTGCCGCTACCGCTGGGGCTGGCGCTCCGCGCTGGACTCCCTGCTGAAGTCTTCGGCAATCCTTGATCTTGTGGTCGCTGCTTCCGCACTTCAAGCACTTTCCCATAATCATCCAACATTCGGTACCACCATGTGTCTTCCCACAGTGGGGACACTCTTTCTTACACCAGGGTAACGTACAGAAGGTACCTGAGAACTGTCCGTCTGCCACTGATCGCTGTTGTGTATGGTACACTGCTTTCTTCTTATCCTATCGCTGGAACGTAGCTGCAGGTCTTTTCTGCGAAGCCTTCTTCTCTTCAAGGTATTGCTCCATCTCACCCTCCTACCTATAAGCGGCACTGAGGGCCTCGTCCAAAGTGCGGTGGTCAAACGCCACGAGCCTCGTCCTCAGTGATGGCTTCAGGCCCATCACGAATTTCTTTGTCGTCCTGCGCTCAACTGCCACGATATGAGGTGCATATTTAGAGAGTTTTAGAAAATCTTGCCTCATATTCTAGCACGGTCATGGAGCCTTGAGCCAAGAGGAACTCCTGCTCCATCCGATCTTGATATGCTCAGGGACGAACTTGGCCCGAAAGAGCCTCACGAACTCGTCCCAAGCAACATCAATAGCTCCGTCCTCAATCGGGTACGCAGCAATGAAGCCCACCATACATCAGCTCTTTCCTGCAGTACACCGCTCATAAGCACCATCTAACAAATCTAACTTAACAAAACATACAAGCATATAAACTAAAGCATACCTGTAGCATGTAGGTGGCTAATGTGACCTTATCCTCATCTGCACACCTGATGGCTCGAAAGATCTTTTCTATCTCCCTCATCCAACTTTCTGCCAACAATGGGTCGCTCTCCCCCTTAAAAGAGGGTGGTAGCATCCTCTTGAATCTTTCCATGGTAGAAGGTCCACTATGGTCCTGAGCTGGTACTTGAGCCTACTACAGTACACAGTAAGCAATACACAATCAACATAATATCACATAATTAAATAAATAGACTATTAATCATTTTATTAGTCTAACCTGAGCCTCCAACTGTGCCTGGAGTGCTGCCTGAGTATGAGCCTGCGTCTGCATGGCTTGCACTAGACCTTGCATGAATACTCCATAATCCACCGGCGGCGGTGGGGGAAGTATAGGACCCTGCGGTGCCGGGGCCTGCTGCTCCGCCCGCTCCTCACGTCTCGGCTCATCCTCACGGGCCGGCGCTCCGCCACGCCTACCTCTCGAAGCCATGGCTGTAATAAATTTCAGCCACCATTAGAGCTACTTTAATTATTTCCTAACCGTTTTCTTATCTATTTTTCATTCATTATTAATCAATTCTACACATGTGGACATTCCTATGTAGACTTAGTATGTAATGAAGATGATGACTTATGTATATTCATGTGCAATCTCAACCGGTCGCTGATACCAATCTCTGTAGCGACCCTCATTATATCGGTACGGTTATACCAACCCACGTCGATATAGTGAACGTTGCCACAGTGGGACATTTAACCAACGATAACATTTAGCTGAGATACACGTGAATATAAGAACAGAGTAGCAGAAGTAAAAGACTACTGTCTTCATTTCATTCATCATCCACATTTAACATACATGATTGCATTAACATTTAAAGAACTGAAGTCCACATAGTAAATTGCGAAAATCAAATACATAATTGTCCACACTTACACATTTTTCATGATAATGCTAGTACAATGTTTCAAATTACATACTATGAAAATTTAAAATGTCACATTGAACTCCGCGAGCTAGTCTCCGCGCTCGGAATCGCTCTCCACCGTCTCCTCCAACGGTGCCGTCACCAACTATACCTGTGCGCCGAAGCAAGTATGAGTCTAAAAGACTCAGCAAATAACACTACATCTATCATACATGCACTTTTCATTGCAGGTTTTTACATACCATTTACAAGACACAACATATAGCATGCGTGACTTGAAATTAACAACCTGTCATGTAATTCTACTAATGAAACACATGATTCATGCTTTCAGATTTCCTAAATTAAAATCTCCTATCACATGCTCTCTAATCATTCCAACACATGAATGTTCTACTTTCAATTAAGCTAAAACATGAAAGCAATTTAGCATGATTAGCTTACATACATGAAAGAAAACCTTGCTAACATGGTTACTACTCATTCTTACACATGCACATAACCATTTTACATGCTTTAAGCTTGCTGTTCTGACATGGTTTAACACTTTACAATCTAACACATGAAAGCTACGTTCTCATTCAAACCACAACGTGAGAGTAAACATACATGGAATGGTTACACATAAGTAAGGATTGTCCCTAGCATGGATCCTACGCATTGTACACATATAGGACATGATCATAACCACATTTATATTGTGTTGTTCTAACATGATTTCAGATCCTCATATCATGGGTTTCAATTTCACATCCTCACATTTTGGTTTCGCATTTTTACACAATTTCTTATTCACATAGTTCACGCTTTACACATTCACATTTCACATGTTCACATTCTCACTTTTCACATGAACACATTCACATTTCACATTTTCGCATCTTACACTTTAGTGCCGTGACACATAGTCCAAACCACCATAAGAAGGACACATCACTGTTGCCCCTAGCTAGCCCAGAGGGGGGGTGAATGGTTATTAAAAAATTTGATCTTTGATTAAAACCTGTTCACTAAAAGGATTCACAACAACTTAAACAAACGTTAGAGTAGGACAAAATAGACAGCAAACGCACATAAGCATAACCACAAGACACAAGGTTTTTTATCCTGGTTCGGAACTCCTCTCCACAGGAGACCTACGTCCAGTCCCTGAGCAATGCCTCAGATTCACTAATTAGGGTACTATCCCCCTCACGGATCCTTACACCCAGCCTCAACTGGTCTTCCTTCAACCTGAAGGGAAAACAACCATCCTGGATACCACCGGGTCTTCCTTTGTCCAGAAGGGTACAAACCACAGAAACAAAGTTTAAGAACAAGCTTCAGACACTAGCTTAATCAGCTGCAAGCTGAAGCGAATAAGCCTCGAGAGAGAAGAGAATTTAACACTGGTTTCTCTCCAAAGACTACACAGGCTCTCACAAGAAATTGTTGTTTGAATACTGAGAGCTAAAGAGCTAAGAGGGACAATTAGAATGGACGCTCGCTCTTCTTTCTTGGAACTCAGACTAGAAAATTGGTGTTGCTTGCTTTTTTTGTGTGTGTCACTCTTCTTAGTCTTGAGTCTCGTATTTAAGCTTCTTCTTGAAATTTGAACGTTAAGAGAACCGTTGTCTCTCATCCAGGTGTACGTTAGACTGGTCACCAAGGAAGCTTCTGATCTTAAGTCTTTTATCCTTTAGTACACGCAAAGAAAATGTTTTAGAATCTTGTATCTTGTATCCAACGTTGTACAGATGAGTCTTGTCAGATATCTACGAACATATCAACAATAATAGAGGACAGCTAGGACTGCCGTCGATTGTTAGTTGCAGATGGAACAGGTATTGCATATATAGCAAAGCTCCCTTCTGTCTAAAAGTACGTAGACAGAGTAGCATAAAAATGGAAGATATTGTCGAATGCATGGGAGATACGATCAGAGAGCATTTAATGCGTAATAGTC
Organism: Colocasia esculenta; assembly: GCA_014218235.1. Lineage (NCBI taxonomy): Eukaryota > Viridiplantae > Streptophyta > Magnoliopsida > Alismatales > Araceae > Colocasia > Colocasia esculenta. The sequence goes on from CM024756.1 coordinate 43,218,339, forward strand.
AACAAATGGGATATGACTTTGACTTTTCAACGCTATTAAAAAGCATTTTATTGATACAGTAAGAAAGTTGATATGAACACTCCCGACGACTTATGAAATCGTTATGGGAACTGAGAAATTTGGACCCATGGAGGGGGTGGCCCTTTGAATGTACAGAGTCCGTTGCTGATCCAAGAACTCTGCATACTGATCTGGGTCCAGCATGAATCTGAAGTAAGTGCTTTTTCCGAAGCTGGCACGATGGAGAAATCTATCCAAGGAGATTGGATAGAAGATATTCTGATCTATCAGATCCTGCTTGAGTATAGAAAGCTGTATATCTAGCTGCCCACTGAACATAGATCTCTTGAATAGGATTATGGAGTTGAGATCCATGAAGGCTTCGGCTGAGAGAGAGGCTTATCTTGATGAAACAAGGAACTGTTGATGGCCTCTAACTGAAGATTGGTTTCCTTGTAGATGATTGCCCATACGGGGGGGGGGTAAGCCTTTCACACTCAGAAATGAGTGGAGCCAAAACCTGAGAGGAGATGCGGCCAGAGTGGTATTCTCTGAAGATAAACCGCAGGAAGGAGGGTAGTCTGCCCTGCTTGGCTGACATTCTACCCATCTGCTTGGCAAACATATCAAATGCATGGGATCCTGCATCTGAATCAAACACTAGGGAGTGCAGCTTTGGCAGAAGGACTAGAGAGTCACTCGGATATCAGCAAAATTCACTGTGAGGGAAAATTCACTAGACGTTCTGATCTTAACATCACTATAGCTGAGTGGAATTGAGAGAACTGAACTTCTGGAAATTTATTCAAGAAGCAGAAGTCACTGTACTGCTGGAAGCTTTTGGCAATTCTGATCTCTTTCAAGATGAAAGGACCCCACAAGTTCTTATGCTTGAGAAAGAACCACTCAGAAAGAGTGAGAGAGTGAGCTGCATGGGTAATAGATTCTGCCCTGGCAGTCAAATACTTGCTGTATTGAGCTTTGTTGCCCTTGACATTGGCCCACTGATCTTCAGTCTTGAACTCAGTCCCTTCAAGGATTTGGATTTTTGAGAGAGGGATAACTGGCTAAGGAAGAACAATATTTAGGTGCTCAGAAAGGTTGAGGAAGGGAATACCATAAATGGTGGAGAGGATGCACTTTTGAATATATCCTTAAAAAGGAATCTTCTGTGAGGTTCAAGGGTAGAGAGTACCAAAGAGGAGAAATAGTGAGGAGGAGATGCTAACTGAGGATGATTATTTCCTTTTTCTTGGCAGGACTGGGAGGATCAGTCCTGTGGATATGGAGTGGCATGAAGAGAATGGTGGAAAGGGTATTTCTCTCAAAGTCATCCGGCAGATTTATGTCAAAGACACCAAGTAGAGGAGGTTTGTCCAGAGTGAAAGTAACAGAGGAAGGAGGAGTAGGAGGATAGAAGAGGTGTTTGGGATTGAAGGAAGAAGGTGGGTGAACTTGAGTGGGATGAGTGAGAGGTGATGACGGTGAAAATGATGATGGTCCTGAGGTGTGAGAGGGAGTAGGAGAGAAGAAGGTTGAGATGTAGTGAGAGAGAAGATGGTTGAGTGCGAGACACAGGGTGTTTTATGGTTGGTGGTGCAGGAGGAGCAGTAAAGAGATGAAGGTGAGGAGAGGGTTGGAGTTGCAAGATTAGAAGTTTCAGGGGCCTTATCTGCTGACATGGGCTTTTTCCCTTTGGCTTGATCTTTTCTGACTGCAGATGATGGTCCTGCTGACCCTGAAGCTGATGGCCCTGCTGGCCCTGAAGCTGGAGGCCCTGGTGGCCCTTGAGCTGGAGGCCGTGGTGGCCGATGAACATCTGCGGATCTGCTCTGAGTAGCTCCAAGAGAACTCCACTAGACCTTGAAGGAGCTGCTAGCAAAGACTTGATATCAGACATTTCTTTATTGAACCACCTCATTGCATTTCGAATTGAAGATAAGTCTTAGGAGGTTGAAGCTTGACTAGCAACAATGCCTTGAATACTTGTCTGAACTGATGACAAGATATCCCCTGAGCCTTTAGTAATGCCATAATTGGCTTCAGATTTACCTTTCTATGGCCCTTTCTTGGCCTTCTGAAAACAGTTCTCTTCTGCTTCCCTTGCTGTGTGACAGGCTCCTCAAGATTAATATTGCTTGCACTTGGGCCTTCACTAACAGGAACACTAGCAGGAGGTGGAATTTCCTCAATGCTCACTTGCTCCCCCTGAATAGGAGCAGGGAGTTCAACACTTTCTTGCTCCCCTTGGGCAGAGCATCCTCCAAAACAACTTTTTCAAGTGGCCTTCTGCCACGGATTCAGACACTTCAGGTTCAATGATACTTTGCTCCCCTTGGCTAGCAGCTTCTTCCATGACCACATCTTGTTGAGTACCTGCTTGTATCTCAACATTAGCAATTGGTTCAGACTGAATTTCTGTATGGCCTGGTGCCATAACTTCTTCTTCAACACTTCCACCTTCTTTTGAAGTAGCTGAGGTGGAGGGATGGAATCCAATACCTCTCTTAAAATAGAGGCGACTAAGGTGGTAGGCAAAGAGTCTGCCACACTAGCTGCACCTTCTTTCATCTGAACTTCTGGAGAATGAGAGTCAATCTCCACAACTGGTGATTCTGAAACTTCTGGCTGGCTTGCCACAACTGGTACTGCTGCTGGCTTGTACTAGTGCTGCTGCTTGCTCTGCTGGTGCTGCTTGCTCTACTGCTGCTGCTTGCTCTGCTGGTGCTGCTTCTTCTTGACTTCTGGATATCTTCAATAATCTCGCTTCTCCTCTGCACAGAGGTCTTTGTCCAAATCCATCTTGCACTGAAAAACCACTTTTCATCAAATTTTCTGGACCTTATAGACTGGCCCATCTTCTCTACTACAGCTCCAGACACATCTACTCCGAAATGCTTGAAAATCTTGGTGAGTAGATGAGCATAAGGCAAGGAAACATTCAGTTTGCTCTTTGTTTCCCAGATTTGAGTACTGGCAAACTTCATTCTCTCAATCATAACTGCGGCCAAGTTGATCTCCTTGTTCTGGATTGCCCAGAACATTATGTCCGAGTCTGCCCTAGTGCATGAAGAAAACGTAGCACTACGAGGTACTATAATTTGGCAGACAATAAAGTGAAGCAACCGATTAAATGCGGACATCTGATTAATATCTAGCTTTCCATCTTTCAGCTTAACCCTGGACCAATGATTCCGAGACCCTTTACTTCATCATTGACAGAGTGAATGCCACTATACCCGGAGGTCTTTACTCTAAACAACTCATGTAAGTTCATGATCTATCTTGATCTGGGTGCCCTTCACTGAGGAGACAAGGGACCCATCTGCCTCTGACTTCAACAAATGAAAAAGGCTTTCACCAGGTCCGATAGCTTACCTCGGTGAAAGTAGCAACATCCATCCACTACATTCTCTCAAAGCTTCGACTAAACTGGACATGCCACTCTTCTCAAGGTTCTGACATCCACTGCCTTATTTCCGCAGATCTTCGTCTTCACGAAGGTAAACCTTTCCTGCTCCTTTGGGGACAGAAACTCAGCACTGTAGCCCCCTACGCTCCAGAGATCATCGGAGCGGCCATAGGTAGAGGAGAAAGGTTCTGGAGGAGTAGGAAGATGGAAGAGATGGAACCTTTCGAGGGATTCTTCGCGGGAAGAAGAGAAGCTTCGAAAGTTGCAGAGAGTCGATCCCGAAATCGTTAGGGCATCGGCTTTGGGTGAACAGATAAAAGATAAAAGGGTAAAGGTAGAAGACAAGTCGTTCTCAGAACGATTTGAATAATTTAATATTACTTTACCGAAAGGTGAAACACCAAAGAGGTGGTAAGGCAGAAAGCGACAAAAAGGTTTGACGAGTCCAACAACTTTTAACACGATAGCGGTCAAGGAATGTAGATAACTGAGTTTTGCTTATCTTTAAGGAGGGAGAATTCCATTTCTATCTGAAAATTTGTATGCCAATAAAATTACAGAAATCTTTTCACACATTGCACATCCCTAATTCCCTTCTAAGAGATGTAAATCTCTCTTCAGATAGGGCTTTTGTGAAGATATCTGCTAATTGACCATTTGTATCTATTAAAGAAATTTCTAAATTACCACTAGCTACATGGTCTCGAATAAAATGATATCTTACCTCAATGTGCTTAGTCCTTGAGTGCTGTACTGGATTTTTGGTGAGGTTGATGGCACTTGTATTATCACACAATAGTGGAATTGATTTGATATGAATTCCGAAATCCTCAGTTGTTGCTTTATCCAAAGAAGTTGTGTACAGCAACTTCCAGCAGCAACATATTCTGCCTCAGTGTTGATAAAGCTACTGAATTTTGTTTCTTTGATGACCATGATATTAAACATCCTGCAAGAAACTGACAACACCCACTGGTGCTTTTTCTATCTACTTTGCATCCAGCATAATCAGCATCTGAATATCCTACTAATTCTATTTCACAAGATCTAGGATACCAGAGACCTAAATCATGAGTTCTAGCCAGATATCTAAATATTCTTTTTACTGAAATTAAATGAGACTCTCTAGGGTCTGCCTGATATCTAGCACACATGCCCTACACTGGTCTACTTGCAGTTAAGTAAAGTAGTGACCCTATCATACCTCTATAATTTTTTTGATCTACCTTTTTACCTTTTTGATCACTGTCCATTTTGGTTGATGTGCTCATTGGAGTTGATAGTGGCTTTGCACCTTCAAATCCAAATTTCTTTAACAGCTCTTTGGTGTATTTGGCTTGACAGATATGAGTGCCATCCTTCCCTTGCTTGATTTGCAATCCAAGGAAGTAGCTTAGCTCCCCCATCAAGCTCATTTCGAATTCTCCCTGCATAAGCTTTTCAAAGTACTTGCAAAGAGATTCATCAGTAGATCCAAAAATAATATCATCTACATATATTGCACAAGAAGTATATGTTTAACCTTAGATTTTATAAATAATGTACTATCTACTTTACCTCTAGTGAAACCATGATCTAATAAGAAAGTACTGAGCCTTTCATACCAGGCTCTAGGTGCTTGCTTTAAACCATATAAAGCCTATGCAGTTTAAATACATGATTGGAAATTCGGTATCATCAAAACCTGGAGGTTGTTCAACATAACTTCCTCCTTGATAAAACCATTTAAAAAGGCTGATTTGACATCCATTTGAAATAGTTTTAAATCAAATGCAGATGCATAAGCAAGTAAAATCCTAATAGCCTCAAGTCTAGCTACAGGTGCATAGGTTTCATCGAAATCTATGCCTTCCTCTTGGGAGTAGCCTTGAGCTACCAGTCTGGCCTTGTTCCTTAAGATTATTCCAGACTCATCCAGTTTATTTCTGAACACCCACTTGGTGCCAATGACTGAATGATTGGATGGTCTAGGAACAAGTGACCATACTTGGTTTCTCTTGAACTGATTAGTTCATCTTGCATGGCTAATATCCAAGATTCATCAGATAAAGCTTCATTGACTGTCTTAGGCTCTATTTGAGAAACAAAGGCTAAATAATCACAAGGAATACATTACCTCTTGTTCTTACCCCTACAGATGGATCACCAATAATGTTTTCAGGAGGGTGATCTTTCTGATGTCTCCATTCTTTTGGAAGATTTTCATGTTGAATTTCAGTTTGCTGCAGTTCTTCCAGAGGAGGATCTTCCTTGTCCTTAATTGAGGTATTCTTTAATTTTTCAGACAAGTCATCTGCATCATCAATGTCACTAATTTCTTCCTTTTTCAAGGAAGGGTTAGATTCATCAAAAATAACATGTACAGATTGTTCAATTAATAAGGAACGTTTATTGAAAACTCTATAACCTTTGGGTTTAGAAGAGTACCCCATAAAGATGCCTTCATCTGATTTGGCATCCAACTTACCAATGTCTTTTTTCCATTGTTGTGGATGAAGCAAGGACATCCAAATATTCTGAAATGGCTGATCTTTGGTTTCTTTCCTTTGTAGAGTTCATAAGCAGTCTTCTTCAGAATCGGCCTGATCATCACTCTATTAATGATATAACATGCAGTGTTGATGGCTTCGGCCCAGAAGTATCTTGGCAATCATATTCTGATAACATGGTTCTTGCCATATCCAAAAGAGTTCTGTTTTTCCTCTCAGCAATTCCATTCTGTTGAGGTGTCCTTGGGGCTGAGAAGTTGTGCTCAATTCCTTGATCATCACAGAACTTTGTAAACTTTTCATTCTGAAACTCACCACCATGATCTGATCGGATAGAGACAATTGTGAACTTCTGATCTTTCTGAACTTTCTTACTGAAGCTGACAAAATTTTCAAATGTGTCATCTTGTGCTCTAGAAAGGATACCCAAGTGAATCTTGAATAATCATCAACTATTACAAATCCAAAATTCTTTCCTCCTAGACTGGTAGTCCTCATTGGCCCAAATAGATCCATATGAAGTAGTTCTAAGGGCTTTGAGGTGGTTACTACAGTCTTTGATTTGAAAGAGCTCTTGGTGTGCTTTCCTCTTGCACAAGGTTTGCAAATGCTATCCAATCTAGAATTGACCTTTGGCAGTCCTTCCACTAGCTTTCTCTTTCTGAGCTTATTCAAACCGTCCAAGCTGCAGTGACCCAATCTTCTGTGCCACAGCTTGTTGATTTTCTTTGCTGCTGCCAAACAGACATCTTGATTCTTGAGTCCTCGAGATAGAGAACATACAAGTTTCTTTCTCTGTAGGCTTCAAATATGACTGCACCATCCTTTAATATACTGCACTTTGATTCTTGGAATGAATCTGATGGCCTTTGTCACACACTGGCTGATGCTGATAAGGTTGTGCTTTAATCCTTTGACAACATTACGTCTTCAATAACTGATTTTCCTTTGATGTTCACGGACCCACTTCCTATCACAGTGCCTTTTCCATTATCTCCATAGGTGACTGTACCTTCTTCAGCTTTGAGATCAACGAAAACTTCTTGTTGCCTGACATGTGCCTTGAGCATCCACTGTCCAAGTACCATTTGGATGCTCTTGAATTCCCTGAAATTTAAACACTAGGTTTTAGGTACCAAGTTCTTTTGGTCCTGAGGGTTAGTACCATGATTGATTTTTTTTTTTTATCCACTTTTTGTTCTTGTTAGGACAGGTTGCTTTGTTATGTCCTAGTTTGTTACAATGAGTACAGCAGGTTGTTCTAGTTACTTTCAACTGGATTGTATTTAATTTTTTATGTTCTTTATTCTTTTCGGATATAAATTCAGGAGTTGGATAAGTGTTAGGAAAGACTTTTGTTTCTTCATTTCCGAGGGAGTATAACCAAAGCCATGTTTCTTCTTGGTTGATCTTTTAGCTCCACTCATCATTAGAAGAGGGTTTATTTTGTGAACTTGTTATGGTGCTTGTTAAATGTTCATTTTCTTATTTAATCTTTCTATTTCTGTTTTAAGTCCACATAAGTCTTCTTGTTTTTCTAAATGAATTATTTTCTTATTTTTCTCTTTTAAATCTTCACATAATAATTCATTCCTTCTTTTATGTTCAGTTATTTGTTTTTCAAGTTCTTCATTTTCGGTTTTTAGATCTGAGTTTGTATTTTCTAAACAGATTAAATTCTTCTTACTAATTTTAAGTAATTTAGATACTTCTTATATTTTTCATAGAGTTCATTAAAAGCACTTTCTAAGTTATCAGAATCTGAATCATTGCATGAATCAAAAGAAGAGTCAGAAGTTACCTTATCTTCGGTATTGGCCATGAGGGCCAAGTTTGCTTCTTCACCTTCACTGCTCGAGCTTGACTCACTATCTGAGTCACTGTGTTCTCCCAAGCAGCTGCCATTGCTTTCTTTTTATACTTCTTGAATCTTCTGAAGTTGTCCTTCTTCTTATGATCATTCTTTTTGAGCATTGGACAATCTGCCTTGATGTGTCCAGGCTTCTTGCATTCATAGCATATTACTTCTCCTTCTTTGGATCTTTACTTCTGGTTTTCTGAAGTCTTTGTTCTTCTTGAAAAATCTTCTTCCGGACTGATACTTCTTCTTCTTTGCTAATATTCTCTGAAGTCTTCGAGACAGCATGGCTTCTTCATCATCACTGTCTTTGCTACCTTCACTGTTATCCAAAGATTCTTCTGATATCTCATCATTCGCTTTGAGAGCATTTGATTGCTTCCTTCTGCTGGAGGATTCTCCTAATCTCTCCATATTTATCTCATGAGCCATGAGAGATCCTATTAGCTTTTCCAATGACATTAATTTCAGATCATTGGCTTCCTCAATGGCTGTTACTTTTGGAGTCCATGAGGATGGCAGAGATCTAAGTATCTTCCTGACCATGTCTGGTACACCATAGACTTTACCTAATCCAGCTAATCCATTTGTGATATCTGTGAATCTGCTAAACATCTGAGTTATGGATTCACTGACTGCATCTGGAACCTTTCATATTGGGCTACAAGAATATCGATTCTTGTCTCCTTTACTTTGTCTGTCCCTTCATAAGTGATCCTGAGCTTTCCCACATTCCATGCGGATTTGCAGGCTGAAACTCTGTTGAATTCTTTCTTGCTGAGGGCACAGCAAAGGATGCTCTTGGCTTTGCAGTTTAGGGATATTCTTCTTCTGTCGTCATCTGTCCACTGAGCCTTAGCATTTGTGACTAGAAGATCACCTTCTTCTACAATGGACCATATTGTATAATCGTGGCCTTGTAGAAAGTACTCCATTCTTGTCTTCCAATAGGTGTAATCTTCTCCATCGAACAAGGGAGGCCTGTTGACTGACTGACCTTCGAAGTTGCTTGGGCTGCCATTGATCTTTGCTCTTCAGATCGTTGGATCTTCTTCTTTGTCGAAGAGACGGGCTTTGATACCACTTGTTGCCCAGCTAGCTAGCCCAGAGGGGGGGTGAATGGGTTATTAAAAAATTTGATCTTTGATTAAAACCTGTTCACTAAAAGGATTACACAACAACTTAAACAAACGTTAGAGTTGGACAAAATAAGACAGCAAACGCACATAAATAACCACAGACACAAGACACAGGGGTTTTTATCCTGGTTCGGAACTCCTCTCCACAGGAGACCTACTCCAGTCCCTGAGCAATGCCTCAGGATTTCACTAATTGGGTACTATCCCCCTCACGGATCCTTACACCCAGCCTCAACTGGTCTTCCTTCAACCTGAAGGGAAAAACAACCACCCTGGATACCACCAGGTCTTCCTTCGTCCAGAAGGGTACAAACCACAGAACAAAGTTTAAGAACAAGCTTCAGACACTAGCTTAATCAGCTGCAAGCTGAAGCGAACAAGCCTCGAGAGAGAAAGAGAATTTGACACTGGTTTCTCTCCAAAGACTACACAGGCTCTCACAAGAAATTGTTGTTTGAATACTGAGAGCTAAAGAGCTAAGAGGACATTAGAATGGACGCTTCGCTCTTTCTTGGAACTCAGAAGACTAGAAGAATTGGTGTTGCTGCTTTCTTGTGTGTGTGTCCATCTTCTCAGTCTTGAGTCTCGTATTTAAGCTTCTTCTTGAAATTTGAACGTTAAGAGAACCGTTGTCTCTCATCCAGGTGTACGTTAGACTGGTCACCAAGGAAGCTTCTGATCTTCAGTCTTTTATCCTTTAGTACACGCCAAAGAAAATGTTTTAGAATCTTGTATCTTGTATCCAACGTTGTACAGATGAGTCTTGTCAGATATCTGCGAGCATATCAACAATAAATAGAGGACAGCTAGGACTGCCGTCGATTGTTAGTTGCAGATGGAACAGGTATTGCAATATATAGCAAAGCTCCCTTCTGTCTAAAAAGTACGTAGACAGAGTAGCATAAAAATGGAAGATATTGTCTGCATGCATGGGAGATACGATCAGAGAGCATTTAATGCGTAATAGTCAACAAACGGGATATGACTTTGACTTTTCAACGCTATTAAAAAGCATTTTATTGATACAGTAAGAAAGTTGATATGAACACTCCCGATGACTTATGAAATCGTTATGGGAACTGAAAATCGTTACAGCTATCAGTCGTTACGAGTTTCAAGGAAATCGTACGAGAATGAAGAAATCGTTTTACAGCTATCAAGTCGTTACGAGTTTCAAAGAAATCGTTACGAGAACTGAAGAAATCGTTACAGCTATCAAGTCGTTACGAGTTTCAAAGAAATCGTTACGAGAACTGAAGAAATCGTTACAGCTATCAAGTCGTTACGAGTTTCAAAGAAATCGTTACGAGAACTGAAGAAATCGTTAAAGCTATCAAGTCGTTACGAGTTTCAAAGAAATCGTTACGAGAACTCTTAACAAATCGTTGCACAAGGCAAAAATCGTTATGAGATCTGAAGAAATCGTTACGCCTTAGAAAGTCGTTGCGAGTTCTAATAAATCGTTACGAGGTCTAAAGAAATCGTTACGGCTAAAGAGTCGTTGCGAGTTCTAAAGAAATCGTTACGAGGTCTAAAGAAATCGTTACGGCTAAAGAGTCGTTGCGAGTTCTAAAGAAATCGTTACGATACTAAAAAATCGTTGCGATATCGATTTGTTTTGAACTTTTCGGTCAGAGAGGAAATCGTTCTGCTTATCAAAGAAGTCGATACAAAGACTTGGACAGAATGTGAGATGAGATTTACCTGATTGTCTTGAACTTTCATTTTTCTTTTATTTCCTGTTCTCAAAGCTCAAGTAATTCATTAGTACTATTTTGTTATCATCAAAATTATATATAAATAAATGAATTATTTATTATGGGACAGTTTGGTCATCAATCACAAATCACATACACTAGATGTCACCTAGCAATACGTGACACTCTTGGACTGTGCAGACCGGGAGAACAAGTCTCCACCCTAACCAGTGGTACTTGTCCCCTCCAGGATTTCATCCTAATGCCCTTAGGATCACACACATTGAACCTTCTCATGGGGACTTTTCCATGATACGGTTCCACTGCCTCTATGGAAGAGTGTCACCTGGCACAATTTTACACATATCACATTTTACCGATTTTTACACATATTTTACACATGACGCTCACATCTCATTCATTCTCTCATACACACATGACTCTGTTTCCTAATCATGCCACTACAGATGACAAATTTATCATTCAGGAAGTTTCACCAATCAGGGGATTTCCAGAAATCAAATCATTTCACAATGGCATGCATTAATTACACATTTTTGCATGGAAATTCATATTGCATGGTATAGTTGTCCAATGACCTGAGAATTTAACCACAGGCTGATTTCGGGTTTAGGACCCCACATGAAAATTTTCACATTTTTCTGATCCAAAATGCAGTTGCAGAAAATTTAACATAAATTCCCATATTATCGAAATTCAATTTATCATGGTGTATAACATAAAAGTTCAGTTTAACAGACATAACCTTGAACCAAACATCACACACCACAGGAATAAATTCCCCGGATTTATTACACAACACGCAATTTACAGTAGATTTTACAAGACCTACGCATGTTTTTCTAATTCCAACTCCGAAATTTCAGTAAATCATGTGAGCATGGAGAAATTCCCAGAAATTCAAAACACAAACTGAATCATCCTCTCATGGTCTAACAAATTAGGGCATCCAAATTTCTCACGGATCATTAAACAGTGGGGAAACATACATGGCTTTTCTTCCCATGCATTTCAATAAACTAATAAATTCTACCATCCACACAACAATGCATAATAATCTCCCACACCCACATTAACTAGTATACATAATATATAGAAGTTACATTATATCCTCATTGCAAAAACACATCGAAATATTCATATCTAGGAAGAACAGCTCACTGTTCTGTCCTAAGGAACTTAACGTCAGTCTCTGGCCGTTCAAGGGTGGACGAAAGATCGCTGGACGCCGGATGGAGATCTTGGCGGCAAGGCATTGACGCCAAGTTCCTATCTGTGCAGAAGCACAGACCGAACTCCAAACACAGGGTGAAAAGGGGAATCCAGGACACGAGGAAAAAAGTGTAAAAATAAGAAAACCCTACTAGACATCTACATGACGATAGGGGTAGGTTACTTGCCTTTGAAAAACTCTCCAAGGGATTAAATGGGTTGGTGATGCTCTTCTTGGGCAGTCCCAAGAGCCCCATGATTGCCTTCCTCAGTTTCTTGAGCAATCTCCACAGCAATCGAGGTCGGGATGCCTTTCTCGATGTTCCAGCTACCTCCTTGTCGTGTAGATGGCCGGAACAAGCTTCAGATCGCCAGATTAAGGTTGCAAAGGTGGGGTTTTGCTCACAGTAGTTAGGGCTTTTCTCTATCTCTCAAAAGAGGTCAAGTGAGGGGTTTAGGGTTGCACTCGGGTTCAGATTATGATAGAGGCCTCTCCTGCCCCGCAAGGGTTGATGTGAACCCTTTCAGACCATGGGGACAGCTCCCCATGGGTGAGCTAGCTGCTCCCGGAAATCCAGGCTATACAACGCAGCAGATCAGAGAAATTAACGTCACATCGCTGGACGCTGGACTTAGTGTTGGCGTCCATATGGTTGACGCTGACACAACACAAACGTCATTGATCTTGACGCCAAGTTGGCCTTCGGCCAGAACTCAAAACATGCAGAAACCATGCACAACTTATACCTATATACGTGCCATATGTATACTATCATGTACATACTATCACCATACAATCATACTCTATTACATCTAATTCATATACATACACACATAAGTACACTAACTAGTACGTACGTAGATATTTGCATACATACATACACAAACATGAAGTATTCACATGCAATACAAATAATGCAATAAAAGTCGTGGCCTTACAGCTCAAGACTTTGAGCTTTGAAGATCGTCAGCAAAGGAGCATATGTGCTGCCTGAGGATGAAGACATGTGGACAAAGGACCAGATAAGAAAGGGACTCTCAACTGGAGCACATTGAACATGATGTAGTGCGCTGTACATCCCAAGGAGCATTCAAGAGTCTCCACATGCCCCTCAGCAAAAGAGATGTGGGACAAGCTTGAACTCATCTACAAAGGTACTTCTGAGGTAAGGGAAACCAAGCAAGCATGCTAGTATCTGAATATGAGATGTTAAAATGAAAATGAGGAAACCATATCAGATCTGTTTGCAAGATTCATGTTAATAATCAACGGGCTGAAAGGTCTTAGAAAGAATACTTAGAAAGTGACTTAGTTAGGAAGATACTTCGGTCTCTTCCATCCTCATGGAACACTAAGGCCACTGTCATTGAGGATTCTAAAGATTTTTCAAAGATGAAATTGGATGAATTGATTGGTTCCTTGATTACCTATGAAATAAACTAAAGAGGATGAAACTGAAGAAAATCCAACAAAATCTATTGCTTTAAAGCTTCCAACAAAAATCCCCAAGTTCCAAAAGGATGTACAACAGGAAAGTGATGACAATGAAACGTCTAGTGATAGTGAGCACGATGAAATGCCATGCTCACTAGACATTCAAGAAATCCTTAAGTATAAAGGAAAGGCTCAGGTAACTCCAAATCTTTTCTAAAGAAAGATTTTTCAATAAATTTGAGTCTAACAAAGATTTGACATGATTGTGTGCTATGAGTGCACGAAAGCAGGCATATGATAGGAGAATGCTCGGAGCTCAAGAAGAACTGAAGAGAGAAAAATTCACCTTCAAGAAAGCCAAGGCAATGCTGGCAACTTGGAGTGATGAAGATGAAGATGAGGACTCACATGCACAACTCAGGAGATGAAGATGTTCATGTTTAATTGCAGAATTGAGGACTTAACTGAGGTAAACTCTCCTTTGAGAACTATATTGTAGATGATTGGGAAGAGGCTTACACATTGCTTTTTGAGAAATTTTGTGAGTTTAAGCAACGTTTGGCATCAATTGGTAAAAAGTAAAAGTAGAAGAATCCGTTTTTGTAAAATGCAGGGGCGCGAAGCGCTCTGCTCGGTCTTCGTCGCCTGCGCCTGCTGTGGCGCGGGCGACGAGGTCTCGTCGTCCGTGCGAGTTTGCGTACGGACGACAAAACGTATAAAAAATTGTCTTTTCTTCGTCGCCATTTCCTTCCATCTGTCGCCATTGCTCAAAAGCGAGCAGGAAGCGGTATTCGACCGCTTTTTGGCTCCCGTACCTTCTTTCTATCTCTCTCATCGGCACGAAAGCAGGCCAATGCGAAAGTCGATGCCGCCTCCGTTATTTGAACCCGCTTTTGCTGTTGTCAGAGATTTGACACCAAAATCTCCGTCACTGGCATTCCAAACGATGCTAAGTCAGAAAACAAAGTACTGAAAAAGAAAATCATTCACTTGTGAAAGATGTGGGGAATTATCCAATATGGTAATCTAGAAGGGTTGGTTGAAGATTACTGGAAATTGGAAACACTGTTGCCTTCTTTTCGATGGAAACACAGACTTATCAAAATTTCAAAGGAATTTAATTTGAATTCGAATTGTTGAGTGTGGGTGGTTGTTGTGAATAAAACATGAACAACCTATCTAGCGTGTGAAGATCAACTTGCCTACCAATCATCTATCGTGAAATGTGCAAACCATAGGACACGAAGATTTAAGGTGGTTCGGAGTACACAACTTGTGTATCCTACATCCACCGACCACACCACATGCAGAATGACTGCTTATGAGCAAGTTCAAACACTACAACACACACACACCACGTTGTCTGATGCAAACACACACGATCAGAAACAACACCACACACGTAGATCAGCACAAGAGACGCTTGACCCACTGTCACACACACATAGTATGAAAAAGTAGAAGCAGAGGAAGAGTTCAGAGTTGTAGAATCAAATCCTAAGATGGAACACTTAAGGATGGTCGTCCAGATGAACTCCAAGCTACGTCGTGACAGGTATGAGTTAATGGAGAAGCTTGAGAGATGGACAAACCAGCTTCAATTCCGTTCGGAAGATTGTTCGTTCTGTTCCTGGACGGAAGGTTGAAGCAGAGCAGCAGGGGGAAGCTCTCTCTCTTGGTTTTTTATTGGGTTTGGTATGGTGGCTTCTCTTGTGCGAAAATACCTCTAGATGTCCTTGATATATGGTGTTCAAGTATGGTAAGACGTGGTAAAACTAATCACCCAAATAAGAACGTATCCCAATCTCGGATCTTGAGGTTTCTCTTCGTCTTTCGACAGTAGCCTATGCATCTGTCGACAGGTGCTAACAGGTTTTGCAAAATCCAGAACACTGATCTTCCGGAAAACAGTTTCCTGTGTGTAGCTGTCGACAGGCGATTGGATCTGTCGACAAGTACTGTTGTCCTGAACTTTATCTTGTCTCCTGTGCTGGTTGTTGACAGGGCCTTGTAGATCTGTCGACAGGCACTTGTTTAACTTGAGTTTCTTGAGATTTTGCTCTGGAATTGGTACATTGTTTTGCATACATTCGCACCTACATTAAGAGCATTGTTAGTGGGATGTAATGAACATTTAAACAATCAGTTGACCATGATCTTCTTGATTATCATTTGGTTGAGTTTGTCATTTTCATCATGCTCACATAGTCATATAACATCATTTGGGTTGTTCAACATCAAAAAACAAAAAAACACATGTAAACCCAACATTCTCCCCCTTTTTGATGATGACAAAATTTTCATTTATGCATAATGATGTTTCTCCTGCTTTGGCAACATTCAAAACACACGTCATGAACAAATGAATATCAAGTAGGCAAATAACTGTGAATTTCATTGATTGAGTATTCATTACACACAGTTACAAAAGTTGTTCATGACATGACGAAAGGAAATGCAAAAAAGAAGATAACATGAGTGATAGACAAACTAGATATCAGTGACAAACCCTGACCAAAGTGAACAATGCACTGGATAGTGAACACCTACACTCTCTAAGCATCGTCATGCCTAGGTGGTGCAGAGGCGTGATGAAGCTCGTGAAGCTCTGTGGAGAGCCTGGTAAGCTTTAGCTGAAGCTGGACTTGGGTGTCAGCCAGTGCTTCCAAGCTGGTATCAACATGATCCATTGAGCATTTAGGTGTTCGAAACCAGTGGTCATCTGGAGCTACATTTGTGCCATTTGAGTAGAGTTGAAATCTCTAAGAGAGGGCTCATCAGGCGCTTGATCATCATCAGCACATCAGCTTCATCTTCCAGAGCATCCATTGGCTCGGACTGAGAGTCGTCATCAGTGTCATCTTCATTAGATTCATCTTCATCAGCTGCCTACTCCATACCCTTGAGTTCCCTGTGACAACCCCATCAAGCAGCTTATAGCCCATCTGATGGGCAACAGTGAGATCAAAGGCACTGCGGATTTGAGGGTGACACATTCACTATCAGGAATGGTGATTCTTATGAAGCGAAGAAGTGAAGTAATTGGGCAGGAACATGGCATTGATCTCCTGGGTTGTAGAAGCATTGACGGATTAAGCTAAGCATGAGTTCAGGCAGGTTGATTTGCTCCCACTGGAGAAGAAGAAAAGAGAGATTTATGATCCTCAGTGACGAGTTCCTGACTGCCATGCTTTAGAGCAATCCGGGGGTGAAGATGTAATGGATCATTCTGTTCAGTGGGGGAAAAGGAGTTGGCATTCAGTTTGACAATTTTCTTAGTTGCATCATAAGGTTGGAGGTGATGAGATGATAGTATTCAGATGCAGAAGGGTGGCTGAGAATCACATCAGCCCCAGAGTTAGGAATTTTAAGTGCAGTGCTGATGAGGTTGGAGGTAAGCTTGAAAGGAGTACCTTTGATAGAGGTGTAGAGATCCTCATCCCCAGACAGGCCAAGATTGTTGAAAAACTCTGTGACGGCAGTAGGAGAGTATTTCATGTGAGAATAGAGAAAGACCGTCCAGCCTGGGTGTCAAATAGGGGTTGGATATTGGGGAACATGTCCTCCAAGGACTTGAAACCAACATAACAAGGCTGCACGAATTTGCTAAAGGATCCCTTAACCATGGTGAGCCGCAGACGAGGAGGATCACGAGCTTGAGCAACAGATTATTGCGATGCTTAGTGCGGCGCTCAAGGGAGCTTGGGAGCCTTCTCCTGCTTCATAGGAAGTGGGATGGCGATGGGAGACGGCCCGTTTACCCTTGGAGCCATGAGAAAGATAGGGTCGGAGAAGAGAAGGGCTCTAAAAGAGAAGGTGACACGAGGAGGAAGGAGGAACCAGGAGAGCCGAAA
Organism: Colocasia esculenta; assembly: GCA_014218235.1. Classification (NCBI taxonomy): domain Eukaryota; kingdom Viridiplantae; phylum Streptophyta; class Magnoliopsida; order Alismatales; family Araceae; genus Colocasia; species Colocasia esculenta. The sequence continues at coordinate 43,235,456 of CM024756.1, forward strand.
GCTAGGTCTGGCACCCTGGAGAAGAAGGGTTGGGGGTATAGAAGGAAGGAGGAGGGTGTTTTCGGTAGTGGGGAAGGAAGGAAGGGCGTGGGTTCCCTTTTGAAGAGTTTAGGGAAGAGTTTGAAACGGAAAGGGGCCCACCAAATCCGGCCCAAACGGCATGCCTGATGGGCTTCCAAAAGGCCTGGCCGCCGGCTGTCGATAGATGAAGAGGTATCTGTTGACAGGCGCACTCATGAACTGTGCCAGATTGGTATTTTGTCAAAAAAATTGGGGCAATGAGCGTCCAAAGTGGAGATAAGGTGGAAAATAGGATACACACTTTAAACTGTCATACCCTCTAATATTAAGACAAGTCAAATCTTCAATGGTTTAAAAATATACTCTAGGAGTCTGAAGTTGGACCATTAAGAAGACATCGTACCAAAGCTTATGAAAATAAGATAACCCTTTGAATAAAAAAAAAACTATTGTAGAAAAACATAGTTCCTAGTCTGTGATGGTCAAATTATTTATGAAAAGATGTCTACATACGTAGGTAACCATAAACATCAAGAACCTGTGACATCAACATTTGGAGGCTTCACACTATTTCAACTTTGAATTGTTCCGAGGGAAATTCAATGGAAAAGTGGTAATTAGGATCACTAACACCTTTTGACGTGAGGATAGACATGAGGAATGCCCGTACCCCCAGTTACTCAGTGGAAGTGACCATAGGCTATTTTATAGAGATAATGAGTAGGCTTTTTGACGCAAAGACAGACATTTGTGATGCCTATGTCCCCGGTTACTCAGCACAACACAGCATTGCTCTGTCTTTTTCCCGTGATTATGTTTTGGTACACATTTTTTAGGGTTTGAAATAGGTAGCTATTCTCCATTTTTTTTGTTTTTTTTTAATTAAAATCAAGTCAAAGAGTATTTATGGTTAACACTCATTGCAAGACATAAAATCCAATGACCATAAGACTTATCAAGTCACTTGAGAAGAATGTTTTTGCACAAGGGACTTATTCAAGTGAGGTAGGTTAGACCCATTAGATTTGTCCAATGTACTCTGAATGATACAACCTAGACTCATACAAGAATAGTATGTCAAAATCATTGTGATTGAGACAATATCTTTAATATTATGTGGAGATGAAAGATAAAACACACGTAATACCCAAGTTGCACCTTACATCAAAGGGATGACATGCTCATAAAGTGTTGAGAAAGAATAAGGAATTGCTTGGGAAATGTGTATCTGTCGACAGCTGGTGGGAGCCTGTCGATAGATGTACACAACTGGAGATTTCAGGGTTCAGACAGATCATGGTTGTCGACAGCTGGTGGGAGCCTGTCGACATATGTAAATAGCTGGAGATTTCGGGGTTCAGACAGATCATGGTTGTCGATAGTTGGTGGGAGCCTGTGGACAGATGCACATAGACAGAAGATATTGAATTGGGGAGATAAAAAAATGTGCCTGGCTGTCGACAGATGGGTTTGAGCCGTCGCAGAGGCACACAAGGTTCAAAATCTGTGTTTGTGGAGGCATGGCTCGACAGGATGGTTTGGGCTGTCGACAGGAGCTTGACAAATCAGATTGAAGGCTAGGATGAGAGAAAAATTGGAACACCATACGAGGGAAATTTAAGTATGTGAAAATTGAAGATTTTCCCTCAAGAATTCACTCATCTGACCTAAACTAGCTCCCCCATATGTGTGCATGTGTAGACCCAACATTCAAGCAATTCAAGTCAAATTTTCACATGTATAACAAGCATTTGCACATGAGTTCATGAGAAAGTACATACGAACACAGAGATCCATTTATGTGTAAAAGTAAATGGGCAAATTGAAAAGAACCATATACCTCATTTGAAGTAAACGACCTTTAGATGCAACTTGACTGGATACATGGCGGAGAATGTTTTCTCACGCATAATGATAGTTTTCAAATAAGCATGACTTGTTCTTCCACATTTCACCATTTGATATACCCATAGTCATTACATACAAAGATCATTACCCCAAATGCTGTATGGATTTCATTGCATTTTGCACAATCCCAATCTCTTCTCAATGTAGTGAACCTATCTTCAGACAAGGGTTTTGTGAAAATGTCCGCCAATTGCTTTCCTATGAGTATGAAGCTAAGCTCCAAGGATTTGCTGGCTACTTCATCTCTCAAAAAGTGGTATCGAATTTCTCTGTGTTTGGTCCTTGAGTGTTGGACTGGGTTCTTTGAGAGATTGATGGCACTAGTGTTGTCACATAGGATAGGTGTGCATCCAATGTCAATGTTGTAGTCACATAGTTGACTTTTGATCCACAACACTGAGCGCACAACTCCTTGCAACAACATATTCTACCTCTGCAGTGGAGAGTGCAACCGAGTGTTGCTTCGTGGATGCCCACGAAACCATGCAACCACCAAGAAATTGGCAGTACCCACTATGCTTTTTCTGTCAATTTCACATCCAGCATAGTCAGCATCAAATATGATATCAAATTATAGCTACTCTTCCTGCTGGATACCAAAGACCCAAATTATACGTACCTGAGAGATATCTAAAGATTCGCTTGACTGTAATCAAATGGCTTTCCTTTGGACTAGATTGATATCTAGCACAAAGGCAAATACTGAATTGTATATCCGGTCTACTTGCAGTAAGGTAAATGAGTGAGCCAATCATATCTCAGAATGCTTTGCATCTACCATTTTACCTTTCTCATCATTTTCATGTTTTATGCTTGTGCTCATTGGTGTTAAAGCAGGCTTGGCTTGTTCAAACTGAAACGTTTCGTAAGCTCCTTGACATATTTTTCTTGATTGATGAAAAACCCATCTTTATGTTGTTTGACCTGCAAACCAAGAAAGAATTGAAGCTCCCCCATTAGACTCATCTCAAATTCACTGTGCATGTGTTTAGAGAACTCTTCACACAGTGATGGGTTAGTGGAGCCAATAATGATGTCGTCCACATACACTTGAACAATAATTATGTGATTGCGAACTTTCTTAGTGAAAGAGTTTGGCCCACTTTACCTCTTGAGTTGTTTTTACTCACCAGAAAATTGCTTAGTCTGTTGTACCAATCTCGGGGTGCCTGTTTCAAACCATAAAGAGCTTTGTGCAATTTATAAACATGGTTAGGCTTTTCATCATCTTCAAATCCAGGTGGTTGAGAGACGTAGACTTCTTCTTTGATGTAGCCATTCAAGAAAGCAGTTTTAACATCCTTTGAAAGAGTTTGAATTTATTTGAGTATGCATATGCCAACAAGAATCTAACTGCTTCAAGTCTAGCTGTAGGTGCAAAGGATTCATCAAAGTCTACACCAAATTCTTGACTGTATCCTTTTGCTACCAGTCTAGCCTTATTTCTCACCACTTACCCTCTTCATTTACCTTATTCCTAAATACCCATCTTGTGCCTATGACAGAAATTTAGGGGTTCTAGGAACTAGACTCCAGACATTATATCTTTGAAATGACCAAGTTCCTCATGCATAGCATCAATCCATGAATTTTCTTTTAATGCCTCTTCAACATTTTAGGTTCCACTTGAGAGACAAAGCTAAATGATCTTGTTCAACTATATGTCTGACCTGAGACCTAGTTTGAACTTTATCATTTACATTTCCTATCACATTATTAAGTGGGTGATCTTTGAATACCTCACATTTGTGACTGTTGAAGGACTTGGTTGATCTTGGACTTGAGGAATGTGATCATGTGGAGGTTGTTCTTGAGGAGGGTGCAATCACGAGGATTGTGCACCCCCAAATACATGCAAATATGTGCTCAATATAAAGACATGGAAAAAAGATGTGATCGCCACCTAGATAGTTTCCTAAGAATAGAATAACATGGATAACTAGTCTAGGAAAAGGAAAGACAACATCTTACTGACCTGAGGTCGCGACGAGGAACCCCATCGCGATGAAGCTGGTGTCGCGACGCCTGATAGGGGTGTGTTCTCATTGTCGCGTCACCTTCCTCGGTCGCGTTCTCTACAGCGCGGGAGAAGTGTGGAAGAACCTTCTTCCTGCCCTCCGATAGGCCAGAGGACAATAGCTCCTCGTGAGATCTTGCTTGAATACTTTCCAAAACAACAAAGAATAAGAAAAGACCCCTATTAGAACTTGTTAGCATAGTATCCATCCAAAAATGAAAATAAAAGATGAAGCATGGTGGGAACGGACCTGGAGGTGGTTTTTAAAACCCTTGGGTATGTGGAAAACGTGGGAAGAAACGGAAATGAGTCCTATCTAAGAAAAATAAGAAAAATGCATGAAATGAGATGAAGAAGGAAGAGGAAAGTAGGAGCCCCGTATGGGGCGACTCCTGGCGTGGTGGACATCCTATGATGCTCCAGATGCTGTGGAGAGATGATGGGGTCGCCCTCTTCACTCACCAAGCTCCATTGATGAAGATCCTCATGGCTTGGTGTGAAGAATGTGTGGAAATGAGAGAGGAAGGGATGATTTCGGCTAAGTCCAGCTCACAAAAAAATTTTGCAGCCCTTGGGGGTGAAATTCGGGGTCCTTCCTTCTCTGAAGAAAATGGGCTTGCTTATATAGAAAAAGAGAGAGAAAATCCATTATAAGTGATAAATACCATATGAGAGGATAAATCTCATTAAAACCGTGGTGGGAGAGTCATAGGGAGACTCCTAAGGAGACCCTTAGCCCCAAACAGTGGCCATGGGGTTGGGAGGTTCAAATGGATAGAGATAAGGCCTCAAGGAGATAATAGGAGGTGGTTGTGGAGGCCAGCTCACGCGGCTGAAGTCGCGACTCATCGTAGGGGCACGACAAGCATGATCGCGATGGCTAGGAAGAACGCGACAATGGGGGCACGTGCATGGATATGCATGGGCTATCACGGCGGCCAAAGGGGTCACGATAGCAGTAACGCGGCGCTACACCCGTCGCGTTAAGAAAATCGATTATTCTTGAATTATTGGCCAATCACATAGGAGGATAATGATCACTAGGGCTCATGGACTCTTTAAAAGATAATGGATGGGATTTTCATGGAAATGGGCTGTTAATGGGCTCAAAGCAAGGCTAATGATGGGCTCAGATGAGTGACCAACTGGGGCTCACTAAGATAACAAGAAATGTGGTTCGACTTATAAGCTAGAACCGGGTGTCTATAGAGGGTTTACCTGAGGAGTTTCACCTTGAGGTTCTTCCTCTTGTGGATCTTCATTGGATTCAACATCTTCCTTTTTGAAGAGTATTTCAAGATCATCATCATCATACCTATGAAAATATCCACTTTTAGTTTTTGTTATTGCTGAAGAATTGCCTTTTACTTTTTCATGTTGATTTCCAACAATTACTCCTTCATCTCCATCATCATACATGTGTAAGTTTGAATTGTTAGTCTTTGCATGATACTCATAAAAAAACATGTGGAGTTTCTTCCATAGTTCTATTCTTATTATTAACACTCTATATGCTCTAGAGTGTTCTGAGTATCCCAAAAATATACCTGGATCACTTTTGGCTTCAAACTTGTCTAAGTCAACTTTATCATTGTCATGAATAAACACTTTTGAGCCAAAGACCCTGAAACCCAATGCAGGGTTTCATAACTTTTAGCAGTTCATAGAGAGTTTTCTCATCACAGGTCTTACCATGGCCCTGTTGAGAATGTAATAGGAAGTATTCACCGCTTCTGCCCAAAAGTTCCTAGAGAGTTGGCTTTCAACCAAAAGAGTGCGAGCCATTTCCACTAAGGTCCTATTCTTTCTCTCCACTACGCCATTTGTTCGGGAGTCCTTGGAGAGGAAAACATGTGATCTAACCCGTGGAACCTGCAGAAATCAGAAAAAGAGTTGTTATCAAACTCTCCCCCATGATCAGTACGAATTGAGCATTTTTTATGAACATTCCCATGCTCAATCTTATTAAAGAATTCTTCAAAGACCTTAAGTGCTTCATTTTTGTGAGCCAGTTTGACCCAAGTGAACCTAGAGAAGTCGTCTACAATGACAAACCAAACCATTTGCCATTAAGACTTAGAGTTCTAGTAGGCCAAAAAGGTCCATGTGCAACAGTTCATAAGGTTTTGAAGTGATTACTAGTGCTTTTGATTTGAAGGATTTCCTTGTTTGTTTTCCCTGTGCACATGCATCACAAAAACTTTCATTTTTATTAAAAGAAATGTCAGGAGTCCACTTACCAATTTCAGCCTCATAATCTTGTGCAGAACATTGTAGCTCGCATGGCCAAGCCTACATTGACACAGGTCAAATCATCCTGTTTATTTGCAACAAGACATAAATTGTCATTTTCTGGATCATCCAAGTCAACTAAATGAGTTGTTCACTATCTTACCAGAAACCTTAAGACTTCATGTTTCTTTATCAACAATTTGACATGAATTTGATTCGAAAATAACTTATGACCTTTATCACACAGTGGCTTATGCTAAGCACATGTGATTAACACCATCAACTAACAACACGTTGTCTATTGAGTTAGAGTATACTTACCGACCTTACTTGTGCCAATTATTTGGCCTTTATTATTACCTCCAAGACAACTTGACCTCCATCTTTTTCCACCAGCAAACAGAATTTATATTTGTCGCCTGTCATGTGCCTCGAGCAGCCACTATCCAAGTACCATTTGTTTTGATTTTGGGCTGCTAAGCATTCCTGCATAGATGGATCAGACAAGAGATTTGGTACCCAATTACTTTGGGTCTCAATGTTTCATTCATGCTAGAAAGTAAATGCTTCGGAATGCAAACTTGTTTGATTTCTATTTATTTGAGTCATTCCAGCATTGTTTTTTCTTTATGACCAACTTTCTTGCAAATATTGCATGATGAGGATTTCCTCAGAACATTTGTTTTATCAGTTTGTTGAACATCTATTTTCTTTTTACCCATCATTGCCTGGATGGATGTCCCTTGACAGCATTCTTCCAGGCCTGTCGACAGGTTTCATTGCGCCTGTCGACAAGCTGCTCATTCTTTTGAACACCTGAGGGCTTTTGTTTGCGTTTCTGTTGCTTACCCTTGGCTTGATTTTTCTTGTTCTTAGAAGGAACTTGTTTGCTTGTGCTTGGGCTAGAATCAACAAAGGAAGTTATCAATGGTTCTCCCATTTTCTTTTGTTTCACTGGTTGATATCCAAGCCCATGCCTTGTTACATTAACATTTGCACCCAAAATAGCATCAAGATTTTGTTTTCCCTTTACAAATCGTGTGAGATCTTCAAATTTTTGTTTTAATTCCTTTTTAGTTTGTTCCAACTTTTTCTTTATTTCTTGATTTCATTTTGAGGCCTTCAAAAGATCAATTAGGCTTTGTTTTTCTTTTTCTCTCTCTTACAACTTTTCTTCATGCAAGTCATTTCCTCACTGTAAGTTTCCTCATAAATTTTCATCATTTCAATTTCTTTATTTTAGGATTGCAATTTGTTTCATTATTCGATGTGCTATGAACAAGTGAATTGATTTTATTTTTCAATGCTTTGTTTTCAGACTTAAACTCACAAAATTTCTTAGAAAACAATGTTAAGCCTCTTCCTCTTCCCATTCATCTACAGTATAGTTCTCAAAGGAAGAGTTTACCTCAGTGAAGTCCTCACTTCTTGCCATTAAACAGTGAACATCTTCATCTCATGAATTTGCATGTGAGTCCTCGTCTTCGTCTTCATCACTCCAAGTGCCAGCATTGCCTTGGCCTTTTAAAGGTGAATTTGTTTTTCTTCAATTTCTTCTTGAGCTCTGGGCTTTCTCCTCTCATATGCCTGGTTTCTTGCACTCATAGCACACAATCATGTCAGTTTTCTTGTTAGACTCAAATTATTTGAAAAATCTTTCTTTTGAAAGGATTTGGAGTTACCTGAGCCTTTCCTTTTGTACTTAAGGAATTTCTTGAATTATCTAGTGAGCATGGCCATTTCATCTTGCTCACTATCACTAGACGTTCCAATGTCATCACTTTCCTGTTGTACATCCTTTTGTGAACTTGAGGAATTTTTCTTAGAAGTTTTTAAAGCAATAGATTTTCTTGGATTTTCTTCAATTTCTTTCCTCTATGTGTATTTCATTTGTCATCAATGAACCAATCAATTCATCCAATTTCATCTTTGAAAGATCTTTAGATCATCAATGACAGTGGCCTTAGTATTCCATGAGCATGGAAGAGACCGAAGTATCTTCTAACTAAGTCACTTTCTGAGTATTCTTTCTTAAGACGTTTCAGCCCGTGATTATTAACATGAATCTTGCAAACATATCTGATATGGTTTCATCATTTTTTATTTTAAACATTTCATATTCAGATACTAGCATGCTTGCTTTGGTTTCCCTTACCTCAGACGTACCTTCGTAGATGAGTTCAAGCTTGTCCCACATCTCTTTTGTTGAGGTGCATGTGGAGACTCTTGAATATTCCTTGTGATGTACAACGCACTGCATCATGTTTCAATGTGCTCCAATTGAGAGTTCCTTTCTTAATCTGGTCCTTTGTCCACGTATCTTCATCCTCAGGCAGCACATATTCTCCTTTGCTGAAGATCTTCCAAAGCTCAAAGTCTTGAGCTCTCAGAAATACCTGCATGCGATTTTTCCAGTACGAATAGTCAGTGCCATCAAAGAAGGTGGCCTGGACACCGAGTGTCCCTCATCCATAAACCCCTTGTTAGATTCCATGAGATCGAGAATATCCTATCGTAAGATCATGCTTTAAAAGAAATAAATCAAAGAAACCTCGCTCTGATACCAATTGAAAGATGTGAGGAATTATCCAATATGGTAATCTAGAAGGGGGGTTTGAATAGATTACTAGAAACTGGAAACACTGTTGCCTTCTTTCGATGGAAACATAGACTTATCAAATTTCAAAGGAATTTAATTTGAAATCGAATTGCTGAGTGTGTGTTTGTTGTGAATAAAACATGAACAACCTATCTAGCATGTGTAGAATCAACGTGCCTACCAATCATCTATCATGAAAGCGTGCAAACCATAGGACATGAGGATTTAAGTTGTTTGGAGTACACAACTTGTGTATCCTACGTCCCCGTCCACACACACACACACACAGAACGACTCTGCTTATGAGCGAGTTCATACACTACAACACTCACACACCACGTTGTCTGATGCAAACAACACGATCAGAACAACACCACACACATAGATCAAGCACAAGAGACGCTTGACCCACCGTCACACACACAGAGTATAAAAGTAAAGCAGAGAAGAGTTTCAGAGTGTAGAATCAAATCCTGAGATGGAACTCATCAAGATGGTCGCCCAGATGATCTTCAAGCTACGTCTTGACAGGTATCAGTTGATGGAAGCTTGAGAGATGGACAAACTAGCTTCAATTCCATTCGGAAGATGGTTCTTTCTTTCCCTAGACGGAAGGTTGAAGTAGAGCAGCAGGGAGAAGATCTCTCTCTTGGTTTTTGATTAGGGTTTGGTATGGTGGCTTCTCTTGTGCGAAATACCTCTATATTCCTTATATATGGGTTTTCAAGTATGGTAAGACGTGGTAAAACGAATCACCCAAGTAAGAAACGTATCCAAATCTCGGATCTTGAGGTTTCTCTTCGTCTGTCGACAGTAGCCTATGCATCTGTCGACAAGTACTAATAGGTTTGCAAAATCCAGAACACTGGTCTTCCAGGAATAGTTTCCTGTGTGTAGCTGTCGATAGGCAATCTGGATCTATCGACAGGTACTGTTGTCCTGAACTTTGTCTTGTCTCCCTGTGCTTGGCTGTCGACAGGTCCCTGTAGATCTGTCGACAGGCACTTGTTTAACTTGAGTTTCTTGAGATTTTGCTCTGGAATTTGGTACATTGTTTTGCATACATTCACACCTACATTAAGAGCATTGTTAGTGAGATGTAATGAACATTTAAACAATCAATTGACACATGTTCTTTCTTGATTATCATTTGGTTGAGTTTGTCATTCATCATGTGTTCACATAGTCCATAACATCAATTTGGGTTGTTCATCATCAAAAACAACATAACACATGTAAACCCAACAACTTGTTCATAGCACATCCAATAATGAACAAATACAATCCTAAATAAAGAAATTGAAATATGAAAATTGATGAGGAAGCTCACAGACGAAATGAATTGCATGAAAGAAAAGTTGCAAGAGAGTGAAAAAGAAAACAAAGTCTAATGATTCTCTTGAAAGCCAACAAATTGATCATCAAGAAATAAAAAAAAGTTGGAACAAACTAAAAAGGAATTAAACAAAAACTGAAGATCTCACAAGATTTTTTAAAAAAAACAAGGAACAACAAAATCTTGAAGTTGTTTTGGGTGCAAATGTTAATGTAACAAGGCATGGGCTTGGATATCAACCAGTGAAAAAAGAAAATGGGAGAGACATTGATAACTTACTTTGTTGATTCTAGCCCAAGCACAAGAAAACAAGTTCCTTCTAAGACCAAGAAAATCAAGCAAAGGGTAAGCAACAGCAACCCCAGCAAAGCCCTCAGGTGTTCGAAATAATCAGCGTCTGTCGACAGGCTCAATGAAAGTTGTCGACATGCCTGGAAGAATGCTGTCAAGCGACATCCATCCAGGCAACTGATGGGTAAAAATAAATCAGATGTTCACCAAATGATAAAACAAATGTTCTAAGGAAATCCTCATCATGCAATATTTGCAAAAATTTGGTCATAAAGAAAACAATGTTGGAATAACTCAAATAAATAGAAATTCTAACAAGTTTGGATTTTGAAGCATTTACTTTCAGGCTGAATGAACATTGGGACCCAAAGTAATTTGGGTACCAAAACCTCTTGTTTGATCAATCTATGCAGGAATGCCTAGCAGCCCAAAATCAAAACAAATGGTACTTGGATAGTGGCTGCTCGAGGCACATGACAGGCAACAAAGATAAATCTATTTGCCGTGGAAAAAGACGGAGGTCAAGTTTTCTTTGGAGGTAACATAAGGACCAAATCATTGGCACGGTAAGGTAGGTAAGTATGCCTCTAACTCAATAGACAACGTTTATTAGTTGATGGTCTTAATCACAATTTACTTAGCATAAGCCAACTGTGTGATAAAAGTCATAAAGTTGTTTTTGAATTGAATGCATGCCAATTGTTGATAAAGAAACAGAAGTCTTAAGTTTTCTGGGAAAAGTGTAAATAATATCTATCTAGTTGATATAGATGAACAGAAAACAAAAATTTGTGTCTTATTGCAATAAACTGGATGAGTTGACCTTGTGGCATCGTAGCCTTGGCCATGCGAGCTACAACGTCTTGCACAAGATCATGAGGCACAAATTGGTAAGGGGACATCCTGAAATTTCTTTCAATGAAAATGAATGTTTTGTGATGCATGTGCACAGGGAAAACAAACCAGGAAATCCTTCAATCAAAAGCACCGGTAATCACTTCAAAACCCTATGAACTGTTGCACATGGACCTTTTGAACCTACAAGAACATTAGTCTCAATGGCAAACGTTTTGGTTTTGTCATTGTAGATGACTTCTCTAGGTTCACTTGGGTCAAATTTTTTGCTCAAAAAATGTAGCACACAAAGTCTTTGAAGAGTTCTTTCATAAGATTGAGCATGGAATGTTCATAAGATATGCTCAATCCGCCCTGATCATGGGGGAGTTTGATAATAACCTTTTTTCTGAATTTTGTAGAAACCAAGGAACTGATCACCAGTTCTCCTCTCCAGGACTCTAGAACAAAATGGTGTAGTAGAGAAGAAAAAATAGAACATTTGTGGAAATGGCTCGCACTCTTCTGGTTGAAAACCAACTCATAAGAACCTTTTGGCAGAAGCAGTGAAACACTCATGTTACATCCTCAATAGAGCCATGGTAAGACCTGTGATGAAGAAAACTCCCTATGAACCTTGAAAGGTAAGAAGCCCAACATTGGGTAATTCAGAGTTTTGGCTCCAAAGTCTTCATTCATAACAATGATAAAATGGATTTAGATAATTTTGAAGCCAAAAGTGATCCAAGTGTTTTTCTTGGATACTCCGAACACTTTAGAGCATATAGGGTGTTTAACAATAGAAATTAAACTATGGAAGAAACTCACATGTTGTTTTTTTGATGAGCATCATGCAAAGACTAATGATTTAAATTTTCACAGGTATGATGATGGAGCTGAAGGAACAACATGAGAAATCTAAAGAAAATTCTCAAGAAAAAATCAAAATTAACAATGTCTATTTCTGCAGGCATGGTATGAAGATGAAGGAATACTTCTCCACAAGCATGATGATGAATCAGAAGAAGACCCTCAAACGGAAAAGACTCAAGATGAAGATCCTCAAGAACACCTTCCTGAAGATCAGTCACACAAGATCAAATTCCCAAATCCAAGATCAACCAGGTTCTTCAACAATCTCCAATGTAAGGTACTCAAAGATCACCCACTTGACAATGTAATTGGAAATGTAATTGATAAAGTTCAAACTAGGTCTCAAGTTAGACAAATAGTTGAACAGATCATTTAGCATTTGTTTCTCAAGTGGAACCTAGAAATGTTGAAGAGGCATTAAAGGAAAACTCTTGGATAGATGCCATGCATGAGGAATTAGGTCAATTTGAAAGAAATAATGTCAGAGTTTAGTTTCTAGAACCCGAAACTTTTGTCATTGGTATAAGATGGGTGTTTAGGAATAAAACTAAATGAAGAGGGTAAAGTGGTGAGAAACAAAGCAAGATTGGTAGCAAAAGGGTATATCCAAGAATTTTGGGATAGATTTTGAAGAATCTTTTGCACCAGCAGCTAGGCTTGAAGCAGTAAGGATCTTGTTAGCATATGCATGTTCAAACAAGTTCAAACTTTTTCAAATGGATGTTAACACTGCTTTCTTGAACGGCTACATAAAAGAGGAAGTATATGTTTCTCAACCACCTAGTTTTGAGGATAATGAAAAACCTAACCATATTTTAAGTTGCACAAAGCTCTTTACGGTTTGAAGCAGGCATCTCGAGCTTGGTACGATAGGTTAAGCAACTTCCTGGTAAGTAAAAACTACTGAAGAGGTAAAGTGGACCAAACCCTCTTTACTATGAAAGTTCGCAATCATATAATTGTTGTTCAAGTTTATGTCGATGACATCATCTTTGGTTCAACTAACCCATCCTGTGTGAAGAGTTTTCTAAACACTGCACATTGAATTTGAGATGAGTCTAATGGGGGAGCTTCAATTTTTTCTTGGCTTGCAGGTAAAGCAACTCGAAGACGGGTTCTTCATCAATCAAGAAAATATGTTAAGGAGCTTCTCAAAAGATTCCATTTTGAACAAGCCAAAGTTGCCTCAACCCCAATGAGCACAAGCATTAAACTTGAAAATGATGAGAAAGGTAAACCAGTAGATGCAAAGTAATTCCGAGGTATGATTGCTCACTCCTTACCTTACTGCAAGTAGACCGGACATACAATTCAGTGTTTACCTTTGTGCTAGATACCAATCTAGTCCAAAAGAAAGCCATTGGTTGCAGTAAAAAGAATTTTCAGATGTCTCTCAGGTACGTATGATTTGGGGCTTTGGTATCCAGCAGGTAGTAGCTTCAACTTGATATCATATTCTGATGCTGACTACGCTGGATGTAAATTGATAGAAAAAGTACTAGTGGTTACTGCCAATTTCTTGGAGGTTCCATGGTTTCGTGGGCAACCACGAAACAACACTCGGTTGCACTCTCCACTGCAGAGGCAGAATATGTTACTATAGGAGTTGTGAGGCTCAAGTGTTGTGGATTAAAAGTCAACTATGTGACTACAACATTGATATTGGATGCACACCTATCCTGTGTGACAACACTAGTGCCATCAATCTCTCAAAGAATCCAGTCCAACACTCTAGGACCAAACACATTGAATACGACACCACTTTTGAGAGATGAAGTAGCCAACAAATCCTTGGAGCATAACTTCATACCCTGAGAAGCAACTGGCTGACATCTTCACAAAACCCTGTCTGAAGATAGATTGACCACATTGAGGAGAGAATTGGGTCTGTGCAAAATCTAATGAAACTAATTCCCAACTTTCGAGTATATGCTCTTTATGTGTAATGATTATGTGGTATATCAAATGGTGACATGTGGAAGAACAAGTCATGTTTGTTTGGAAACTATCACTATGCGTGAGAAAACATTCTCTACCACGTACTAATAGTCAAACCACATATAAAGGTCATCCACTTCAAATAGGGTATTTAGTGTCCTTTCAAACCAGCCCATTCATTTAAAAAAAAAAAACAAAAACAAAAATGAATTTTGTGTTCATGTGCTTATCAATGATCTCTGGTGTGCAAATGCTTTCCATGCATATGAATGTTTAGTGTGCCTTGCTTGAATGTTGAGTCACATCACATGCACACATGGGGGGAGTAAGTTCAGGGTTGTTGAGTGAATTCATGAGGGACAATCTCTATTTTTCATTTGTTCTAATCTCACGAGAGTGAAGCTCCAATTATTCTCTCATCTCAACTTTTTAATCTGATTTGTCAATGCTCCTATTGACAGCCCCAACCCCTCCTACCCAGATTTTGAACCCTGTGTGCATCTGTCGATAGGCTCAACCAGCTGTCGACAGCTAGGCACGATTTCTGATCTCCCTGAACTCAATATTTCCGTCTGCGTGCATCTGTCGACAGCCAACACCCGTCTGTCGACAGCCATGCTCTGTCTGAACCCAGAAATCTCAAGTTGTGTACATCTGTCAACAGGCTCAGACCAGCTGTCGACAGATAGACATTTCACAGGCAATTCCTTATTCTTTCTCAACATCCTTCATGAGCATGTTCTTCCCTTTTATGTAAGGTGAACCTTGGGTACTTACTTGTGTTTTAATCTTTCATATCCACATAATATCATAATATCAAAGATATTGTCTAAATCACAATGATTTTTGACATACTATTCTTGTATGAGTCCAGTTGTATCATTCGGAGTACATTAGACAAATCTAACGGATCTAACCTAACTCACTTGAATAACTGCCTTGTGGAAAATCATTTTTCTCAAGTGACTTAATAAGTCCTATGGTCATTGAACTTTATGTCTTGCAATGGGTGTTAACCATAAATACTCTTTGACCTTGATTTTCAAACACAAAAAAAAAAATGGAGAAAATTTACCTATTTCTAACATCAAAGAAAATGTACCAACAAATAATCACAGAAAAAGGCAGAGCAATACTGTGTATTGCTGGGTAACCGGGAACATAGGCATCACAAATATCTGTCTTCGCGTCAAAAGCCTACTCATCTCTGTAAAATGGTATGATGGTCACTTCCACTGAGTAACTGGGGGTAGGGGCATTCCACATGTCTATCCTCACGCCAAAAGGTGTTAGTGATCTTAATTCCCACTTTTCCCATTGAATTTCCCTCGAAACAATTCAAAGTTGAAATAGTCTGAAGCCTCCAAATTTTGATTAATCACAGGTACTTTGATGTTTAGGTTACCTACGCATGTAGACATCTTTTTCATAAACCATCTGACCATCACCCACTAGGAACTATGTATTTCTACAATGGTTTTTATTCAAGGGGTTAGTTTTTTTCATAAGCTTTGGTACGATGTCTTCTTAATGCTCCAACTTGAGACTCCTACGGTATTATCTCTCAACCATTGAAGTTTTTGACGTGTCTTAATATTAGCGGGTATGGAATTTTAAAATGTGTATATACTTATTTTACACCTTATCTCCACATTGAAGCTCATTGCCAAAAAATTCTATCAAAATCCCTATCTGACATATTCTGAGTGTGCCTGTCTACAGATGACTGTTCATCTATCAACAGCCGGCGGCCAGGGAAGTCAAGAAGCCCAACTGCCCTGCCGTTTAGGGCTGGATTTTGTGGGCCCTTTCAGTTTCAACTCTTACATAAACTCTTCAAAAGGGAACCCATGTCCTTTCCTTCTTTCCCCACTACCAAAACACCCTCCTCTTTCCTTCTAAACCCCACCCTTCTTCTCCAGGGCGCCAGACCTAGTTTTCGGCCCTCCTAGTTCTTCTTCCCTTTGTCACCTTCTCTTTTTAGAGCCCTTCTCCACTCCGACCTTGTCTTTCTCATGGCTCCAAGGGTAAACGACTGGTCTCCCGTCTTCGTCTCGTTTCCTCTGAAGCAGCGAAGGCTCCGGGGCTCCTTCTGAGCGTTGAACCAAGCATTGCAATGATCGGTTGCCCAAGCTAGTTTTTCCCCCACGTTTGCAACTCCCCATGGTTCCAAGAACCTTCAACAAATTCGTGCAGCCCCGCTATGTTGATTTTGTATCTCTGGGAGACATGTTTCCCAATCTCCAGGCCTGTTTGACACCCAGGGCTGGACAGTTTTTCACTACTCTCACATGAAACTGTGACAGAGTTTTTCAACAACCTTGGTCAATCTGGTGACGGGGATCTCTACACTTCCGTCAAGGGTACTAGCTTCAAGCTTACTCTAAACCTCCTAAGCACCGCTCTTCAAATTCCCAACTCCGGGGCTGATGTTCTTCTAAGCCATCCCTCTGCCTCTGAGTATTACCACCTCATCACTCTTCAACAATATGATTCAACCAACGATGTAGTCAAACTCAATGCCAATTCTTTTCCCCCAATGAACCGCATGATTCATCACATATCAATCACCACCTGATTGCTCCAAAGCATGGCAGTCGAGAATCGTCACAGAGGTTCATAAATCACTCTTTTTCTACTTCCTCAAGTGCGAGCAAATCAATTTGCCCGAACTCATTTTTAGCCTGATCCGTCAATGCTATTATAACCCCAGGAGATCAATGCCATATGCTTGCCCGATCACTTCACTTCTTCTCTTCATTGGAATCCAATTCCTGATAGTGAGCTTGTCACTCTTAAATCCCGTAGTGCATTTGATCTCACTGCTGCCCATCGGATGGGATATAAACTGTTGATGGAAGAGTTACCAGAACTCTTAAGGGTCAGGAAGATGATTCCTCCGGCATGAGGATATTTCTAATGATGCTGACCAAGCAGAGCCAATGGATGCTCAGGGGCCATGAGGAGAAGATGCAGAAGACCAAGCACCTGAAGAGCATTCTCTTAGAGATTTCATATCTGCTCAAATGCCCATCTACAGCAACAAATGTCCACTGGATTTGCACAGCTCAATGCTCAATTTGATCATGTTGATACTAATGGATGCATTGGCTGACACTCACGTGCAGATTCAATACCGGCTCACGCGGCTCTCTACTGAGTTTCATGAGTTCCATCATCCGCTGCTCCTGGGACTGATGATGTCTAGAGAGTTTAGGAGTCTGTCATCTAAGTGTATTTTTTTATTTTTGGTCAGGGTCTGTCACTGAACTAGTTTGTCATGTTCGTCGTTATTTCCTTCTTTCGCATCTCCTTTCAGTCGTGTCATGACCAACTTTTGTACTTGTGTGTGCTAAGTGCTTATTCAATGGAATTCACAGTTCTATGTCTACTTTGTATTCATATGTGCATGACTTTTTTTTTTGGATGTTTCCAAAAGGGGGAGAAACATAATTATGCATAAATTGGAATTTAGTCATCATCAAAAAGGGGGAGAATGTTGGTTTCACATATGTGATGTTCGTGATTACATGTTTTTGATGAGGAACAATATAAATTGATGTTGTGTGATGATTGTAACATGAGGACATTGACAAGTCAAGCAACATATCAAACCATGCTTAAATTTGATCATCTACATATTCATTATATCTCACTAACAATGTTCTTTGATGTAGGTGTGATTGTATGCAAAACAAGTGTTAAAATCAAGAGCAAAAGCTCAAGAAAAAGTCATTAAGCAAGTGCTTGTCGACAGCCCTACAGGTACCTATCGACAGCCAAGCACAGGGAAGACATACAAGTCACTAGAAATTCAAGTAAAGGAATAGTTGTCGACAGATGCAAGCTGCCTGTCGACAGATAGAACCATTCTGAAAGCTTTAAGCACAGTTTGAAGTATGTCTGTCGACAGATGCAATCGCCTGTCGACAGCTACACATAGGAAAGCCTTCTCCCGAAGTTTAGAGTTCTAGAAATTGAGAAACTGTCAGGATCTGTCGACAATGAACAGTGGTGTTCTCAACAGACAGAGAGACTCTTCAAATCCGAGAATTAGTTATGTTCCGTATTTGGGTGTTTCCTTTACCACGTCTCTCCTAACTTGGACACCCATGTATATAGAACATAAAGAGGTACTTTCGCAGCCAGAGGCAACTATACCAAACCCTAATCAAAAACCAAGAGTGAGAGCTTCTCCCTACTGCTCTGCTTCAACCCTCTGTCCAGGGAAAGAAAGAACCATCTTCCGAATGGAGTTGAAGCTGGTTTGTCCATCTTTCAAGCTTCTCCATCAACTGATACCTATCAAGATGGAGCTTGAAGTTCATCTGGACGACCATCTTGAAGAGTTCCATCCCAGGATTTGATTCTACAACTCTGAACTCTTCTCTGCTTCTACTTTTTCATACTCTGTGTGTGTGGCAGTGGGTCAGCATCTCTTGTGTTTGATCTACGTGTGGTGGTTTGTTCTGATCGTGTGTTTGCATCAGACAATGTGGTGTGTGTGTGTTGTAGTGATCGAACTCGCTAATAAGCAGTCTTTCTGCGTGTGTGTGTGGACGGTGGACGTAGGATACACAAGTTGTGTACTCCGAACCAACTTAATCTTCATGTCCATGGTTTGCACGTTTTCATGATAGATGATTGCTAGGCACGTTGATTCACACATGCTAGATAGGTTGTTTATGTTTTGTTCACAACAAGCACACACTTTGCAATTCGAATTCAAATAAATTTCTTTGAGATCTCGATAAGTCTGTGTTTCCATCGCAAAGAAGGCAATAGTGTTTCTACTTTGCAAATCTATTCAACCCCCCCCCCCCCTTCTAGATTACCATATTGGATAATTCTGTGCATCTTTCATTTATTGCATTAAATAGGAAGTTTGAGTTGGATTTGGATTCCTAAACCTACCCTAGTTGCTTGGCCATGAATCTAGCTCCCATCCTAACCCAATTAGAGGTTCTCATGCTTAGAAAGGGGATAGAAAATAGGAAATTCATAATTAAATAGTAATTAGAGTCATATTAGGAAATAGAAACCCAAGAGACATAAATACTCTCTTAATCCCCCATGGCCGGCCCTAGCTAGTTGCCAAGGGTTTCAAGATGAGGAGAGGAGGCCAAGGAGGAGGAGAATTTGTGGGAAGGAGGCTTCATCAAAGCTTCAACCCGAGTTCTTCATGTTCTAGCCCTAGAGAGGAAAACAACCAAGGTAGGAATTCTCACAAAGATAAAATCATAAAATCGTTTGTACTTTGATCCAATCATCAGGATCAAAAGCCTCTAATCTCATATTTTTCCATCGAGCCTATATTTCTTCTTGATGTTTCATGTTCAGAAACTAGCATAAGCCCGACCCTTCATCTTAAATCTTGTTGTCCTTGTATACTCAATCCCATGCCACGAGATTTTTACTAGAGGAACTGATTCATTTTAGGCATCTTTTGCCTCTGAAATTCCTAATTTTCATCAACCCTACATCGTGAATTAATTCTTTTACCCTAACTGTGTACTGTTCCATGTTCTTCATGAGGTATCATGATTAAACCATGCTGAACCATGTTTGTTTTCAATTCCTATTTACTGGAAGTACCCTTCAATGTCTAGAGTCGTTTAAATTTGTTTAATGATTTTTCATGTACAGTACAATTAGTTATGATTTTATGAACGACCCTATGTCAAAAGATAGAAAGATGGCTCTAATCCAAGGCATGTCTTTTCCTGTCAGACTCAGGCACAGGACCTAGAACTTGATGGCCCGATAGGCCGCATTCTCAAGGCTGTCGCGACAGTGTCTCCCATCATGATCTGATCGCGATAGGGTACCCCGTCGCGGTCTGCCTGCCCGATCTGATGAGCCCGTCGCGACCCTCAAGCGACCTCGTCGCGATCTGCCTGCCCGAACTGACAAGGCTGTCGTGATCTGTACAAGGCCATGTCACGTTCTCAGTTGACCCCATCGCGACCCTTACTGGGGTGCGTCGCGATCTCAGATTTTTGCGTGGAAACCCCCAATTTTTGATGCTCTGGCTCTCTACAGTGCTTGTGCACTTGGTTAACAGTCCTACACACAGAAAATACACTTGTCATAAATTAAACATTTATGTAATTAAAATACATGCACATGATCTTTTTCTATCTACAATTTCATGACACATGCACACACTTGAACCATCCATTTTAGCTTAATTCAGCATGATAATATTTCATAATGTATCTGGTAATTTATGTAATTAAATTGCCACTTTTTAATATACTTGTCTACGTTTCTCGCGATGTTTTGGAATACCGTTATCGACGCTCCACTGTTCTAGAATTCATGTAGAACGTCGAGCACTTGTTTCTTTATACACACTCTCTTGATTTGATGAACTCTCTGTCGGATATTCCTTCTGCCAAACTAGTGAATCCTTGTTCAAGGCCTCCGTATGTCTCCTCTGTCCATGGATTCCCACATGGTTGACGAGCTGGTTGTACCCTAACACCTATTACACCATTTAGGGATCAACATGATCCAAACAGCTATTAGAAGTTCGCTCTTATCTGAATCACGCCGGACCTCCGGACTTGTGCTTAACATGGCCAGTGGAAGGGTCGTGAGTTCCACCTGACTGCCAACACCAAGTGCGCGTGTTGTGCAACTGTTACTATCGCTTGTTTACTCGACGTATCACGTGCAATGTCCACTAGCTCTCATCTATACTCTACTCGCTCATCTATTCACATTCACTTTACTATCTCTTCTATTCCTCTAGTACTCTCATCTATTCTTGGTACTCTCTATTGGCCATTGACTGATGTCTAAAGATAACAATATAACCAATTCCTGGCGATATATAAGGGCCCGATCTGTTCCTGGGATGTGCACCCGAAAGTGCTAGTGCCCATGGGACTTAAATGATCAGAGTGTTTGGCATTACACGAGTGCTATCTATCTCGACTATCTAAACTACAATTAAAATGCTATGTCTCTCGTTGTCTATTGAAAAAAGTCTATACTATACCCGTTGTGCTATGCTATACTTTGTGCTATTGTGCTATGGTCATCTTGCTATTTGTGCTATACTCGACACTTGTGCTATATTTAGAAAGGTTGTGCTATTTCCATCATGCGCTATCCTGCTATCATTTACTTGACTTTCTCGCTCTATCATTAGTTACTCTGCCTTTTAATACATTAATCATTTAAAGCCTACTTGACTATTGAGATTTAAGTCCTACTGAGCATTATTGCTCACCCTGCATTATTGTCATTGTGTTCTCAGTGAGACCAAGGATGACACATACACTCAAGAGGACGGGAACGACCAGGAGTGAAGTCATGAGTACCCTAGTGTCTTAGTATTATGATTACAGTGTTAGTTTAGTCTTTTACTTTTATTTCAATGTAATTAGGCCTATATAATGGCTCTGATTAGAGATTGTAACTAGACACTTGGAAAGTTATAATGAGAAGAATTTGCTTTAGTATTTATCTTAGTTCAATGGTTTGATGTCTAGTACTTGCTCTGTACCTGTTTACTGCAACTGCCTCACGTTCCGATATTCCGCATCGGGGCATGACAATATCATCTAACAGTTCAAACTTCTATGATTAAATGTTGCCATCATCGAAAAGGGGGAGATTGTTGCGTCCCTGGTTTGATGATGTCATAAATCAAGTCAAATCTCATAATGTCTAACCAAGTTATTTGTATCACAGGAACATTCATAAAGATAAAGCCAACTCATTTGCATCAACAAGAGTTACTAAA
>CM024756.1:43257360-43304970 GCA_014218235.1 Colocasia esculenta
GTGGACGTAGGAGACACAAGTTGTGTTCTCTTAACCACCTTAAAATCTTCAGTGCACTGTGGTTTGTTGTGTGGTTTGCTGTTCTTATTCACTAAACTCACACACCACACTTGGATCTGATCGAATTGTGTTTTGTACTTATTTTAATTCCGCTGCCATACACACAATTTCTTATTTCATTTACCAAAGTCACCTATTCGATCCTCAACATATTGAACCCCTCTCCTTCAACATGGTAAGAATATTCCTTAAGGGGAGAATGCAAATGGTAAGATTTTTCCTTTTTGGTTATTGACAAAAAGTGGGAGAGTAAGTTTAAACTATGAATTTTCTGTTTGTTCCATATTTTGAGTATCTTTGTTAGAAAATTTCATAAGTTTTGTCATCATAAAAAATGGGGAGATTGTTGAACCACTCTTATATTTTATCCTATATATTTGGTGATAACAAAACTCATGATTAACTTAAGTGTCATGAATATATTGAATATCATGTTTTCTTCATATATAGAACATACTATGGCACTATCATTCATGATTTGCACTGGAAAGCTAAATCGATTATTGCTCATTGCATATCGATTGCTGACTAAGTGCCACATAGATTAGAGAACAAAAGTCCACATCGATTATTGTTTTATGTCCACAATCGATTATTGTCTTAAACATTGATTACCTTTCAAACATCGATTGCCTTAGAACATTGATTGTATGAAACATCGATTATGTTCAAAGATCGATTACTCTCACATTGATTATGCTTAAACATCAATTATGTTCACATCGATTATGATTAACATCAATTACTTACATATCGATTATCTCAGAACATCATTACGTTCACATCGATTATGTTTAAACATCGATTATCTTAGAACATCGATTATACTCAAACATTGATTGCCTTCACATCGATTATATTTAAACATCAATTGCCTCTTTATAGATCGATTGCCTCATAACATCAACTGCTTCACTTAAACATCGATTACTGTTATAAATCAAACATCGATTGCTCTTCATTTAAACATCGACTACCTTTATAAACATTGATTGCCTCTATATTTCAAACTTTTAAAATATCTTTGGCGCCCATGAAAACTCAAACACAATTCATATGGTTAACTTATTATTACTCTGACTGAAGATCTTTTTGCCTGTCTCGTAGGATCTCTTCCTTCCTGCAACAAAAGAAAAGCACTAACATTCTATTTGTAGTTATCTACAGGAAATATAGACAGAAGGCAAAAATATGTATGAGCCATCTGAAAAAGACTTATATAGAGTCTAAACGTCTTCCATGCATTTAATGTCTGTAGGTTCACTTCTACTCATAGTCAACATATTGGACTTGCTACTAGCATCCTTGGACGTGCGCACCAGTTGGAACATCTTCCTCCACTCCAAGTAGCCAGTTGGCACTAGAAGGAAGCCGTTAGACTCAAAGGAAGGTGAGAAGAAGAAGGAGAGCTAAGAAACACCAATGACCATCTGTCAACGGATCTGTTCAAGCTACTCCATAAATGGGGGAAGCAAAAGAAAAAGGAACAAGAGTGTGAACTTGAAGATCATTCAAGGAGTGTACATCCAGTGAGCATCCAACGCTATACACAATCGAAGCAAGAAAGGAAGAGAGCTTGAGCCTATTCAAGCTGAAGCATTTAAGCAGTCTTCCTTCTTCCTCATTCTCTCTCTGTGTGTTTCTGTGTATTTGAGAGAGAGAGAGCTGTGGTTTAGCCTAAGGAGAGTCTTGTCTTGTAAACTCTTTCCTTCTTAGGCTTAGTCTCAGATCAAGCATTTCATTGTCTAACTTGAGCTTGATCTAGGGGCTTCAGGTCCTTGCTTCTGTGTTCAGAAGTGTTCCTGTTTAGTTAGAAGAGAAGGCTTGTTGTGTAAGTGTTCCCCTTGATCATAAGGGAAGACCAGCTTGCGTTTGGTGGTGACCATCTGGGGTCTGTACCAGTGTTCCTCTTGTTTGAAGGGAAGCCCTGCTGGGGTGTGTACCAGTTAGTTACTTCTGAACTCGTAAAAGAAGCACCCGACTAAGGTGGAACAGTGGGCTGCCTTCTTGCTCGGGAAAGAGAAGAAGACTAGCTGAGGTGCTGGGTGTTGTATGCCCCTTGTTTAAGGGAAGACCAAGGTTACTTGGCGGTTAGTGAAAACCCAAGAGTTTGCTTGGCGACTAGACGTAGGACTTCTATTTGGAAAGGCCGAAGTAGGATAAATCTTTGTGTTCCTTGTGTGCTTACTTCTGCGCCTTTAATTTCCTTGCACACGCTTATTTATACTAACCAACATTTTCAAGTGGTAATTTTTGTTTTAGTTTTTCAGATTACCTGTTTACCCCCCTCCCCCCTCTAGGTTAGTCTTGCTGGTGGATTCTGTCTGGCTGTGGGATTGTACACAGTGTTCCCCTTATGTTAAGGGAAGAACCTAGCTAGGGTTGGTGTCAGCAGAACCTAGCTAGGGGTTTATGTCTAGTAAAACCACACTGGGGTTTGTTCCAGGAGGGTGGCTTCTTGACCTGTAACAGAAGTGAGTTTCCTTCCTACTGGGAAAGGAAGAGGACCAGCGGGGAGCTGGGGGTTTGTATATCCTTGGGAGGATTGTACCCTAGTTAGTGAAATCTCAAGATTTGCTTGGGGACTAGACGTAGGTCAACTATTTGAGAAGTACCGAACCAAGATAAAATTCTATGTGTTCTTTTGTGTGATTGTTTGTTTGAATTGCTTCCACACTTCTACTCTATCTACTGTACACAACTACATTCACTAACCAAAGTCTTCAAGTGGTGAATTTTATTTGTATTTTCAGATAACCTATTCACCCCCCCCCTTCTAAGTTTATCCTTGCTGCCATCCTTGGGCCGGCAGTTGTTCAGGTATTGGTGGAGGGCTAGGTACTGGAGCAGGTGCAACATATACTTTAGGTGTAGCACCCCCTAAAATTAATAATTTAATAATTACAAATAAATAAAAATAAATAATTTCCATATTATCGGAATGGTAAAACATACGTACCACTATCGTACGTGCGAGAACATATCGGAAAATTCCGTAAAAATTATAAATCAACCCCAAACATTATCCTTAAATGTTCCACGAAGAATTCATGCAACGAAAAATCCGATTGGCCAAGCGTACGTCACAATGTGACTGATTATCCAAATTAGGAAACTAAGTCGAAAAACTGTTAACACGGAAATATAACACGATCATAAATTGGGTAAACATATTGGAGAGACTTCCAACATCATGTATTCATGACCCATTATCTAAATTGGGCCAATGGATCACTTTTGGCCCAAGAATAAAATGGAGCAAGAAAATACCCCAGAAATTCGTAACTCTAATTGAGCTGAAAATAGGAAGAGGTAATTACGACAAATCTGAAGGCAATTAGGCTTTCTTAGAAACCCAATTTCGTGGCTAACCATGGTGGGAGGTTTCCTAAAGCCTCACACACACTATTGGGGTGAGAAATCATCAAAATGTGGAAGGTGGAAGGCCAAAACCGCACCTTGCCTTTCCTTCACACAATGAGACTTCTAAAACACACTAGATGCATATATACATGCCATAAAACCTAGGGGACGAAAATACACATTGTTGGGGTCGTGGGAGCCTGTTCTTGAGCACCCAAAGGAGGAGGAAGCTGCCCCAACTCGGAGCTTCTTCCCTGCTGCATTCTGCATCGACCTGTGCAGAGTGCCCTTCTTGGAGTTGACCTAAGGTAGGCCAATCCTTCACCAAACCATGCAAGACTTATACCCATGGAAAGAGGGTCGAGTCTAGTTTCTAATCCCACTGGTTTTCCTATTTTTCTTCCAGTGGATCAAGAGTATTAAGCATTCTCCAACAAGTAGTCTGAAACGAGGACTATCTGGAGAATGAGACTTCTTCAACCCAAAAGGTAAATGATCTCTGGCCAAATCTTAATAAATCATATACCAATGTGTAGATCATCGAGTCTACTTTCATTTCCAAGTGGTTTCATCGAATTTCATTGAGTACATCTTGAGTTATAAGCGTTTTACCAAAGTCGCGCATGTAAGGATGTTTTATGTTCATGTCGATTTCTCATACATCCTGAGGCTGTTTTTAATGATTCCAAATCATAGTTCTCTCCTATTCCATGTTCCCAACAAGTTTCATGTTGACACGTTTGTCCCAAAATCTAAATATAGAAGTTATAAGCATTGCATGGATCGAGCACCTGTTTTCTACATTTTTCTCTTCTTTGCGTTTTCGGGTTGAAGGTTGAATCGCGTCCTGTCAAGACAACGTGATTCAGGAGGCTGGTATCGCGTTGACTTCTGCCGCCGTGATTACCTGAAAGACGTCCACCAAGGGTGACGGATTTTAGGTGCGCCCGTGCCTCAAACTGTTTGCTGTTGACCTGTCAGAAGACCTCTGAAACGTGGCGGGTAAGGCCGCCGCGATTCAGCTGGTTTTCCTACCCAAGAATTTTGGTGGTTTTTATATTGTTTTATTAAAGGAATTTCATGAACACGTCGGGATACCCCGACGCGATTAAATGTAAACCCGACCACATAGGTGGATGCGATTAGCTTCTTCAAAGTAAGTCTTGTTTCGACTGTACACATCGTTATGAAATGCGTCTACTGTGTCAAATGCATTTTTCAAAGCCTACCCAGACTTGTTTTTATAGTGTTTAATGTTAGTCTTTCATGCTATGTTCTTAAGATGCATTGTGTAGTCTGTCCAATGACTTAAAGCTAGCAACCCATGTTAAATACGTAACGATGTGAAGACTATTCTAATTGTTCATTAATGCTATGATCTATTCTTGCAGCTATTGATTGAATCATCTATTGTTCTAGCTTGTTAAAGTGATTAATTTCTATCTTAAAATATTGCAAACCATGTTTATTAATTGCATAGTTCCATCTCATGTTCATGTTAATTGTTTTTCGCGAGTTTGGAACCGATGGATTGTGGATTGAGATACTTGTTCACTACACACTTGCACATTTAGGAAACCCTTTCTTGGGGGATTGGTAACTCATGGCCGGTCATTCCGTATCGGTAGTCTAGTGACCTTTTTCTTAAGACCTCCGTAATTCTCCGTACTCTGTGGATTCCCTCATGGAGACCGAGTTGGTTGTACCATTGAAGTTCCCTGGATAGCATGCACTTCCTTTCTTCTCTTGTTCTCATGAGTGTGATTTATAATCTAGACTTAAGCCATTAATGTAAAGAGTGAACTAAAGTATAATTGCATCGTTATGCTGCCGAAATTATCTCTTAACTATTGTGTCATGAAATCATGTTCACATTACTTATTACTTATTCTCATCATCATCATGAACATGACATTACACGTGCTTATATCTTGAAATTCGTATTGGCCATTAATGACTGTGAGTATCTACATTTAAAAATTAAAGTGAGATGCTGACCGGGCACGGAGAGTGTCCAAGGGCTCTAGTCTACCTCAATGACGGAGAGTCATAAATATACTATTAACCATGGGATATAATGATTAATGACGTTGCATCTGGGCTGGGAGTCGTGTGTGTTGAATGCTAGATACAATAACCACATACATGTGTCCTAGTGTGCATTTCAAGGTGGATCTTTCCTTGGTGTACATTAGTGTCTTTGTGCCTGATTATGTTACATGATCGTGCTCGTGCGTGCTTTCTTGCTTGCGTGATATGGCCATCTTGCATTTATTGCAGTTAAAGTGATATCATGCGTGCTAGTTACATGCCTCACTATTGACACTCTCTTGCTCGTTATATTGTTCTCGATCTTGCTCTATCATGATCACTCTATCTAGCTTGTTTCATGTATCATGTTTTAAAGAGTTTTGTTCATACATGCA
The DNA here is from genome assembly GCA_014218235.1 of Colocasia esculenta. Lineage (NCBI taxonomy): Eukaryota > Viridiplantae > Streptophyta > Magnoliopsida > Alismatales > Araceae > Colocasia > Colocasia esculenta. The sequence continues at coordinate 43,263,210 of CM024756.1, forward strand.
TATCATGACAATCGTGCTTACCTAGTTCTAAATAGCTAATCACTTATATCATTGCCCGCACATTGAGATATAAATCCTACTGGGCTAGTTTGCTCATTCCCTACTTTTAACCATTCTAGGTGACTATGAAATTCAAGAGGAGAAGCAAGTCGAGGATGGGAATGCATCCGAGTGATGAGTGTCCCAACACTTTATTCTATCTATAGTTTTTTTGCTTTGAGTGTTAGAACAATGTAGTAGGAAGTGAGGAATAAATGTAATTTGCTTTATTTTAGTCTTAGTCCTGTTACACAAAATTTAAGAGTTGTATTAGTTCATTTTGATACAATGAGATGAGATTTGAATACAATTTCTATTGAGTTCAATATTTGGGCCCTATTATGATGTTGTGCTGTTACACATTTAGTGCATGCTATCTAGAGGCTTATTTGTGCCGACTATTCACATCTTAGAATATCGACTCGAATTATCCAAATTAATATCCGCTGTGTAATTCTCGGGACGTGACAGTTTAGCTAAAGGCGACAATCATCTTGTCGCCTTCTGCCTATGTCCCCTTAATCGGCCATAACATTTTATATAGACCCGGATTGATGAGCCGTTTTCTTTTCTGATTTCTTCATTCAAAGGGCTTCAAGATGATATATTCATGTGTGAGACTTGAATAAGAAATCAATGAGTTATGACCTGAGAAAGTGAAGGGATGGACTACATTTGCCTTCTAAGGGCATACATCTTCATTTTCATCGTTTTGTGTCGTTCTTTGCATGTGTGAGTTTGATCTATTCCAGAAGGTTCTAGAAGGTCTTAGAATTCATTTAACAACCCATATGAAAGTTAAACATGTTCATATGATTTTTAATTGATCTTAAGTTCATGATCATACTCTCTACCTACTGATTATTCACTTTCTTGCCTTGTTATCAAACTTGCTAAAACACATAGTTACTTGCTAAAATTGGTCATGCATGATTAGTATTTATGGATTTAGCACCCACGATACTTTCCAAGCATGAAGTTTCCATAAAGGAGTTTTCTACATCTGAGTTTCCATAATCGAATTCACACGCACTTGAGTGATTCTCACGCGCGGCATATAGATACACTCTAGAACGATAAGAAATCCCCATTTGGCTTGTGGTGAACTCTCCATCAGATATTCTGTGACGGAACGCCTCGGCCAAGCCCGTTAAACCGATAACGTACTTGATCCGAGTCCGCCTCCCGCGAACGGGCCGAAGCCTCGCAAGGGAAACCAACCACAGTCCGTGTAAACAAAAGGAACACACCATTTTATATATATTCACAAGTTACATAGCCAAATTTCCACAAAACTAAAAAGTACAAGAGCCTGGGCATACCCCGAGTACAACTGAAGAAAGTAAACAACTATCTAAACTACACTGCTGAAGTACTACACAGCTAGAACTACACTGCTGGGCTACACTGCTGGAGCTACTGACCCTGCACCGCTACGGCGCGGCTCGGAGCTGGACGACGGTCGTGAGACGTCTTCTTCGCTCTCACCTGTGGGGGTAGGGGTGAGCCTCTCTAGTCACTGGCTCAGTAGGGAACTCCCCCAACACCGAGCAACCAAAACCACAGGTACGAAAGCAATAAACAATACCAACAATTTATAGAACAGCTAAGCAAGTAAGTAAAGCTGTAAAAGTACTCACCGTCTGCCGACTACGAGAAAAAACAGTAATAATAAACGCAAACCAGTACAGTGTACAAGCTAAAGTAGAGACAGCCAACACGAGCCACGTGAACTGGTTCGCGACACCAGAAACTGACTCGGACAACTAACACAGGTCTACCTCTCAGTCTCGCAGCCACGGACGAAAGGTCCAGCTGCCGCTCCACGTAAAAGGTCAAGCAACTGTGGAGACCAACTAAACACCACCACCTGCAGACCACACGGTCACAGGCCCATGCCTGGCACCTCCAGAGACCCTGGCCTGGGCTCGCTAGAGTGAGGCACTGGAAAAGGACTAGCTGGGGACCAGTGTCGACTACTGGTGTCCGTACCCCCACTACGAGCGCGCTACAAGTGACTAAAAACAAACTCAAGTGTCACTGTCCCACTGTCGTCTTTCCCTCAGCCGGACGTACAACTCAAACACAGAGTGAGGGTGTCCAGGTCAGACGACACAGACCTCGACGGTACAACACACTAGTACCGGGACAAAGCCCCGAGCTAACAGCCTGGCTCACAAAGAACCTGGGGCACCCAACTGGAGAGGTAACCACGGTAGGCGTCGTACTACTACCACGTACACAAAACCACGTGCACGTCACACACAGACCACGTGAAACCTCACGTAAACCACAAGTAACTACGGTCCACTACACGTGAACCCAACTGACTCGTGTAAACGACGCGCAGTCACTAAAGTAAGCAACTAATCGCATACCTTGTATGCTAAACACGAGAACCAAGTGCACTCAGTGCACCTCATTGGTCAACACACATGCATTATCGATAAAAGTCGTAATTAGCTATTTCTGTTCTCACACATGCTGGCGGCAACATCGATTGCCGCTTACAGCAAGTCAACGGCAAGGGACCTGGCCGTTAACATCCTGGCTGAGGAGCTTGGCGACAAGCGATCTTGACGCCAAGTTCCCCGGCCTCATACCCTGCAGAAACCCTAATCCGGCTCTGCGGGCTTTCCAACCATTCTAACTACAGAAAATCATGCAAATGCATTCCTTTAGCATGCTAGAACCCAATACAACCATTACAACATGCTTCGTACATTAAACTACTCAAACCACCCATTATCCCCGTATGGTGCAACTTGATCCGAAAACGCATTATCATGCTGATTCAAGTGGTTTATGATGTTTTAATGTTTCTACGGAGCTACCAGGGTTCGTCCCCTACCTCAAACACGCTAGAACCTCCCGCAATCCCCCGGTTCACGCCGAGCCCTCCGCGAGCTCCCACGCGAATTGCACCACGCCGCGACGTTTCCTCGCGTAATTCGCGACGCCACGCGTTCTACGATCGTCCAACCACTCTTCGGAACCTGTTAGAAGCTTCAGAGACACGGGGGCAGCAAGCTGGGGCAAGAGGGAATGAGAGTGAGCTGAGAGAACTGCCCTCGGGTGAGCCTATAACCTGCAGATTCTCAGGTTGGCGTCAACCCCTATGCCGCCAACAGCAACCGCCACCCTCCGTCCACATCTACTGCCGCCAAGTTCATAAAGTCAACGTCCACTAACTGGACGCCAACCAGTCAACGACCACCCCTGGCCGCCAACTCCAACTGAACAGCAGCAGGTCCTGTTTCATTTCAGGACCAATCCTGCTCAAACCCCACATCCACACCATGCATTCCACACAACCAACTCACTGGCCTCACAACGGCCGCCACAACCACAATACACACGATCCGAAAAGCACGCGACGTTACATTACTATCATCTAAAAAGAAAATTTCGACCTCGAAATTCATAACACAATCAAAGTTAAACAACTTATACATACACACTTTACAAGTACTATCATCTAAAAAGAAAATACACAAGCTTACTCAAACAGATAGGGATACCCTTTAGCCATTTCCGCGGCCAACTCCCAGGTATCCTCACCACCTAATCTATTTTCCCATCTCACTTTAACTAGCTCAATTTCTTTATTCCTCAGCTTCTTATTTTCGATCTGTGATCTGCACCGGATATTCTGGCATAGTCATGTCCGGTCCTCAGGTCACCACCTTGATATCTAATTATTTGAGCTGGATCTTCAATACACTTTCTCAACATGGAGACATGGAAAATATCATGCACATCTGCAAAATCAGCTGGCAAATCCAGCCTATAAGCTGTTCCCCAATCCTTTCTAACACTTGGAGGGTCCCACATACCTCGGACTCAACTTCCCAGACTTGCCAAATCTCATAATACCTTTACTCGGGAAACTCTCAGAAAAACAAAATCTCCCACCTCAAACTGAAGTGGTCTCCTCCGCACATCTGCATAACTTTTCTGCCTGCTTTGAGCTGCCTGCAATTTTTCTTTAATAAGCTTACTACTTCAGTGGTTTGCTGAATCAATTCAGGACCCTAATTGCCTTTCTCCCACTTCATGCCAGTTCAATGGGTTCTACATGGCCTTCCATATAAAGCTTCATACGGTGCCATCCCAAGACTGGTATGATAACTATTATTGTAGGCAAACTCAACCATTCCCAAATGATGCTCCCAACTACCTCCCCAAACTAAACAACAAGCTCGCAACATATCTTCAATTGTCTGAATAGTCCTCTCTGTCTGACCATCTGTCTGGGGATGATAAGCGGAGCTATACTTCAATTCAGAACCAATTACTTTCTGCAGACTTCTCCAAAAACCAGAAGTAAATCTTGGATCTCTATCTGATACAATAGTCTTCGGAATACCATGCAGTGGAACAATTCTTTCAACATAAATATTTGCCAATCTGTCCACTGTCCAAGACATACTTACTGCCACTAATCTGCATACCTTAGTCAATCTGTCAACAAATACCCATATTCCATTATGCCCGAACTCGACCTTGGTAAACCTGCCACAAAGTCCATTGCAATATCATCCCATTTCCACTGTGGAATAGGCAACGGTTGCAATAGACCTCCAGGCTTCTGATGCTCTGCTTTAATCTTTGACAGATAGCACACCTTGCCACAAATCTGCTATTTCTTTCTTCATATGAGGCCACCAAAATGCTTTCTTAAATCATGGTACATTTTAGTACTACCCGGATGAATAGTGTACCTAGATTTATGAGCCTCTTCCAATACTCGCTGCTTCACCTCTCTTTCTGCAGGCAAACAACCTGCCTCTGAGCCTGACCACACAATTATCATCAATAGAAACTCCTTCCATTTTCACAATTTCAGCTAAACCTGCATCTGCTCTCTGAGCCTCAATAATCTGCCAATACAAAGACGGCTCTACTGCACTAGCAGCTAGAATTGCCCGTCGACGCTGACTACTGGCACATACAAGGAATTCTCTGCACTTCTTCATATAACTTCCATTCTTTAATCATCATCAAATTCATATATGCCTTTCTGCTCAAGGCATCAGCTACAACATTGGCCTTACCGGATGGTAAGCCAAACTAAATCATAATCCTTCAATATTCAATCCATCTGCGCTGGCGAAGATTCAAATCTCTTCTGCGAGAAGATATACTTCAAGCTTTTATGATCTGTAAAAATCTCAAATCTCTCGCCATACAGATAATGCCTCCACATTTTAAAGCAAACACAACTGCTGCCAATTCTAAATCATGAGTGGGGTAATTTTCTTCTGCTGGCTTCAATTGCCTGGACGCATAGGCTATCACTTTACCATGCTGCATAAGCACTGCGCCAAGTCCTCTCCTTGAAGCATCAGTATACAACACAAAACCACCACTCCCTGCCGTAATGTCAATATAGGTGCTGATGTAGTCTTTTCTTCAATTCCATAAAACTTCTTTGACATTCACCGGACCACACAAAAGGCACACCTTTCTAGTCAATCTAGTCATAGGTGCTGCAATCTTAGAAAAATCTTGAATAAAGCGCCTATAATAACCTGCCAACCCCAGAAAACTTCTAATCTCGTTATTGTCTTAGGCACTTCCCACTCATCACTGCTTCCACTGCCACTCCTCTAGCAGAGATAACATGACCCAAAAACTGAATTTCCTTCAACCAGAATTCACACTTACTGAATTTGGCAAACAACTGGTTATCCTTAACAACTGCAGGTAAACCTCAAATGAGCTGCATGCTCCTCTTCAGATGCTGAATAATTAGAATATCATCAATAAAGACCACAATGAATTGATCTAAATATGGATGAAAAATTCTATTCATCAGATCCATAAAACCTGCAGGAGCATTAGTCAACCCAAAAGGCATTACCACAACTCATAGTGACCATATCTGGTTCTGAACGCTGTCTTATCTATATCCTCCTCTTTGATTCTAACTGATGGTACCCGGACCTCAAATCAATCTTAGAAAACACCTTTGCTGATTGCAACTGATCAAACAATCATCTATCCTCGGCAACGGGTACTTATTCTATGGTCACATCATTCAATTTTCTATAATCAATGCACATCCGAAAACTTCCATCTTCTTTTTCACAAATAAAACCGGCGCTCCCCACGGGAATGACTCGGTCTAATAAACCCTTCTGCAACAATTCTTCTAACTGCTTTTTCAATTCTTTAAGTTCTGCTGGTGCCATCCGATATGAGCTTTAGAAATCGGCATGGTACCTGGCAGCAACTCAATAGTAAAGTCCACCTCTCTATGTGGAGCTAAACCAGGCAAATCCTCAGGAAAAACATCAGCAAATTCCCTAACCACGGGAACTGCTTCCATTGGCTGACTGGCTTCTACCAAACTTACTGAGGCTAAATAGCCACACACCCATCATTTATCAACTTTCTAGCTTTAATTGCAGAAATTAGAAACTTGGAGGTATAAAAAGGCATACCTTGATATTCAAACACTGCACCATTAGGATGACAAAATTGATCCTTTTCTTTCTGCAATCTAACATTGCTCCATACATTTCAAGCCAATCCATACCCAGAATGATATCATAATCTGACAACTGCAGGGCATACAACCGACCCGGCATCTGGTTCCCTTCAATCATAACAGGAGCTTCATCTATATAGCTCGAAGTGAGTAAGAACTCACCTGAAGGAACCTCCACCACTAACTCACAAGACTTCTCCTCTAAAGGATGAGCTATACAATCCAGAAATTCTTCGGAAATAAAAGAATGAGAGGCACCCGAATCAAATAAGACTCTTGCTGAATATTCATAAAGAGGTAAAGTACCTTCTATCATATTTGACGCCTCTGCCTGGGCTCGGGTGATAGCCATAACCCGCCTCTCCCCGCTGCTGCGGTGCTCCTCTGCCACGACCTGCCTGTGGCTGCTGGAACTGCTGAGGCTGCTGCTGCTGCACACCTCTGCCATACCCATATTCTCTTGCATAGGGACAATTGCGGATCAAATGTCCCGCTGATTACAATTATAACATCTATACCCTGGAGGAACAATAGGCTGCCTGGCAGTGCTCTGCTGCGACTCCTCCACCTCAGGCCTACCTCGCCCTGCTGCAACTGCTGACGACCTCCCCATCCTCTTCCTTTTCCTTTAAGTGCTTGCTTTTTCTGGCCCCATTTACCAAACCTGATGTAGAAGGTCCTGCTGGTGCTTTACCCTTGCTTGCACCTACTGACTGCTGCGGTAGCCGGAAACTACCTGAACCTGACTCACCTGCCTGACGAGTCCGATAGACCTCTCCAAAGTAGCTGCCCTCTGCGCTGCCTCTTCCACTGTCTTGCACATGAGAGGTACTATCGCATCCTGCAATTCCACTCTCAAACCTCTGATAAAATACTCAACCATCATGTTATTATCTGAAACCACATATGGCGCATAACGGCTAAGTGCCATAAATCTCATCTGGTACTCTAGACTGAAGAGTTACCTTGCTGGAGAGTTCGGAATTGCTCTCTTTTTACTTGCTGCACTTGGATCGGAAAGAATGTATCGTTAAATACATCAAGAAATTCCACCCAGTGATACTCCTCTGTCCTACCTGCGAAGGTGGTCTGCATCTTCAATCGCCACCATTCCAGGGCAAAACCCCTCAACTGATAAGCAGCTAACACCACTCTATCTGCTGCCGACACCTCATAGTCGCAAAACTCTTTCAATTTCATGAACCCAATGCTCAGCTGTATCTGGATTCGGCCCTCCTGAATAAGTAGGTGGCTGCAATCTCAGAAACTTCTCCACTGCATCACTGGTTCTTCTGCTATCAACACTGGGTGGTGGTGGCACAGGTGCTACAAAAGGTACCTCCACTCTCGGCGGAACTGGAGCAACAGGTACAGCCTCTCCATCCCCAGGTGGCACTGCAACGGTGGTACCGGCGCCTGCTGATCCATCCTCGCCCGAATATCCGTGAGGCTTTCCCAAATCCTTTCTATCATACGCTGGGTGCTTTCCTCCGGATCATCTCCTCCACCACCCCAATCTCTTCTATCAGCCATTCCAGAAATTTCTACATACACAAAAACACAACAAAAAATCAAAACAACAATTATCAAAACCAGGGTCCCTACCAGCAGTGTATAAAGACCGAAATAAGGCTATGTATCTTTCTAGTTCCCTTATATTAACACGGACCTTGCTCTGATACCAACTGTGACGGAACGCCTCGGCCAAGCCCGTTAAACCGATAACGTACTTGATCCGAGTCCGCCTCCCGCGAACGGGCCGAAGCCTCGCAAGGGATACCAAACCACAGTCCGTGTAAACACAAAGGAACACACCATTTTATATATATTCACAAGTTACATAGCCAAATTTCCACAAAACTAAAAAGAAGTACAAGAGCCTGGGCATACCCCGAGGTACAACTGAAGAAAGTAAACAACTAACTAAACTACACTGCTGGTACTACACAGCTGAACTACACTGCTGGACACTGCTGTACTGACCCTGCACCGCTACGGCGCGGCTCGGAGCTGGACGACGTCGTGAGACGTCCTCCTCGCTCTCACCTGTGGGGGTAGGGGTGAGCCTCTCTAGTCACTGGCTCAGTAGGGAACTCCCCCAAAACCGAGCAACCAAAACCACAGGTACGAAAGCAGTAAACAATACCAACAATTTATAGAACAGCTAAGCAGGTAAGTAAAGCTGTAAAAGTACTCACCGTCTGCCGACTACGAGAAAACAACTTTAATAATTAAACGGCAAACCAGTACAGGTGTACAAGCTAAAGTAGAGACAGCCAACACGAGCCACGTGAACTGGTTCGCGACACCAGAAACTGACTCGGACAACTAACACAGGTCTACCTCTCAGTCTCGCAGCCACGGACGAAAGGTCCAGCTGCCGCTCCACGTAAAAAGTCAAGCAACTGTGGAGACCAACTAAACACCACCACCTGCAGACCACACGGTCACAGGCCCATGCCTGGCACCTCCAGAGACCCTGGCCTGGGCTCGCTAGAGTGAGGCACTGGAAAAGGACTAGCTGGGGACCAGTGTCGACTACTGGTGTCCGTACCCCCAACTACGAGCGCGCTACAAGTGACTAAAAACAAACTCAAGTGTCACTGTCCCACTGTCGTCTTTCCCTCAGCCGGACGTACAACTCAACACAGAGTGAGGGTGTCCAGGTCAGACGACACAGACCTCGACGGTACAACACAAGTACCGGGACAAAGCCCCGAGCTAACAGCCTGGCTCACAAAGAACCTGGGGCACCCAACTGGAGAGGTAACCACGGTAGGCGTCGTACTACTCGCCACGTACACAAAACCACGTGCACGTCACACACAACCACGTGAAACCTCACGTAAACCACAAGTAACCACGGTCCACTACACGTGAACCCAACTGACTCGCGTAAACAACGCGCAGTCACTAAGTAAGCAACTAACGCATACCTTGTATGCTAAACACGAGAACCAAGTGCACTCAGTGCACCTCATGTGTCAACACACATGCATTATCGATAAAGCGTATTAGCTATTTCTGTTCTCACACATGCGGCGGCAACATCGATTGCCGCTTACAGCAAGTCAACGGCAAGGGACCTGGCCGTTAACATCCTGGCTGAGGAGCTTGGCGACAAGCGATGTTGACGCCAAGTTTTCCGCCTCATACCCTGCAGAAACCCTAATCCGGCTGCGGGCTTTCCAACCATTCTAACTACAGAAAACATGCAAATGCAGTTCCTTTAGCATGCTAGAACCCAATACAACCCATTACACATGCTTCGTACATTAAACTACTCAAACCACCCATTATCCCCGTATGGTGCAACTTGATCCGAAAACGCATTATCATGCTGATTCAAGTGGTTATCATGTTTTAATGTTTCTACGGAGCTACCAGGGTTCGTCCCCTACCTCAAACCGCTAAAACCTCCCGCAATCCCCCGGTTCACGCCGAGCCCTCCGCGAGCTCCCACGCGAATTGCACCACGCCGCGACGTTTCCTCGCGCAATTCAGCGACGCCACGCGTTCTACGATCGTCCAACCACTCTTCGGAACCTGTTAGAAGCTTCAGAGACACGGGGGCAGCAAGCTGGGGCAAGAGGGAATGAGAGTGAGCTGAGAGAATTGCCCTCGGTGAGCCTATAACCTGCATCATTCTCAGGTTGGCGTCAACCCCTATGCCGCCAATAGGAACCGCCACCCTAAACGTCCACATCTACTGCCGCTAAGTTCATAAAGTCAACGTCCACTAACATAGACGCCAACCAGTCAACGACCACCCTTGGCCGCCAACTCCAACTGAACAGCAGCAGGTCCTGTTTCATTTCAGGACCGATCCTGCTCAAACCCCACATCCACACCATGCATTCCACACAACCAACTCACACTGGCCTCACTACGGCCGCCACAACGACAATACACACGATCCGAAAAGCACGCGACGTTACATATTCCTTCTGCCAGACTAGTGACCCCATGACCAAGGCTTCGTAAGCCTCCTCTGACCATGGATTCCCACATGGCCGACGAGCAGTTGTACAGGAAGTCCCGGAAGTTAGTGCACGTATCTCTTCTCTCTTGGCATTCTTAACGAGATCTTTCTCTTCTCATCTGACTTTCTCATAGTGATTGCGTATAACACATAAACCAAGTTATTAAAGATAGAATCTATGAAAGGTGTCGTTGTGCTTCCGGATTGAACTCTTGACTTGATATTCCCAACGTACCCTTGAACTCTATATCATTATTGACATGATACTCTCGATAATCATTACTATTGACATGATAGTCCTGAACTTTCTTGACCAGTCTATCCTTATTGACACACATTGCATTCTTGTCGTACGTTCTTGAAGTACATTAATGATATTGGAGTCATGGACTCAAAACTCATTCTTGTCACCCATGAGTCGATGGGCTCATTGGGACATACCAGTGTTGTGCAATATGAACTTGACTGAGGGCCTGTATCTGGTCCTGGAGATTCTGGCAAAATCTTGTTAGCTATGGGTGTGATTGTTGGATTTGCCCTTGACAAAGTCTTGTTTACCCCAAGGTGTTGATTGCCCAGTTTTCCCAAAGATGTTCATTACCCCAAGAGTTGATTGTTAGGTTGATCCCCTAACAAAGTCGTGTGCCTGGCGTAGTGCGGAATCATGATTGGTGCTTGGCATGGCACGTACTTGTTACACATGATAAACTTACTTGCTTGTTACCTGCTACTGTGTGCTGGTCCTTAACCCGAGTGGCTGAAGGACGTACTTGCATGAGGCACCAGTAGATCCTGCGTGATATTCTTGTGGAGTACTCTGAGTGGGTTACTCAAAATGCTTGCTAGTGACATGGCCATCTTGTTACATGCTATCTTGCTCTTGTTCATGAAGTTACCATCTTGCTAGATCATTGTTCACAATATCTTGAACTCTTGAATACAACCTTATTGCTAGATTGATCATTACAATCTCTTGATCATACTATCTTGCATGATACAATGTACACGTGTTACTACCAACGTTTTAATTGTATTGTACATATCATGTTCATACCTTCTAGCTTTTAAAATGTAAATACTTATATCATTGCTGGAAGATGTAAATCCTACTGGGCGAGTGCGCTCATACCTGCTCTCTTTAACATTTCAGGTAGTGAAGGTAAAGCTAATGATGGGACTTGTGCGTCGAGCGTGGAGTACACTTAGAGAGTCCATTCATATATTTCTTTAAATTGGTCATGAATGTAATATCCCTTTTCTTTGAGAGATAGATAGATTGGTGAGCAAGGAGTGCTTCATTTGACATTGGAGGTTGTAATATTCGTTTTGATAAATAAAGGAAGAAAATTTGATTATTGCATTCTGGGCCCTATTGTAATAGCTATTGGTCTATAGCTTCTGAATGCTAGCTTGTTCGTTGCGTCTCCCAATTTATTCCGCTGCTAAAATAAAATTGGGGGCATGACATTAGGAGCTTCTTCATTCATTGGGGTTGTGTGGCCCAGTTGGAGGTATCATAGTCTGAGAAGGACGAATCAATGGATGTCTAGGTGGAGGCATGTTGTAATATGGTGTATGTGGAGGGTAATGTAGAATGGATGTTTGGTGACATGGATAGTGGATGGAGTCCACTGATCCATCAAACATCGAACCATCTTGTTTAAATAAATTCATGATTGGGGAGTCCATCAGGTGTGCCTGGATGTAACATCCCCTTTCATAGAGTTCTTCCATTGTGTTGATCTTGTTCATGGCCAAGATATGCTTGAATCTTGGAGTAGAGTTTCAAATAATGAGTTTGATATGCTTTGATTCTAAGAGCACATGTTCCAATCTTAAGGCCATTGACCTCCAACAGTCAGCAAACTAAATGAATTCTTCATCAAACCTCATGTTCTCGGATGCTAGATCCATGATGGAGAGAAATGGGCTGACGTAGTTTTTATATATTTGTAAGAATTTCTTGTGTAATAAATGAAAGTCCACTGCCTCGCTTGGCTCTAATTAGTAGAACCATTCAAGTGCAGAGCCGTCAAGAGATTTTCTGAATAAGAATGCCAAGATAAAGGGGCCACGATGCCAATGTGAAGACTCATAGAGAAATTCTTTCACATGAATGTGGGGATTGCTCGTGCCATTATACAGTCAGTGCGATGACATCTCTGAATGATGTATATGAAATTTGGGGAGAGCCGGCATGACGGCAATGAGGTTACCCTTGGAATTAGAGATTTCATGGATTGTCTCTCCAGTTGATTCAATTTTGTGAGTTAATGTGGATTGCCATTGGGCAGAAAAATTTGCACAAGAGGGAGGCTGTGAAGGAGTGGGGCTTCCCAGGGTTAGCCCATATGGATTGGAGCATAGGAGCTAAAATGGCCAAGGGGCAGAAGTGATGGATGTGGAGAAGGAGGAGATGGTAAAGCCATCAGAATATACAAATTTGGGTACCTCTTGGAAGAAAGGGAAGGAGAAGGAGTTACACCCTCAACCAAAGATTGAATGACATTGAGTTGTTGAGAGGTGAGTTGTTCTAATGCATTCAGGATATCTTGGACATTTGAATTGTGGTGCGGAGAAGGCTCTCTCCAAATTTTGATTGGAGTTAAAATGGAGGGGATATCATATTGGTTAGTGCATGGTGTGTGTACATAACCATAAGAAGTGGATGTTTGTCCCTCACGGTAGTGAGATGGACGGACATGAGATAGGATAGAATAGTCACTAACACTATACTCAAAGTCCACATTAAAATTGAGATGATGATATGGGTCCATTTTAACAATCAAACAACCACACAATTAGAACATATATGTGAATCAATCAATATAGTTCTTAACAAAGATTAGGCACACAAGTTATGATTCTTACGCTTAATTTTGGGAGTTTCAAATTGAATTAAATAGATTGAAAGAACTTTATGCCACTCTAGAGAAGATCCTAGTTGTGTGGATTTGGCTTCTTCGGGGTACAACTAAAGTCACAAACTCACCACGTAATAGGAGATCTAACTCGGGACTTCATATTGATACAACCTGCTCGGTCCGCCGTGAGGGAATCCATGGGATACGGAGACTTATGGAGGTCTTGGTTAAGGGTCCCCTATTTCAATGAGACAGAATGCCTAAAGGAGAGGTCTCCCTTACCAAGAAGATGTGTGGAGTCTAGGGAGTGAGGGAGGGAGGTCCCCCGACCAAAATATGTCATAAATGCATCAACTAAATGTAGAATATTCTGGATGACAGAGGAAGTCGCACTCTGTCTGTAGTCAAAAGCACGATGGGTTTAGCCGCCACGAATCAACAGATGAAACGAGTCCAGTCACCTGGTCATGGATCTGAGAGCCCCAAGAGGCTGTCAGAATCTCAACCGGTCCCTATGGAGCGCATTGCAGACAGAATCATGATAGCTTAAGCTATCGCAGAAATAGAAGAAAATCGCAACTGATCAACTGGTCGTGATACAGAGATGAAACATGACTGCTGAACACGTCATGATTCTAAAGGCAACTCGAGAACCAAAAAATGAGCAGAAAATAGGGAATATACAAAGAGATCAACACATCACAAGCATGCTTTTCAACAGGTTATTAAGGCAAGAAGAAGACAACACAATCTCATATAAATAACACAGATCAACTCATCATTTTTTTATTTCTCAAAATTTTTTGGGAGTCTAAAATTTGCTAATCATAAGGGAGAAAGGAAAAGGAGGAAAAGAAGGAGGGGCATGCGAGGGTGCCAAGAGGAGATTGCTATGCGGGGCATGAGGAGAGATGCGTAATCAATAAAAGAAAGCAAAAGAAATTCCACCATGATCGCTAATTTGTAAAAGTTACTTTTCATCTTTGAAGAACTCCAAGCATTCACAAAGAAATGGGGAAAACATAGATGGAAAATAAAAAATGAATGGAGCACTACTCCTTCGACACCCCTCGTGTGTCTGGTGATCACGATCACATCGAGGAGTAGTGCTCCATCCATTATTTATTTTTCCACTATTTTCCCCCCATTTCTTTGTGGATGCTTGGAGTTCTTCAAAGACGAAAAGCGATTTCTACAGCCCCCACAGGCTCAAGAGGTGGCTCCTGCTATGTAGCACTTTGCACTATTATGGCTTCAAGAGGTGGCTCTCATAGCATCGCACTTTGCCCTGTGTGACACTTAGTTCATGCACTTTCGATTGTGTAAGGCTCTGATACCACTTGTGATGATCCAACCAACAAATTGGTCTAACAATTGTGCTTGTTGATAGACTTTTTAGAAAGGTCACCTATCTTGGACTTCCCCCAACTAAATATAATTAACTTCAGAGTTCTTTTCTTACTCAAATTTGAAAATTACTAGTTCAAGTTGTTTGTAGTTTACTGATTTCGTCTATTTAACATATTCTTATGTGGGGTGTTGCAATCTATCCCTCTTACATAAGTGACGTTCTCATCACTAGGCACATATAGCACATAGTCAAACCCCAAGTAAGTAGGATTCTAGAGGTGGTCCCCACAAGCTCAAGACGTGGCTCCCACTATGTAGCACTTTACATCATTATGGCCTCAAGAGGTGGCTCCCACACTGTAGTATTTTGCCCTATGTTGCACTTAGTTCCTGCACTTTCCGCTGGGTAAGACTCTGATACCACTTGTGACGACCCAACCAGCAAAGTAGCCTAACAACTATGCTTGTTGGTATACTTCCCAAAAATATCACCATTCTGAGACTTTCCTCAATTGAGTATGATTAACTTCAGAATTTTTTTCCTGCTCGAGCTCCGAAAATGACTATTAAGAGTTGTTGGTAGTTTACTTATTTAGTCTATTTAACATATTCTTATATAGGGTGTTACAATTCGTCTATACCATCGCATCTCTAGTCCATCAAGCAGGAACTATTGTCACTTCTTTCTTATCTTCTCTTGTAGTCACACACATCTACAACCAGGGAAATTAGAAGGCAAATAGTCTTGCTATTTTTGCATGCGACACGAGCTGCTGTAGATTTTTTTTTATACTAGATTCAATCTGCCAACGATCTACAGAGGACCATTTGTTTTAGATAGACACATGTTCGTCAATTAGGACATCTCACATAAACAAGGATATGCCTCAATGACGTGTATGTTGTTTATTCTATTTTAATAAAATTTGCAGCCTGTGGGAACACTGGTGGCTTGACTAACATTCCACTTCCCTGAGGTGAGTTGCGTGCTTCTAGTGTCCCTTAGTTAATTCATCTATATATAAAAAAATAGGCTTTGAATGGAGACGAGAAGGAAAATAGGCTTTGGATGTCTTCTTCAATATAGAGTCAAAGGACTAGAACAGAGCAATGCAATTTTTGTGTAGGGCTGGTTAAAAACGTCCATGAACAAAGGTGGTTGTTGCTAGAAAGGTACTTTAATAATTTCTTCCCACATTGCTAGTGGCTTCTCTTGGGTACTAATAGGGTTATGAAGTTGGATAGCTTTTGCGAACATATATTCAAGATTTAGGGTTTAGGGATTCACTATCTTATCTGTCATAATGTCTCTAAGTAAAATATGTTGTTCTAGTGGTTAAATTACATTTAGATATCTTAACCCAAAGTTACATAAATTATTATTTTTATAGATAAGTTGATTGAGAGAGGAGAAATGAAGAGTGAGAACGTAGGTTTAAATGTGCATCTAAACGCTAAACCCTAAACCCCGGGTTCTAAAAGTTGCTACCGAAGTGTACATCAGTTCAACATGCACGTGGATTCTGACTTTATTGATTTCACATGGGAGGGTGGGGTTTACCTACAGCTTGGGGCACCGATAACTTTAGGTTCATTCAAGTGTTGTAAACGAAAAGACAGAGGAAAACAAATTGAGAGGGACTGTAGCAACTTACGGAGGACGTGATAACAATATAGATTACCTGGTGATCTGCCTCTCTCTATAGGGATGCCTAGCTCTTGCTTTCGATGATAAGATGTGCATCAAAGGTACAACAGAAGTAGGAAATTAAGTTAATTACCGATTAAAAAAAAGTAAGAAATTAAGTAACGAATAATATAGCATAATCTAGGGAAATCTTGTGTCCAAACGAAACAGGTCTGTTAATAATTTTTCTATTTTCGACATTGTTAAAAAGAGTGCGAGAGACATTGGCTGTGCCATCAGTTTTGTGATTGTACAGCTAATCTTGGATGCCCCCAACAGTGGTGGGGCCCAACAATTGAGGCCCGATGAGAAAGCTTTGAATGTTTCACGAGGCCCGGCAGCAGACGCATAAAATCGCGACATGCATCCACTCTTTATAAGAGTGATACTCGTTACTCATTAAATAACATGGTATGATTTAAGTTAGATCTCTTGTGAATTTGATTTGCGATTGGTCCAATTTTTGCGATGTGGTCCTTGTCAACCTATCGGGAGCACCGTTGACGATACCCATGCCACTCAGCTTAATTTCTTGTACCAAATTGATTAATCATAGGTCAATCGACTAAAAGATGACAAGATCATCTGAAACATTTGCTGTATTTTTTTCATGTATTTTTAATACACTTTGAGTATTTTTTATTGACCAATATTTATGTTGTTAACATAGTGTGTTCAATGTAAAAATATATATATAAAAAAATACAGTAAACTTTTCTCCAAGATCAAATAGGACACCACCGTAACCTGCAGCAGCAAAATTTCCTCTTAGTACGTCTATCTACTACCAAGTCCCTCTGCCGTCTCACAAAAGCACCCATGATTAAGCCCAGCTTGCAAGTGAAGAAGGACCCACCAGTGTAAAAGTGCAAATTCTGTAGATAATATATTTTTTATGCCTGGGATATCATGAATCATCATTTTACGTATATTTTTCGTGTGTTAATAAGAATGTAGTACATGGTTGAATTTAAAAGCCCGATTCGCTTGTATCACTTCTTTCTACCCGGTTCAATTTTCAGTTCAAAACTACTGAAATGAAAATATTGCTACCCGGTTCAGTCTGCGGATGACATCTTAATCGTGCATGATGTAGCCATACCGGGCTGTGAAACGGTGCGGCCGGATCCGAGTGAACCCGCATCCATGTTAGATCCAATAGACTTTTTAGACAACATTGGCCTACTTTAAATTTATTCGACAATAAAACTCAAGAGTGGTCTAAGAAATGATTCATTTGCTTTTAAAGTTATTCACTCCATTACTCAAAATTTCCATCGTACTTGTAATTAACACAAAGAGTTAACGGGTATCTTATTGGGTAAGCTCCGCTCCAACGCGGAATGGTTTGGATCCTTTGGGCGGACGACATCTTGACAGCCTTTATGTTCCGACCCACGTGTCCCCGAATCCTGCCGTACGTGGCGCTCTGCCTGAGCCCACACGAGTCGTTTTTTTTCTCGGTAAAGAGAAAGGGACCTTTTTGGGCCCTGTGGGATGCTCCCCCCAGCCGCGTCAGCAACTTTTGTTGGAAGTGACGGGTCGACGCAGATAAGTTGGCTGGATCCAGGCGGGTCTGGTGGCTTTGGGCCACGCGCAGTACTTTGTGTTGGGTTTGGATAAGAACATCGCCGTGGCCCTGACGTGGCCCCGAAATTACAACAGTGTTCTCGTACCGGGAGCAGCAGGAGTGTACAGGTCCTTGTACAACCCCCCCCCCCCCCCCCCCCACCCAATCTGGAGGGTGGAATGAACCAAGTGTGTAGATTGCTTTCACAGATTATGTGAATGATAAAGACATTTGTTCTTTTAACATCTTCTTTTGTCTTGTGCATCCGCTGTCAACAGATTTGTTCCTATGTGCACAGGCAAACCTCTAATAAGAAAGAAAAATTATTGTTCTTTTGGTACTCAATTTGGATCCTCCATCGTTAACATTTGATTTTTTTATATCATTTATAATTCATTTTTTATGTCTTTGTGGGCAGGTCCAATTATTATGTTTCAATTTTACACGTATATGACATTGATCAATTATTTTACGTTGTTTTCTTATAAATCTTGACTCCATTAAACAGGAGGATATGTTCTTTTGTTTTTCTTTTAGGCAGAATGAAACCTAATCCTCTCTTCTTTTTATTATGGAGTTGATCATCTAATTCTTTTTTAATATTTTATCTCCCCTAGTGAACTTATGTACTATTCTTCTCATAATATTGTTCTCATTTTGAAGCTTATGAATAGCCATATTATTAACATGTTGTTCAACTATTTCCTTTTTCAGGATTTTATTTTGAATGAGTTAATTTCCTATTTTAGATTTTCATTTTCCTTTCTAATCTCATTATTATCTTCTTCTAAAGTAGTTTTATCTTTTATTATTTTACCATTTTTCATTCTTATAATTTTTAACTATTTAATAACATTTTTTTTAAATAACCCATCAAACACATCTTCTAATGAGTTTTCTCCTCCTGAGTCAGAGCAAGAGCTGTATGAAGTTTGAAGCTGTACCCCAATGGATTTCACCATTAGCGCGAGGTATGTTGAGTCTCCTCCATCTTCCTCAATTTTGTAGGATGATGTTGACAAGGTGTCTTCTTCATCCATTAGCTCTGCAAGGTGTGCAGCTCAAGTTGCTTCCATATTTCCTGAGCTGGCTTGCATGCTACAATTTTGTTGGATTCTTCTTTAGGAAGGGGGCAACATAATATGTACCTTACTTTGGCATTAAGAGAAAGAAAATATTTGTCAATAGTAGTGTTAATTCCTTTAAAATTTACTACTAACCGATCTCCATCATCAATTACACTCCAGAGATCAAGGCTTTGACCTTTAATGAAGAAAACGATATGAGTCTTCTAATAAGTATAGTCAATGCCATTGAACAATGGAGGACAATTGATGGAATGGCCTTCCTCGATTACCATAACCTGATCTTTATCTCTCAAATCATTAGATATTTCAAAGTATCATAGAATGTGACTCTAATACCAAATATTGATTGTGCTATGCATATCGGGGGGTTGAATGGGTCTTATAGGTGTTAGTAGCAAAATAAAATAGTTAGCAAAATTGTTTGCAAACTAAGAGCCAAACAAACAAACACACAAATTTTATTATGGTTCAGAGTTGAACACCCTCAGCCTCTTGCATTCAGCCTCCCAAGCAACACCTTGAGGATTTCACTAAATTATCCCATAGGCTAAACACCCTGTCGTACAGCCCACACGCAATTCTTCTACTACCTGAGGGAACCACACCCAGTCACATTGGCCTTCCTCATCACGGAGGGAACAACGCTTGATTGCTCTGATCTTCCACTAACCAGAGAGAAAAAACCTTATGATGCAGTCCATAGACCTTCCTCACCACACAAAGAAAAGCACACCCTGATGTGCAGGGATGCAATGAATAACCAAGAGGGGAGGGGTGAATTGGTTATCGCCCAATGAAAAAAATCATTTACCACAGAGTAGATTAGACTCAATTAAACAAACTAGTCATGGATATGCACATCGGAATATAACAAGTATATAGACGAAACCAACTATCCTATCGTGTATAGACATAGGTATAAAAGATGGATCAAACCATAAGTGTAACACCCCATACAAGAATATTTAAATGGGCAAAATTAGTAGCCTACCAACAAAACTCGGACTAGTCATTTTCAGAGCTTGAGTATCAAATAACTTTGAAGTTAAGTGTGGTTAGTTGGGAGTAGTTTGAGAAGGTGACCTTCTTGGGAAGTCTACCAGCTGTAGACACCCATTTCTGGCCCAAAAGTTGAGCCAAATCCCTGTCATATCATTGACGCCCCACGTTGGCTCATCATCGCCTAGCTGGCTTTCTCCAATCATGGCATCTTTCTCATTAGTTCATCGCCCTGGTGGGTTCTTCCTAGTCACATCAATCAGTCTTCATCATCATTTCGTAGCTCTTTGAGTTGGGAGTTCAATGCTTCAAGCCGCACGTCAATTCGATACCTATGCAAGGAGATCAGATACTTTGAATGAGCCATATGTTGAAGGATCTTGAAGGTGACAATGTCCCTGTCGCGTTCTCATTCCGAAGGCGACGTCTTCATGTCGCGTTCTTCCTAATTGATTTGCCTTCAAGCCTGAATCGATCTCCTTCAGAAGGCAAACCTCAATACGTCGCGTTCTTTGGCATTTTAATCCCTAAAAATTCTCCAAGAAAATGCTTAAAAGCCTTCCTTCTATGGAAGGCGACGTATCGAAGCGTCGCGATCTGATAGCGAGCATGAGGCTATCACGTTCTAGTTTCCATGCAACGTGGCCTTTCCTAGTCAGACTTGGACCCTTGCTATTCATGAATAATCTATTTAGTTGGTCTAGAGGTGTCCAAATCCTTCCAAACTTAGAGGAAACCTTCCTTAGGCCTTCCTTTCCACGTTCTGACTCCCCTTGCTCGAGTATACTTGCCAAAGTCAGACTCCAGCTCATTATTCCTCCCCCAGCCCGTTCAGGAATAATGGGCTATAATACTCTTCATAGGGCATGGTTTAAAGCAAGGCTGGTGTCTACTTCTTCCTCTCCCAAAGAGCTTCGAGTTCCTAAAAGACCTCTCAGCCTCCAGACGACCAGGAAGTGCCCCCCAGGGCGATTCCTTCACATCTACGCTTTCTCTCTCCCATTCTTCTTGATTTTCTCTTCATACATGCATGTTTAGATCGGTTTTCTTCGTAGATTTATAGTAGAACACTCCACACACACCACTTTAATCACCCAAAGGGTTAATACTCCACCCATGTGAGTTCCTCCCAATATTTCATGTTACTTATGATTGTGACGATCTACTTACCGAACCAAACGAGTTCCTAAGGGTGTTCGGGTTTTTGATGTTCTTTGCAGGTTGTAAAAAGATAGTAGAAGCACGAGGCTCTTGCCTCTTGGTCGGCTGAGGAGAGCAGGAGAAAGAAACCCACAGTCTTCATCTTCTGTTGCGGAAGGCGACACACATCAGGTCGCGATCTTCTGAAGGTGACTGTTTTAACATCGCTTTCTGAGGACTAGGAGGTGGCACCATCCTCGTCGTGTTCAAGACAAGACGACGGATTCCTTGTCGCGTTCACAAGGCCAGGTTCCTTTCAGCACTTTTCTTCCTTTTCCAGAGTAGTTAGCATTTTTCTTCGTCATACATCTTTTGCAACTACTTTGGTGGCGATCACAGTCTCTTTTCCTTATTTTTAATCATCATATTTGAGGAGCAAATCCTATGATTACACCTTTTGGCGATCACAGTGGGACTTCTAGTGCCTATCGTGCTTGTTACTGTCTTCCCCGCTTGTTTCAGTCCTTCATGTGTGTGGTTATTCGTTAGTTTTCACGTTTTTTCATTTATTTCACTGCTGCTTTGAGTTTGCTGCACTAGGTGAGAAGGCAACGTTGTAGCCGCCGCGATCTGGAAGGCGACAGTGTGTTCGTCGCAATCAGGTCAGTGCTCCTGATTCCATCTATTTCTGTGTTTTGGGTTTATTTCAAGTACTCCACCCATGATTTGAGTTGTTTTGTGTCTGATCCGTGTTTTTACAAGTCTGTCAGTCCTCCATGCTATAGGGTTGTTTGATTTTTCGTGCATAATTAGGTCCTATCTGATCTCTGTCCACTGCGGAGAAGAACGCGACAAGCTTCTTGTCGCGATTCAGGTCACGACAGGTTAGTTGTCGCCTTCTGCTTCTGAGAGCAGGTCGGCCTGATTTCTATTTTGTTAGTTTTAGGTTAGATTTTGCACGCACTTCGGTGCACATAGGGCGCATACATACTTCCATATTTTACTTTAGGATTGTCCTCCTCGGCGACGCTCGCTATCTCGGCCACATATTCCTTGTGTCTGACTAGAGCACTCGCTTGAGGGCCTCCGTAAGTCCCCGCTGACCGTGGATTCCCACACGGCTGCCGGGCTTGTTGTACCTGTTGCAAACCAGATTTTAGGATCATGCATTGTGAGTCTGTGAGAATCCTAGTCAAACCGAAATTGGAAGCTTCTCCCTTAGGAAACCCTTCTTGAGGGAACTTGCTAAAAGATCAATCCATTAAAAGGCAAACTCGAAACCAAAAAAGAAACTATCATCATTGCCAACTGCTTACTTTGGGTGAGACATTCTCTTTCTTTTGTTTGTATGGATTGTTTGTTTAGGAAATCTGGTGTCTGTTTAGGTTAGGTTATATCTTAAGTCTGGACAGGCTTTCCTTATTTTAGTGCATCTACAATTCCCACATTCCAAATATGGAGTCTTACTTGAACCCAATCTATGGTAATGAGAATAAGGACGCTGCTTCTACACTCCATGACTATGAGGAATCTCTCCTCATGACCTCCATGAGGAGTCGACCGGCCCTAGGTCGCTACAGTTCATGCCAGTGAGAGCCATCATCCCGACGACGGTGGCCCGTCACTAAATGTCTGTTGTCCTCATGCAGATGATCAAGCTGCTCAACTCATGTGCCTAATTCCTCAGGTTGATCAGTCTCAAATATAGGATTTTATGACGGCCCTCAAAGGAAAGGCCACCTCGTCGCCCTCGCCCAGAGCAGGCGCCTCTCGCCCCAAGACATCTACCTCCAACCCCCGCATTGTCACAGGACCAGCCGAAAACACTCCCATCCGGCCACGGGCCATTCGATTCACTCCCTTTGAGTCTGAGCATTACCATCCACGTGAGCTGAGGCCTCGGTCTCCACCATATCTCCCTTTCCATCCACCACAGCTTGAGCCGCGCGCCAGGCCGGCATCTCGTGCCTCCTCCTGTACGCTCAACCCTCCGCCGCTCCCGACATGATGTCCGAGTGGGCGTCCATTAAGAAGGAACTCCAAGAGCTGCGAAGGCAAGTCGACCCTAGGCAGCACCATGATGTTCACATGCCTAACTTCAAGGCCTATGGGTCCATCTCCATCAGAATTCCTAAGTACCATAAGTACAATGGCTTTGGAAACCCATACATTCATATCAAGGATTTCATCTATGAGTTCGCACCCTATCAGCATGACCGCCGCTTGATGGCGTATCTATTCCATCGGTCACTGGACGGGCCTGCACTAGACTGGTTCTATTCTTTGCTACCCGAGGATGTAGAGGACTTCACCACAGTGAAAGGGAAGTTCCTTGAACAATTACATGATAGGGTCGGGCCAGAATACTCTCTTACAGATCTTATGGCAGAAATGATGAAGTCGGATAAAGATTTTGCCACATATGCCGATAGATGGAGACAGATGGCCACACGAGTCCCAGGATACCTTCCGGAGGGAGAGAAGGTCAAGATTATCATTGCCAATGCAACCCCTGCCTATAAGAATATCCTAGCCATTAATGATATCACCACCATGCATCAACTCTACAGTTGGGCCCGGTTCATCCAAACCAAACTCAAAGACTCCCCCATACATTCCATGTTCGAACCCCAAAAGTCTCGCTTCTAAGAAAACCTCAGCGCCAGTGACCTAGGGTGTCCAAGTTAACGAGCAGGTGAGTGCATTCAACCCTGCCGCCCAGAACAACAATCGCCAACCTTACACTGCCCAAGGTCAAAACCGCATCATCCCCCACAAGGCCAGCAGCCCCAATATAACCAAGTACCACCTCCTGATGGCTCCCAACAAAGGCGTCCCCTAGGTCCAAGGAGAACTCAATACCCGCCACTTCCTGAAACACTCTCTGACATCTTCTTGGCCCTAATCTCCGCAGATGCCATCAAACCCCTCCGGAAAGGCCATGAACCCGAGTGTGGACCAAACAAGGTATTGCATGTTCCATCGGCAGCCAGGTCACACTATTGAGCAGTGTTTCACGTTCAAAGACTTGGTATATGATCTCCATGAGCAAAACAGATGGACTGGATAGCTCTCCGAAGAGTAATCAGAGATATCAAAGAAAGGCAGAGGCAGCAAAGGCAGCAGCGCCAACCACCCCCTCAATAACCAGCAACAACAGCTGTTGTAGGACCTAGGGATTGTCCATAACCCACTCCCAAACCACACGCCAGCTCCAATCCATCACCACCACCAACCAGGTGAATCCTATCGTCCACCCCCCCCCCTCCTCAAGCGAACTGGACGTATGATGATGAATCCGATGTTCAGCAGATGATGGCCATTAACCACCAGTATCCTTAACAACCCCAATAATACAACCAGCCAACATGGCCCCAATCAGTCCCTCCTTTAGTTTCCAGGCCAACGCTATCATACTACCGATCGGCTCAACACCCGCGCCAGTCACTATGCCCTCCATTACCTACCACCTACCACATCCCTCGCTCCACCTGTCTCCACGCTACCGCCACCTGTCATAACCACTCCCACACCCATCATCTTGCCACCACCTGGGTTGAACCAACCTTCCGCCGCCACCTTATCCTCTTACAGACAACCCGTCAACCAACCAACTACCCGGCGGAGCGGACGAGTCTTCCGTCGCCCATATCCACCCATCTCTACCACCTCCACCAACCAAGGCAATCCCCAATAGGTCTTGCAGCCACCTCAGCAACAACCTCAGCAGCAACCATAAGAAGAGGGGGTGATTGAGCGCTACCCGGTACACACTATGATATCCTCAAGCATCTCGACCATGTGCTAGCCAAGATTCCATACTAGAATTGATAAAGAGATCCAAGGAGCACCAGGAAGCATTGAGGAACTTTTGCAAAGGGTAGTGGTAAATGAGGACATGCTTGCCGACAAACTACCGAGTGCACTAGCCTTGGTAACTCATGGGGGCTATCACATTTGCCAAGAATGAACTAGCACCCCCAGAAAGGAGACTCCCACTTTGTGTCACCCTAGTCATCAATCATGTAGCAGTGGGGCTAGCGCTGGTCGACATGGGGGCATCCATAATGTCTGCCCACTGAGCACTTGAGGGCCTGTGATGTGTCAGAAGGGTTGCTGAGACCAACACCAGCCACCATAGCTGCATATGACAACTCCAGAAGATTTTGTCACGGCATGGTGACTGTACAAGCTGAGCTGGGGCCTCTAGCCGTCACTGTCGATTTCTATGTACTTGACATCAACCCCATGTTCAAGGCCATCCTAGGGCATCCGTGGATAGAAGCACTGGGGGCCGTACCGTCCACTGCACACCAATGTCTTAAGTTTCCTTTCCATGGATGGGTGATCAAAGTCAAAGCATAGCCACTACCCACACAGTCGATGCCATCAATGACACTCTACTTGCAGCTGCATGGCCCGCCAACAAGCTTGTTGTCTCGGTGCTGGACATTAACTACCCATGTGCTTACTCATTCCACTCCAAACAAGGGGCCAATCTTGCACAAGTCAACGCAGTCAAGAGGAAGGAGCCACTAAACACCAAGGGGTGGTAGATCATGATGAAGCTAGGCTATGAAGAAGGAAAAGGCCTAGGGCAGAATTGTAGGGCATTACCAAGCCTATCCCAGACATCGTGATGAAAAGTCGATGGGGACTTGGCTACAGGTAGAAGTCCAAGCCATGGTCATCTAGCACGTCCACCCTCAAGGCCGATCGCAAACCACTCACATGGACACTATGGTGTCACTTTACCAAAGGCCCAACTCAACCAGGGTACAACACTGTGGTGGTCGAAGCAGAACTATCACAACATGATGTACATGGTAGGAATTTCTCTACACACATGGCCCCTATGCTCACATACAAGACACTAGAAACACTCCGTCCAGGGAAGAGAAGGAAAACAGGGGACCCAGAGGCTGAATGGTATCATTGGTTCGACATGGAGGACCTCTCTATAGCCTTCAGCCGTCTATTCTGGGAAGAGAAGAGAACATGGCCGCCAGTCGCAGCTGAATTGCTTGATCCACCGACATCTATCAAATCGAAAAGGTAGCTAATGAGTGAAACGACAGACGTGGGAGAGCCAGACATTCCGTACGAAGAAGGGAAGATGGTGGACGAGCTATGGAGGGGTACGTGCCTGGCCATCCATCCGTCACTCCTGTGCTCCCTCCTCCAAGCCTTGTCCCTTCATCCCCTCCCTTTCTCATCCAATTGTCTCCTCAAACTCCTGACAGCTGCGCACAACATCCTCACTCTTGACCTCCCACCTTCAGTCCTCTCTGCATTGCAATCTGATCCGAGCAACCACGAGACCACTCTCTCGTGCTGCATGCTCTCCACTGATCTCCAAAAAAAAACGCCAATCTTCAAACGCATATTGAGGTCAAGGAGCCGGCATATCTCCTTCACCCTCCTGATCAGGGGCACCCCTCAACTGGGGCTTCCCCTCCTGTCTTCATTAGGAGCCATCTCTTCGAGGACCCCATGTCCTCCCCTAGTCCTGTAGAGTCATCTAGTCAGGAGGAGTCGTCTAGGTTAGAAGAGTCTAGTCTTAGATTAGGTGAGTCTAGGGTAGAGAGTCAGGTCAACCCAGCACCCGCCAAGTCCAAACGTCGCCCTAGGAAGCAACAGGGCAAGGCTATTCCACGGAGATACCTTCAAGAGTTACTCGGCGATGTCAAGCATTGTTGCTAATAGAGGAGTTCACAAAGGACACATTGGTGTTACAGGAAGAGATTGAGTAGGATGGGGTGTTCGTAGACGATGGGTTTGGCATCTATGAGATCATGAATGATGAGGACCCAATCGATGAAGAGGATAGTGAAGTAGATGACACTGCCGAGATGTATGCTAGTGGGGTACAGAGATTTGATGAACCTACAATGTCAGTGGATGAAACTACTAAGGAAGTCAATCTTGGAACAGAAGAAGATCCTAGGATAGTGATTATTTCAGTGAACCTCCCTCTGATTAAGAAGAGGAAATGGTGCAAATCTGAGGGAGTACAAGGACACTTTTGCCTGGTCGTATGAGGACATGCCCGACTAGACCCCTCATTAGTGGAGACCGACTCTTATTGAAAGAAGGGGCAAGGCCATAAAGCAATAATGTAGAAGGGTCCACCCCTTATGGCCCTGAAAATGAAGGACGAAGTAGACAAACTCCACAAGGCTAGATTCATCAGGGTAGTGCTTTATCCGAATTGGTGGCAAATATAGTCCCGGTCATGAAGAAGGACGGAAAGGTCAGAATCTGTATTGACTTCCGGGACTTAATAGGGCATGTCCAAAGGATGACTTCCCACTTCCTCACATTGATGTGCTGATGATAACACCGCTGGGTATGAAACCCCCTCATTCATGGATGGATATTCAAGCTAAACCAAATCGTCTAGCTCCTGAGGATCAAGAGAAAACATCCTTCACCACGCCCTGGGGAACATACTGTTACGTAGTCAGCCATTTGGGCTAAAGAATGCTGGGGCCTACCTATCAAGGGTGATGATGGCTATCTTCACGATATGATGCATGTCTATGTAGAAGTGTACGTGGATGATATTTGGTGAAGTCAAGAACCAGGAGAGAACACCCCGAGATCCTCGCCAAGGTGTTGCAAAGAACAAGGGAGTACAAATTGAGAATGAATCCGAAGAAGTGTGTGCTCGGGGTATCATCAGGAAAGTGCTAGGCTTCATAGTTAGTAAGCGAGGAATTGAGATCGATCCAAACAAGGCCAAGGCCATCGCAGAAATGCCGCCTCCGAAGAATATCTCACAACTAAGGGGTTTGATTGGGCGTCTGGAGTTTATTAGAAGATTCACATCACAAAATTCACAAAGATGCCGCCCATTCTATGATCTCTTGAAAGGAGAGGCAAAGTTTGAATGGAATGACAAGTGTCGAGAAGCCTTTGATGATTTGAAGAGGTATCTCATGAATCCCCAATTTTGCAACCTCCTGTACCTGGGAAACCACTGATCTTATATCTCTCATCATTGAGCACTCCCTAGGTGCTGTCCTGCACAACACAATGAATCTGGAAAAGAAAGGGCAGCATACTATCTCTCCAGGCTTTTCAACACCGCAGGATCCAAATACACCACCGCAGACAAAACTTGTGTCACGCTCGTGTGGGTAGTTAAAAAACTCAAGCACTACTTTCTTGCCCACGAGGTCATGCTGATCTCGAGGATGGATCCACTCAGATACCTCCTAGAAAAACATGTCCTCTCTGATCGGCTTGCATGTTGGCAAAGCTTCCTCTCCCAATTCGACATCTCTTTGGGGTCCAAAAGGCCATCAAAGGGTATGCCATTGCCGAACACCTTGCCATCTTCCACTCTCTCATAGCGATTCCATCCGAGAGGATTTCCCCGATGAAGAGCTCTCGATCATCTCCAAAGATCCCTTCTGGTCCCTCCACTTTGATGGTGCACTCAACTCTCAGGGATGGGGCATTAGATCCGTGTTGCTCACCCCGGAGTGTATTACATCTCCATCACTTTTCAACTCACCTTTTCCACCACTAATAACATGTATGAGTATGAAGCTCTCCTTGCTGGTCTCAAATGTGCTTATATCTTGGGTGCATCCCACCTTAGAATCATAGGAGACTCTCAGCTTGTTCTGCGGCAGGTGCTCTCAATTACCGCACTCGTGACCCAAAGCTTAAACCATATCAAGATGGTCACGTTGTTGGCAAGGCAGTTTCGCAAGCTTATCTATGTCCACACTCCTCGCTCACAAAATATCCTGGCTGATGACTTAGCATCACTAGCTCATCTCTATCATAATGACCCGGCGCCCGGATCCCCGACTCCCACCAAGAATCCGAACATCGGGACCGCCGCCCACGGGTCCGGAGACCCGGAAGGGCTAACGGATCGGTCTAACAAGATATGTAATAGAAATAATAACAACAAACGTACTAAAGTGCTCCATAAGTGAACGAAAAGTGTTCAACACTAGGTAACAGTCTAGTACAGTCCAAAGTAAATAAAGTACAAGTGCTGAAATAAACGGGAAGGAACACATCCCTTAGGGCATACCCTGAGGGTGAAGTACAACTGCTGGGGGAACACTGCCACTCGAGATGCTGACTACTACGGGCCTGTCTCCTCAGTCCGCTGCGGAGGGAGCTGTTATGAAGTCTCACCTACAAAACAGGGAGTGAGCTTCACGAAGAAGCCCAGTAGGGACTACCAATCTCCCACTAGTTCTAATAGCAAAAAGAACTAAGTGCAATAATTAAATAAAGCAGTAAAGTCTATTCTATTAACAGATTCAAGTGCGGAAGCGTGAAAGAAACTACACGTTGTCGGTCTAGGCTACACAGTGGAACCGAAAAACCCGTGTAAACCAAAGCACCACAAGAACCCAGTTGTAACACAGACAGTAGACACTGCCTGGACAAACGCACTAGCTACAGGACACTACACTAGTCAACCGGTCAGGTGCGCCACGCGCCTTACCCTCGACCAACGGTCCATGTCTAGCACCTCCTGTCGGAGTGAGACGCGGAACAAGAACAACCACAACTGTCGTAGTCTGGATGGACTATGGTCCCACGCCTGACCCCTCTTAATGGTTCCAGAACCACGTAGAGTGAGGCACTGAGAAAAGGACTAACTGATCTGCGCCGTACGAGCTACCAACTACTGGCGTCCTAGACTCAGCTAAGAGAGCTCTACAAATGACTCACGCCACTGTCCCACTGTTTTCCCCTACTGCTACCACAGTCAACAACTCGAGCAAACCAGCCGCCCGGAGCAACACCCTCTGACACAGGTATGTGGGGACCGGGGATCCCAGGTAACGGTAACAAACTATCTCGTGGACAAGCCCTCAAGTGCCTAGCACCGAGCGAAGATAGACTAGTAGTAGCACTGAACTAGGAACAACACAGGTGCCAAGAAAAATCGAGTCATAGCGGAAGCGGAAACACAATAGGTCGACAGTAAGCTCTCGGTCAGAGAGGCGACGTATCGACCATCGTGACTAGAACGGGACGGTTCTGCCTATTGTGACAAAGAAAATAGAAGGTGACCCATAAGCACATCGCGATAAGTCGCAACGGCTAAGAGTACCGCAACAAACCTGAGTCGACTGATTGCGACACGAACCCCGTCGTGATCTCATCGCGACGAAGACGGAGGTCGCAATCGGGAAGACCCCGAACACTTGAACGCCAGCCACGTACGCATCGCGTTAGCATGGCGTGACGGGTCCGGGGCGCGTCCAAGAGAACGCGATGCCCCGATATATCGTGACCTGGTCGCGACTGGAAAACCCGTCGCGACCACAGTCGAGTGCTCAGACAGAGCAACCCTTCCGACCCCAAACTAAACCACAAAGTACAAATGGAGAAGAGGAAACATGCAAACGATAGGAACATGGTATTTAACATCCAAACCACCCAATTTACCCCCAAGCATGCATAGAAGGTAAGGCTACACTCACATGAACCTCACAAAACCAAATGCAACCGTTCACACCCCATTATTCACACAACATGCTAGCCATAAAACTCATTCCATTCAACCACACAATAACATATAAATCACCTTATCATGATCCTAGGCTTATAAAGAAGGGGATTAGCCCTATGCATGGTAGAACTAGGGAATGGTTTGGGGGTCCCTACCTCAACTTGAAGAACCACCCTAGACGGGCCTTCTCATAGGATTGCACCCCTCCACCTCCGAGCTCCAACACTTCACGAGCCTCCCATGAACCGAGCTCGTCCTCCTACTCCTTCACAAGATGATGGAGAGACACATGGTGCATACCACAGAGGAAGGAGAAGAAGAAGTTAGAAGAAGGAAAGAACACAAGCAATCCAAACCACACTACAATCACATCATACTTACCAAGCAAGCCACAAGGATCTCCCATTCCAAAGCTCACCACGGAGTTCAACACACAGGGGAATCGCCATAGAGGGGAAGAAGACAGTAAAATGGCCAAATGGGACTTCTGCTCTCGGGCTGAGTAGTTTTAACACAGACGTTAAGAACGCGACGTCCTTGGTCGTCGTGTTGGCAACAATAACGTGACACCCTCATACATCGCGATCTTAAAGTCTGCGACCCAGACTGCCAAACCCAACATGTGGTACACATGCAACGTTGACACCTGATCACGGCGGGTCAGTATGTCGCGTTCAAGCATGCATGCCCACACGTGTCTCCATCGTCCATATAGCAAAATGATAAAAGAACTGTCTGCTGTCAGAACTAGATTACGACAGGGGCGGCCGGTGCATTCCCAACCTAAACATGACGGCTACATCCGTCGCCTTCAGAAGGCGATGGCCCTGCATGTCGCGATCCCAACCGAGAGCTCCTAACCCACAAGGTAACAGGGATGTTACACTATCCTTCCCTCTGAGTCGCCGGACCGAGACAATTGTCGTCCAACGACCCGATGTTCCATCTCCCCAAGATCCTTGGTTGAAGAACCTTAGGACAACCTTAGAAGAGAGGACTAGGAAGAGAGAAGTGCAACAAGTCATGCTAGCTAAGCTTTAGGAAATCTTAGATGAAGAGGAATTGCCATGGTATTTTGATATTGAGCAATAATGTAAGGATGGGTCGTATCCCGAAGGGGCAAATGCGGAGGATCACAAGGCCATAAGAAGAGCCACCTTAAGGTACACAGTCGTTGGAGAAGTTTTGTACAGGCAGGCTCTTAATGGAGTTCTTTCGAGATGTCTTAATGATGATGAAGCTTGGAAAGTGGTAGAAGGAGCTCATGCTAGTGAATGCAGAGGGCATGTCAACAGTCAGATGCTTGCTAAGAAGATCATTAGGTAGGGCTACTACTGGCCAACCCTAGAAGAAGTTTATGCCATCTACATTCGTAGGTGTGTCAAATGCCAACTCCATGCTGATAAAATTCATGCTCCTTCATCCTCACTTCATCCACTCTCCACACCTTGGCCATTCTCCATGTGGGCTTTTGATATTGTTGGCCCCCTTGGTGATCTCAATACTCAAACCAAACAAAAATCCTTGATCCTAACAGCAACTGAGTATTACACCAAATGGGCAGAAGCAGAAGCATTTGCAGAAATCAAAGCATCCACAGTGTGCCGCTTTATCATGAAGAATATCATCTCATGGTTCGGAGTGCCAACAGCATCGTCATAGACAACGGGCCACAATTTATCTCACAAGAACTTTAGGACCTCTGTAAGGAATACAATATCACTCTGCATCATTCATCTACATATTACCCACAACGCAATGGCCAAGCTGAAGCAACTAATAAAACCCTTCTTAAAATCTTGAAGAAAACTTATGAATCGCACAAATTCGCCGATTGGCAAGAAAAGCTAATAGAGGCTCTATGGGCCTATCGTACCTCTGTCCGTACTCCCACGGGACAAACCCCGTATGCTCTCACTTATAGGATGGAGGCGGTAGTTCCATACGAGATCCTGATCCCTTCACTAAGAGTCCAATTAGATAAGGAGCTTAATCTTGACAAACATCGAGAAGCGTTGCTAGTCCAATTGGAACTCTTAGGTGAAAGGCGACTTATGGCAGCCGATTATGTACTCTCATATCAAGGGCGAATCTCAAGGTTTTTTTGAAAATAAGGTAATTGAGCAAAAATTCCAAGAGGGTGATATAGTCTTGAAACACATTTTTATCAAACCTAGAGGTCCAAGGTCTAAATTGCAACCAAATTGGGAAGGTCCGTACGTTGTAAAAGAGGTGTAACCAGGAAATGCCTACCGCCTAATCAATGCTGAGGGCTTAGAATTGTCACATCCGTGGAATGGGTTGTACCTCAAAAGATTCTACCCTTAGGTCTTTAGGTGTGAGGCCACAACACTTAGATTAGGGATACCCCGTGTTAAGAGTCTGAAGTCCTTTCCCAAATCATCAAGGGTTGCCCTACGTTAGGACCTACACACACACGGCAAGCCCGAGCGACTGCACTTAGTAGGTATCGTACCTATAAAGGCCCTACTTTAGCGATGTGACGGTCATTCTCTCCCAATCGGTCGAAGTGTAGGGGCAAGGGTTGTAAAGGCGAGGTTGTCAACCTTAGGCATACCCTGATGAGAGGAAGTCTCAAATAGAGACTGTCAAGTAACAAAAGCAAAGGAACAAAAAGTAAAAGAAAGGATAGAAACATACATGATAGAATAGGGGCATGGCAAAGAGTGGCAAAGTCCCCGCGGGACGCTCATGAGCCCGGTCGTATGCATGCCCCAGATAGGGCAAATCCATAAGAAAGGCCACAAAGTCCCTACGCAACAGACCTAATCTTTGAAGGGTATGCTGTGGGAAGAAGCCGAACCCAACATCCTTAAACGTACATTAGACTTTCCTTAAATAGTCTTCCATTTCCCTCTATAAGATCGGGTCACTTCTCAGATATGGCCTAAGTAGCTGCACTATCAACTAAGGGCAGCCGCCCATGGCATGTCACCTCTAAATGCACGTCCTATCCTAGTAATGTCCTTGGCGAGAAGGGGAGGTGATCAAGACTCCAAACCAGTGGTTTGAACTGGTCTATGTGTTGTGGCCCAACAGGGCGAGTACCTTCCGTCTCGTGCGTCTTATTTTAGGAAGGGCTAATGTAACGTCGCGCATTTTCCGGATCCCCGTGGATCCAGGTTTAGCGGGTTTGGTGGCCAATGTGAGGCCCATTAGTGTTGTGTGTTTCTTGCTAGATCCTTACCGGGTTTGGTTTGGGTCCGTGTTGGTGTTCAGCTTGCTGGACACCAGTAGTGTGTTGGCGTCCATCGATGAGGACGTCGACTGTTGAACTTGGCGTCAAGCTTTGTGGACGTCTAGTTGTGGCGGTTTGGTTAAACGGCCAAAGGGTTGACGTTAACCTGACATGCCTGTGTTTTTATGGCAGACCCGAGCTCTGTTCTTCTCCTCCTTCTCCCTTCCTCTTCCCCCACCTTCACCCTTGAGCTTCTTCGCGGGTTCTGACGGTCGGCGGGAGCTCATGGGAAGGCCGTGGTGCGCGTGGTAGCGGCAGATCGGGCGGGGAATGACGGATTGGAGCGCGGTGTTCGTGGGACGTTTCTCGGGTTTCGGCGTGATTCGAGGTTCTTCAGGAGTTTAATTGTGTTTCTGAGGTAGGGGTCGAGCCCTGTTAGCTTGTTAGAAACATTAAAACACGACTTAATCACTTGAACCAGCATTTTTATCGTATTTTCGGATTAAGTTGCACCATGTGGGGTTAATGGTGGTTTGAGAAATTTAGTGAACGTAGCATGCTGTGTTGGGTTGTTTTGGGTTCAAGCATGTTTAAAGAATCGTTTCAGTACATTTTCTTGTAATTTTAACGGTTGGAAAACCTGTAGAGGTGGATTAGGGTTTCTGCAGGGTTTTAGGCCGGAGAACTTGGCGTCAAGATCCCTTGTCGCCAAGCTCACCAGCCGAGATATAAACGGCTAGATCGCTTGCCGTTTACTTCTTATAAGCGGCAGTCGATGTTGCCGCCAACCTGTGCATGTATCCATGCAGTGTTGTTTACGTAGCTTTCCTGGTTATGAATATTGTGTGATTGTGTGTGCATGGCGATGACCGGTGTGAGCCAGTGCACTTGTTATGCTCTTGGAGCATACTGCTCATGTAATGGGCAAGTTTTACATGAATGATGTGTGATGTACGTAATCGCTTTGCGTGGTATGTGTGGTGCGTTGGCACCCGTGGCACTCTTGGAGTGCGTTGTCCATATGTTGGGCATGTGGTTTACGTGGAAGACGTGTGGTACACCATCCAGGGTGTAATAT
Organism: Colocasia esculenta; assembly: GCA_014218235.1. Taxonomy (NCBI): domain Eukaryota; kingdom Viridiplantae; phylum Streptophyta; class Magnoliopsida; order Alismatales; family Araceae; genus Colocasia; species Colocasia esculenta. Next base: position 43,298,198 of record CM024756.1, read on the forward strand.
ACACGTATTGTCTACGTGGTTTGAGTGTGTGTTTACTACACACTTTGTTGTAATGTAATTCTGGTAATTTGTTGTAGTAACTGGGCAGTGAGGTTTCTGAGTGAGCCTAGCCATGACTTTGTGGTGTTTGGGCAGTGAAGGTCCATACCGACCTAGCTTGGTCCGTTGTTGTCTTCCGAATAATATTATATGGATTTATGAAGTAAGTGGTGTGTTGTTACGAAGGTCATCTCATAACCGATGATAGGCCAAATATGATTGCTATTGTGATTTATATATGTGTTAGTGTGAGTTAGCTTGGAGGTTACAAGATGACCAATGATAGGCAAGTTAGTGGTTCAGGTATGTGTTGGTGTGGGATAGCTTTGGGGTCACACGGTGACCGATGTTAAGCTAATCCTAACACTTGTATATTGTGAATTATAAGTAAAGGTTATATATGTAAGTATCGTGGTTTGTGCTAGCCGAGTGTGGTGGTCCGGCGCCTATTCCGGAATGCCTCTCTAGTCGGGTACCCCAGGTTCTTTGTGAGCCAGGCACGTGTGTTTGTTGTGCTCGGGTTTTGTCCCGGTACTTGTGTTGTACCGTTGAGGTCTGTGTCGTCTTCCTGGACACCCTCACTCCTGAGTTTGAGTTGTACGTCCGGCTGAGGGAAAGACGACAGTGGGGCAGCGACTTCCCAGAGTTTGTTCTTTTGTCGCTTGTAGCGCGCTCGTAGTTGGGGGTACGGACACCAGTAGTCGACACTGGTCCCCAGCTAGTCCTGTTTTCCAGTGCCTCACTTTAGAGTGCTCCGGCCAGAGCTCTAGAGGTGCCAGGCATGGGCCTGCAGTTGTGTGTCTGCAGGTGTGGTGTTGGTTGGTCTCCACAGTTGTTTGACTTCTTCCTAGTGGAGCGGCAGTTGGACCTTTCGTCCGTGACTGCGAGGCTGAGAGGTAGTTCTTGTGTTGTGTTGTCCGGGTTGGATATTGGCCTGATCAGCCAGTAGTCTGTTCCCGTGTGGTGGCGCTGTTCTTTCTGACTCGTGCTTTGCCAGTGACTGTGGTTTGTGAGTTTGTGACTCGTAGTCGAGGTTTGACCAGTTCGAGGTGTGCCCTGGTGTTGGTACAGCTGTGACTGAGTTGTGGTTTGTGTGACTTGTCGATTAAGGTTTCACTTGTAATGTTGTGTCTAAGTGAAGGCACAATATAATTGTGGTTCAGTGTGGTGTTTACCACCTTCTTGTACCTTGTTCGGGTGTTTGTGTTGTGGTACCTCAGAATAGCAGGTACTTGTTCCTTTCGTGGGTTACTTTGTAGTTTTGTGGTGGTACATTGTGTACCAACCTCTCCGGGTACTTGTGTGTTGTGGAGGTCTTGTGGTTTGACCTGCCACTTGTTGTATCCTAACTGTTTTAGGTAAATCATTGTTTATATTTTATTGTGGATTAGTTTGTGATTATTAATTATGTTACCTTTGTGGGTAATTTGTTGATGAGGCTTATGGCCTAGGCATATTGTGGTTTAGTTAAGCTATGTTCCGTGGAGGCCGTGTGAAACCTTCCACTTGTTGAGTTTTACTCTTCTTGGATATGATTCCAATTATAGTTTTAGTGTGTTATGGATTGGCTTCGTGGTAGCCAGTTCCGTTACCTTGTGTGTAGTTTCCGATGTGGTGTGGTTTGGAGTATAAAGGACCAGCTCTTTGTTAGCAGTCCTATTACTCAAGTGTTTGAGGTTCGCCTGTGAAGCTTGTAGCCTGGGCAGTGACTTGCCTGTGTGGCTTATAGTTTAGGCAACCCGTTGTTGTAGCAGTGTGCCAGTGAGACTGTGGTTTAGGCACTTTGGTTGTTGGGCTGACTAATGATATTATGTTAGTCCTGTAGTCCTACTTTTCTTCTAAGGACTTTATGTTTATTATCATGAGCATGTTGAATTGTTATTTATTGTAATGATGTGAGCATGAAATGGTTTGGCTATTGTTGTTGCCAGTGAGACCCATTGGGGTTGAGGTGTCTGTGGTTACAGTGTTGTTTTGGGTAGCCCTACTGAGCCAGTGACTTGTTGAGGCTCACTCCCCTACAGTTCTTTTCAGGGCTTGCCGTGTGTTTGGCTTGCAGTGGCGTTGCGTCAGACTTGTACCACCAGCAGTAGTTTAGTAGTTAGTGTTGTGTGAGCTTGTGCTCCCTCGGGGTATGCCTCAGGTAGTTGTACTCTTTTAATTGGACATGTATTAATGTAATGGGACAGTTGTACAAATAATGTGAATAGATATGAGCACATGTACTTTCTTGTGTCTTATATTCTTGTGGTTTATCTTTTTATACTCTTACTGGACTCGTGTGTGAGATATCCCTTGCGACACTTCGGTGCGTTCGCGGGAGGCGGATATGGATATGGAGCCTTAATGGGCATAAATACCCCGGTCCGTTACAAGCTAATGTCGGCTTTATACGTCTTCAAAACTCCAAAAAATCAAATATTTCAAAACTCAAAAAAATCAAACATTTCAAAACTCCAAAAAAATCAAATATTTCAAAACTCAAAAAATAAAATATTTCAAAACTCCAAAAAATCCAATATTTCAAAACTCCAAAAAAATCAAATATTTCAAAACTCTAAAAAATCAAATATTTCAAAACTCCAAAAAAATCAATATTTCAAAACTCCAAAAAAATCAAATATCCCAAAACTCCAAAATTGTTTTCAAAATCCCAAAGAACACTTTACTCATTCATTCATGCATGTCATTTATTTATTTATGTCTTTTCACCTATTTAATAAGGCTTAGCCCCTTGACCATTTTATCAAGATTGGTCACTTATGATATTTAAGGCAAGGGGCTAAGTCGAAGAACGGATCTAACTTGTCTTCATGATTTTTCTAAGTGTGCAGGTCGCAGCATAAGAAAGAAAGCAGTATTTCCATCTCACTCGTCACTGTCATACAAACTCTGAATTTGGCCTCCACACCCTTGCTTATAGGCATCTAACACTCCTATTCATGGTGGGAGAGAGTTTAGAAGGGTTGATAGGAGTTAGAACATGACTAGAGAACTCTAGGAGTCCAAGTGGGAGCCAAACATGGAGCCCTCGGGTGGCCAATTGTGCTTTGGGCACAAAAACTGAGGTCGCGACGTATCGACACGTCGCCACCTGGTCGCGACAGTCATCCTATCGCGTTCTACTTGAGGTAGCGAAAAGCACTATGTCGCGTTCTATGTGTCAACATCTGTTGGCTGATTCCTTTGCATCGTCATGATTATTTCCGCCAATTCAAGATGTGTTTGCACTTATGCTTAGTTCTTCAATTGTTTTAGTGCATATTGAGCTTGTATCTTTGTTATCTTTATTGATTTATTCATTTTGAAAATTCAGAAAAATCAGAAAATCATAAAAATTAGAAAGATCAGAAAATCAAAAGACGGCTCGTCAGGTAAGTTCAAGTAAGTATTTCTAACCTTAATCTCTGCATCACTATATGGTATCTACTCTATTATATCATCTCAAGGACCGGCTGGTTCTCAGTGTGTTTCGGGATCTGAGTTCCCCTTCACCAAAATAAGGATGATCTAAGTGCGCACTGTTAATCGTTGGACAGGCCGTTAAATGGTATGGCTTGGGGATGATGGATTCTATCGCACGTCGGGGATGCGAAGTGTCTTGACCCTTGCTCATTTTGTCTAGGAATATTATCCTTGAGTATTTGTTATTTTTTCCTTTTCTTTGCATTTTATTTTATGATTTCTTTTCTTTTGTCCCAACATGCATCATTTAGGATCTTTGAGCTTCATGCTTCATGATTAGTCAAAGCCAGCTTCGCAATGATGTTTCAACCAAATCTTTATTTCTCAAATAAGGAATTTCATTCAATTCCGAATTGAAAGTTCTCTTCGAGCTAGTTGCTTGGTCCAGATTGCTAGTATGGTTCCTTTTCAGGATTCCTCTCATCCCATTCATTATATTAGTCATCCCTTCCCCACTGATCCGCTCATTAGCCGTGAATTGCTCGAAGGCCAGAGTCGAATCGACCTGTCGGGATAGCACCTATCCCCTAATGAACGAAACCTGCAAGCCTAAGATGGCCAGGGTACCTCTTCATCAAGAGGTTGATCATTTCTTTTCTTTTGATATTTATTCATCCCAGATTTGGAACCATCCGTGCACTCTGTTCCACCATGTTCGAAGATCGTCGGATAATTCTCGCTACTTATTCATTCAGAATGGGTGTCTCTTTACCTTGATGCCTGGTTTTCATCTCATTCTGCTACATCGTCATTTCATGCCATCTCCGCTTCACTATCGCTCCACTCCCTTGCAAAGCAGGCATCAAGGAGGGGCAATCTGTAGACACCCATTTCTGGCCCATAAGTTGAGCCAAATCCCTTGTCATATCATTGACGCCCCACGTTGGCTCATCATCGCCTAGCTGGCTTTCTCTGATCATGACATCTTTCTCATTAGTTCATCACCCTGGTGGGTTCTTCCTGGTCACATCAATCAGTCTTCATCATCATTTCGTAGCTCTTTGAGTTGGGAGTTCAATGCTTCAAGCCGCATGTCAATCTGATACCTATGTAAGGAGATCAGATACTTTAAATGAGCCATATGCTGAAGGATCATGAAGGCGACAATGTCCCTATTGCGTTCTCATTCCGAAGGCGACATCCTTCATGTCGCATTCTTCCTCACATTGATTTGCCTTCAAGATTGAATCGATCTCCATCAGAAGGCGACACCTCGATGCGTCACGTTCTTATTTGGTATTTTAATTCCCTGAAAATTTTCCAGAAAATGCTTAAAAGCTTTCCTTCTATGGAAGACGACGTATCGAAGCGTCGCGATCTAATAGCGACCATGAGGTTGTCGCGTTCTGGTTTCCATGCAACGTGGTCTTTCCTAGTCAGACTTGGACCCTTGCTATTCATGAATAATCTGTCTTTTAGTTGGTCTAGAGGCGTCCAAATCCTTCCAAACTCGGAGGAAACCTTCCTTAGGCCTTCCTTTCCACGTTCTGACTCCCCTTTCCCGAGTATACTTGCCCAAAGTCGGACTCCAACTCATTATTCCTCTCCCAGCCCATTCAGGAATAATGGGGTATAAAATTCTTCATAAGGCACAGTTTAAAGCAAGGCCGGTGTCTGCTTCTTCCTCTCCCAGAGAGCTTCGAGTTCCCAGAAGACCTCTCAACCTCCAGACGACCAGGAAGTGCCCCCCCAGGCGATTTCTTCACATTTATGCTTTCTCTCTCCTATTCTTCTTGATTTTTCTCTTCATACATGCATGTTTAGATCTATTTTCATCATAGATTTACACTAGAACTCTCCACACACACCACTTTTAATCACCCAAAGGGGTTAAAACCCCATCCCACGTGAGTTCCTCCCAATTATTTCATGTTTACTTTGTGTTTTGGGATAGATTCTACACCAAACGAGTTCCTAATGGTGTTCTGTTGTTTTGATGTTCTTTGCAGGGTTGTAAAAGACAATAGAAGCACGAGGCTCTTGCCCCTTGGCCGCTGAGGAGCAGGAAGAAAGAAACCCGTAGTCTTCATCTTCTGTTGCAGAAGGCGACACACACCGGGTCGCGATCTTCTGAAGGCGACGGTTTTCACATTGCTTTCTGAGGAACAAAAGGCGGCACCATCCTCATCGTGTTCAAGACAAGACGACGGATTCCTTGTCGCGTTCACAGGGCCAGGTTCTTTTCAACACTTTTTCTTCCTTTTCCAGAGTAGTTAGCATCTTTTTTTCATCATACATCTTTTGCAACTACTTTGGTGGCGATCACGATCTCTTTTCCTTATTTTTAATCATCATATTTAGGGAGCAAATCCCATGATTACACCAGCTATCACAGTTGTTGGGTCAGTTTGATGGTTGGGTCATCACAAATGGTATTAGAGTCTTGCCCAGCCGAAGTGTAGGAACTAAGTGCCACACAAGGCAAAGTACTACGCTATGGGAGCCACCTCTTGAGGCCATAATGGCACAAAGTGCTACATAGCGGGAGCAACCTCTTGAGCCTATGGGGGCCACCTCTAGAATCCTGTCTGTCTGAGGTTTGACTATGTTATATGTCAATAGCGATGAGGACGTCACTTATATAAGAGGGTAGATTGTAACACCCCTTACAAGAATATATTAAACGGACGAAATCAATAGACTACCAATAACTCGGACTAGTCATTTTCAGAGCTCGATCAATAAAAGAACTCTGAAGTTAAGTGTGCTCAGTTGGGAGTAGTCCTAGGATGGGTGACCTTCCTGGAATGTCTACCAACTAGCACAGTTGTTGGGGCAGTTTGCTGGTTGGGTCGTCACACTAAGACACGCAGAATTTATAGTGGTTCAGCAAACACACTCTTGTGTGTGCCTATGTCCACTACCTCACACCCCGTGAGGATTTTCACTAACTTGTATCCAGGTACAAGCGTAAACCCCTCACCACAAACAGTTGTTTATGGGGACAACAGAAACCCCACCTCGTTTTCAGGGATGAGATAACCCAACACGTATGTGCGCACGCACTACAAACCAACAACATGCTCACCAATCGAGCACACACACAAATGTTTGTATAAATGGAACTACAATTCTCAACCCAAGAACAAGAGAAGAAAGATGGAAACTCGCAGTTCAAATTCTCCTATTTTGGTGTGGTTGAGAAACGTCAGAGAAGAACACAGAAGCTTGCACATGTGTTCTTGGATGTTGTACTATGGATGCACGACCTTTAGAACATCCAAAACCTGAACTCGCACAACAACCCTTGAAGAAATCTCCTGGAAGGT
>CM024756.1:43305070-43512867 GCA_014218235.1 Colocasia esculenta
TCATCCTCGGTCTCACCTGAGAACACAACATCAAATAACGTAGGGTGAGCGATAACGCCCAGTAGGACTTAAATCTCAGGCTCAAGCAGGCTTTAAATAATTAACGCATTTAATGGCAGAGTATCTAAAGATAGCAGGTACAAGAAAGTCAAATATAGCAAAGATACACAATAGCATGAGAGCGTGTATAGTTTCCAAAAATAGCACAAGTATCGAGTGTAGCACGAATAGCAGCTGGCCATAGCACAACTAGCACAAGTATAGTACAGCACGACGAGTATAGCACTTGTTTGTCATTCTAGACATCGAGAGAGTATAGCACGTTTTGTGTTTTGATTGTCATATAGATAGTCGAGATAGATAGCACTTGAGTGTAATGCCAAACACTCTGATCATTTAACTCCCATGGGCACTAGCACTTTCGGGCGCACATCCCAGGACCAGATCGGGCCTTTATATATTGCCAGGCATTGGTTATATTGTTTATCTTTAGACAATCAGTCAATGGCCAATATAGAGTACCAAGAAGTAGATGAGAGCACTAGATGAATAGACGAGATAGTAGAGTGAATGTGAATAGACGAGCGAGTAGTATAGATGAGAGCTAGTGGACATTGCACGTAATGCGACGAGTAAACGACAATAGTAGCAGTTGCACAACACGCGTACGTGGTGTTGGCAGTCAGGTGGAACTCACGATCTTTCCGCTGGCCATGTTATGCACAAGTCCAGAGGTTCTACGTGATTCAAGGTAAGAGCGAACTTCTAATAGCCGTTTGGATCATATTGATCCCTAATGGTGTAATGGGTGTTAGGGTACAACCGGCTCGTCGACCATGTGGGAATCCATGATCAGAGGAGACTTACGGAGGCCTTGTGCAAGAGTTCACTAGTCCGGCAAAGGAATATCCGACGGAGAGTTCACCACAAGCCAAGAAAGTGTGTATATAAAACAGTGCTCGACGTTCTAGAGGAATTCTAGAACAGTGGAGCGTTGATATCGGTATATAAACAACGCAAGAAACGAATACAAGTCCTTTAAAATAGGGCAATTCATATACTTTATTGCAATAAATTACCAGATACATTATGAGATATTTCTGCAAGATTTCAGCCATAGGATGGTTCAAGTGTGTGCAAGTGCAAGAGAAATCATAGATAGAAATAAGTCGTGAAGACGTATTTAAAATTATTCAATATTGCTCCATTTTTAGGCAGGTTTTTACTGGGGGTATAACGTAAAAGGCGTAAGGATTATTTAGAAAGCGACAAAAATATTTTTCATGGGTTTTCTCAAATCCTTATGAAGGCGACATAGGGCTAGAAGATGGCGACATGGCCAGGCAGAACGCGACAGGGTCTTGCACAGGTCGCGACAGGGCATGCAATCGGGTACTGAGAACGCGACGGCTCACCTGTCGCCTTCTTGGTTGCGACAGGGAGGCTGTCGCAATCAGGCCCCAGAAAGCGACATGTCGAGGTGTCGCCTTCTGGTTGTCTGCGCCTGACTCTGACAGGAGTCAGACCAGACATTGGATTGCGGACCAGGGGTTTTATTTTTGATACAGGGTCGTTTAGAAAATCATAACTAATTATATACACGATGAAAAATCATGAAATCAGGGCAAATGAAACTAGACATGCGAGAGTACTTCCAGTAAATAGGAATTCGAGAGGGAGCATGGTTTGAACATGGTTTGAGACGAACAAGAACAAGTAACATAGAACATGACACAGGGAGCAAGTTTGATTTATTTCGAGCAACATGCTCAACAAAAATTAGGGCTTTCAGGGGCAAAATGCCTAACATGCATCAGTTCTTACAATAAAAATTTCGTAGCATGGGATTGAGTATACAAGGAGATATGGATTTAACATGATGTCTCGGGGTTATCATGTTTGCAGAACTTCAAAAATTAAGAACAAAAGATAGGTTGGATGGAAAAATATGAAACTTGGGGTTTCGTTCAAGGGGTAGGAAGAACCTACAGAAAAAGTTTCATGGTTTATGCTTGTGAGAATGCCTACCTTGACTCGATTTCCTCTTCTAGGGCTAGAACTTGAAGAACGGGGTTGAGAGCTTGAAAGGTTCTTCTTCCCACGAAATCTCCTCCTCCTAGGCCTCTCCTCCTGGTCCAGGAATCCTTTGGCACGAGCTTGGGTCGGCCATGAGGTTTTAGGAGAGTATTAAGCTTCTCCTCTTTCTATTTCCTAATAGGACTCTAATTCCTCTTAAAATTCCGAAATTTCCTTACTTCCTCCTTTCTCCCTGCTTTCCAATCTCTATTTAGACTAGGAAGAGATCCAAATTCGTGCTAACCCATATGGGGTAGGTTTAGGAATCCTATTATAACTCAAACTAGCTATTTAATGCATTAAATACCCCTTTTCTATTTAGGTAATATTTAGTTACGAATTTAGGGTATTTTCTATTATTCTCCCTCTGTAAATTCATATTTTGACCCAATAAATTCTAGAAGATCCATTAAGCAAAGCCCATTACTCTTTTCCATCTAATGGGTTTTATTTAATGCTCTATTTAAATATCCATTTAGCTAGGTTTTAAATTCTTTATTTATTTTTTATTTTTCGTAAAAATTCAGGTTGCTACAGTGCCCCTATTCTAACCCCCATTCGTAGCAACATTAGCCTAGTTTAATGCTTATTCATGGAAACTTGTTAGTGTTGAGTTGTGCTTATTTGATCATTGCTTTGATTTGTTTTTGATGATGACACAATCATGGTCATTCATATTAACATTCATGTTAAGATGTTCTTAATAATGACACAACTATTTTTGATGAGACATATGCGTGGTGTTGATGATGAGTTGATGTTTGTAACATGATAGACATGAAAGAAATGATCAAGTAAAATCAATGCTTCTATGACTATCTATGTATTCGTTATATCTTACTTGCAATGTTATTTCATGTAGGTGTGAATGCATACAAGAGAAGCATCAAGATACAAGTGAAAAAGAACAAGAAATAAACCTCAAGTGATCACATGTCGACAGCCAAGAAGTCACCTGTCGACAGATAGACAATCCAGAAACAGATAAGCTACTGGAAGCATAATTGGAGCAGTAGTTGTCGACAGATGAAGTGCACCTGTCGACAGATGAAGGCTGTCTGTCGACAGCCAGGATCGCCTGTCGACAGCCCCAGTGTTCCGGGAACTTACATGGTTCTGGAAACCAGTTTTGAGCAGTAGCTGTCGATAGCTATAGATTGCCTGTCGACAGATGAAGAGAAACTTCAATTCCGAGATTTGGATATGCTCCATATTAGGGTGTTTCCTTTTACCACTCTCTCTCCATACTGGACACCCTTATATATACATCATATAGAGGTATTTTTGCATAAAGAAGCCACAATACCAAAACCCTAAGTAAAAACCCAAGAGAAAAAAGCTTCTCCCTACTGCTCTGCTTCAACCCTCCATCTAGAGCTCAGAAGATCCATCTTCCGAGAGGAGTTGAAGACGGTTCATTTACGGCTCAAGCTACATCATCTGGGGATCAAAGTGAAGCTTGGAGTTCTTTTGGACGACCAACGACAAGAGTTCTACTTTGGGATTTGTTCTTTCATCTCAGAACTCCTATCTTTTCATACTTTTCATACTCTATGTGTGTGGTAGTGGATCAAGCATCTCTTGTGCTTGATCTGCGTGTGTGGTGTTGTTTTGATTGCTTGTTTGGATCAGACAACGTGGTGTGTGTGTGTTGTAGTGATTGAACTCGCTCATAAGCAGTCCTTCTGCATGTGTGTGTGGACGGTGGACGTAGGATACACAAGTTGTGTACTCTGAACCACCTTAAATCTTCGTGTCCTGTGGTTTGCTACGTTTTCACGGTAGATGATTGGTAGGCATGTTGATTCTACACACGCTAGATAGGTTGTTCCTATTTTGTTCACAACAAACACACACATCCTGGTTCAAATTTAATTCAACTATGTTTGAGATATTGATAAGTCTGTGTCTCCATTGAAAAGAAGCTCATAATCTTTTAATTGACAGTAATCTATTCAACCCCCCCCCCTTTTATATTACCATAATAGATAATTCTGCGCATCTTTCAGTTAGGTGGCGATCACATCCTATTTCCATGCTTTTAAGTTAGTTTTAAAACATGTTGTGTGTCTCGAGGGCTACACAACTCCGTGATTACAATGTGGTTGAAGGTATACTTATATTTTAACCCGACCTGCATTTGTTTTATTTGATACCAGGTCTACACACTCATTTATATCACAAGAATTTTCTAATACCCTACCCTTGAGTTTTTGGTCACAATACCCCTTGGGGAAAGGACCAAACTCAACCAATATTTTTCCACTACGAATGTTGGCATCAGAGGGAAGAACTCGCAAGCTAATTTGATCTACATACCCATGGAACATTATGATGTAATCGTAAGCACTGATTGGTTGAGTCAATATGGAGCCAGTGTCAATTGCAAGAGAAGTAGGGTGACTTTAGTGAGCATCCAAAGTTGATGTCCTCAGGATATAGAACTCATAGAGAAGTGTCCTTCATCTCTGCTCTACAAGCCCATAGAATGATAAGGAAATCTTGTATAGCCTTTATTGTTGTTGTCGTCATAATAAGGAAGAGATCAAGATTTAGGACATTCCCATTGTCAACGAATACCTTGATGTATTCCTGAAGGATTTTCCAAGTGTTCCACTTGAGAGAGAAGTCAACACTTCTAGCATGTTGATCCCTGGAGCCGCCCCTGTGTCCAGGGCACCATATAGAATGTTCCTCACGGAGTTGAAGGAATTAAAGGATTACAACCTTCATACAAAAGGGAAGAAAACACCTTCCACTAACCAACGCATACTGTTACGCCCCCAAATTTAAGCAGTGGAATTTAATCGAGGGACGTGACATTCAAGCATATTCAGAAGCCATAAAAGAAAATTGACTTATACATGAAGTATACCAACTCATAGCTCAAAACGCTTCCATTGATCCCTCATATCTACAATTACAACCTTCATACAAAAGGGAAGAAAACACCTTCCACTAACTAAATAAGAATAACTCTCTGATCAAGCAGCTTTGGTCGACTGATTCTAATTTCCAAGTCGACCGATAAATGTATCCCCAGAATCAAGCTTTTGGAAAACCTTGAGACAATTTAGGTCAACAGACCCAAATCATGTGGTCGACAGACGAAACTAGGTGTCAATAGACAAGCTATAACTGTTGAAAGACAAGGCCATCTAATTGGCTACTACTTCACAATTTTTTGTAGGCACTACTCTCTTATGGAAACAAAATTTACGATGGGCAAACCCACAATTTTAATATAAATAAACCATCCAAAGCTCCAATAACTCAAAAATCAATTAACTCTTTCCTTGATTCAAAATAAATGGATATGTTTATAATCACCAATATTGAAATGAAGCTTTACTTGCTAGTCTATGCTCATAAATGTAAGGGATTATAGAATGTCCACTCTCTCTTAACTAACTAGAGTTTGAGATGAATCTCTAAGAGAACACCACCCTCAACACACAAGCCCATCAGGCACTTCATTTCTCTTCATACTATCTAAAACTATTAGGAAACATAATGAGCTTGCGCCCAGTAGGATTTATATCTCAAGGTGTGGGAAAATTATAAATGATTAATGTATTAACAAACATCATTTCAATGGAGAATTGAAAGGCAAACTAATATGGCAAAAAATATGATTATGTGATAGATCAGGGTAGCAATTTAGCGGATTCCTAAATGATTCAGAATACTGATTGATAACAACAGTGACAGTAAATGTTCATGACATATGTAGGTCAAGGGCACATTTATCAGAACTGGCCATCTCTCAAAGATTTCAGAACGTATACACATAAATGGATACTTAACAAGATTGGCCAAATATCAAGGGTTTCAGAAGTATGCGTAACAAATAAACAAATAACAAAATTGACCAGATTCCAAGGATTTCAGAACATATACATATCAAATGAACAAATAACAAGACTGGCCATTCGAATGAACACATATACAAACGAACAAACATATCATATCAAACGAAGACACTTTAAAATCTTGCAAATCATGTCAGTGTCATGCCACCACCACAAGTCCATACTCCCGTGGTTAATAAGTACATCGGGGTGCTCCTCCCCAAGACCAGACATGGCCCTTTATTTGTTCATGCATGTGTTAGTGAACTAAAGTACCAAATAGTGCCACTTAATAGAACACATTATGGTCAACAGAATTCTAGGGAATAAACACATAGTAGGATTCTGCATATATTCAGAAGTACCCTAATGAATCAAGAATAACAGTAGCCTGGAAGATCTTTTCCACCTCTCTCATCTAGCTCTCCACCAAAAGGGGCTGACTCTCCCCCTCAAAAGAAGGTAGAGCCATCCTCTTAAACCTCTCCATGATGGACGGACCACCATGGCCATGCTCCTGGGGAACTGGAGCTGGAGCCTAAGCCTTAGACAACAAGCAACACATAAGCAATGATGCAACCAACAAAATAGACTACTCCTTATTTAACAACTCTAACCTGAGACTGTAACTGAGCCTGCAATGTAGCCTGCGTCTGAGCCTGAGTCTGCATCGCCTGGACCAGGCCTTGCATGAATACGCCATAATCCACAGGTGGTGGTGGAGGGAGTATCGTGGGACCGTGGGGTGCTGGGGCCTGCTACTCACCCCTGTCCTCACGCCTCTGCTCGTCCTCCCGAGCCTGGGTACCATGCCTACCACGGCACGCCATCGCCTGTAAAACAATTAACTCAATTAGAATCTAAGTTACTTAGTCCTAACCATTTTCTTAACTATCTTTAATTCTTTATTAAATACTTTTTGCATGTATGGACTAATTCTATAAAGACTTTGTAATATTGTGTAGATGATGGCTTATTCATGTACAATCTCAACATGTTGCTCTGATACCAATCTCTGTAACGACCCTCATTATACCGATATGATTATACCAATCCACATCGATATAAAGTGCGTCGTCACAGTGGGACATGTACCCAACACAACACAGTAGGTTGAGATGTTCATAAATAACAAAAGAAAGTGCAGCGGAATTAAAAGATCATCTTATTCCATCATCATTCGCATATTCCACAGTCTATATAGTAGCATGAAAATAAACCAAAGTCTACAATTATACAAGTCCATAACATAACACCATTGTCCACTACTAGTGAAAGAAAGTACAATCTAGCAAATAGTCTCCACAAGCACAGTTACTCCTCTCGCTCGGAGTCGCTCCTCACAATGTCCTACACAAGCACGGGGACACCTGTCTCACCTGTATTGTAAAGCAAGTATGAGTCTTCACAAAGACTCAACAAGAAACCATTGGCACATCCTTACACATATCACATTCATGCTATCCAATTTAACAACTAAAAAATCTTACCACATGGTTCATGTCAAAATAGACAAGTACATATGAATAATCTATAACATGCTTTCTATACATGATCGTTAGTTTGATTCATAATATCAATTGCAATTCATTCACATTATTTCTAAACAAATTGATCATGGAATTAAGCACATGGTGGTTACAACAAACCTAGCATAGTATCTAACACTTCTCACATACTTTTATATCACATAATCACATCTTTTTCTTGCTGTTTTAACATAAATACACATATTCACATGGTAACACATTAGCACATCACTTTCACACAAACACTATGCACATTTACACATATTTCACACTTTTACACATTATTTGTCGTGACACATTGTCCGAACCACCATAAAAAAGGACACACATATCACATAATACATACCCGTCACCTAGGCAATATAGTAATGAATCTTGGTAACTGTGCAGAACCAGGAGAAGCCCTCTCCACCCTAACTAGTGGTACTTGTCCACCTCCAGGATTTCATCCTGATGCCCACAGGATATCACATACACATTGAGTCTTCCCAAAGGGACTTTTCTACAGTACGGCTCCATAGCCTTCTATGGTAGCAGTGTCAATTTCGGCACATATTCACTTAATCACATTGTCTAACTTAATCATATGATAAACATCATTTTATATGCACTTAATGGTTCATTCACATGCATACTATTCAAACATATATGTTTCAGTTCACAGAACTATCATGACTGTCTAACAATATTCAATCTTGCATAACAGTACCAAAGCATGTTGCTAATCACTGAAAATACATTTTCTTAACCAATCATGCTTAATATGCTCTTTAATACCTTATAATTTCAAACAGTGCTCACAGATATCAGAATAGTCCCAAATTTTAATCATAAACCCTACGCATGGAACATATCATATGACTAATTTTTCAGAATTTTAATGATAGTAACTCTAATTTTTAACATTTAACAGGCATCTCATGTAATTTAATAAGATATTCTACATTAAAAATGAAAGACAGTAAACAGTCGGTTCTCATAGTTTCAAAACATGTAAATAGTAGCCCTAAGTTCATGAAAATTTTCTTCAACATTATCATGCATCATATGTATTTATTATAAATTTAAATCTGTCAAAACATGCATATTTCCCCATAGCAAAAATTCCATAATTTGCAATGATCATCAAAAAATTATCATAAATTCGGGGATTAACCTAACATCATACCTAAACATCCATAAATTTTTATAGCATGTGCAGACAACCATAAATCCCAAAAATTACATCACATAGGCTAAACACTTAATTCTGTAAAAATCAGATGAACTTGATGTCAAGGTGGGTTAACGGCACGATCAATTGCCATTAACTAATGAACTTGGTGGCAACAAGGTTGCCGTCAACCTCCTGTCTGCAAAAAAGTGCAGATCGAACATAGAAAAAGACAGAATTTGGGGGTCCAGGACATGATTTTAAAATCCATAAAAATACCTAAACTCTAAGTGATGGGTCTCGAGATGAAACCCTTAAGCTACTTTCCTCTAGAAAACCTAAGAAGATCTAATTTTGGCGATGAAGCCCTCCTCAGCCAAGCCAAAGAGGTGATGATCTTCGCCTAAATCTGACCTCCACGTTCTTGCCGTCGATCCCCTGGAGTAAGGAGAGCTCCTTCACCTCTGGAAGAACCTCCCAAACGCAAAAGATTGTCGGTGAAGCCTTCCAATCACCGGATCAGGCCCTCACAAGAACTCTCTTTTTCTCTCCTTAGAACCCAAAAAGCCCTAGGTGAGAAAAGTCCTCTCCTAACCGAGATGCTTAGGTTATATAGGCAGAGAGTCGTGGTAAACCTAGGTATTAAATGTCCTGACCATTGGGGATACGTTTCTTAAACGATCTCCAGAGAAAACAGGGTTGTTTCCGATCTGGAATCCAAACGCAGCCGGAGAAGTAGACGGCCGCATAGCTGCCGTCAACCAGAAGTAGACGTCAATCGATGTTGACGTCTAGATCCTTTGACCACAAGGTAAACGACACAAGATTTTTCCTCAACCTGCTCTTAACGTCAAGGGATGTTGGCGTTAAATAAGGATTTCGGCAGAACACAAAAACATCAAAACAGACATAATATGCACAGAAATAAGCAAATATTATATGCACAGAAATTGAGGGCCTTACAGTAACCCATACCACATGGTGACTTTATCTGGGAAAGGACAAACCGAACTTACTTGGGCCATACCTAGGTACAGGTACTTCTACCAACCCTAAAAGTTTACTTCCACTAGTTCACAAGTCGACTTCATCAATATGCAAAGTCGCCTTCTGATTGGTGTTTGTAATCACACTGATTACTGAACAACTAGTACACTAGTCGAATCCCACAACACAAAAGTCAACTTTCTCCCCATACACATGTCGATTCCCCTTCCCTTGGAAGAGACATTTACTGTAGAGACCACTTGTCCCCAAAAATTTAAATTCCCCAAGCAGTCTTGCCATGATTTGAGAATAATATTTTATTTTGATTGATGTTTGAGACCTACATCAATTACTGCACTACTTAAAGGCTGTTCCAATTGTTAACAATGTTAAGGAATCTTTCGATTAGTGTTCATGAAAGAATCGATTGCTGAACAAAAGTTCAAATCTTTTGATTGATGTTCATGAAAGAATCGATTGTTGAACAAAAGTTCAGAATATTTCGATTGATGTTATTTAAAGGAATCGATAACTAAACACATGTTTAGTAAATGTTCTAATTGGTGATATAGATAATGATTACTTAATAGATGTTCAACAGCCCTTCTGATTGGTGATATGATCGCATCGATTGCTGAACAAATGTTTAGAATACTTCCGATTGCTAATATGAATGAATCGATTGCTGAACAAATGTTCAAAAATCTTCTTATTGGTGAAACAATCACATCGATTGTTGAACAGGTTCATAAATCTATCGATAGGTGTTTATGAATGAATCGATTGTAGTACAAATGTAATAGCCCGTTCAAGCTTTGAACCCTTTGATGTCCCTTAGCACTCCTTTACTCATTTTAACCCATTTTTTTCCTCGGATTAACTAATATCCTACGATTTTAATTAGAATGAGGAAATTATTATTATCAAGTACTTTGTTAATTACATTATCTTGGCCTTAGTTTGAGTTCCCTATTGGGAATTTGTGTTTTCGGTCGAAGTGCAACTTCGCATATGACGAAGTGAAGCTTCCACTGGTCAGTTTATATCATTGTCAGTCAATGTGGAGCATCATATATGATGAAGTGGGACTTTGTATATGATGAAGTGAAGCTTTGACTGTTTTTGTTTATATCATGGCCGATCGAAGTGGAGCTTCGTATATGACGAAATGGGACTTTGTATATGACGAAGTGAAGCTTCGACTATCTCCATTTATATCATTGTCGGTCGAAGTGGAACTTCGTATATCAATGATCATTAGTCAGTAATCGATGTTTTAGTTGGCAATCGATGTTGGTAGATGGTAATTGATGTTTTAGTTGGCAATCGATGTTGGTAGACGGCAATCGATGTTGGTAGATGACAATCGATGTTTTAATTGGCAATTGATGTTTTAGTTAGCAATCGATGTTCCTTAGTCACTAATCAATGTTTTAGTTAGAAATCGATATTTTAGTTAGCAATTGATGATCCTTATTCAATAGTTGATGTTTAGTTAGCAACTGATGTTTCATTCAGTAATCGATGCTTTGGTCAACAATCGATGTTCCCTATGTCCTCTTAGTGAACCATATTTGAGTGTAATCTTGTAGTGCTTGTGATTTTGTCAGACTGATGGAATGGTCGTCATCATCAAGATCCTTTGGCCTGCCAACTTTCTGGCATGGATCCCTATGCCTGTCTGTATGCCTCATACTTATCCACAAATCACGTTGTTGACTTGTGACAGATCTTCCACTTATACTCCCATCAATCAATTCCCACTAGATCTGTATCTTCCATTGGCCTGCATGTTAGCCAGGTGACTTGATCCCCTTGTTAGTTGTTGGGGGAACAATGCTACATACCAGCGACAACTCACTCACACTACCCACTCGTAGATACCAGAGAGAGATAGAAGGAGGTAGGAAGAAGAACACAGGAACACCAGATTTTTACGTGGTTCGGAGGCAAGAAGCCTTCCTACGTCCACGGCCACAGCAGCTTTCAATACTTCTTCTGCAAGAAACACTCTTACACATACAAAGAGGACAAAACCCCCTTTTATATACTAGGAGGAAAGGGCGCCACAATCGAGTCACACAAGGGCAAAAGGGTCCTGTCTCTGAATCGCCTCAGAACGACATTCGACTGCATGAGTCGAATCCACCACATTTGACATTCGACTGCATGAGTCGAATCCTTCATACTGACATTCGACTGCATGAGTCGAATCATTCACATCTGACATTCGACTACATGAGTCGAATCATTCAATCGACTGCTTCATTTCTGACTTCGGCTGTGGCAGTCGAATGCTGAACCGCGACCTGACCCCTTATGGAGATCTGCTTCAGAGTTCGGGCTCCACATTCTAACAGTTAGTATCTCCCCACCTTAACTTTAACCCTTATATAGCCTTGGTGGCCACACTCTCAGTGGACTTTTTCTATCTTCTGTTGTTGGGAACCAAAGGCTTGAGCTTGAAGCCGTTGTAGCTTCCTAGCGGATTTGGCCTCCCAGTTCTCTATGGAGTTTTGACTGGTTCCCCACACTATGGTAGACATAACCAATCCCTTCTTTGACCCCTTCGGAAGTCTTTCTTCATCTCTATTTATGAACCTACATGTTTGATCTAGAAATCTGATTTGAACCCTTTTCGGGTAGCCTTTGAGAACCCTATGTTTGATTGTCTTGCCAAGGTACTTTGATATTTCTCTCTAAGGTGGTTAGGACTCCTCATGGTTGGCATCATGCATGAGGGGTCAGCAGTGACGACAGTTTCATCCCACAAATCAAACGTGGGTGGTTAGGCTCACTAAGTTGGGCAAATTTGAGTATGTATGTATACGTAACATCCTATTTCGGCGGGTGGTTGGCTATATGTTATTCATCTCCATGAGTGATTTGTTAATGCCATTTGAAAGATTTTGAATCCCTACCAAGCAATCATGTCTTTGAAATATGATACATGCATATCAGTAAATGTGAAATCCGTTAAATCTTTCTTTGCTATGTACTCTTTGTATAACTTTTGTGCTTTTGTAGCCTCATAACTATGCCATATTCCATGCTCTTATGTTTTATATCTTGCTAGTTTGCCTACTGAGTTCCTTTAGAACTCATGCCTTCTTTGAACCCATTTCATATTCTTGTTCATGATGCAGTTCTCTCTTCAAGCCAACCCCTTTGCTGCATTCATGCTTCAGGCTGGGTGACTTTAAGGATATTGTCTTAGAAACAATGTTTAAATCATGGTTGTGCCACCCCTTTTGCATTTTGAAAACATGGCATATGACTAATGGATAGACTAGGATTTTATAATTATTATGTATGGCACTAGTGTTTAGTGCTGAAAACTGAAATATATATTTTGACCATGTACCGATCTTGTGTTTGGTCTACTAATATATTGCATGCAGCGTAGAAGCCCTTCCCATAATAGTGTGTAAGATGCTTCCATTTGGCTAGTGTGTGTGTCGCCTCTTAACTGGCTGGGAGGGGTGATATGGCACTACCACAATTGTTTAGAAATCCATCGATTGGCTTACAAACCTTTCCATTACTGAACAAGGGTTTAGTAATCCTTCTGATTATTGAACAAATGCTCTAATTACTGAATAAAAGTTTAGTAAACATTTCATTAGTGACATAAGTGTTCTGATTACTGAACAAGTTCTTAGTAAACACTCTGATTGGCTTATAATGGGTCCGATTACTAAACAAAGGTTTTGTAAGGTTCTAATTGGACTTATAATCATCCAATTGGTCTTATAAGCGGTCTGAACATCGATTGATGTTATTAAATGATCCGATTGTTGAACAAAAGTTCATTAAGGTTGAGATTGGTGTGTACTCACATCGATTGTTGAACAAAGGTCCAGAAATCATCCGATTAGAGTTATAAATGAATTGATTATTGAACAAGGGTCTAATAATTATCTGATTAGAGTTAAAAATGAGCTGATTACTAAGCAAAGGCCCAGTAATCATCTGATTAGAGTTATAAATGAACTGAGCACTGAACAAGGGTCCAGTAGTCATATAATTAGAGTAAAAAATTAACTGATTACTCCAGTAATCATCTGATTAGATTTAAAAATGAATTTATTACTAAACAAGGGCCCAATAATCATCTAGTTGGGTTTATAATTATACCGGTTATTGGGCAAAGGGTTCAGTAAGATCCCATTTGGTTTCCAACCAATTAATTCTCATGAGTTATTTATCTATGTTAAATGGTTTTCTGTTTATCTAACTCTTAAAAGTCTCGGCCACAACACCTCCATTGTTTAACTTAAAATTATAAGTTCTCATCTCATTTCACATCAATTTCTCACACATGATAAGATTTTTGATTGGTGGCTCTTCTACCTTAAGAATCCTATTTGAACCCTTACTTCATCATTTCCACCTATTTATTCATATTTGTTCCTGATTGAAAATTCTAGGTTGTTACACTCCATCATCGACTTCCAGACTCACCAACACCACACACAGTCGGAGAACCAATGAAGAGTTGGCAGTGCACCCACCATGCGCACACAAGACCAAGCATAGGTGTCATCAAGCCAACCACTAAAAAGTGTGCAACCACATGAAATCTGAGGCAACTCCAGAGGTCGAGGATAACATGTCAACCCTAGGAGGACCCAGACCAAGGCAGGGTGCCACAACTAAACACCCTCACTCTCCAAGCGAGAGGGAAAACCTGGACACAGGCCAAGACCAAAGCTAGATGTACGACTAATAGGGCTATCTAGACAAAACAAGCAACCACCCTACATGAAGAGTCAAATACGTGAACTTACGTATGATGATCAACCAAGAGGGAAGAGGTGAATTGGTTATCGCCTATATATATTTTCTGTTACAAAGAATAGACTAGACTCGATTAAGACAATCTATAGAATGATGCACACAGTGGAATACGACAATTAAAATAGCGAAACCTCCTAACCTAACGTGCATAGAATGCAGATAGAAAAGATGGAATCGAAACACAAGACACGCAGTGTGACGGTCCACGTCGTTCAGGCCCGATAACCGAATAATGTGCCCGACATGACACCGCCTCCCGCGATCGAGCCGAAGGCTCGCAAGGGATATCAACTACATGTGTCCGTAAAAATACAAGAGATCGTGCTGAATACATAAAAGCTTTCATTGCTCACATATATTTACATGAAATGTACATATTCAGTTCCATACATAGTCATAATAAAGTGCAACAGCCCGGACAACCCCCAGGGATCCACAAGTAAGAACAATTACTCTACTGGTGGCGAGGGCCCGACTCCACTATGACGCTGACCTGAACTAGAGGAAGAACGTGAGTCCTCCTGCACTCCTTCACATGGAAGAAGAAGGGGTGAGCCTCACAAGTCATTGGCTCAATAGGGTAACTCTCCCAAAGCCGTAAAACACAATTTATAGCAAAGCTGTAAAGCATTTAAAGAATGTAAACACATATACATGATGCTACAGATGAAAGTAAATAAACAGCAAACCACACACGAGCGCACAAGCAACAAAAGGGTACGCCGCACACAAGTCACGTACACTGCTTCGCGACACCAGCCACAACCCGGACAAAGGACACAAGTACACCTCTCAGCCTCGCAGCCACGGGCGAAAGGCCCAACTGCCGCTCCACCTCACAGGTCAAGAAAACGTGGAGACAACAAACCACCACACCTACGGACTACATCGCCATAGGCCCAAGCCTGACACCTTTAGGGGCTCTGGCCGAGAAGCCTAAAGTGAGGCACTAGAAACCAGACTAGCTGGGGACCAGTACATCTACTGGTGCCCGTCCCCCAACCAAGAGCGCACTACAAACGGACGCACACCCACAAACATGAGCCGCTGTCCCTTGCTGTCTTTCCCTCAGCTGGACGTACAACTCCACACAGGAGTGAGGGTGTCCAGGAAGACGACTCAAACCCTAACGGTACTCTCGTACCGGGACAAGCCCTGAGCACCCGGTGCTAGGGTAACCGAATGGAGAGGTAACTACGGAAGGCATGACACCCAACATGCTATGCATGCAAATCCATGCAAAACACCTCGTTAATGATCTTCATGTGAGTCATCATGACCCACACAGACCCTACATTGCCGTAGGAACACCGCCCAAGCAATGTGGGTCAGAAACCGGACAAACTGCCAAGAGCTCATAGAGCTCGGGTGGCCACTTACTAAAAAGCGTCCAACACAGTGGACATTTCTATAACACCTATTGAATCGCGTTGGACTTGGCATATGCGTTCACATGAACGCGTCGGCTGTCTTGGCCGCCTTTCAACCATCGGTTACACAACCTACAACCTATTACGGAAAACACCCCACACAGTCCCTCAAGCATGTAAAGAAGTAAATAACAGTACTAAGAGGCTCCTACTCATGCTTTCTACCCTCATTCACACAATTTTCATACGGAAAACCCTAATTTAATACATGCTCATTCCAAACACCTGAACCCAGAGTAGAAACTGAGGTAGAGTTCCCCTACTGAAGTAAGAAATGCAATTCCAACGACAGCCCTGCGTCCTCCGCGCTCCGAAGTTGGTCACCGCACCGGAAGTACGCCGAACGGGCTCCAAACGGGTGAGATCGATCCCAAAAATCATCACCAAAACCCCACAACATTCCCCCTTGCTGCTGAGCATTGCGAAGGCTCTGCTCGGCCAGGGGTGGAAGTCTAACACAACATAAATCTAATCACGTCGGGCTTTCCCGTCGCGTTAATAAACGCATCCGACCCCTTTGCCGCATTTAAAAGATGCCACCCCTGCATGCGCCACGCGGCGCACATGCAGAGCCGCTTACGTGAAGGTGGTGCGGAAATGCTTCGATAACATGGGATGCGACACAACTTCGAAACGCGCCGACTCTGGCGGCTGCGTTAACCCATGAGAATCGTGTCCTCCTATCTGGACATGTTCTTAGTGAGCCTCCCAGAAGCTGTTTTAGGCAGGAATGCCCCAACCCCTCTATCACGTCACGAGAATTATGCAGTGGATATTGATTATTATTCAGAATAATTCAAGTCGATATCCCGAGACGTGAACAGTCGGAAAATAAGCCTCTAGCTAGCACGCGCTAGATGTATAACAACATACATCATCAGAGTGCCCAAATTTGAACTCAACTAATCTTGTATTCAAATCTCAACTCAATGTATTCCAATGGAGACTATTACAGGACTAAGACTCAATAAAAAGAAAAGTACATAATACCTCACTTCCTACTACATGATTCTAACACTCAAAGCAAACTACTATAACTAGACTCATATTTGGAATGCTCTTCACTCGACGCATTCCCATCCTCGACTTGCTCTTCCTCTTGAACTTCATAGTCACCTAGATTGGGTAAAAGTAGGGGATGAGCAATCTAGCCTAGTAGGATTTATATCTCAATGTGTGGGCAATGATATAAGTGATTAGCAATTTAGAACTAGGTAAGCACGATTAATGTCATGATATGCATGCGCAAATAAAACTCGTTAAAACATGATACATGGAACAAGATAGATAGAGTGATCATGATAGAACAAGATCTAGATCAAGATGACAAGATAGAACTAGAAATAGATCACTTTGTACAAGCACGCAAGATTTCACTTGATGTCAATAGTTTTCAAGAATGCAAGATATCAATAATTGTAATAAATGCAGGTTGCCATATCACGCAAGGAAGCAAGAACGCACGACCACGATCATGCAACACTAATCAGGCATGTAGACACTAATGTACACCAAGAAAAGATCCATCAACAATGTACACTAGGACACGTGTATGTGGTTATTGTATCTATCATTCAACAAGCAAGCAAGACTCCCAGCGCAGACGCAACGCAGTAATCATTATACCCTGTGGTTAACAGTATATTTATGACTCTCCATCATTGGGGCTAGACTGGAGCCCTTGGACACTCGCCGTGCCCGTCAGCATCTCATTTCAATTTTTAAATATAGATACCCATAGTCATTAACAATGGCCAATGCGGGTTTCAATAAGTAAGCATGTGTAATGGCATGTTCATGATGATGATGAGAATACGTAATAAGTAAATTGAACATGATTTCATGAGAACAATGGTCAAGAGATAAATTGGGCAGCATAACGGTACGATTTGTACTTTAGTTCAATCTTTACATTAATGGCTTTAGTCTAGATTGTCAATCACACTCACGAGAACAAGAAGAGAGAGGAAGTGCATGCTATCTCTGGGGAACTTCAATGGTACAACCAACTTGGCCTCCATGTGGGAATCCACGGAGAGCAGAGATTTACGGAGGTCTTAGAGAAAGGTCGCTAGTCTACCGATTCGGATGACCTATAGAGAGCTTCCAAATCCCCAAGAAAGGGCTGCCTAGATGTGCAAGTGTGTAGTGATGTACGCGTCTCAATTCACAATCCATCGGTCTCAAACTCGCGGAAAGAACTTAACATGATGGCATGCAATGAACAATGCATTTAACTACACATGGGTTTGCAAGATTTTAAGATAATAATTTTTATTTTAATCAAGCTAGAATAGTAACAAGAGCGAATCACAAGTTTCATGAATGATCACATCATTAAGAGAATAATTAAAATACTATTCATGTAATTATAGTTTTTAAATGATTAATCACTTTTAAGCCATTAAACAGACATCTTGAGATGATTAGAACCATGACATGCAGGAAACAACGGTGCAATTCATGCAACGCTTATATCTTCTAAACTAGAGCTTTTCAGACAAAAGTTTCAACATGAAAGTTGTAGGGAACATGGAATAGATGCAAACTGTGATTTTTAAATAATTTTAAACGACCCCGAGATGCACGATAAATCAACACGAATGTGAAAAGTCTCAGACATGCGCGACTTTGGCAAAACGCCTATAACTCAAGATGTACTCATTGGAATTCGATACAATCAGTGGGAAACGAAAGTTAACTTGATGCCCTAGATATTGGAATAGAATTTGTTAAGGTTTGGCCCAAGAAAACCTACCTTCTGGGTTGAAGAAGTCCCATTTTTTCAGAAACCCGTGTTCAGACCACTTGGAGGAGAACGCTTATTGCACCTAATCTACTAAGCGCAAAATAGTGAAACCAGTGGGGTTAGGAACTAGACTCGACCCTCTTTCCCAGGGTATATGCCTTGCATGGTTTGGTTAGGGTTTGACCTACCTTTGGTCAACTTCAAGATGACTATCTGTGTAGGTCGCAGCAGACGCAACGAGGAAGAAGAACGGCTTGGTGTGGGCGATCTCCTGCTCCCCCAGCTGCCAAGAACTCCTCCACACGACCCCAAAAATATGTAAACTCATCCCCAAGAGTTTGTGGAGAGTATTTAAGCATCTATGGTGTTTAGGAGTCCTATTGTGACATAGAAAACTAAGTTGCAGTTTTGACATATTAGTTTCCTATTTTGAGGATTTCTTCCTCCATTTGAGTGTGTGAGGCTTTAGGAAACCTCCCACCCTAGTTAAGCACGAATTTGGGTTGCCAAGAATGCATGTTTCTACCCCAATTCAACTCAAATTTCCTCTTTCTAATTACAGCCTATTTAGAGTTACGAATTTCCATGCATTTTCTAGCTTTATTTGATTTTTGGGCCAAATGTTGTCCATTGGCCCAATTATGATAATGGGTCATCAATATATAATGTTGGAAGTCTCCCCAACATTTTTATTTAATTTATGGTTGCGTCGTATTTTCGTGTTAACAGTTTTCCGACTTGTTTCCTAATTTGAATAATCGGTCACAATAACTCTTAAAGCTAGTCCAAATGATTTTTATTGACCCAAATTTCATGATGGGTCATTAGAGGATATTATTTGAAGTCCGTATATGATTTTTATTTAATTTTCTGACTCATCTAAGTACGTGTGATAATGATTTTTCGACTTATTCATAAATTACGATAATAAGTCGTGAAACACTTTAAACTTGGCTAATCCGATTTTTCATGGCACAAATTTGTTTGTGAAACATTAGTAATAATGTTTAGGGTTGATTTATAATTTTTACAGAATTTTCCGCTGTGTTTTAGCATATACGTTAATGATATGTATGTTTTAAATACTATGATATTATGGAAATTATTTATTTCCATTTATTTGAGTTTTTATGTAATTAAAATTTTCGGGGTGCTACACCCTCCCCACTTAAGAGGATTTGGTCACCAAATTCATTGATCATTAATTTTCTTTTGATAGTTATGATCCTTGAGGTCGTTTCGGATTTATTCCTCTAACTTGTTTCAACATCGTGAATGCTAGTCCAACATCTACACCTATAGCCACCAGTACTATTCATTTGGTTCATTCCACTCCTATTTTTCTTTCACAGTTGTTATAACTCCATCTTAATCCACTAGATGAACTACAGTATAACCACTAGATTATTCTTTTTCAATTTCTCCTTAATGATCTCCCCCACTTAAATATGTACTAATAAGAAAAGCATCTTAGGATCAGTCTAGGGGTTTAACAATCATACCTCCTTCCGGAAGCTCCGCTTGCATTACTGCATTCACGCGTCCTTGACGCTTTACCACTCCTTGGTTCCTTCCAGCTTGGTCTTTTAGTATGGGACAGTTCGGTATACGATGTTCGTGAGTCCCGCATTGCAGGCAAGCCCCGGCCTTCTTCCAGAACTAGTCCGCTTGGTGCCCAGGCTTGTTGCAAAATTTACAAAATTCAACCATCATTATTTCTTCTACTTTGATCTTTTTCTCCATGCCATAGTCCTTCCCAGTGGTTGGCCTCTTGTTGTTGTTGTAGTTATTATTGTTGTTATTGGGGAAAGTTCCAGTTATATCGACTGCTCCCCTTTTTATAAAGGTCGCCTTTGAGATGTCCTTCCCCCTCATGCCTTCCACCTTGGCCATAGTGTCTTCTACTAGCTGAGCTCTTTGGACCATCTCAGTGTAAGTTTGAATGTTGTGTGGTCCGAGCCTTTCAATGAACATGGGCCTGAGCCCATCCATGAACCGATTTTCCTTAAGTCTTTAAGTTCCCACCAAGTGTGGGGCATACACAGCAAGACGCGTGAACTGAGCCTCATACTCAGACACGGACATTCCTTTCTATTTTAGTGCGGCAAATTCCACCGCTTTCTTCTCCTTCACTCTTTCAGAGAAATATTTTCCTCAGAAGATCTCCAGGAAACCTGCCCATTCCAGTTCATCTATATTAGGCAGATGGGCTGATGTGGCCTTCCACCAAGCTCGAGCATCCTTAGTAAACTGGAAAGTGGCCAGTAGCACCTTCTCCCTATTGGTGCATTGCATACATGGAAAATTCGTTCTATCTCCTCTTGCCAATTCTCTACCTCATCTGGGTCAAGGGATCCAGAGAAATGATGAGGGTTTAAACTCCTAAAATTCCGGTGCAGATCACTGGCTCCATTCCTAACTGCAGTAGCCTAATTTCCAGCCTGAACCACATTTTGCATGGCCTTAGTCAATCTAGCTATTGTTTCTTGCATAGCATGCCATTGGTTGCGAGCCATTGCAGTTGAGTGAGAGAGTTATGAGGGTTCCTGAGAAAAGGATGGAAACCAATTAATGTCTCTAGATACATTATAAGAGTCAATGGGTAGGAGTGTTTTATTCATTCTATCATATTCCCAGCCTCTACACATTCTCACCAGGTACTATATTTAATTTCCATGACCTAGGTTCCATAGGTATCTCTTATTCCTGAGACATATATCCTATTTGGTATTCCTAAGCTCTGATACCAATAAACTGTCATGTCGCGAGAATTACGCAGTGGATATTATTATTATTCGGAATAATTCAAGTCGATATCCCGAGACGTGAACAGTTGGCAAATAAGCCTCTAGCTAGCACGCGCTAGATGTATAACAACATACATCATCATAGGGCCCAAATATTGAACTCAACTAACCTTGTATTCAAATCTCAACTCAATGTATTCCAAATGGAGACTATTACAGGACTAAGACTCAATAAAAGAAAAGTACATAATACCTCACTTCCTACTACATGATTCTAGCACTCAAAGCAAACTACTATAACTAGACTCATATTTGGAACGCTCTTCACTCGGACACATTCCCATCCTCGACTTGCTCTTCCTCTTGAACTTCATAGTTACTTGGATTGTGTAAAAGTAGGGGATGAGCAATCTAGCCCAGTACGATTTATATCTCAATGTGCGGGCAATGATATAAGTGATTAGCAATTTAGAACTAGGTAAGCACGATGAATGTCATGATATGCATGTGCGAATAAAACTCGTTAAAACATGATACATGGAACAAGCTAGATAGAGTGATCATGATAGAACAAGATCTAGATCAAGATGACAACATAGAACTAGCAATAGATCACTTTGTACAAGCACGCAAGATTTCACTTGATGTCAATAGATTTCAAGAATGCAAGATATCACTAATTGTAATAAATGCAGGATGGCCATATCACGCAAGGAAGCAAGAACGCACGAGCACGATCATGTAACACTAATCATACACGTAGACACTAATGTACACCAAGAAAAGATCCATCAAGAATGTACACTAGGACACGTGTATGTGGTTATTGTATCTATTATTCAACAAGCAAGCAAGACTCCCAGCGCAGACACAACGCCAGTAATCATTATACCCCATGGTTAACAGTATATTTATGACACTCCGTCATTGTGGCTAGACTGGAGCCCTTGGACACTCGTCGTGCCCGGTCAGCATCTCATTTCAATTTTTAAATGTAGATACCCACAGTCATTAATAATGGCCAATGCGGGTTTCAATAAGTAAGCATGTGTAATGTCATGTTCATGATGATGATGAGAATAAGTAATAAGTAAATTAAGCATGATTTCATGAGAACAATGGTCAAGAGATAAATTGGGCAGTATAACGGTACGATTTGTACTTTAGTTCAATCGTTACATTAATGGCTTTAGTCTAGATTGTCAATCACACTCACGAGAACAAGAAGAGAGAGGAAGTGCATGCTATCTCTGGGGAACTTCAATGGTACAACCAACTTGGCCTCCATGTGGCAATCCACGGAGAGTGGAGATTTACGGAGGTCTTATAGAAAAGGTCGCTAGTCTACCGATTCGGAATGACCGATAGAGAGCTTCCAAATCCCCAAGAAAGGGCTGCCTAGATGTGCAAGTGTGTAGTGATGTACCCGTCTCAATTCACAATCCATCGGTCTCAAACTCCCGGAAAGCACTTAACATGATGGCATGCAATGAACAATGCATTTAACTACACATGGGTTTGTAAGATTTTAAGATAATAATTTTCATTTTAATGAAGCTAGAACAGTAACAAGAGCGAATCACAAGTTTCATGAATGATCACATCATAAGAGAATAATTAGAATATTGTTCATGTAATTATAGTTTTTAAATGAGTTAATCACTTTTAAGCCATTAAACAGACATCATGAGATGATTAGAACCATGACATGCAGAAAACATGCAGGAAACAGGGGTACGATTCATGCAATGCTTATATCTTCTAAACTAAAGCTTTTCGAATAAAAGTCTCAACATGAAACTTGTAGGGAACATGGAATAGATGCAAAATATGATTTTTAAATAATTTTAAACGATCCCGAGATGCGCAATAAATCAATACAAATGTAAAAAGTCTCAGACATGCGCGACATTGGCAAAACGCTTATAACTCAAGATGTACTCATTGGAATTCGATAAAATCAGTGGGAAACGAAAGTTAACTTGATGATATACATATTGGAATAGGATTAGTTAAGGTTTGGCCCGAGAAAACGTACCTTCTAGGTTGAAGATCTCCCATTTTCCAGAAAACGCTTGTTCAGACCACTTGGAGGACAACGCTTACTGCACCTAATCTACTGAGCGAAAAATAGTGAAAGAAGTGGGGTTAGGAACTAGACTCGACCCTCTTTCCAGGGGTATATTCCTTGCATGGTTTGGTTAGGGTTTGACCTACCTTTGGTCGATTTCAAGATGACTATCTGTGCAGGTTGCAGCAGACACAATGGGGAAGAAGAACGGCTTGGTGTGGGCGATCTCCTGCTCCCTCAGCCACCAAGAACTCCTCCACACGACCCCAAAAAGATGTAAACTCGTCCCCAAGGGTTTGGTGGAGAGTATTTAAGCATCTATGGTGTTTAGGAGTCCTATTGTGACATGGAAAGCTAAGTTGCGGTTTTGACATATTATTTTCCTATTTTGAGGATTTCTTCCTCCATTTGAGTGTGTGAGGCTTTAGGAAACCTCCCACCCTAGTTAAGCATGAATTGGGGTTGCCAAGAATGCATGTTTCTATCCCAATTCAACACAAATTGCCTCTTTCTAATTTCAGCCTATTTAGAGTTACGAATTTCCATGCATTTTCTAGCTTTATTTGATTTTTGGGCCAACTGTTGTCCATTGGCCCAATTGTGATAATGGGTCATCATATATAATGTTGGAAGTCTCCCCAACATTTTTATTTAATTTATGGTTGCATCGTATTTTCGTGTTAACGGTTTTCCGACTTGTTTCCTAATTTGGATAATCGGTCACAATAACTCTTAAACCTAGTCCAAATAATTTTATTGACCCAAATTTTTTGATGGGTCATTAGAGGATATTATTGAAGTCCGTATATGATTTTTATTTAATTTTCTGACTCATCCAAGTACATGTGATAATGATTTTTTCGACTTATTCATGATTACGATAATAAGACGCGAAACACATTAACTTGGCTAATCCGATTTTTCTTGGCACAAATTTATTTGTGAAACATTTAGTAATAATTTTTAGGGTTGATTTATAATTTTTAGAGAATTTTCCGATGTGTTTTAGCATATACTTAATGATACGTATGTTTTAAATACTCTGATATTATGGAAATTATTTATTTCCATTTATTTGAGTTTTTATGTAAAATTTTCGGGGTGCTACACCCTCAGCTTCCTGCCTGAGCCTGATAACTTGTAAAGGACTTACAGACCTCCAAAATCTCACAATAGGCCACACACTGGCCCCCAAACCCAGTAAACCACGATCCGAACGTACTGAATATTACATTACTAACACCTAAAAGAATTTCGTCCTCGGAATTAAAGAAACAACCATGCAGAACAAGTATAAGCATATGCAACTAACACCTAAAAAAAAACAACGCTTACTCAAACAAATATGGGTACATCTTGAACATCTCATCGGCTAATTCCAAAGTGTCTTCGCCACCTTGCCTGTTCTGACACCGAATCTTTACTAGCTCATATCATTATTCCGCAATTTCTGTTCCCATCTGCCTGTGATCATAACGGGATACTCTGGCTTGGAAATGTCCGGCATCAAATCATCTCGAGTGAAACTGACAATCTGGGAAGATCTCGGATGTACCTCCTCAACATTGAGAAATGGAACACATCATGAGCATTCGTAAAGTCGGACAGAACTCCAACCTGTAAGTGGTCTCCCCAATCCTTTCCAAGAGTTGAAACGGACCCATAAACCTGGGACTCAACTTGCTTCTTTTAGTGAATCTTTGAACACCTTTTGTTGGAGAAACCCTCAAAAACACATAATCCCCTACCTCAAACTGTAGGGGCCTACGCCGAGTATCCGCATAACTCTTTTGCCTGCTTTGAGCCGTTTGCAGTTTCTCCTTAATAAATTTCACCATCTCAACACATTGTTCCACCAATTCTGGTCTCATCACTTGTCTTTCACCCACCTTATGCCAATTCAATGAGTTCTAAAGGGTCCCCATACAACACTTCATATGTGCCATGCCAATGCTTGTATGGTAGCTGTTGTTATAGGCAAAGTCAACCATGCCATGATGCTACTCCCATCCGCCTTCCAAACTAAACAACAAACCCAAAGCATATCTTTAATGGTTTGAATTGTCCTCTCCGTCTACCCATCAGTTTGGGGATGATAAGCTGAACTATACTTCAATTAGGTGCCTATAACCCTTTGCAAATTCCTCCAAAAATTGGATGTGAACCGAGGATCCCTGTCGGAAACAATTGTAACTGGTACACTATGTAAGGCACAATTTTTTCTACATACAACCTCGCAAAGGTCTACCGTCCATGACATGCTAACTGCCAATAACCGGCACACTTTTGTCAACTTGTCAACAAAAACCCAAATGCCATTATGACCCGTAGCTATCCTAGGCAAACCGACAACAAAATCTATGGAAATGTCATCCCATTTCCATTGTGGTATCGGTAAAGGCTGGAACAAACCACCTGGCCTTTGATGCTCCGCTTTGAATTGTTGGCATACAACACACCCTGCTACAAACTCCGCTATCTCCCTTTTCATACTCAGCCACCATAAGTACCTCTTCAGTCTTGATACATTTTGGTGCTTCCTGGATGTATAGTGTACTTGGACCGGTGAGCTTCTTCCAACACTTTTTGCTTTACACCTGTTTCATTTGGAACATATAATCGGTGCCGGAACTAAACCACACAATCATCATTTACGGTAACATCTTTCATTTTCACAATCTCTGCTAGGCTCTCATCTTTTTTCTGCGCCTTTATCACCTGCCAATACAATGACGGCTCAATTGAGTTGTTGGCTAATACGGCTCTTCGTTGACTACTTGGAATAGTTAAAGAACTTTCTGCCACATTCTCATATGCACATTTGCCTTCCCTGGGTGGTATGCCAGCTAAAGTCATAATCCTTGAGATATTCCATCCACCTCCGCTGCCTCAAATTCATATCCTTCTGCGAGAAAATATACTTCAAGCTCATGTGGTCTGTGAATATCTCAAACCGCTCTCCATATAAGTAATGCCGCCATATTTTCAATGCAAACACTGTGGCTGCCAATTCAAGATCATGGGTGGGTAATTCTCTTCATGCCGCTCAATTGCCGAGACGCATATGCACTACCTTTCCATATTGCATAAGTACCACCCCACCCTCTCTTGGATGCATCGGTGTATCACAACCCCACCTTGGCCCGACAGTAACACAAGAATCGGTGCTGAAGTGAGCCGCTTCTTCAACTCCATAAAGCTTCGCCTACAATCGTGACCATACAAATGGTACTCCTTTCTTGGTAAGCCTCGTCAATGGTGTTGCAACCTTAGAAAAGTCTTGGATAAACCGCCTATAGTACCCTTCCATGCCAAGAAAACTCCAAATTTCTGGTACTGTCTTTGGCTCCTCCCATTTTATAACCGCTTCCACTTTTGTCGGATCCACTGCAACACCCTCACCTGAGATAACATGTCCCAGAAACTGTATTTCTTTCAACCAGAAATTACACTTACTAAACTTTGCATATAGTTGATGCTCCCTCAATGTCTGCAATGTGGTCCTCAAGTGAACTGCATATTCTTCCTCTGAGGCTGAATACACTAGAATATCATCTATAAACACCACAATAAATCGGTCCAGATATGAATGGAAGATTCTATTCATCAAGTTCATGAATGCCGCCGGTGCATTGGTTAGCCCAAATGGCATAACCACAAACTCATAATGACCATACCTTGTTCTAATGTTGTCTTGTCAATGTCCTCCTCCCGAATTCTTAATTGATGATATCCCGATCTCAAGTCTATCTTGGAGAACACCCTTGCTGATTGCAATTGATCAAATAAATCATCTATGCGTGGGAGCGGATATCTGTTCTTTATGGTGACTTGATTCATAGAAGGTAGGCTATAGACATTCCCATGCTACCATCCTTCATTCTTACAATAAATCGGTGCTCCCCACGGTGAAACTTGGCCGAATAAATCCTTTTTCAAGTAATTCTTGTAGTTGCTTCTTTAGCTCCTTTAATTCTGCAGGTGCCATCCTATATGGTGCCTTGGAAATGGGTAAACTTTATGGCTGCAACTCAACAGTGAAGTCCACTTCCCGATGCGGTGCCAAACCTAGAAGCTCCTCTGGGAACACATCCACAAATTCTCTAACCACCGGTCCCTTATCCACTGTCTTCCCTACCTCAACCAGACTAACAGATGCCAAATAGGCTACACACCCTGCATTAATCAATTTCCTAGCTTTAAGGGCAAAATGATAAATTTTGGGGTGTTAGAATGGCATACCTTGAAATTCGAACACATCCCCTCCTGGATGGTTGAATCTCACTCTCTTCTTTCTGCAATCCAGAACTGCCCCATATGCCTCTAACCAATCCATGCCAAGTATCATATCATACTCTTTCAATTGTAAACCTTGTACCAAAATGGAAACATCATCCAAGTAACACGTGGTAAGCATGAAATCCCCGATGGTACCCTCCACCCACAGCTCACTGCCTTTCCTCAAATGGATGCACCATATTATCAAGGAATCTTCAGAAATGAAGGAATGCGATGCCACCCGATCTATCAATGTTCTAGCTGAAATTTAAAAGGGCGGAACAATACCTTCAATCAGATTTGAAGCCTCCGCTTGAGCCCTTGTAATCGCCATCAAACGTCCTCGTCCTCCTCCCCTCTGGTATGGTGTGCCTCTACCCCGCTCTGCTGGAGGTTGCTACTATTGTTACTATTGCTGTTGTGGTGCCCCACCTCTCCTTGGATGCGGACAATTCCTTGGAAATGTCCCAACTGATTGCAATTGTAACACCGAGTTTCAGCAAGTGACCTTGCCGTACTTTGCTGAGATTCTTCCGCTTCCGGCTTGTAACCTCGCCCTTGCTGAAATCCTTGTTGCTTGCCACCTCCTCGGCCTTTGAATACCTTCTTTATCTTGTTGCTCCATTTACTAAAACCTGATGAGGAAGCTCCCCCCGAAGGTGCTTTACCCTTGCTAACACCCGCCGATTGTTGTGGATGCCGAAAACTGCCACCACTCGAGCTTGACTCGCTAGATTGTCGGGCGTGCACGGTCCTTTCAAGGATTGCTGCCCTTTGTGCTACTTATTCCACTGTATTACACATCAAAGGTATAATGGCATCTTGCAACTCTGGCCTCAATCCCCGAATGAAGTATTCAACCATCATTGCATTGTTGGTCACCACATACGGCGCATATCGGCTCAAGGCCATGAACCGCATTTGGTACTCCAACACGAACAAGTTTTCTTGCTGAAATGTTCTAAATTGTACCCTATTTTGTTTCTGAATTTGAACTGGAAGGAAAGTGTTGTTGAATACCTCCAAAAACTCGACCCAGTGATAGCATCTTCCGCTCTACCCTGTGAACACCATCTGCATTTTGAGCCTCCACCATTCTTGTGCAAATGCTCTCAACTGATATGTTTCCAATATCACTCTATCTGCTGGTGGACACCTCATTATAGTAAACACCCGCTCTATCTCATGTATCCAATGCTCCGAAGTGTCGGGATTCGGACCTCCAGAATATGTGGGTGGCTGCAAACGTAGAAACCTCTCTACTAACTGTGTAGAGTCCTCCACTGGGGATGGCCTCACTGGTACCACAGGTGGTAAAGGTACTACAGGAGGTACCTCTACTCCATAAGGTGGGACTAGTGGTGCCGGTGCTGCCTCCCCTACCACAAGTGCGGCTCGGTGAACTGGTGGCAGCTGGTCCAACCGAGTCCGAATCTGCGTAATGCTATCCCACAACCACTCTATCATTTGCTGCGTGGTCTCTCCCGGCTCATCATCATCACCTCCACCTCCCCAATCTCTTCGGTTAGCCATTTAGAGCCTCTGCACACACAAATTTCCATACACACATACAAGTATATCATTACATAAACAGGGCCAGCTACCAGCAGAAGACCATTATAAGGAACATGCTATGTACATTTCCCGTTCTTTCATATTTACACAGACCTTGCTCTCATACCAATTGTGACGGTCCACATCTTTCAGGCCCGTTAACCCAATAACGTGCCCGACACGACACCGCCTCCCGTGATCGAGCCGAAGCCTCGCAAGGAAATCAACTACATGTGCCCGTGAAATACAAGAGAACGTGCTGAATACATAAAAGCTTTCATTGCTCCATATATTTACATGAAATGTAAAAATTCAGTTCCATACATAGTCATAATAAAGTGCAACAGCCCAGGACAACCCCCAGGGCTCCACAAGTAAGAACAATTACTCTGCTGGTGGCGAGGGCCGGACTCCACTACAACGCTGACCCGAACTAGAGGAAGGACGCGAGTCCTCCTGCTCTCCTTCACTTGGAAGAAGAAGGGGTGAGCCTCACAAGTCATTGGCTTAGTAGGGTAACTCCACAAAGCCGTAAAACACAATTTAGCAAAGCTATAAAGCATTTAAGAATGTAAACACCTATACATGATGCTACAGCTGAAAGTAAATAAACAGCAAACCACACACGAATGCTCAAGCCACAGAAGGGTACACCGCACACGGTCACATACACTGTTTCACGACACCAGCCACAGACCCAGACAAGGACACAATACACCTCTCGGCCTCACAGCCACGGGCGAAAGGCCCAGCAGCCACTCCACCTCAACAGGTCAAGAAATGTGGAGACAACAAACCACCACACCTACAGACTACACCGCCGCAGGCCCAAGCCTGACAGCTTTAGAGGCTCCGGCCGAGAACCCTAAAGTGAGGCACTAGAAACTGGACTAGCTGAGGACCATACGTCTACCGTGTTTGTCCCCCAACCAAGAGCGCACTACAAACGGCCGCACACCCACAAACACGAGCCGTTGTCCTTGCCGTCTTTCCCTCAGCCAGACGTACAACTCCACACAGGAGTGAGGGTGTCTAGGAAGACGACTCAAACCCTGACGGTAATCTCGTACCGGGACAAGCCCTAAGCACCTGGTGCTAGGGTAACTGACTGGAGATGTTACTATGGAAGGCATGACACCCAACTCACTATGCACGCAAATCCACGTAAAACACCTCGTTAACCATCTTCACGTGAGTCATCATGACCCACACAGACCCTACATTGCCTTGGGAACACCGCCCAAGCAATGTGGGTCGAAAACCGGACAAACTAGCCAAGAACTCCCAGAGCTCAAGTGGCCACTTACTAAACGTGTCCAACACAGTGGACATTTCTATACACCTATTGAATCGTGTCGGACTTGGCAAATGCGTTCACATGAACGTGTCGGCTGTCTTGGCCACCTTTCAACCATAAGTTACACAACCTATAACCTGCTCCAAAACACCCCACACAGTCCCCCAAGCATGTAAAGCAGTATATAACAGTACTAAGAGGCTTCTACTCATGCTTTCTACCCTCATTCACACAATTTCCATACGGAAAACCCTACTCTGATACATGCTCATTCCAAACACCTAAACCCAGAGTAGAAACTGTGGTAGAGTTCCCCTACCGAAGTAAGAAACGCAATCCCAATGACATCCCCGCGTCTTCGTGCTCCGAAGCTCGTCACCGCACCGGAAGTACGCCGAACAGGTCCAACGGCGAGATCTCCCATAATCACCACCATAACCCCACAGCATTCCCCCCTGCAGCTGAGCATTGCGAAGGCTCTGCTCAGCCAGGGGTGGAAGATGACACAACATAAATCGAATCATGTCTGGCTTCCCCACCGCGTTTATAAACGCCTCAACCCCTTGCCGCATTTAAAAGATCCGCCCCTGCATGCGCCACACGGCGCGCATGCAGCGCCACTTACGTGAAGGCGGTGCGGAAACGCGTCGATAACACGGGATGCGACAGAACTTCGAAACGTGCCGACTCTGGCAGCTGCGTTAACCCATGAGAATCGCATCCTCCTGTCTGGACGCATTCTCAGTGAGCCTCCCAGAAGCTGTTTTGGGTAGGAATGCCCAAACCCCTCAGCTTCTTGCCTGAGCCAGATAACCTGTAAAAGACTTACAGACCTCCAAAATCTCATAATCGGCCACACACTGGCCCCAAAACCCGGTAAACCACGATCCGAACGTACCAGATATTACACGCAGGATTTATAGTGGTTCAGCAAACACACCCTTGTGTGCGTGTATGTTTACTACCTCACACCCCGTGAGGATTTCCACTAGCTTGTTTCTATGTATAGGTTTAAAACCCCCCCACACACACGGTTGTTTACGGGGACAACACAAGCCCCACCTCATTTCTTGAGGACGAGAAACCCAGCGTGTATGCGCATACGCACTACACACCAACACGTGCTCACCACTGAGCACATACATAGATGTTTGCGTAAATTGAAGTACAATTCTCAACCCAAGAACAAGAGAAGAAAGATGAAAATTCGCACTACAAAATTCTCCTATTTTGGTGTGGTTGAGAAATGTCGTAGAAGAACATAGAAGTTGTACAGGTCTTCCTAGACGTTGTAGTATGGATGCATGATCTTCAAAACATCCAACACCTTGAACTTGCGCAGCAACCCTTGAAGAAATCTCCTGGAAGGTGCTCTGGTTTATTGGTTCGTCCTTTCACCTAGCCTGGATGCCAATATCGTCCTCCAACTATGTGTGCTCTCCTACACACATGGGAAGGCCTCCTTTCATATACCCACTTGCCAAAGACTTGATCTTGGTCGTGGATGACAAGGAAATCTCGTTCATATCCAAACTTGGAACGAGACGTATCCAAACAGCACAACCCCTCTCTCAAACTCTAGGGCACGAGAACCAGCTCTTAGGGGCTTGTTCAAGTCTTCCAAATCACAGAAATATGTTGTATTTATATTCCCAAAGGATCCCTCAAAGGTTGGAAAGAGTTCAACCTTCGTAGGACTCTTTTTAGGGAAGTTTGTGTTGGAATCGCCGGAATCGGTCAACCTAAATTCACAGATCGGTCGTTCGATATATTCTCTATCCCAGTACCAATGTTACTGGAAAATCGATCGTCCTAAAACCCAAAATCAGTTGACCGATTTTCACTTCAACTCCAACTCCGACTTCAACTCAAACTCCGACTTCAACTCCAACTCTTCCTTCAAAACTCCGACTTCAACAACTTTGACTTCAGCTTCAACTTCACTTCAACTTCAGCAACTTCAACTTCAACATTAGCATATATTCATGCACACTTAACAAACAATTAGACCCTCAATTAAATATAAATAATCAAATACTTGAATCATTACAAGTATATCACAATTCTTTTGTGATTCTCTAACATGATTAAACTTAGTGTTGTTGTAATCATCAAATCTATAGAGTCAACAATCTCCCCCTTTTTGATGATGACAACACACTTGTAGATTTTTCACACAAAACACCAATATTTGATTTCTGATCTCAATTTGTTGTTCCTTTTTTGTGTGTTTTTACACACAACACACATGCATGCAAGCATTCATAGTCCATGCAATTCTCCCCCTCTGAAAAGTACTTCTAACTCTCCCCTTTTCTTTTGAACACAACTCTAATATTCTTTCTCCAAAACAGAACTACAAAATCTACATATTATCTCTCCTTGTTGACAACAAAAAAGTGGTGGTAATAGGGATAAGAAAAGCAATTGACATAAGTACAAAGTATGTGAAAATGTCACTTTAGAGAATATTATGGGAGTGCATGTTCTAAAAGATAGCCATTAAATAGTCTAGTGTTTAATCAAGTTCTCAACACACATTCAAAATTTAATTCTATTAGATGTGAATTGTGAGACATGAGCTACTAAATGTTCTGGTCACTAAAACATCTTAATCCGCAGGTCGATTACTTAGAACTTTTAAACAACACCATCATTTTATGTATCACCATAAATCTATACCATTTTTGTTCTAAATAAGCTAGAAATCCACAATAGGCATGAATTCGGAAAGATTGACCCAACATAAATTGGCAGAAAACATGTACTCCAGGACAGGGGTCATGATTGACAACAATCTATCTTCTTCTTCTACTTATATTAAAGTAGTCATTCGTTAATATAAGCAATTGACTAATGAACATTAATTTTTTATGTTCCCTATGAAAATATGGTCCGTGGAGCACGATCGGGCTCCAATTTTGGAAGGAGCAGCCGTGGGAGGGGTTTGTTCCAGGCATCAGGTATGCATATTTTTCTTTGGTATTTTTTTTTTGTATTATTTATACATATTATTAATGCCATTTAAATGTTGCAGTTTCTGGTTCTTATCTGTCCCTCCTCCTGTAGCAGCAGGTATGTATATTTAATGTAATGTCATTCATTGTGCATTGCCTCCGATCTTTTACAGCACGGTCAGGATGATGGTTGTGACTTGTGGAAATTAACGGAATTCAATTAAGACTCCCGGTTTGAGTACGACGCTCAAATTCATCTTAAGCAAGTTAGTGTAATTTAGAAATAAAGAACTTAGGTTTGGGGGTTCAAAATTAGAAATACTCATCTGATTGGCCTCTGATTTTTTCCAGTACGGCCAGGGCAATGATTGTGACTTATGAAAACTGAAAGAGTTCAATTTGGACTCCTAGTTTGAGTTCGATGCTCAATTTCATCTCAATCAAGTTAGTTTAGTTTAAAAGGAAGAACTTAGCTAGGTTTGGGGGGTCCAAAATTCGAAATACTAATTCGATCGGCCTCCGATTTATTTCAACACGGTCAGGGCGATAAGTGTCACTTGTGGAAACTAACAGAGTTCAATTCTGACTCCTAGTTTGAGCTCGATGCTCAAATTCACATTAAGGAAGTTAGTTTAGTTTTGTTTTGTTAAAAAAGGAAGAACTTATCTAAGTTTGAGGGTCAAAAATTAGAAAAATTCATCCGATTGGCCTCTGGTTTGTTCCAGCACAGTCGAGGCGATGAGTGTGACTTGTGGAAACTAATTGAGTTCAATTCCGACTCCCGATTTGAGATCGACGCTCAAATTCACATTAAGCAAGTTAGTTTAATTTAAAAATGAAAACTTGGTTTGGGGGGTCCAAAATTAGAAATACTAATTTGATGGCCTCTGGTTTGTTCCAGCACGGTCGGGGTGATGGTTGTGACTTGTGGAAACTGACGGAGTTCAATTCGGACTCCCGGTTTGAGCTCGACGCTCAAATTCACATTAAGCAAGTTAGTTTAATTTAAAAATAAAAAACTTAGGTTTGGTGGTCCAAAATTAGAAATACTAATTTGATTGACCTCTGGTTTGTTCCAGCACGGTCGGGGTAATGGTTGTGATTTGTGGAAACTGACGAAGTTCAATTCGGACTCCCGGTTTGAGCTCAACGCTCAAATTCATCTTAAGTGTGACCAAAATATTGACCGAAAGTGAGTGAATAAAAATCTATAAATTTAAATAATTTATTACTTATAATAGTATTTAATTTTAACTTAAAATTAATTATTACTTATAATAGTATAATTTATTTTAACTTATTATTGTTATATATGTATTGTGGTTCCTTCATCGAGTGGTGTGGGAGGAGACGGGCACGAGGATGAGCACGAGGACGAGGATTCATGATTTTCATTTCATTATTATTATTGTTGTGGACATTTTATTATTGTTGTGGACATTTTATTATTGTGATGTTGTGGACATTTTATTATTGTTGTCGATATTTTATTATTGTTGTGGACATTTTATTATTGTTGTGTTGTGGATATTTATTATTGTTGTGTTGTGGACATTGTTGTATTTACACAGGTTATTTTGCTAAAAATTTATATATTTTTAAAAAAATATTCAAAATGTAGAGACCAATTAGTGACCGAATTAATTTGATCACTAATCAGTCCCTAAATTAGTGACCGAAGTAATGACTGAATTCCATCGATCACTATCAGTGACCGAAATAATTCGGTCACTGTTCGGTCACTAATTTAGGGACAGATTAGTGACCGAATGGTCACTAATAGTGACCGAAATAATTCGGTCACTATTCGGTTACAAATTTAGGGACCGAACAATGACCGAATTAATTCGGTCACTAATCAGTCCTAAATTAGTGACTGAATTCCATCGGTCACTGTGACCGAAATAATTCAGTCACTGTTCGGTCACTAATTTAGGGACTGATTAGTGACCGAAATAATTCGGTCACTGTTCGGCCACAAATTTAGGGACCGAACAGTGTACAGTGACTGAATTATTTCGGTCACTGATAACGACTTTCAGCGACTGAAGGGTTTTGGTCACTAATAGTGACCGATTAGTGACCGAAACCCTTCAGTCATAGATTTGTGACCAGAAATTCTCCACCGACGAATTCGGTCTCTATTCGGTCACTATTCGGTCTCTAAGTCTTTTAGTGACCGAATAGAGATCAAAAATGTTAGTCTCTAAATGCGTTTTTTCTTGTAGTGTGCGTTCAGTGACTGAAGGTGACACCTTCGGGGCCATGTACTGGCAGCGGTGCTAGGAGGGTCGCATCTGTCCAATAATCGATCGACCGCCGGTCAATCGATTATTAGCAGAGCGACGTGTTTTCTATGCTATTGGTGGTGTTCCAAGGTTCCGGCTTGTTCGTGCATGCCTCGTGCTTGCTGGGCTTGTCTTGGGTTACAAGTTAGTGGTTTGGCATGATTTTTGTTGTGCTTGCCCAGCCTGTTCGCCCGGTGCTTGGCACTTGAGGGCTTATCCCGTTCAAAGGTTGTCTCCGTTTCTTGGGACCCCCATCCTCGGGAGCCTTTGAGGGAGCGTTCGGGGCTATGAGCATGCTCGAGTTGGCAGCCGAGTTGGTGGACTCTAGACCTGAGGGGAAAATGAGGTTTGTACAGTTGTGCTGAGTCGTTTGTAGATCTCTCTTGTCTTGGGCGGGACATTGAGGTTGTCGAGGTGTTTACTTTCCGGCGGAGCCCAGATAGTCCTTTGTCTCACTACCTCTCTTGTGTTGGTTCTGGAGACACGTAGTGGTTCTAGGCATGGGGCCGGAGCTTGGCCAGGCTGGGGTTGTTGTGTTGTGGTGCTTCTTTGGCAGCTCTGTCTCGCTCTTCCGGGGAAGTGGAGGCAGAAGCCTGGCTGGCGAGCAGAGGGAGTGGCTGGTGTGTCCTCCTCTTAGCTGCCAGTGGCGGTGGCTTGGTTGTTGTTGTTGTGACGACGTTTCCTCACGACGTTTCTAAGTATGCCTCGTTGCCCTAGCCTGCATGGTGGTTGTAGCCTGGTCATCTCTAGCTTCCGTAGGCATTGTTGGTTTGGCCTTATTGGCCCGTGCTTCTGGCGGTTTCCGCTCGGTGTTCTCTCGGTTCTATAGTCTGTTCATGGTTGCCAGTCCGTGGTGACACCGGCGTGTGTGGCTTCTCAACCTTGTGGTGTGTTCAGGGTCCGGGGTGGTTCTGCTTGTGGGCCCTCGACCTTGTGGAGGTCTGAAGTGGCCATGCTTGTGGTGAGACGTCATTCTCACTTGGTTGTTAAGTGGTGTTGGTGGGTGTGCGGAGGGTTGCTTCGCTTAGTGTCTGACTCCGTTGGTTTCTGCGGGAGTCGTGTGTGTGTCACGACCTTGGTTGTGTGGTCGTTGTGTTGCATTGTTTTGTTCCGCTGCTTTTTAGTACCCTGTTGTAGGTGTTCCTCGCTTTGTAACTTTCTAGTGTAGTTTCCTATTCTTAGAGTTCCTACTGCTCTGTCCGGTGAGGGACTGGTAATCCCTACTGGGTCTTATTCGCGAGGCTCACCCTCCTACTTCCTTTAGCTAGGGGCTTATCGTCGCGAGAGCTCGGTGTTGGATGGGTTGCGGAGGCAGCTATGGCGCCATGTGTTGTCAGCAGCAGTGAGAGCGAGTGTTCTGAGCTCTTGTACCTGAGTGAGTTGAGAGTTGTGCTTTGCAAGTTCTCGGGGTATGCCCCTTAAGGACTGCACCTTTCTTCTTGTACATGTTCTTTTACTTGGGACATGTTGTACAATTGTTATATTGTTATACTTATTTAAATTCAGTACATATCTCACTAGACTATTTCTTCTAACCCTTCTGGGTCTTTGGATCTGTGGGTGGCGATGCGAACTTTGGGGTCCCTGGCGGGGGGTCTGGGAGGTCGGGTCGTTACAATCAGGCCTTATGTAGAAGATGGAGATACCTGTGGGGAAGTGGGAGACAATCATCATGGATTTTGTGACG
Source organism: Colocasia esculenta (assembly GCA_014218235.1). Classification (NCBI taxonomy): domain Eukaryota; kingdom Viridiplantae; phylum Streptophyta; class Magnoliopsida; order Alismatales; family Araceae; genus Colocasia; species Colocasia esculenta. The sequence continues at coordinate 43,342,525 of CM024756.1, forward strand.
GGTTTGCCCATATCAGAAAAGGGCAATGACTCGATTTGGGTGGTTGTAGATCGTTTCTCCAAGACTACGCACTTCTTGCCCATGAAGAAGAAAAGTCAGTGGAGAGCTTGGCTAGGTTGTATGTTGGTAGTATTGTGAGACTGCATGGTGTGTCGAAGTCTATTATCTCTGACAGAGACCCGTGGTTTACATCAAAGTTGTGGTATGGTCTTCAGGAGGCTTTGAGTTCTCAGTTGAAGCTTAGTTCGGTGTTTCACCCTCAGATAGATGGCCAGTCCAAGAGGACGATTCAGACGCTCGAGGACATGTTGAGAGCGTGCGTGCTTGAGTGGAAGGGTGATTGGGAATGTCACCTACCTCTTGTGGAGTTCGCCTACAACAATAGTTTTCATGCATGTATTGGCATGGCTCCATTCGAGGCTTTGTACGGTCGGCCCTGTAGATCTCCTTTGTGCTGGGAGGAGACAGGTGATAGGCAGTTGGATGGTCCGGAGTTGGTGCAAGAGACTTTTGATAAGATTCAGCTCATCAGGCAGAGATTTGTTGCAGTGCAAGATAGGTAGAAGAGCTACACCGACAACAGAAGGAAAGACTTAGACTTCGAGGTTGGCGAGCATGTATTCCTCAAGGTTTCACCTACATGAGGCATGGTCAGGTTTGGCAGGCATAGCAAGTTGAGTCCAAGATTCATTGGCCTGTTTGAGATTCTCAGGCAAATGGGCAACGTGGCGTATGAGCTAGCTTTACCCAAGCACTAGCTACTGTGCACCCAGTTTTCCACGTGTCTATGATCAGGAGATACGTGAGAGATCCGTCATATGTTATCAGTCACGAGCAAGTGGAGATTCAGCCAGACTTTTCTTTTGTAGAGCGTCCAGTAGTTATCCTAGACTGGAAGGTTCAGCACCTCAGGAACAAGGCTATTGCATCTGTGAAGGTGTGTGCAGAAATTTTTCACGGGAGGAGGCTACATGGGAGCTTGAGGATGCCATGAAGAAGCAATTCCCCATTTATTTGGTTAGTATTTCTGTTCTAACTTCGAGGACGAACTTTTCTTCTAGGGGGAGGGGGTGTAAGGCCCTCAATTTCTGTGCATATAATATCTGTTTATTTCTGTGCATATTATATCTAGTTGATATTTTTGTGTTCTGCCAAAATCCCGGTTTTAACGTCAACATCCATTGATGTTAAGAGCAAGTTGACGGAAACTCTTGTGTCGTTGACTGAGTGGCCAGAGAATCTAGAGGTCAACATCGATTGACGCCTATTTTCGGTTGACGGCAGCTATGTGGCCATCTACTTCTCGGGCTGCGTTGGGTTTTCCAGATCGGAAACGGCTCCATTTTCTCCGAAGATCGTTTAGGAAACATATCCCCAACGGTTAGGACTCCTAATACCTAGGTTTACCCTGACTCTATGCCTATGTAACCTAAGCATCTCGGTTTGGAGAGGACTTTTCTCACCTAGGGCTTTTTGGGTTCCGGGGAGAGAAAAAGGGAGACTTTGGGAGGCTTGATCTGGTGATTGGGAGGCTTCACTGGCAATCTTCTACGACTGGAAGACTCTTCTGGAGGTGAAGGAACTATCTTAACTCTGGGAGATCGTATGCTCAAGCGTGGAGATTGGATTAAGGCGAAAAGCATCATCTTTGGCTTGGCCGAGGAGGGCTTCATCACCAAAATTAGATCTTCTGAGATTTTTTAATAGGCAAGTAAGTTAGGGGTTCGTCCCTAGACTTATCACCTAGAGTTTAGTTATTTTTATGGATTTTTAGATCGAGTCCTAGACCCCTAAATTCTATGTTTTTCTATGTTTGGTTTGCGCTGTGTGCAGACAGTAGGTTGAACGGAAACCTTGTTGCCGCCAAGTTCATGAGGTAACGACAATCGTGTGCCATTAATCCACCTTGACAGCAAGACCTTGACGTCAAGTTCATATGTTTTCTCTGAACAATGGTTTTGATCTGTGTGGTGTGATTTTTAGGGATTTCTGGTTGTCTGCACATGCTACAAAAATTTATGGATGTTCAGGTATGATATTAGGTTTAACCCCGAATTTCTGATAATTTTATGATAATATTTACAAATTAGGGAATTTCTGTTATCGAAAAATATGCATGTTTTGACAGAGTTTAATTCGGAGTAAATAGAATTGATGCATGATATTGTTACATAAAATTTTCATCAACTTAGGGCTACTGTTTACATGTTTTAATACTATGAAATATGACTGTTTACTGCCTTTCATGTTTAAAGTGAAATATCCTACTAAATTACATGAGATCTATGTTAAATATTAAAAATAGTTATACTACTATGAAAATTCTAAAAAATTAACTATATGATAGGTTCCATGCGTACGGTTTGTGATTAAAATTTGGGACTATTATGATATTTTCAAGTACTGTTTGTAATTATCAAGGTATTAAAGAACATATTAAGCATGATTGGTTAAGAAAATGTATTTTCAGTGATTAGTATCTGTTTTAGGTACTGTTATGCATGGTTTGATACTGTTAGAAAGTCATGACAGGTTTTTAAACTAAAATATATGTATTTGAATGATATGCATATGAATGAACCAATAAGTGCGTATAAAATGATGTTTATTATGTGATTATGTTAGACAATGTGATTAAGTGAATATATGCCAAAATTGACACTGCTACCATAGAAGGCTGTGGAGCCGTACTGTAGAAAAGTTCCTATGGGAAGGCTCAATGTGTATGTGATATCCTGTGAGCATCAAGATGAAATCCTGGAGGTGGACATGTACCACTGGTTAGGGTGGAGAGGGCTTCTCCCAGTTCTGCACAGTTACCAAGATTCATCACTATATTGCCTAGGTGACGGGTATGTGTTATGTGATATGTGTGTCCTTCTTTATGGTGGTTCGGACTATGTGTCACGGCAAATAATGTGTAAAAGTGTGAAATATGTGTAAATGTGCGTAGTGTTCGTGTGAAAGTGATGTGTTAATGTGTTACCATGTGAAATGATGTGAAACCATGTGAATATGTTTTATTTATATTAAAACAGCAAGAAAAAGAAGTGATTATGTGATATGAAAGTATGTGAAAAGTGTTAGATATCATGCTAGGTTTATCAGTAACCATGTACTTAATTCCATGATCAATTTGTTTAGAAATATAATGTGAATGAATTGAAATTGATATCATGAATCAAACTAATGACCATGTGTAAAAAGCATGTTATAGGTTATTCATATGTACTTGTCTATTTTCACATGAACCATGTGGTAAGATTTCTCTTGTTGTTAAATTGGATAGCATGAATGTGATATGTGTAAGGATGTGCCAATGGGTTGCTTGCTGAGTCTTTGTGAAGACTCATACTTGCTTTAACATACAGGTGAGACAGATGTCCCCGTGTTTGAGGAGGATATTGTGAGGAGCGACTCCGAGGGAGAGGAGTAGCTATACTTGTGGAAATCATTTGCTTAGACTGCATTTTCATTTACTAGTATGTGGACAATGATGTTTTGATATGGACTTGTATAATTGTGGACATTGGTTATTTTCATTACTACTATATAGACTGTAGAATGTGTGATTGATGATGGAATAAGAATATCTTTCATTTCTGTTGTACTCTTCTTTTGTTATTTATGTACATCTCTACCTACTGTGTTGTGTTGGGTATATGTCCCACTGTGATGACGCCCTTTATATCGATGTGGATTGGTATAATCGTACCGGTATAAAGAAGGTCATTACACTTTCCAAGTTTGGATATGGACGAGATTTCCTTGTCATGCACGCCTAAGATCAAGTCTTTGGCAGGTGTATATATAAAGGGAGGCCTTTCCATGTGTATAGGAGAACACACATAGTTGGAGAAAGAGATTTGCATCCAGGCTAGGGAAAAGGACGAATTAGCAAACCAGAGCACCTTCCAGGAGATTTCTTCAAGGGTTGTTGTGCGAGTTCAAGGTTTTGGATGTTCTAAAGGTCGTGCATCCATAGTACAACATCCAAGAACACATGTGCAAGCTTCTGTGTTCTTCTCTGACGTTTCTCAACCACACCAAAATAGGAGAATTTTGAACTGCGAGTTTCCATCTTTCTTCTCTTGTTCTGGGGTTGAGAATTGTAGTTCCATTTATACAAACATTTGTGTGTGTGCTCGATTGGTGAGCATGTTGTTGGTTGTAGTGCGTGCGCACATACGTGTTGGGTTATCTCATCCCTGAAAACGAGGTGGGGTTCTGTTGTCCCCATAAACACTGTTTGTGGTGAGGGGTTTACGCTTGTACCTGGATACAAGTTAGTGAAAATCCTCACGGGGTGTGAGGTAGTGGACATAGGCACACACAAGAGTGTGTTTGCTGAACCACTATAAATTCTGCGTGTCTTAGTGTGACGACCCAACCAGCAAACTGCCCCAACAACTGTGCTAGTTGGTAGACATTCCAGGAAGGTCACCCATCCTAGGACTACTCCCAACTGAGCACACTTAACTTCAGAGTTCTTTTATTGATCGAGCTCTGAAAATGACTAGTCCGAGTTATTGGTAGTCTATTGATTTCGTCCGTTTAATATATTCTTGTAAGGGGTGTTACAATCTACCCTCTTATATAAGTGACGTCCTCATCGCTATTGACATATAACATAGTCAAACCTCAGACAGACAGGATTCTAGAGGTGGCCCCCATAGGCTCAAGAGGTTGCTCCCGCTATGTAGCACTTTGTGCCATTATGGCCTCAAGAGGTGGCTCCCATAGCGTAGTACTTTGCCTTGTGTGGCACTTAGTTCCTACACTTCGGCTGGGCAAGACTCTAATACCATTTGTGATGACCCAACCATCAAACTGACCCAACAACTGTGATAGCTGGTGTAATCATGGGATTTGCTCCCTAAATATGATGATTAAAAATAAGGAAAAGAGATCGTGATCGCCACCAAAGTAGTTGCAAAAGATGTATGATGAAAAAAAGATGCTAACTACTCTGGAAAAGGAAGAAAAAGTGTTGAAAAGAACCTGGCCCTGTGAACGCGACAAGGAATCCGTCGTCTTGTCTTGAACACGATGAGGATGGTGCCGCCTTTTGTTCCTCAGAAAGCAATGTGAAAACCGTCGCCTTCAGAAGATCGCGACCCGGTGTGTGTCGCCTTCTGCAACAGAAGATGAAGACTACGGGTTTCTTTCTTCCTGCTCCTCAGCGGCCAAGGGGCAAGAGCCTCGTGCTTCTATTGTCTTTTACAACCCTGCAAAGAACATCAAAACAACAGAACACCATTAGGAACTCGTTTGGTGTAGAATCTATCCCAAAACACAAAGTAAACATGAAATAATTGGGAGGAACTCACGTGGGATGGGGTTTTAACCCCTTTGGGTGATTAAAAGTGGTGTGTGTGGAGAGTTCTAGTGTAAATCTATGATGAAAATAGATCTAAACATGCATGTATGAAGAGAAAAATCAAGAAGAATAGGAGAGAGAAAGCATAAATGTGAAGAAATCGCCTGGGGGGGCACTCCTGGTCGTCTGGAGGTTGAGAGGTCTTCTGGGAACTCGAAGCTCTCTGGGAGAGGAAGAAGCAGACACCGGCCTTGCTTTAAACTGTGCCTTATGAAGAATTTTATACCCCATTATTCCTGAATGGGCTGGGAGAGGAATAATGAGTTGGAGTCCGACTTTGGGCAAGTATACTCGGGAAAGGGGAGTCAGAACGTGGAAAGGAAGGCCTAAGGAAGGTTTCCTCCGAGTTGGAAGGATTTGGACGCCTCTAGACCAACTAAAAGACAGATTATTCATGAATAGCAAGGGTCCAAGTCTGACTAGGAAAGACCACGTTGCATGGAAACCAGAACGCGACAACCTCATGGTCGCTATTAGATCGCGACGCTTCGATACGTCGTCTTCCATAGAAGGAAAGCTTTTAAGCATTTTCTGGAAAATTTTCAGGGAATTAAAATACCAAATAAGAACGTGACGCATCGAGGTGTCGCCTTCTGATGGAGATCGATTCAATCTTGAAGGCAAATCAATGTGAGGAAGAATGCGACATGAAGGATGTCGCCTTCGGAATGAGAACGCAATAGGGACATTGTCGCCTTCATGATCCTTCAGCATATGGCTCATTTAAAGTATCTGATCTCCTTACATAGGTATCAGATTGACATGCGGCTTGAAGCATTGAACTCCCAACTCAAAGAGCTACGAAATGATGATGAAGACTGATTGATGTGACCAGGAAGAACCCACCAGGGTGATGAACTAATGAGAAAGATGTCATGATCAGAGAAAGCCAGCTAGGCGATGATGAGCCAACGTGGGGCGTCAATGATATGACAAGGGATTTGGCTCAACTTATGGGCCAGAAATGGGTGTCTACAGATTGCCCCTCCTTGATGCCTGCTTTGCAAGGGAGTGGAGCGATAGTGAAGCGGAGATGGCATGAAATGACGATGTAGCAGAATGAGATGAAAACCAGGCATCAAGGTAAAGAGACACCCATTCTGAATGAATAAGTAGCGAGAATTATCCGACGATCTTCGAACATGGTGGAACAGAGTGCACGGATGGTTCCAAATCTGGGATGAATAAATATCAAAAGAAAAGAAATGATCAACCTCTTGATGAAGAGGTACCCTGGCCATCTTAGGCTTGCAGGTTTCGTTCATTAGGGGATAGGTGCTATCCCGACAGGTCGATTCGACTCTGGCCTTCGAGCAATTCACGGCTAATGAGCGGATCAGTGGGGAAGGGATGACTAATATAATGAATGGGATGAGAGGAATCCTGAAAAGGAACCATACTAGCAATCTGGACCAAGCAACTAGCTCGAAGAGAACTTTCAATTCGGAATTGAATGAAATTCCTTATTTGAGAAATAAAGATTTGGTTGAAACATCATTGCGAAGCTGGCTTTGACTAATCATGAAGCATGAAGCTCAAAGATCCTAAATGATGCATGTTGGGACAAAAGAAAAGAAATCATAAAATAAAATGCAAAGAAAAGGAAAAAATAACAAATACTCAAGGATAATATTCCTAGACAAAATGAGCAAGGGTCAAGACACTTCGCATCCCCGACGTGCGATAGAATCCATCATCCCCAAGCCATACCATTTAACGGCCTGTCCAACGATTAACAGTGCGCACTTAGATCATCCTTATTTTGGTGAAGGGGAACTCAGATCCCGAAACACACTGAGAACCAGCCGGTCCTTGAGATGATATAATAGAGTAGATACCATATAGTGATGCAGAGATTAAGGTTAGAAATACTTACTTGAACTTACCTGACGAGCCGTCTTTTGATTTTCTGATCTTTCTAATTTTTATGATTTTCTGATTTTTCTGAATTTTCAAAATGAATAAATCAATAAAGATAACAAAGATACAAGCTCAATATGCACTAAAACAATTGAAGAACTAAGCATAAGTGCAAACACATCTTGAATTGGCGGAAATAATCATGACGATGCAAAGGAATCAGCCAACAGATGTTGACACATAGAACGCGACATAGTGCTTTTCGCTACCTCAAGTAGAACGCGATAGGATGACTGTCGCGACCAGGTGGCGACGTGTCGATACGTCGCGACCTCAGTTTTTGTGCCCAAAGCACAATTGGCCACCCGAGGGCTCCATGTTTGGCTCCCACTTGGACTCCTAGAGTTCTCTAGTCATGTTCTAACTCCTATCAACCTTCTAAACTCTCTCCCACCATGAATAGGAGTGTTAGATGCCTATAAGCAAGGGTGTGGAGGCCAAATTCAGAGTTTGTATGACAGTGACGAGTGAGATGGAAATACTGCTTTCTTTCTTATGCTGCGACCTGCACACTTAGAAAAATCATGAAGACAAGTTAGATCCGTTCTTCGACTTAGCCCCTTGCCTTAAATATCATAAGTGACCAATCTTGATAAAATGGTCAAGGGGCTAAGCCTTATTAAATAGGTGAAAAGACATAAATAAATAAATGACATGCATGAATGAATGAGTAAAGTGTTCTTTGGGATTTTGAAAACAATTTTGGAGTTTTGGGATATTTGATTTTTTTGGAGTTTTGAAATATTGATTTTTTTGGAGTTTTGAAATATTTGATTTTTTAGAGTTTTGAAATATTTGATTTTTTTGGAGTTTTGAAATATTGGATTTTTTGGAGTTTTGAAATATTTTATTTTTTGAGTTTTGAAATATTTGATTTTTTTGGAGTTTTGAAATGTTTGATTTTTTTGAGTTTTGAAATATTTGATTTTTTGGAGTTTTGAAGACGTATAAAGCCGACATTAGCTTGTAACGGACCGGGGTATTTATGCCCATTAAGGCTCCATATCCATATCCGCCTCCCGCGAACGCACCGAAGTGTCGCAAGGGATATCTCACACACGAGTCCAGTAAGAGTATAAAAAGATAAACCACAAGAATATAAGACACAAGAAAGTACATGTGCTCATATCTATTCACATTATTTGTACAACTGTCCCATTACATTAATACATGTCCAATTAAAAGAGTACAACTACCTGAGGCATACCCCGAGGGAGCACAAGCTCACACAACACTAACTACTAAACTACTGCTGGTGGTACAAGTCTGACGCAACGCCACTGCAAGCCAAACACACGGCAAGCCCTGAAAAGAACTGTAGGGGAGTGAGCCTCAACAAGTCACTGGCTCAGTAGGGCTACCCAAAACAACACTGTAACCACAGACACCTCAACCCCAATGGGTCTCACTGGCAACAACAATAGCCAAACCATTTCATGCTCACATCATTACAATAAATAACAATTCAACATGCTCATGATAATAAACATAAAGTCCTCAGAAGAAAAGTAGGACTACAGGACTAACATAATATCATTAGTCAGCCCAACAACCAAAGTGCCTAAACCACAGTCTCGCTGGCACACTGCTACAACAACGGGTTGCCTAAACTATAAGCCACACAGGCAAGTCACTGCCCAGGCTACAAGCTTCACAGGCGAACCTCAAACACTTGAGTAATAGGACTGCTAACAAAGAGCTGGTCCTTTATACTCCAAACCACACCACATCGGAAACTACACACAAGGTAACGGAACTGGCTACCACGAAGCCAATCCATAACACACTAAAACTATAATTGGAATCATATCCAAGAAGAGTAAAACTCAACAAGTGGAAGGTTTCACACGGCCTCCACGGAACATAGCTTAACTAAACCACAATATGCCTAGGCCATAAGCCTCATCAACAAATTACCCACAAAGGTAACATAATTAATAATCACAAACTAATCCACAATAAAATATAAACAAAGATTTACCTAAAACAGTTAGGATACAACAAGTGGCAGGTCAAACCACAAGACCTCTACAACACACAAGTACCCGGAGAGGTTGGTACACAATGTACCACCACAAAACTACAAAGTAACCCACGAAAGGAACAAGTACCTGCTATTCTGAGGTACCACAACACAAACACCCGAACAAGGTACAAGAAGGTGGTAAACACCACACTGAACCACAATTATATTGTGCCTTCACTTAGACACAACATTACAAGTGAAACCTTAATCGACAAGTCACACAAACCACAACTCAGTCACAGCTGTGCCAACACCAGGGCACACCTCGAACTGGTCAAACCTCGACCACGAGTCACAAACTCACAAACCACAGTCACTGGCAAAGCACGAGTCAGAAAGAACAGCGCCACCACACGGGAACAGACTACTGGCTGATCAGGCCAATATCCAACCCGGACAACACAACACAAGAACTACCTCTCAGCCTCGCAGTCACGGACGAAAGGTCCAACTGCCGCTCCACTAGGAAGAAGTCAAACAACTGTGGAGACCAACCAACACCACACCTGCAGACACACAACTGCAGGCCCATGCCTGGCACCTCTAGAGCTCTGGCCGGAGCACTCTAAAGTGAGGCACTGGAAAACAGGACTAGCTGGGGACCAGTGTCGACTACTGGTGTCCGTACCCCCAACTACGAGCGCGCTACAAGCGACAAAAGAACAAACTCTGGGAAGTCGCTGCCCCACTGTCGTCTTTCCCTCAGCCGGACGTACAACTCAAACTCAGGAGTGAGGGTGTCCAGGAAGACGACACAGACCTCAACGGTACAACACAAGTACCGGGACAAAACCCGAGCACAACAAACACACGTGCCTGGCTCACAAAGAACCTGGGGTACCCGACTAGAGAGGCATTCCGGAATAGGCGCCGGACCACCACACTCGGCTAGCACAAACCACGATACTTACATATATAACCTTTACTTATAATTCACAATATACAAGTGTTAGGATTAGCTTAACATCGGTCACCGTGTGACCCCAAAGCTATCCCACACCAACACATACCTGAACCACTAACTTGCCTATCATTGGTCATCTTGTAACCTCCAAGCTAACTCACACTAACACATATATAAATCACAATAGCAATCATATTTGGCCTATCATCGGTTATGAGATGACCTTCGTAACAACACACCACTTACTTCATAAATCCATATAATATTATTCGGAAGACAACAACGGACCAAGCTAGGTCGGTATGGACCTTCACTGCCCAAACACCACAAAGTCATGGCTAGGCTCACTCAGAAACCTCACTGCCCAGTTACTACAACAAATTACCAGAATTACATTACAACAAAGTGTGTAGTAAACACACACTCAAACCACGTAGACAATACGTGTATATTACACCCTGGATGGTGTACCACACGTCTTCCACGTAAACCACATGCCCAACATATGGACAACGCACTCCAAGAGTGCCACGGGTGCCAACGCACCACACATACCACGCAAAGCGATTACGTACATCACACATCATTCATGTAAAACTTGCCCATTACATGAGCAGTATGCTCCAAGAGCATAACAAGTGCACTGGCTCACACCGGTCATCGCCATGCACACACAATCACACAATATTCATAACCAGGAAAGCTACGTAAACAACACTGCATGGATACATGCACAGGTTGGCGGCAACATCGACTGCCGCTTATAAGAAGTAAACGGCAAGCGATCTAGCCGTTTATATCTCGGCTGGTGAGCTTGGCGACAAGGGATCTTGACGCCAAGTTCTCCGGCCTAAAACCCTGCAGAAACCCTAATCCACCTCTACAGGTTTTCCAACCGTTAAAATTACAAGAAAATGTACTGAAACGATTCTTTAAACATGCTTGAACCCAAAACAACCCAACACAGCATGCTACGTTCACTAAATTTCTCAAACCACCATTAACCCCACATGGTGCAACTTAATCCGAAAATACGATAAAAATGCTGGTTCAAGTGATTAAGTCGTGTTTTAATGTTTCTAACAAGCTAACAGGGCTCGACCCCTACCTCAGAAACACAATTAAACTCCTGAAGAACCTCGAATCACGCCGAAACCCGAGAAACGTCCCACGAACACCGCGCTCCAATCCGTCATTCCCCGCCCGATCTGCCGCTACCACGCGCACCACGGCCTTCCCATGAGCTCCCGCCGACCGTCAGAACCCGCGAAGAAGCTCAAGGGTGAAGGTGGGGGAAGAGGAAGGGAGAAGGAGGAGAAGAACAGAGCTCGGGTCTGCCATAAAAACACAGGCATGTCAGGTTAACGTCAACCCTTTGGCCGTTTAACCAAACCGCCACAACTAGACGTCCACAAAGCTTGACGCCAAGTTCAACAGTCGACGTCCTCATCGATGGACGCCAACACACTACTGGTGTCCAGCAAGCTGAACACCAACACGGACCCAAACCAAACCCGGTAAGGATCTAGCAAGAAACACACAACACTAATGGGCCTCACATTGGCCACCAAACCCGCTAAACCTGGATCCACGGGGATCCGGAAAATGCGCGACGTTACATTAGCCCTTCCTAAAATAAGACGCACGAGACGGAAGGTACTCGCCCTGTTGGGCCACAACACATAGACCAGTTCAAACCACTGGTTGGAGTCTTGATCACCTCCCCTTCTCGCCAAGGACATTACTAGGATAGGACGTGCATTTAGAGGTGACATGCCATGGGCGGCTGCCCTTAGTTGATAGTGCAGCTACTTAGGCCATATCTGAGAAGTGACCCGATCTTATAGAGGGAAATGGAAGACTATTTAAGGAAAGTCTAATGTACGTTTAAGGATGTTGGGTTCGGCTTCTTCCCACAGCATACCTTCAAAGATTAGGTCTGTTGCGTAGGGACTTTGTGGCCTTTCTTATGGATTTGCCCTATCTGGGGCATGCATACGACCGGGCTCATGAGCGTCCCGCGGGGACTTTGCCACTCTTTGCCATGCCCCTATTCTATCATGTATGTTTCTATCCTTTCTTTTACTTTTTGTTCCTTTGCTTTTGTTACTTGACAGTCTCTATTTGAGACTTCCTCTCATCAGGGTATGCCTAAGGTTGACAACCTCGCCTTTACAACCCTTGCCCCTACACTTCGACCGATTGGGAGAGAATGACCGTCACATCGCTAAAGTAGGGCCTTTATAGGTACGATACCTACTAAGTGCAGTCGCTCGGGCTTGCCGTGTGTGTGTAGGTCCTAACGTAGGGCAACCCTTGATGATTTGGGAAAGGACTTCAGACTCTTAACACGGGGTATCCCTAATCTAAGTGTTGTGGCGTCACACCTAAAGACCTAGGGGTATAATCTTTTGAGGTACAACCCATTCCACGGATGTGACAATTCTAAGCCCTCAGCATTGATTAGGCGGTAGGCATTTCCTGGTTACACCTCTTTTACAACGTACGGACCTTCCCAATTTGGTTGCAATTTAGACCTTGGACCTCTAGGTTTGATAAAAATGTGTTTCAAGACTATATCACCCTCTTGGAATTTTCGCTCAATTACCTTATTTTCAAAAGACCTTGAGATTCGCCTTTGATATGAGAGTACATAATCGGCTGCCATAAGTCGCCTTTCATCTAAGAGTTCCAATTGGACTAGCAACGCTTCTCGATGTTTGTCAAGATTAAGCTCCTTATCTAATTGGACTCTTAGTGAAGGGATCAGGATCTCGTATGGAACTACCGCCTCCATCCTATAAGTGAGAGCATACGGGGTTTGTCCCGTGGGAGTACGGACAGAGGTACGATAGGCCCATAGAGCCTCTATTAGCTTTTCTTGCCAATCGGCGAATTTGTGCGATTCATAAGTTTTCTTCAAGATTTTAAGAAGGGTTTTATTAGTTGCTTCAGCTTGGCCATTGCGTTGTGGGTAATATGTAGATGAATGATGCAGAGTGATATTGTATTCCTTACAGAGGTCCTAAAGTTCTTGTGAGATAAATTGTGGCCCGTTGTCTATGACGATGCTGTTGGCACTCCGAACCATGAGATGATATTCTTCATGATAAAGCGGCACACTGTGGATGCTTTGATTTCTGCAAATGCTTCTGCTTCTGCCCATTTGGTGTAATACTCAGTTGCTGTTAGGATCAAGGATTTTTGTTTGGTTTGAGTATTGAGATCACCAAGGGGGCCAACAATATCAAAAGCCCACATGGAGAATGGCCAAGGTGTGGAGAGTGGATGAAGTGAGGATGAAGGAGCATGAATTTTATCAGCATGGAGTTGGCATTTGACACACCTACGAATGTAGATGGCATAAACTTCTTCTAGGGTTGGCCAGTAGTAGCCCTACCTAATGATCTTCTTAGCAAGCATCTGACTGTTGACATGCCCTCTGCATTCACTAGCATGAGCTCCTTCTACCACTTTCCAAGCTTCATCATCATTAAGACATCTCGAAAGAACTCCATTAAGAGCCTGCCTGTACAAAACTTCTCCAACGACTGTGTACCTTAAGGTGGCTCTTCTTATGGCCTTGTGATCCTCCGCATTTGCCCCTTCGGGATACGACCCATCCTTACATTATTGCTCAATATCAAAATACCATGGCAATTCCTCTTCATCTAAGATTTCCTAAAGCTTAGCTAGCATGACTTGTTGCACTTCTCTCTTCCTAGTCCTCTCTTCTAAGGTTGTCCTAAGGTTCTTCAACCAAGGATCTTGGGGAGATGGAACATCGGGTCGTTGGACGACAATTGTCTCGGTCCGGCGACTCAGAGGGAAGGATAGTGTAACATCCCTGTTACCTTGTGGGTTAGGAGCTCTCGGTTGGGATCGCGACATGCAGGGCCATCGCCTTCTGAAGGCGACGGATGTAGCCGTCATGTTTAGGTTGGGAATGCACCGGCCGCCCCTGTCGTAATCTAGTTCTGACAGCAGACAGTTCTTTTATCATTTTGCTATATGGACGATGGAGACACGTGTGGGCATGCATGCTTGAACGCGACATACTGACCCGCCGTGATCAGGTGTCAACGTTGCATGTGTACCACATGTTGGGTTTGGCAGTCTGGGTCGCAGACTTTAAGATCGCGATGTATGAGGGTGTCACGTTATTGTTGCCAACACGACGACCAAGGACGTCGCGTTCTTAACGTCTGTGTTAAAACTACTCAGCCCGAGAGCAGAAGTCCCATTTGGCCATTTTACTGTCTTCTTCCCCTCTATGGCGATTCCCCTGTGTGTTGAACTCCGTGGTGAGCTTTGGAATGGGAGATCCTTGTGGCTTGCTTGGTAAGTATGATGTGATTGTAGTGTGGTTTGGATTGCTTGTGTTCTTTCCTTCTTCTAACTTCTTCTTCTCCTTCCTCTGTGGTATGCACCATGTGTCTCTCCATCATCTTGTGAAGGAGTAGGAGGACGAGCTCGGTTCATGGGAGGCTCGTGAAGTGTTGGAGCTCGGAGGTGGAGGGGTGCAATCCTATGAGAAGGCCCGTCTAGGGTGGTTCTTCAAGTTGAGGTAGGGACCCCCAAACCATTCCCTAGTTCTACCATGCATAGGGCTAATCCCCTTCTTTATAAGCCTAGGATCATGATAAGGTGATTTATATGTTATTGTGTGGTTGAATGGAATGAGTTTTATGGCTAGCATGTTGTGTGAATAATGGGGTGTGAACGGTTGCATTTGGTTTTGTGAGGTTCATGTGAGTGTAGCCTTACCTTCTATGCATGCTTGGGGGTAAATTGGGTGGTTTGGATGTTAAATACCATGTTCCTATCGTTTGCATGTTTCCTCTTCTCCATTTGTACTTTGTGGTTTAGTTTGGGGTCGGAAGGGTTGCTCTGTCTGAGCACTCGACTGTGGTCGCGACGGGTTTTCCAGTCGCGACCAGGTCACGATATATCGGGGCATCGCGTTCTCTTGGACGCGCCCCGGACCCGTCACGCCATGCTAACGCGATGCGTACGTGGCTGGCGTTCAAGTGTTCGGGGTCTTCCCGATTGCGACCTCCGTCTTCGTCGCGATGAGATCACGACGGGGTTCGTGTCGCAATCAGTCGACTCAGGTTTGTTGCGGTACTCTTAGCCGTTGCGACTTATCGCGATGTGCTTATGGGTCACCTTCTATTTTCTTTGTCACAATAGGCAGAACCGTCCCGTTCTAGTCACGATGGTCGATACGTCGCCTCTCTGACCGAGAGCTTACTGTCGACCTATTGTGTTTCCGCTTCCGCTATGACTCGATTTTTCTTGGCACCTGTGTTGTTCCTAGTTCAGTGCTACTACTAGTCTATCTTCGCTCGGTGCTAGGCACTTGAGGGCTTGTCCACGAGATAGTTTGTTACCGTTACCTGGGATCCCCGGTCCCCACATACCTGTGTCAGAGGGTGTTGCTCCGGGCGGCTGGTTTGCTCGAGTTGTTGACTGTGGTAGCAGTAGGGGAAAACAGTGGGACAGTGGCGTGAGTCATTTGTAGAGCTCTCTTAGCTGAGTCTAGGACGCCAGTAGTTGGTAGCTCGTACGGCGCAGATCAGTTAGTCCTTTTCTCAGTGCCTCACTCTACGTGGTTCTGGAACCATTAAGAGGGGTCAGGCGTGGGACCATAGTCCATCCAGACTACGACAGTTGTGGTTGTTCTTGTTCCGCGTCTCACTCCGACAGGAGGTGCTAGACATGGACCGTTGGTCGAGGGTAAGGCGCGTGGCGCACCTGACCGGTTGACTAGTGTAGTGTTCTGTAGCTAGTGCGTTTGTCCAGGCAGTGTCTACTGTCTGTGTTACAACTGGGTTCTTGTGGTGCTTTGGTTTACACGGGTTTTTCGGTTCCACTGTGTAGCCTAGACCGACAACGTGTAGTTTCTTTCACACTTCCGCACTTGAATCTGTTAATAGAATAGACTTTACTGCTTTATTTAATTATTGCACTTAGTTCTTTTTGCTATTAGAACTAGTGGGAGATTGGTAGTCCCTACTGGGCTTCTTCGTGAAGCTCACTCCTTGTTTTGTAGGTGAGACTTCACAGCAGCTCCCTCCGCGGCAGACTGAGGAGACGGGCCTACAGTAGTTTGCGTCTCTAGTGGCAGTGTTCCCCCAACAGTTGTACTTCACCCTCAGGGTATGCCCCTAAGGGACATGTTCCTTCCCGTTTATTTCTGCACTTGTACTTTATTTACTTTGGGACTGTACTAGACTGTTACTTAGTGTTGAACACTTTTCGTTCACTTGTGGAGCACTTTAGTATGTTTGTTGTTATTTATTTCTATTACATATCTTGTTAGACCGATCCGTTAGCCCTTCCGGGTCTCCAGACTCGTGGGCGGTGGTCCCGATGTTCGGATTCTTGGTGGGAGCTGGGGATCCGGGCGTCGGGGTCGTTACAAATACAGATGAAGCTAGTGATGCTAAGTCGTCAGCCAGGATATTTTGTGAGCGAGGAGTGTGGACATAGATAAGCTTGCGAAACTGCCTTGCCAATAACGTGACCAGATCTTGATATGGTTTAAGCTTTGGGTCACGAGTGCTGTAAGTTGAGAGCACCTGCCGCAAAACAAGCTGAGAGTCTCCTATGATTCTAAGGTGGGATGCACCAAGATATAAGCACATTTGAGACCAGTGAGGAGAGCTTCATACTCATACATGTTATTAGTGGTGGAAAAGGTGAGTTGAAAAGTGATGGGGATGGTAATACCCTCCGGGGTAAGCAGCACGACTCTAATGCCCTATCCCTGAGAGTTGAGTGCACCATCAAAGTGGAGGGACCAGAAGGGATCTTTGGAGATGACCGAGAGCTCTTCATCGGGGAAATCCTCTCGGATGGAATCGCTATGAGGGAGTGGAAGATGGGCAAGGTGCTCAGCAATGGCATACCCTTTGATGGCCTTTTGGACCATAAAAGAGATGTCGAATTGGGAGAGGAAGCTCTGCCAACATGTAAGCCGGTTAGAGAGGACATGTTTTTCTAAGAGGTATCTGAATGGATCCATCCTCGAGATCAGCTTGACCTCGTGGGCAAGAAAGTAGTGCTTGAGTTTTTGAACTACCCACACGAGCGCGGCACAAGTTTTGTCTGCGGTGGTGTATTTGGATTCTGCGGTGTTGAAAAGCCTAGAGAGATAGTATGCTGCCCTTTCTTTTCCAGATTCATCGTGTTGTGCAAGGACAGCACCTAGGGAGTCCTCAATGACTGAGAGATATAAGATCAGTGGTTTCCCGGGTACAGGAGGTTGCAAAACTTGGGGATTCATGAGATACCTCTTCAAATCATCAAAGGCTTCTCGACACTTGTCATTCCATTCGAACTTCGCTTCTCCTTTCAAGAGATCATAGAATTGGCGGCATCTTTGTGAATGTTGTGATGTGAATCCTCTAATAAACTATAGACGCCCAATCAACCCCTTAGTTGTGAGATATTCTTTGGAGGCTGCATTTCTGCGATGGCCTTGGCCTTGTTTGGATCATCTCACAATTCCCCGCTTACTAACTATGAAGCCTAGAAACATTCCTCATGATACCCCGAGCACACACTTCTTCGGATTCATTCTCAATTTGTACTCCCTTGTTCTTTGCAAAACCTTGGCGAGGATCTCGGGGTGTTCTTTCCTGGTTCTTGACTTCACAAAATATCATCCACGTACACTTCTACATAGACATGCATCATATCGTTGAAGATAGCCATCATCACCCTTTGATATGTAGCCCCAGCCTTCTTTAGCCCAAATGGCATGACTACGTAACAGTATGTTCCCCAAGGCATGGTGAAAGATGTTTTCTCTTGATCCTCAGGAGCTAGACGGATTTGGTTATAGCTTGAATATCCATCCATGAATGGGGGTTTCATACCCAGCGGTGTTATCAATCAGCACATCAATGTGAGGAAGTGGGAAGTCATCCTTTGGACATGCCCTATTTAAGTCCGGAAGTCGATACAGATTCTGACCTTTCCGTCCTTCATGACTGGGACTATATTTGCCACCCAATTCAGATAAAGCACTACCCTGATGAATCTAGCCTTGTGGAGTTTGTCTACTTCGTCCTTCATTTTTAGGGCCATAAGTGGGTGGAACCTTCTAAGCTTTTGCTTTATGGCCTTGGCCCCTTCTTTCAATATGAGTCGGTGGTCCACTAAAGAGGGGTCTAGGCCGGGCATCTCCTCATACGACTAGGCAAAAGTGTCCTTGTACTCCCTCAGAATTTGCACTAGTTCCTCTTCTTCATCAGGAGGGAGGTTCGCTGAAATAATCACTATCTTGGGATCTTCTTATGTTCCAAGATTGACTTCCTTAGTAGGTTCATGCACTGCCGGTGTAGGTTCATCAAATCTCCGTACCCCACTAGCGTACATCTCGGCAGTGTCATCTACTTCGCTATCCTCTTCATCGATTGGGTCCTCATCATTCATGATCTCATAGATGCCAAACCCATCGTCTACGAACACCCCATCCTTCTCAATCTCTTCCTCTAACACCAATGTGTCCTTTGTGAACTCCTCTATTAGCAACAATGCTTGACATCGCCGAGCTAACTCTTGAACGTATCTCCGTGGAATAGCCTTGCCCCGTTGCTTCCTAGGGCGACGTTTGGACTTGGCGGGTGCTGGGTTGACCTGACTCTCTACCCTAGACTCACCTAAGCTAAGACTAGACTCTTCTAACCTAGACGACTCCTCCTGACTAGATGACTCTACAGGACTAGGGGAGGACATGGGGTCCTCGAAGAGAATGGCTCCTAATGAAGGAGCAGGAGGGGAAGCCCCAGTTGAGGGGTGCCCCTGATCAGGAGGGTGAAGGAGATATGCCGACTCCTTGACCTCAATATGCATTTGAAGATTGGAGTTTTTTTTTGGAGATCAGTGGAGAGCATGCAGCACGAGAGAGTGATCTTGTGGTCACTCAGATCAGATTGCAATGCAGAGAGGACTGAAGGTGGGAGGTCAGGAGTGAGGATGCTGTGCGCAGCTGTCAGGAGTTGAGGAGACAATTGGATGAGTAAGGGAGGGGATGAAGGGACAAGGCTTGGAAGGAGGGAGCACAGGAGTGACGGATGGATGGCCAGGCACGTACCCCTCCACAGCTCGTCCACCGTCTTCCCTTCTTCGTACGGAATGTCTGGCACTCCCAAGTCTATGGTTTCACTCATTAGCTGCCTTTTGGATGTGGGTGGATCAAGCAATTCAGCTGTGGCTGGCGGCGATATTCTCTTCTCTTCCCAGAATAGACGGCTGAAGGGTATAGACCAATGATACCATTCAGCCTCTGGGTCCCCTGTCTTCCTTCTCTTCCCTGGACGGAGTGTTTCCAGTGCCTTGTATGTGAGCATAGGGGCCATGTGTGTAGAGAAATTCCTGCCATGTACATCATGTTGTGATAGTTCTGCTTCGACCACCACAGTGTTGTACCCTGGTTGAGTTGGGCCTCTGGTAAAGTGACACCATAGTGTCCATGTGAGTGGTTCGCGATCGGCCTTGAGGGTGGACGTGCTAGATGACCATGCCTTGGACTTCTTCCTGTAGCCAAGTCCCCATCGAATTTTCATCACGATGTCTGGGATAGGCTTGGTAATGCCCTACAATTCTGCCCCTAGGGCTTTTCCTTCTTCGTAGCCTAGCTTCATCATGATCTACCACCCCTTGGTGTTTAGTGGCTCCTTCCTCTTGACTGCGTTGACTTGTGCAAGACTGGCCCCTTGTTTGGAGTGGAATGAGTAAGCCCATGGGTAGTTAATGTCCAGCACCGAGACAACAAGCTTGTTGGCGGGCCATGCAGCTACAAGTAGAGTGTCATTGATGGCATCGACTGTGTGGGTAGTGGCAATGCTTTTGACTTTGATCACCCATCCTTGGAAAGGAAACTTAAGACATTGGTGTGCAGTGGATGGTACGGCCCCCAGTGCTTCTATCCACGGACACCCCAGGATGACCTTGAACATGGGGTCGATGTCAAGTACATAGAAATCGACAGTGACGGCTAGCAGCCATAGCTCAGATTGTACAGTCACCATGCCGTGACAGAATCTTCTGGAATTGTCATATGTGGCTATGGTGGTTGGCGTGGTCTCAGCAACCCTTCTGACACATCACAGGCCCTCAGAGTGCTCAGTGGGCAGACATTTATGGATGCCCCCGTGTCGACCAGCGCTGGCCCCACTGCTACATGATTGATGACTAGGGTGACACAAAGTGGGAGTCTCCTGGCTTCTGGGGGTGCTAGTTCATTGTTGGCAAATGTGATAGCCGGCCCATGAGTTACCATGGCTAGTGCACTCAACAGTTTGTCGGCAAGCATGTCCTCATTTACCACAACCCTTTGCAGAAAGTTCCTCAATGCTTCCTGGTGCTCCTTGGATCTCTTATCAATTCTAGTATGGAAATCTTGGCTGTCACATGGTCGAGATGCTTGAGGATATCATAGTGTGTACCGGGTAGCGGCTCAATCACCCCCTCTTCTTATGGTTGTTGCTGAGTGTTAGAATGTGGAGCCCGAACTCTCTAGCAGAACTGCACAAGGGGTTAGGTCGCGAGGGTCAAGGGGGCAGCACCCCTTGCGGGGGTCTCCGGGGCAGCGCCCCTGGAAGCTAAATTTTGGCTTACAGAAGTGAAGCAGTCGAACGCTGCATTCGACTAATGCAGTCGCAGTCAGAAGTGAAGCATTCGACTGCAGCAGTCGAATGCATCAGTCGAATGCATCAGTTGAAGTCAGCAGTCGAATGTAGCATTCGACTTATGCAGTGGGAGCCTGTCTGCAGTCGAATGTAGCATTCGACCGCAGCAGTCGAATTTGTCAAGGCATTCGACTTCTCCTTTCCCAAGTCAGACGACTTTGCAGTTCTAAGGCGGTTCTGAGTTAGGGGCTTTTTTGTCCATTTGAATCTTGATTATGGCGCCCTAACCTCCCAGTATATAAAGGGGGGTATATTCTCTTTGTATGTGTGTGTTTTGGTTGTAGTATTGAAAGCTGCTGTGGCCGTGGACGTAGGAAGGCTCTCGCCTCCGAACCACGTAAAATCTGGTGTCTGTGTGTTCTTCTTCTCCCTTCTTCCATCTCTTCTCCAAACTCTACGTGTGAGTTGTGTGAGAGAGGGCTGCCGATCGAGGGGACGATTCCCCAACACTGAGGTGGCTGCAAGACCTGTGGGGATTGCCTTGGTTGGTGGAGGTGGTGGAGATGGGTGGATACCGGTGACGGAAGAATCGTCCGCTCCGCAGGGTAGTTGGTTCGTTGACGGGTTGTCTGTTACAAGATAAGGTGGCGGCGGAAGGTTGGTTCAACCCAGGTGGTGGCAAGATGATGGGTGTCGGAGTGGTTATGACGGGTGGTGGTAGCGTGGAGACAGGTGGAGCGAGGGATGTGGTAGGTGGTAGGATAATGGAGGGCATAGCGACTGGCGCGGGTGTTCAACCGATGGGCAATATGATAGCGTTGGCCTGGAAAACTAGAGGGACTGATTGGGGAGCCATGTTGGCTGGTTGTATTATTTGGGGTTGTTGAGGATACTAGTGGTTAATGGCCATCATCTGCTGAACATCGGATTCATCATCATACGTCCAGTTCGCTTGAGGAGGGGGTTGGACGATAGGATTCACCTGGGCTGGTGGTGGTGGTGGATTGGAGCTGGCGTGTGGTTTGGGAGTGGGAATCCGAATTGGAGCAACTAGAAAAACAATTAAAGGATAGTAAAGATAATAATTCTCTTTTGAATGAAAATTTAAAGAGCAAGGATAATGAAAAATTAGAGTTGGAAGAAAAATTAAAAACTCGAACTGAAGAAAATCTGTATTTAAAAGAATTAGTTAGAAAATTAACTAAAGGGAAAACATCTTTAGCCCTATGCTTAAAAGGATCAAAATATGGAAATAACAAACAAGGGCTTGGTTACATACCTCTAGAAAAAGGAAAACAAGTCATAATTCTTGAAAAATATCCATTACCAAAATTTGTAAAAGAAACCAAGTTACCTTAGAAAAAGGCTCATGTAAAAGAAAAAGTCTCCAAAAATTGTGTTCCAAATAGACATCACAAAGAAAATAAGAACTGTAAATCAAATTATATTCATTGCTGCTCTCATTGCAATAAGTTAGGACACACAGTAAACACCTGCACAACAAGGCACTTAGTTTGGATTCCTAAAGAATTTTTTATGCATCTAACCATCAAGGATCCAAAAAGATTTGAGTACCTACTTCTGAATAAGTTGCTTGCAGGATAGCCTTCGAGCATCAGAAACAAAGGGTGCTCAAGGCACTGATGACTGTCAACTCTTCATCCAACTCATATCTGAAGAGGGAGCAGTCACTATTTATTTTTAAATTTTAGTATTACTAACAATTTTTTTTTTTGCAAGTCTCTTTTAGGAAGAGTATCTCAGACTAAGGGGGAGCTCAGACTAAGGGGGAGTTATTCATTAATGTCAATCATTGTTGAACCCCTCAATGGTAAGAAATTTTCACAAAGGGGAAAGAATGCATGGTAAGATCCTTCCTTTTTGGTTAGTGACAAAAAGGGGGAGAGTATGCATGGTATGCATTATCCATGAATTTTTTGTATTTTCTATGCTTTAAGTATTTTTGTCAGAAAATTCTCATAAATTTTGTCATCACCAAAAAGGGGGAGATTGTTGAACCACTCCTATTTTACCCTTATATTTTAGTGATAACAAAATTTATGATTAATTATTATTAAAAATATTTAATATCATATTTTTCTTAATAAATATAAATTTATGTGATTAATTAAATATTAAATATATTAATACCATATTTTTTAATAATAAATTAAATATCATTTTTTCCAATAAATATAAATTATGACATTATTGCCGTGTGATTTGTACTAAAAAGATAAATTGATGTCCATTCAATATACATCGATTTCAGTTCACAAAGTGCCATAACGATATGCTCTCATAAGGATTCGTTCGCATAACAATTTGATAAGTGATACATGGATTCGCTTGGAAACATGGATTTGGTCACTCAAACATGGATTCACTTGCAAAAACATGGATTTGGTCACTCAAACATGGATTCGATCATTTAAACATAGATTTCCTTGATATTTCAAAGTGTCTTTTGGCATCTAGTGAAAAGTCATATATATTGATTTGCGTGATCTTTTATCTTTCTGACAGGAGATCTTTTTGCTTATCTTTCTAGATCTCTTCTTTCCTGCCAAAAAGGGGGTTACTTACTACTTCTGGGTGGCAACAGGAAACATAGAGGTATGAGCCTTTTTGATAGAAAACCATTTTATCTAAACACTTTCTTCTATGCTTGCAGACCTCGTAGACCAAAATTATCAGAAGAAAGAGAAGATGAGCAATGGCTAGAACTCCAACGGATTTATTCAAATGGCTCATATAAAAGATGAAGCATGGCTGAAGAACAAATAGAGCTTTCCTGAAGAATTTTTTAGGAGTGTACATCCTGTGAAGAACCTCAACTCCACATACACTCAAAGAAAAAGAGAGAAAGAGCCCGAGCCCAAGAAGAAGTGTTCAAGCATCTGAAGCCCTCAAGCTTCAAGCTCCTTCTCCTCTCTTCACTCTCTCTGTGTGCATCTTGGTAATCTGGGGAGAGAGTCTTTTTGCTAAGAGTTCTTTTAGTTGGTTTTCATTTGTTCCAACTCTCAGCTTTCTTCTTTCTTTTCTAAGAAAGACTTCTGTCCAGTTGTAGGACTGTATACAGTGTAGAACCTAGATAGGGGTTTGTGTCTAGCAAAACCGCACTGGGGTTTGTACCAAAGGTTGGCTTCTTTACCTGTAAGAGAAGTGGGTTGCCTTCTTGCCCGGGAAAGAGAAGAAGACCAACTGGGGTGTTGGGTGTTGTATTATCCTTGAGGGGGACTATATCCTTGGTTAGTAACTCCCAAGAGGTTGCTTGGGGACTGGATGTAGGACTTCTATGTGGGAAGGGCCGAACCAGGATAAATCCCTTTTGTTATTGTGTAATTGTTTACTTGCTTCCGCACTGCTACTCTTTATCACATTAAACTAACCAAACTTTGAAGTGATAATTTTATGTGTTTAAGTTTCTGTTTTAGATTTCAGAAAACCTACTCACCCCCCCCCTCTAGGTTAGCTTGATGTCGTACCAAAAGGGCCAACAGTATGGGTTTCCAAAGCCATTGTACTTACGATACTTAGGAAGTTCGGATGGAGATGGGACCCACAGGCCATTGAAGTTAGGCATGTGAACATCATGGTGCTGCCTAGGGTCGACCTGCCTTCGCAGCTCTTGGAGTTCCTTCTTAATGGACGCCCACTCTCGACATCATGTCGGGAGCGGCGGAGGGTTGAGCGTACAAGGAGGAGGCACGAGATGCCGGCCTGGCACGCGGCTCAAGCTGTGGTGGATGGCAAGGGAGATATGGTGGAGACCGATGTTAGGTTTCATATAGAGCGCAGCGGAAACGCGAATCCCTCAAGTAGATATCGTTGCCGGCGGTCGGATCGAACACAAAACGGTAAACCACGCACAAGCAGATCTCATCTTTACCTTTGCGGGGTTGCATAACTCCCGAATCCGGGGAGGAGGTGGTGCAGAAGGCACCGGTGCTTCAAGCCGTTCAAGTGTCCGGCCTCTAGACGTATCCATGCGAGCTCCGGACGCAGACGGATCTCCTCGTTCTCCACGCGTCTCCCGGATCTCAGCTCCACCATGTGCCGAGAGAGGAGAGAGAGGGTGTGGGGCGCCCTGGGAGAGAGAGAGGAGGGGGGCGGCCAGGGTTAAGCCTGGAGCTTAGCCCAGGGTTTAACTCTCAGCGTATATTTATAGACACCGCGGTTTTTCATAAAAACCCAGTCATTGTCTATAAAGAACACCTTGCCCAGTCTGTTCGGAACTCTTATGCGTGTGACCCTCTAGGCCCAACTGCTAGTCCAGTTTTCAGCCCATTAAGCTCAATAACTCTTTATTGACTTATGGTAATTAATAACATCTCATATTATTAATTACATAATCATTATCGTCTCACGATAATTGACCGGGCTTCCAATCAAGTTGGGTGCCAAGCAACACCACTTGATCCTGGAAAGCATTGGGGTTCAGCAACCCATTCAAGGAACCTTTTGTATCATCAGTTACCACGTGACTATAATCCTTCGCTCGTACAATGCTCCCGAGTGCACTTAGGGTATGGTCAACTGTCAAACCCTAATGTGTGTACTCACTTGGTTTAGATGCCGCATAACAATATCAGAAAACTCCTTTTCTGATAAGTAGTCTTGCCCTGGCCAGGGACTATCAAGCATCCTTCCCTAGAGCATTCACTCTCCTATTACCGAGAGCGAGCGATCCCATATTGACCACACAATCACCTCATGGCTAGAGATCTATAAGTCAAGGTCAAAACCCAGAAGTCCACCAACAAGGTGTCCTTGTGTCTCAGGTCTAAGGACCAATCACGCCACTGTGACAATGAATCTAGCTGGTTGACAGTTAGGTAACATTACCATCCAGCGATTCATAACAGATCAGTTCAGTGAACTCATTCTCCAATGAGCACCTACAGCTTCACCTTAGTGTCTCCACACAAGTGACTATGAGACCAGTCACCCTCATCATATGAGCAGGTGCAACCTATACTAGTCTAACCGGATATCCGATGTCCTTCTCGAATATCCTCTGACTAGGAACAATTAAGAATATCGTTTAAAGGATATTAATCTCATTGTTATGATTCATCATAATTAATATCCATTGCGCATATTCATGGACTTCATAATGAAACGATAAACGAATTATACATAATGAATATAAAAGCCTTATTATTATTATCAAAGAACAAGATTGTACAAGTTATGATTGGCTTGAGGACACCCATAACTAACAATCTCCCACTTGGACTAAAGCCAATCACCTTTATGTCTTAAACCCATAGACTCTAGGTGGCGCTCAAACACAATTTGAGACAGAGGCTTCGTCAATGGATCTGCAATGTTGTCGACTGAAGGAACTCTTTCCACCAGTACATCTCCTCTAGTGATTATCTCCCTGATCAGGTGAAATCGCCTCAGAATGTGCTTCGACTTCTGATGAGACCGCGGCTCTTTCGCTGTGTAATGGCCCCATTGTTGTCACACAGCAATGGGATTGGATCAGAGTCACCAGGCACCACACCAAGTCCGTGATGAACTTCTTCATCCACACTGCCTCCTTGTGGCTTCAGCTGCAGCAATGTACTCAGCTTCTGTTGTCGAGTCTGCAGTGGTTTCTTGCTTAGAACTTCTAGCTCACTGCACACCCGTTCAAAGTGAACACAAACCCAGATGTAGACTTGCTATCATCTGGGTCTGACTAGAAACTCGAGTCAGTATATGCCCGAAGTTTCAAGTCCCCTCCTCCATAGACCAGAAATAATCCTTAGTCCTTCTCAAGTACTTAGGATACATTTTACAGCCATCCAGTGTGTTTCACCTGGATTTGCCTGATATCTGCTCGTAACACTTAGAGCAATGCCACATCAGGTCTTGTACATAGCATGGCATACATGATAGACCCTATAGCCGAAGCATAGGGGACTCTATCCATGGCTACCCTCTCTTCAGGAGTCTTAGGAGACTGCTCCTTAGAGAGTAATCCCATGTCTCATTGGTATGAGACCTCCTTGGAATTTTCCATGCCAAACCTTTTGACAATGGTATCTATGTACATGGATTGGGTCAAGCCAAGCATCCTCTTAGATCTATCTCTATAGATACGTATTCCTAATACGTAGGATGCTTCACCCAAATCCTTCATGGAGAAGTTCTTTGACAACCAAACCTTTACTGATGATAACAGCCCTACATCATTCCCAATGAGTAAGATGTCATCAACGTAAAGTACGAGAAAAGTGATAGCACTCCCACTGATTTTCTTATAACACATGGTTCATCTTCATTCTTAATGAAGTCATAAGATTTGATAGCCTCATCAAACCTTATGTTCCAACTACGAGAAGCTTGCTTCAATCCATAGATGGATCTTTGAAGCTTGCATACTTTGTCTGGATACTCTTTGGATGTAAAACCCTCAGGTTGTATCATATACACTTCCTCCTTAATGTTTCCATTAAGGAAAGCGGTTTTTACATCCATCTACCAGATCTCGTAATCAAAGTATGCAGCAATGGCAAGAAGAATTCTGATCGACTTTATCATAGCAACTGGTGAGAAAGTTTCGTCATAGTCAATTCCTTGCCTTTGACGATACCCCTTTGCCACCAACCTTGCCTTATAAGTGTCGATCTGTCCATCTGCACCGATCTTTCTCTTAAAGATCCACTTGCACCCAATAGGTACAATACCTTCGGGCAAGTCTACCAAGTTCCAAACTTGGTTGGTGTACATGGACTGCATCTCAGAATTCATCGCATCTCGCCATTTCCCTGACTGAGGACAATCAACAGCCTCTTGAAGGTCTTTGGATCATCATCCTCATCATAAGACATGCCTTCACTGATATGTCCAATATCTTTCAGGCTGTCTAGGTACTCTACCAGACCTACGCTGAATGTGTGTATATTCCTGAACAGGTTCCGGAACCGATGTTTCACCTGGTGGACTTTGCACAACTGTGGATCTAGAACCTCTTCTAGATCTACTTTACTCCCACTGTCCTCTAGGGTAAGGTACTCCTCTTCCAAGAAGACAGCTCTCCTGGCGACAAACACTCTTTGTTCACCAGGATGGTAAAAGTAGTACCCAAATGTTTCTTTTGGGTATCCAACAAACCTGCACTTATCAGTTCTGGATTCCAGTTTATCTGGGTCATGTCTCCTCACGTGGGCAGGACAGCCCCAGATTTTAACATGATTAAAATCAGGCTTTCTACCTTCCATATCTCATATGGAGTGGAAGACACAGATTTACTGGGAACCCTGTTCAGCAGATATGCCGCTGACTCTAGCGCATATCCCCATAAGGAATTGGTAACTGTGAACCTCATCATGGATCGCACCATGTCCAAAAAGGTACGATTTCTCCTTTCCGATACACCATCATCTGTGGTGTATAGGGAGGAGTCCATTGAGAAAGGATACCATTATCCTTTAAGAATTGTGTGAACTCTGTACTCAAGTATTCACCTCCTCTGTCTGACCGTAGGATTTTAATACGTTTTCCAGTTTGTTTCTCAACTTCATTCTTAAATTCTTGGAATTTCCCAAAGGCTTCAGATTTGTACTTTATTAAGTAAACAAATCCGACCTTGAGTAGTCATCCGTGAATGTAATGAAGTATGAGTAGCCACCCTTAGCTTAGGTAGACATTGGACCACATACATCCGAATGTATTAGTTCCAATATGTCCTTGGCCCTATCTCCATATCTACTAAATGGAGATTTGGTCAACTTACACATTCAACAGGATTCGCAAGTTGCATATGATTCATAATCAAATGGATCCAAGTATCCATTCTTATGCAACTTTTGAAGCCTATTCTCGCCAATGTGACCAAGCCTACAATGCCACAAGTAGGCAGTATTCACACTATTCTTACTTCTCTTAGGAGAAACATCAACATGGAGATTTGCATAAGAAACATCAAGTAGATACAAACCATTTACCAATTTTTCTAAAGCAACTAGTTTATTTCTCAAATAAACTGAACAACTATTGTTCTCAATGGTAAACTTGTATCCATCTCTGTCTAAACAAGAAACAGAAACAATGTTCTTAATAATGCTAGGCACAAAGTAGCAATCATCTAATGAAAGTAAATCTCCTGAGGGTAACTTGAGCTTCACTGTCCCCACAGTAAGTGCAGCAACACTTGCGCCGTTTCCAAGCCTCAAGTTCACCTCACCCTTGCTCAGCTTCCTTCTACTTGTCAACACTTGCATATCATTGCAGACATGAGAAGCACATCTAGTGTCTAAAACCCAAGATGTAGAATCTCTAACAGACAAGTGAAGATCTATCATATAGATACCTGAAGCTTCACCACTTTCTGCTTCTCCTGAGCCTTCATTGCAAGGTAGTCCTTGCAATTTCTTTTCCAGTGCCCCTCTTTTTGTGCAGTGGAAGCACTCGCCTTTTTTTCTGCTCCTTTGCTTATGTCCTTCTTTTGTCTTTGCTTGGACTGTTTCTTTGCATTGCCTTTCTTAAAGGCTTGCATTGCTCTCCTCTTCTTGTTGGACTTTCCAACCATGAGAACAGTGGGCTTTTCCTTCTTAAGGTTGCCCTCAGCAGTCTTCAGCATGTTTAGCATCTCAGCTAAACTCACCTTCCAGGACATAGGCAATGCGCTCAGACCTGAGGACAATCTTCAGGTTCTTGAGCCATTCCGAGTAGTTTGGGCCTATCAATTTGTTGGCATCCAGTATGCCACGGAGTGGGTTACCTGACGACATTTTTGCCTCTAAAGGAAATGTAAACACAACTAGCAGATGTTCATAATAAAATTAAATCTAGATTAGGACTTTAATCAAGATTAGCTCCCACTATTTTCCGGCAGACTGTATAACCCTCAGATATACAGAATGGGAGACACCGACGGTCTCCTAGTGGGGATCGGAATCTCACAGACTCATAGCATGATCTTGTGGATAGCACAACAAACCATACTATGATCTGAAAGCGGTCAACCCTTGACACTTGCAACTCTTGCAATATCCGATCTTATTTTGGCCCCTGAATTTTAATGACCTTGTGGATAGCACAACAAGTCATTAAATCCAGTCTAAGCAGTACCATCATTACGTACGAGCATAGATTTGGATGTAGCCCTTGTGGATAGCACAACAAAGCTACACCGGTCCTCTACCCGTTAAGGCATCACTATGCCATAGTTTTAGTCTGTCATCAGATTTTGCAAGCCTTGTGGATAGCACAACAAACTTGCCCGATCTAATGGCAATCCTAAAACTATAATGATGGAGGGCCACGTTGTAACACCCGAAATTTAGCAATTTAAAATTTCAGAAATATAGAGGGATAAAAAATAATAATCGTATTGGAGACTTCAATACCATGTGTTAATGACCTATTAATAAGATTGGGCCAATAGAGCATATTTGGCCCAAGGATATGAATAAACTAGGACAGGAAATTGCCCAGAAATTCGTGTATGTAATTATGCAGTAATTAGTGAGGGTATTTGGGGTTAAATTATGGATGAGTAGTCATGTAAGGTAAGCCAAAACCGAACTCAATCCCAATTGGTGGTTTTCTAAACTTTGGCTACCTCTTTTGGGTAAGAGAATCCCAGATTTTCTGGAAACTAGGAAACAGAGCTCGTAGCCCCTTTCCTAGCATCATTAGGACTCTTAACAACATCCTAAAACTATAAGAACTCTCCCTAAACTCTTGGGGAAGGTTTAACAACGAAGTTGGAGTCGTTTGGAAGCAAGCAAGAACTTCTGAGGAACAGGAGAAAGGCTGGGAATCCGAAGCTTCATCCCCTGCATCTTCTGTTGTGTCCAGAACATCAACAGATTTTAGATCTTCGTAAAGGTAGGTGTTCTCGGGCCAAGATTAAAGAAAACCAATGCCAACATGTAGTTTCTGAGTCTAGGATCATTTGCACTTGATTTTCCCAATTTTCATGGAGTATTCATCGTGTATTGGTGATTTTCCCGAAGTCTTGCACAGTTAGGGCTTTTTTCGTTCGTCATATTGTGCACACGATTTAAGACCAAATTTGACTAAACTTTCTTCATGAAAGTTCTTCCAATTGAAGTCACGATCATCTTCTATGTTGGACATTTTGTCCAAAAATCCTTCGTTAGAGAGTTAGGAGCATGATAAGAGAGTCTCTGCATGATACTGCAATTTCGGGCTACACTTGATTTTCTGTTCATCATATGTTTTCTCGGGATTCGAGACTGAATTAGATCAAACCCTCAACATCAACGTTCTTCTACTAGTTGTCCTCTTCATCTTTCATGTTGAACGTTTTATCTAAATGTCACTCTCTAAGGAGTTATAAGAGTCTTAAGTGAATCGCTGCATGAGAAGTGTCATCGGGTTCCACATGACCATGTGTTTTGTTCTGGGAAAGCCACTCGTGTCGACACAGCCTGAGCTAGTGTCGACCTGCTGTCCCAAAACAGCCCAGATGGTGTTCTGGGAAAGCCTCTAGTGTCGACACAGTCTCATCTAGTGTCGACACACTCCCCCAGTTTGACCCAGAAAGTGCTGGAAAGCTGATCTAGTGTCGACACCACCTGTGCTAGTGTCGACACACTGTCCCATATTGGTTAGGGGTTTTCTGGAAGCTGTCTCTGTGTCGACACTACTTGATCTCATGTCGACACTACTTGACCTTTTTGCCTTGTATTTGATGCACTGTGTCGACACTACCAGAACTAGTGTCGATACTACCTGACCAGTTTTGCCTGATTTTGTCTTGTGTTTGGAGCATAGTGTCGACACCACTTGATCTAGTGTCGACACCACCTTACAAGAATTTGCATAATTTTGGTCTAATCATCTCATGATGTCTACTAGCTTCTGCATGATGTCATATAGTATGCATGGACCTAAAATAAATCAAACCATTAAAGGAAATAGTAATGATGAATATGATTCTAATGTGTATTTTGATTGTTCTTATGATCCTTGGATTATCTTGTGATCTTGCTTATTGTCAATTGATAAGATAATAATATGATATGAATGTGGGGATGAATATATGATTAGTATGGACATGTTAGTGGTGTAAACGTTATGATTTGCATATAAGTTTCATGGTTTCATGCTTTTCGGTGTTCAATTGATTAATTGTCATATGCATACATGTTAGGAAAGTACATGTTCTACATATGATCTGTCTTTAGAAACACCCTCTTGTCAAGACATTAATGAATTATGAAATATAAGATACGATGTTATCCTGCCTTGTTCTTTGAGCTGTTTGTCATTCCTTGACTCTATGAATGATCATGTCCTTTTTACTATGAGCTTGTCATTGAAACTCTGTGGCCATAATATGAATATGTTTGTTCGGCACATCGTGGGACTCCGGTCCAAAACTTGATACAATGCCTGTGTAATAGGGCCCTGTCCGGTCCTGGGGAAGAGCGCCCCAACGTACTTGTTAACCGAGGGAGTATGGACTCTTGGTGCTTGGCATAGCACACCTGACATGCAAGATTGTGAATATGTGCCTTCTGTTTGACATGATAAGTTTGACTTGACATGATATGATACGTTTGTTCTTGTGAACACATGAACACTGCTTGAATATGGCCAATCTCTTCTGACATGATTCTATTCTTGAAACATCTGTTCATTGTATATGCAATTCGACATTTGATCTAACATGTTATCCGTTCTACTTTGCTATTCAACTTGTTAGAAAAGCATGCATTGTCAGCATACTCATCAGCATATCTGCCTATATAAAATGTTAATCATGTATACTAGTGCCCGCACGTGATTGAGATATAAATCCTACTGAGCTAGTTCGCTCACCCCTATCATCCTGCCTTTTTCAGGTAGTGATGAAGAACCCTGGAGTCGGATGGGACCGGGCAAGAGTGACAAGCACCCGTCCTAGAATAGATGACAGTTTAGAAATAGAAATTGAGTAGTCTATGTAATAGTGAAACTTTTTGGAAGATTATTTGAATAATGGACCCTTTGGTTAATTCTTCTTATATGAGGTTGTATCTAGTTGAATGAAATGAATTAAAGTATACTATTGGTGACCATACTATAGTCTTGAATGTGTTGTTATATCTGAATGTGACTCTGCACTATTCAACTGTGATACACCGGTTTGTATCGTTCACGTCCCCCGGTATTTATTCCGCTGCTAAATATTCGGGGTGTGACAGTTGGTATCAGAGCCTGAACTTTAGGGTCCAAGGATTAGGAATATGGAATGAAACTAGATTACACGAGTCAAAACCTGTCGTACCTAATGTGAGCTTGGGTAGAGCCATGGGAATAAAAGTCACATGTGATATATTTAGATGACTATTACATTATTATCTTGAAGGTGATCATTACCACAATGGTCGCAGAACGTGCCCAGCTAGGGACATGCAAAGAACCATACAGAACTTGACTCAGGCTATCTTACAAGCCACCCAAGGTGGAGGTAACCGCGGAGCCGGTAGCTCCATCGGAATTTTCGAAACATGGATCCGCCTAGGTTCGAGGGGAGTACTAACCCAGGCATTGCTGAACACTGGGTTAAGGAGATCGAAAGGATATTCAGGGCCATGCAATGCACAGACCAGAACAAAGTACTACTGGTGACTTTTCAATTGGAAAAGGATGCCAGAGCATGGTGGGAGTCGGTAGAAGCAACCCTCAATGGACAACAACTTACATGGGCTCAGTTCATTGAGTGTTTTAATGCCAAGTACTTTTCTGAGAGGGTCCAAGAACGGAAAGCAGCCGAATTTGCGGCTTTGAAACAGAGAGGACTTAATGTGGCTGAGTATGAGGCCCAATTCTCTCGGCTGTCCCGATACGCTGTTCACTTGATTGGGACAGAAAGGATGAAGGCGAAACGCTTTTTGAATGGCTTGAGGCCCCAGTTCATCACCCAACTGGCGCCAATGGACATTCAAACTTATGTTGAAATGGTTAAGAAAGCTCAACTATTGGAAGATGCCATGGAGACTGCCGAAAGGATTAAGGGAAAATCCGTGAAACGAGAACAAGTGTCTTCTGCTGGGAGGTATCATCCGACTATTGGGAAGAAAAGGCCCAGTGGCGGGATAAATGAACCAGCGGATAAAAAGCCGAAGGAAATAGGTAAGCAAGTGATAGTGGCAACGGGAGAAAGGTGTAAACATTGTGACAGAGCTGGTCATCGGACTGAAGAATGCTGGAGAGCGCAAGGGAGATGCCTACACTATCGGAGTCGTGACCATAGGATCTCGGACTGCCCAATGTTGAAAGAACAAGTCCCTCAGGACAAACGTCAGAATGGACAGAAGAGGCAAGGCCGACCCTATCCAAGAACCAGAAACTGCTGAAGAAGGAGGTATCGTGGAAGGTACACTTACTATTCTTTCCGACCTGCTTATGTTCTCTTTGACACGGGAGCTACGCACTACTTCATTTCTCAAACATTTGTTGATACCCTATCTGTGGAACCAGCCCAATGAAATCTGGAATAGTTGTGTCAACCCCGATTGGTCTGGGTACCATTTTACAAACCATATACCATCCAGTGAGGTGTTGATTGAAACCCAAACCTACCAGCAAATTTAATATGTATGGACATGGCAGGGTATGATGTGATACTGGGAGCAGACTGGATGTCTGAACATGGGGCTAGTATAAATTGCAGGAGAAGTAGGGTAACTTTTAGCCAGTACCCAAAACTAGTGTTCACAGGGGATAGAAACCGCAGAAGATTGTCACTTATCTCTGCACTGCAAGCCAAAAGGATGATGAGGAAAGGTTGTATGGCCTTTCTTGCTGCTGTAGTCATTGCAAAGAAGGAAGTCAAGGTAGAGGACATCCATGTTGTCAGCGAATACGCTGATGTTTTTCCCGAAGACTTGCCCGGAATTCCTCCGGAGCGAGAGGTTGATTTTACTATCGAATTGGCCCCTGGTGCAGCACCGGTATCTAGGGCACCATATAGAATGTCCCCCGCGGAACTGAAAGATATAAAAGAGCAACTGATGGAACTGTTAGAGAAGGGTTTCATCTGACCAAGCACATCACCATGGGGTGCACCTGTCCTCTTCGTCAAGAAGAAAGATGGGTCGATGAGGCTATGCATAGATTACAAACACTGAATCAGTTAACCATCAAGAACAATACCCTCTGCCGAGAATTGATGAGTTGTTTGATCAATTATCTGGAGCTAGGTACTTCTCTAAAATAGATCTCCGATCTGGTTATCATCAATTGAGGATCAAAGGAGAAGACATTCACAAGACTGCCTTCCGAAGCAGGTATGGGCATTATGAATTTATTGTTATGCCTTTTGGACTAACAAATGCCCCTGCAGTTTTCATGTAGCTGATGAATAGCATTTATCGCCCATATCTTGATAAGTTTGTGGTAGTATTCATCGATGATATATTGATTTATTCCAAAACAAAGGAAGAGCATGAGGAGCATTTGAGGATTTCATTGCAGATTTTGAGGGAGAACAAACTATATGCCAAGTTAGGTAAATGTGAATTCTGGCTTGAGGAGGTATCCTTTCTAGGGCATGTGGTAACCAAAGATGGTATCGCTGTTGATCCATCAAAGGTTGAGGCTGTGTTGAAATGGAAAGACTGACAAGCGTCACAGAGATCCGGAGTTTTTTGGGATTAGCTGGGTATTATCGAAGGTTTATAGGATTTGTCAAAGATTGCTGTGCCATTGACCAAGCTGACCCGGAAGGAAAATCTGTTTGTGTGGACCAATGAATGTGAGGAAAGTTTCAACAACTTGAAGAAGTGTCTGACTACTGCTCCAGTCCTAGCCTTACCCACTGAAGAGGGAGGATTTGAAATTTATTCAGATGCTTCTGGTACTGGACTGGGATGTGTCCTAATGCAACAAGGGAAGTAATAGCGTATGCTTCCAGACAGTTGAAGATCCACGAAGTGAACTATCCGGTTCATGACTTGGAGTTAGCAGCTGTGGTATTCGCCTTAAAGATTTGGAGGCATATATCTATGGTGAGCAATTTAAAGTCTTTCTGACCACAAGAGTTTGAAATACCTGTTCTCACAGAAAGAGCTAACATGAGACAAAGAAGGTGGTTAGAGTACCTTAAGGACTTTGACTTTTCCATCCAATATCACCCTGGGAAAGCCAATGTAGTGGCAGACGCTTTAAGTAGACAACCAGAACTGTTCTAGCTAGTATGATGCTGGGCGAATGGACGTTACTTGTCACGTCCCGAGAATTACGCAGCGGATAGTATTAATTCGAGTCGATATCTTGAGACGTGGACAGTCGGCAAATAAGCCTCTAGCTAGCACGCACTAAATGTGTATCAACACACATCATAATAGGGCCCAAATGTGAACTCAATTAATTGTATTCAAATCTCATATTTGTCTCAGATAAACTAATACAGGACTAAGACTCCATAAAAGCAAAAGTACATACTACCTCACTTCCTACTACATTGTTCTAACACTCAAAATAAACTAACTATAGATAGACTCATGTTTGGAACGCTCTTCACTCGGACGTATTCCCATCCTCGACTTGCTCTTCCTCTTGCACTTCATGGTCACCTAGATTGGGTAAAAGTAGGGAATGAGCAAACTAGCCCAGTAGGATTTATATCTCAATGTGCGGGCAATGATATAAGTGATTAACATTTTAGAACTAGGCAAGTACGATGAATGATATGCAAGTACGAATAAACTCGTTAAAACATGATATATAAAACAAGCTAGAGAGAGTGATATGAATAACGAGATTTGTGAACAAGATGGCAAGATCGAACTAGCATAGATCACTTTGTACAAGCACGCAAGAATTCACTTGATGTCAAGAACGCAAGATATCACTAATTGCATTAAATGCAGAATGGCCATATCACTCAAGCAAGCAAGCAAGATTTCACAAGCACGATCAAGTAACAGTAATCAGGCACGTAGACACCAATGTACACCAAGAAAAGATCCATCAAGAATGTACACCAGGACACTGTATGTGGTTATGTATCTATCATTCAACACAAACGCACGCACGATTTCCCAGCGCAGATACAACGCCAGTAATCATTATACCCCATGGTTAACAGTATATCTATGACTCGCCGTCATTGGGGCTAGATTGGAGCCCTTGGACACACGCCGTGCCCTGTCAGCATCTCACTTAAATTTTTAAATGTAGATACCCACAGTCATTAATAATGGCCAATGAGAGTTTCAAAACGTAGCATGTGTAATGTCATGTTCATGATGATGATGAGAAGAAGTAATAATTAAATTGAACATGATTTCATGAGAACAATGGTCAAGAGATAAATTCGGCAGCATAACGGTACAATTTATACTTTCGTTCAATCTTTACATTAATGGCTTTAGTCTAGTTTGTAAGTCACACTCACGAGATTAAGAAGAGAAAGGAAGTGCACGCTATCTCCAGGGAACTTCAATGGTACACCAACTCGTCGGCCATGTGGGAATCCATGGTCAGAGGAGATTTACGGAGGCCTTGGTGAAAAGGTCGCTAGTCTACCGATTCGGAATGACGGTAGAGAGTTTCCAATTTCCAAGAAAAGGCTACCTAACAGTGCTAGTGTGTAGTGCGGTACGCGTGTCTCAATTCTCAAACCATCGGTCTTAAACTCGTAGGAAGCACTTGACAATATAACATGGAATAAAACTATGCACTTTAACAAGTCATGGTTTGCAAGATTTTATGATAACCATATCATTTAAACGTGGAAGAACAATAGGAAGATTAATCACAAGAAACATGAATGGATCATAACATTTAAGGAGCACTTAGAATAGCATTCATGTAATTAAAGCTTTTAAATGGGTTAATCAATTTTTAAGCCATTAAATAACAATCATGTAATGCTCAGACCCAAGACATGCAACTTACACAGTAAATATCATATTTAAACAGATCTTGGGTATATGCGGAAAACTATGCATGAAAACACGTGGTTTCCGGTAAAAATTTTGAGATCGCGACATATCCCTATAAGGAAGGCGACAGGTAGTTGTGAAGAACGCGACTGGGGCGGTCCGATTCAGGCAGCATGATCGCGACAACGGTCTTGTCGCAATCAGGTCGCGACATGTCGGGCTGTCGCGACGAGACCTCGGAAGGCGACACATCGAGCCGTCGCATTCACAGGATCTGCGCCTGAGTCCGACTGGGATTTGACATGCTCTTGGTTCAGACTTACCATGTTTTGACACAGGAGCGATATTCATGAAACGCCTATATCTCTCTATATGCTGACCTTTAGACAAAACTTTCAACATAGAAAATGTCGAGGACATCTATTGGAAGAACTTTGATGTTGGGGGTTTTACCTAATTCGGTCTTTGCCCTTGTGAAAAACATGAAGAACTTAAAGTTAAATGCAACCAGAAAAACGCAGTATCATGCATGACTCTATTACGAAGTTTATAACTCTCAAACTAATGACATTTACACAAAACCTTAACATGAAAGATGACCCTAACGACTAATAAAGAACTTTCATGTTGGAGTCTTGACCTACTTCGGTCTTAAATCTAAAGAAAAACAGGAATAACCTAAGGCTAACTGCAAACCCGAAAACACAGTATTATGCATGACTCTTTTACGGGCTTCATAACTCTCTAACTAATGATATTTAGACAAAACGTTCAACATGAAAGATGATCGTGACATCACGTAGAATAACTTACATGTTAAGATTTTACTCTAATTCGGTCTTGAATCACATCAAACATATAAGAACGGGAAAAGCCCTGACAGTGCGCGACTTTTGAAAAACGCTTATAAATCAAGATCTACTAAATGAAATTCGATGAAACCAGTGGAAATGAAAACTAACTTGATGCTCTACACATTGGTATAGGATATGTTAAGGTTTGGCCTGAGAAAACCTACCTTTGGTCGACTTCAAGAGAGTGGTTTGTGCAGGTCGCAGCAGATGAGAAGGGGAAGAAGAACGGCTTCTTGTGGTCGTTCCACAGCTCCTCAGCCACCAAGAGCTCCTCCACACGACCCTAGCAAATTCTAAATTCGTTCCTAGGGTTGGGTGAAGAGTATTTAAGTAACCATGGTGTTTAGGAGTCCTATTATAACTAGGAAAAGAGGATTTCGGGATTGGCATGTTTGGTTTCCTATTTTTGATGATTCCTCCTCCCTTTGAGTGTGTGAGGCATTAGGAAACCTACCCTCATAGTTAGACACGAATTTGGGTTGCATGAATGCATGATTGCATCCCAATTCAACTCTAATGCCTCTTTTTAATTTCAGCTTATTTATGGTTACGAATTTCTATGTATTTTCTAGCTTCATTTGATTTTTGGGCCAAATGTTGTCCATTGGCCTGATTATGATAATGGGTCATCAATATATAATGTTGGAAGTCTCCCCAAGACTTTTATTTAATTTTGATTGCGTCGTATTTCCGTGTTAACAGTTTTCCGACTTGTTTCCTTATTTAGATAATCGGTCGCAATAACTCTTAAACCTAGCCCAAATGAATTTTATTGAACCAAATTTCTTGATGGGTCATTATAGGATATTATTTGAAGTCCATTTATGATTTTTATTAATTTTCTAACTCATTCCAGTATGTGTGATAATGATTTTCCGACTTATTCATGAATTACGGTAATAAGTTGCAAAACACTTTAAACTTGGATAATCTGATTTTTCTTGGCACAAATTTCTTTGTGAAACATTTAATAATAATATTTAAGGTTGATTTATAATTTTTACGGAATTTTCGATGTGTTTTAGCACATACGATAATGATACGTATGTTTTAAATACTTCCGATATTATGGAAATTATTATTTCCATTTACTTTGAATGAAAATTTCGGGGTGCTACATTACTGGAGCAATTTGCAAGTCTGAATTTGGACATGGAAAAGAAGGAGAAACAAGTAATGATTTCTAATCTCCAGATACAATACGGTCTGCTGACCGAAATCCAGCAGAAACAAGGAGAAGACCCACTCTTAGTTCAGATCAGGGAGAAGTTAGAACAAAGACCCGACTTTACTCTATCAGCAGAAGGAAGATTATTATTCAGAGGTAGAACATGTGTCCCTGATCATGAAGAACTCAAGAAAAGGTTGCTGAATGAAGCTCACCAATCCAAATATACGATTCATCCAGGATCAACAAAGATGTACCAAGATTTAAAAAGGTCGTACTGGTGGCCAAACATGAAGAGGGATGTGGCCGATCATGTGGC
Organism: Colocasia esculenta; assembly: GCA_014218235.1. Taxonomy (NCBI): domain Eukaryota; kingdom Viridiplantae; phylum Streptophyta; class Magnoliopsida; order Alismatales; family Araceae; genus Colocasia; species Colocasia esculenta. Next base: position 43,382,586 of record CM024756.1, read on the forward strand.
ATACTGTGTGACATGCATGAAAGTCAAGGCCGAGCATTTTCGTACGGCTGGTGGACTGCTACCACTGAAAATCCCAGAATGGAAGTGGGATAGTATCGGTATGGACTTTATCATGGGATTGCCCAAGACTAGAGGTGGTAAGGATGTAATTTGGGTAATAGTTACCGATTGACTAAGTCGGCTCACTTCTTGCCGATCAAGAGTACATGGTCAGTGGATGTGTTGGCCGCTCTATATGTTAAGGAAGTAGTTAGATTGCACGGGGTTCCATCTAGCATAATATCAAATCGGGACCCTAGATTTACTTCACACTTCTGGAAGGGTTTACAAGCAGCAATGGGTACTAAATTAAACTTTAGTACTGCCTTCCATCCTCAGACTGATGGACAAACTAAAAGGACCAATCAATTGTGGAGGATATGCTTTGTGCTTTGGTGCTGGATTTCAAAGGTCGATGGGATGATCAGTTGTACCTGATGGAGTTCGCATATAACAACAGTTATCAGGCCAGTATCAAAATGGCTCCATTTGAAGCCTTATATGGCAGGAGTTGCAGATCACCCCTTTGTTGGGAAGAGGTGGGGAGAACCAATGGGTTGGACCCGACTTAGTTAAGGCGACTGTCAAGAGGTTCAGATTGTCAGGGAACGTCTGAAGATAGCACAATCCAGACAGAAGAGTTATGCAGACAAGAGGAGGAGAGAACTGGAATTTCAGGTTGGCCAACATGTTTTCTTGAAGGTCTCACCTTCGAGGGAAATACAAAGATTTGGGATCAAAGGAAAACTAAGCCCCAGATTCATAGGGCCATTTGAAATTCTGGTAAGAATTGGTCAGGTGGCATATAGACTTGCACTACCTCCGCAACTAGCAAACGTGCATAATGTGTTCCACATATCCATACTGCGGAAGTACTTATTCAATGCCGACCATGTAATTGATCACGAGGACTTGGAGATTCGGGAGGACCTGACTTATGAAGAGAAGCCGATCAAACTGTGGATCTGAAGATTCAGCAACTCAGAAATCGTACCATACCTATGGTGAAGGTCCAATGGAGTCGAGATGGAGTTACTAATTCTACCTGGGAAACAGAGGATAGAATGAAGAAAAACCACCCGGAACTATTCTCAGGTACGATCTACACCATTATGCGTAAATTTGGGGACAAAATTTCTTAAGTGGGGGAGGATGTAACACCCCGGAAATTTAGCAATTTAAAATTTCAGAAATATAGAGGGATAAAAATAAATAATCATATTGGACACTTCCAATACCATGTGTTAATGACCTATTAAATAAGATTGGGCCAATAGAGCATATTTGGCCCAAGGATATGAATAAACTAGGACAGGAAATTGCCAGAAATTCGTGTATGTAATTATGTAGTAATTAGTGAGGGTAATTTGGGGTTAAATTATGGATAAGTAGTCATCTAAGGTAAGCCAAAACAGAACTCAATCCCAATTGGTGGTTTCCTAAACCTGGCTACCTCTTTTGGGTAAGAGAATCCCATATTTTCTAGAAACTAGGAAACAGAGCTCGTAGCCCCTTTCCTAGCATCATTAGGACTCTTAACAACATCCTAAAACTATAAGAACTATCCCTAAACTCTTGGGGAATGTTTAACAACGAAGTTGGAGTCGTTTGGAAGCAAGCAAGAACTTCTGAGGAATAGGAGAAAGGCTGGGAATCCGGAGCTTCATCCCCTGCATCTTCTGTTGTGTCCAGAACATCAACAGATTTTAGATCTTCGTAAAGGTAGGTGTTCTCGGGCCAAGATTAAAGAAAACCAATGCCAACATGTAGTTTCTTGAGTCTAGGATCATTTGCACTTGATTTGCCCAATTTTCATGCAGTATTCATCGTGTATTGGTGATTTTCCCGAAGTCTTGCATAGTTAGGGCTTTTCTCATTCGTCATATTGTGCACACGATTAAGACCAAATTTGACTAAACTTTCTTCATGAACGTTCTTCCAATTGAAGTCACGAACATCTTCTATGTTGGACATTTTGTCCAAAAATCCTTCGTTAGAGAGTTAGGAGCATGATAAGAGAGTCTCTGCATGATACTACAATTTCGGGCTACACTTGATTTTCTGTTCTTCCTATGTTTTCTTGGGATTCTAGACCGACTTAGATCAAACCCTCAACATCAACGTTCTTCTACTATTGTCCTCTTCATCTTTCATGTTGAATGTTTTGTCTAAATGTCACTCTTAAAGAGTTATAAGAGTCGTAAGTGAATCACTGCATGAGATGTGTCATCGGGTTCCACATGACCATGTGTTTTGTTCTGGGAAAGCCACTCGTGTCGACACAGCCTGAGCTAGTGTCGACTTGCTGTCCCAAAACAGCCCAGATGGTGTTCTGGGAAAGCCTCTAGTGTCGACACAGTCCCATCTAGTGTCGACACACTCCCCCAGTTTGACCCAGAAAGTGCTGGAAAGCTGATCTAGTGTCGACACCACCTGTGCTAGTGTCGGCACACTGTCCCATATTGGTTAAGGGGTTTTCTGGAAGCTGTCTCTGGTGTCGACACTACTTGATCTCGTGTTGACACTACTTGACCTTTTTGCCTTGTATTTGATGCACTGTGTCGACACTACCTGAACTAGTGTCGACACTACCTGACCAGTTTTGCCTGATTTTGTCTTGTGTTTGGAGTATGGTGTCGACACCACTTGATCTAGTGTCGACACCACCTTACAAGAAATTTGCATAATTTTGGTCTAATCATCTCATGATGTCTACTAGCTTGTGCATGATGTCATATAGTATGCATGTACCTAAAATAAATCAAACCATTAAAGGAAATAGTAATGATGTGAATATGATTCTAATGTGTAATTTTGATTGTTCTTATGATCCTTGGATTATCTTGTGATCTTGCTTATTGTCATTGATAAGATAATAATATGATATGAATGTGGGGATGAATACATGATTAGTATGGACATGTTAGTGGTGTAAATGTTATGATTTGCATATAAGTTTCATGGTTTCATGTTTTCCGGTGTTCAATTGATTAATTGTCATATGCATACATGTTAGGAAAGTACATGTTCTACATATGATCTGTCTTTAGAAACACCCTCTTGTCAAGACATTAATGAATTATGAAATATAAGATACGATGTTATCCTGCCTTGTTCTTTTGAGCTGTTGTCATTCCTTGACTCTATGAATGATCATGTCCTTTTTACTATGAGCTTGTCATTGAAACTCTGTGGCCATAATATGAATATGTTTGTTCGGCACATCGTGGGACTCCGGTCCAAAACTTGATACAATGCCTGTGCAATAGGGCTCTGTCCGGTCCTAGGGAGGAGCGCCCCAACGTACTTGTTAACCGAGGGAGTATGGACTCTTGGTGCTTGGCATAGCACACCTGACATGCAAGATTGTGAATATGTGCCTTCTGTTTGACATGATAAGTTTGACTTGACATGATATGATACGTTTGTTCTTGTGAACACATGAACACTGCTTGAATATGGTCAATCTCTTCTGACATGATTCTATTCTTGAAACATCTGTTCATTGTATATGCAATTCGACATTTGATCTGACATGTTATCCGTTCTACTTTGCTATTCAACTTGTTAGAAAAGCATGCATTGTCAGCATACTCATCAGCATATCTGCCTATATAAAATGTTAATCATGTATACTAGTGCCCGCACGTGATTGAGACATAAATCCTATTGAGCTAGTTCGCTCACCCCTATCATCCTGCCCTTTTTCAGGTAGTGATGAAGAACCCGTGGAGTAGGATGGGACGGGCAAGAGTGATGAGCACCCGTCCTAGAATAGATGACAGTTAGAAATAGAAATTGAGTAGTCTATGTAATAGTGAAACTTTTCTGGAAGAGTATTTGAATAATGGACCCTTTGGTTAATTCTTCTTTTATGAGGTTGTATCTAGTTGAATGAAATGAATTAAAGTATACTATTGGTGACCATACTATAGTCTTGAATGTGTTGTTATATCTGAATGTGACTCTGCACTATTCAACTGTGATACGCCAGTTTGTATCGTTCACGTCCCCCGGTATTTATTCCGGTGCTAAATATTCAGGGCGTGACACACGTAATTCATTCTCAATGATTACGCTACGGCTTAAAATTTAAACGAGGAGGGATTTTGACATATTTTATCTTGGTCTCTATATCTGCGTGCTGTTGATATATAGAATTTGGAATATCATATATTTAATTGTATATATCAAAGCACATTCCACACATATTATATATATGAAGAAAAACGATGGATGATCATGGACTTTAACCTAGAGTGGCGTTACTAGAGCCAGTTGGTAATCCACAAATATGGTGAACAAATGGCAGCCCCGCATCTGATGCTTTAGCTTGATGTAACTTTATCTCCATGAAGGTCCTGCATGGTACTCTCCTCCATCTCCGCTAATCCGCTTCTTACAATTACAAGTAATATTAAATTGGGCTCGCAGGCCCATAAATGTACATCAGATAATAATAAGAAACCTTGAACAAGTCAAGGGGAGTACATAATAAGAGGGAGATAGAATGTACAACCGGATTCAATGGAGGGAGAGAGGGAGGCACGCAGTCCTCATAAATTACATCATTTGCCATTAACCATTAACATCATCACATGACATCTAAGTCCATGATCATCCATCCACACATCAACACATCACATGCATCAATAAGCAATCATCACATAATTACTTCTGAAATAACTTTTATTTCAAAAATATAATAATTATATTTTGAAAACTATTTAACTAAAACAATTTAGCTAACATGGATAACATCTAAAAAACTTTAGATAAATGCCATTCATCGTTACTGCATGAATCCGCCAAAATTACAGTTAATTAATTTCACAAGAATCACATTCTTAATTAATCAACATGCTTTAATTAGAAGGTAGAAAATAACTAAAACAATTTTAGATTTTCCTTAAACTAATTAAGCAATGGGTCATACATCTGAAGATTAATTTACAGAGAGCTAAAACAGTTTTAAAAACTCTTAAAACTAATTTCAGAATTTTCTGGAATTTTTAAGAATTTTTCTGGCATTTAAACAATTTAAAAACCATTAAAAAACTTTAAAAAAAATGGGGGAAAAGGGCCGGTCGGATCCGGCGCGGGCCGGATCCGATTGCGGCCTACCTGGGACCCGCGGGGGGTCCGCCCACGACTTACCTGCGGGCGGACCCGCGCGGGATCCGCGCGCAACCCGCGCGCGGCCCGCGCGGGGTCGCCCCCTCCGCCCGAACAGAGGGGCGCGCGGCTAGGGTGAAACCCTAGCCACCGCCACTCTCCGGCGGAGGGCGGCACCGCCGGCCCCCGCGCCGCCTCCAGCGGCCGCGGACGGCGCCGCCGGCTTCGGAGATCCCTTGCCACCGTCCCACAACGCCCAGAAAACCCCGAAAAATCCCAAAAATGCAGAACACGCCCCCCCCCCCCCTTCTTGGACTGTCCAAAAACATGGCGGCGGTATCTTGCAGGGGGTCGTGTGGCCTCCACAGAGGGCCAAACGACGCCACGAAGGGTTCTTCGCGAAGCCCTTGGTACCAGGAACAACTTCCATGTACCCAACGGGAATTCACATCCCATGTATGACCCAAGAATGAGGTAAAATTGACGATTCATGCATAACGCGAACCGACGAAAAACGCATGAAATGACGATCATACGACGCCGATACCGACCAGGCCAGCAACCTGTCTCTGATACCACTGTTAGGTTTCGTATAGAGTGCAGCGGAAACGCGAATCCCTCAGGTAGATATCGTTGCCGGCGGTCGGATCGAACACAAAATGGTAAACCACGCACAGGCAGATCTCATCTTTACCTTTGCGGGGTTGCGTAACTCCCGAATCCGGGGAGGAGGTGGCGCAGGAGGCGTCGGTGCTTCAAGCCGTTCAAGTGTCCGGCCTCTAGACGTATCTACGCGAGCTCCGGACGCAGACGGGATCTCCTCGTTCTCCACGCGTCTCTCAGATCTCAGCTCCACTATGTGCCGAAGAGAGGAGAGAGAGGGTGGGGGGCGCCTTGGGAGAGAGAGAGGAGGGGGCGGCCAGGGTTAATCCTGGAGCTTAGCCCGGGGTTTAACTCTCAGCGTATATTTATAGACACCGCGGTTTTTCATAAAAACCCAGTCATTGTTTATAAAGAACACCTTGCCCAGTCTGTTCGGAACTCTTATGCGTGTGACCCTCTAGGCCCAACTGCTAGTCCAGTTTTCAGCCCATTAAGCTCAATAACTCTTTATTGACTTATGGTAATTAATTAACATCTCATATTAATTAATTACACAATCAATTATCGTCTCACGATAATTGACCGGGCTTCCAATCAAGTTGGGTGCCAAGCAACACCACTTGATCCTGGAAAGCATTGGGGTTCAGCAACCCATTCAAGGAACCTTTTGTATCATCAGTTACCACGTGACTATAATCCTTCGCTCGTACAATGCTCTCGAGTGCACTTAGGGTATGGTCAACTGTCAAACCCTAATGTGTGTACTAACTTGGTTTATATGCCGCATAACAATATCAGAAAACTCCTTTTCTGATAAGTAGTCTTGCCCTGGCCAGGGACTATCAGGCATCCTTCCCTAGAGCATTCACTCTCCTATTACCGAGAGCGAGCGATCCCATATTGACCACACAATCACCTTCGAGGGTATTCCGCTAGATCCGAACACTTAACTGATTAAGACCTCATGGCTAGAGATCTATAAGTCAAGGTCAAAACCAGAAGTCCACCAACAAGGTGTCCTTGGTGTCTCAGGTCTAAGGACCAATCACGCCACTGTGACAATGAATCTAGCTGCTTGACAGTTAGGTAACATTACCATCCAGCGATTCATAACGGATCAGTTCAGTGAACTCATTCTCCAATGAGCACCTACAGATTCACCTTAGTGTCTCCACACAAGTGACTATGAGACCAGTCACCCTCATCATATGAGCAGGTGCAACCTGTACTAGTCTAACCAGATATCCGATGTCCTTCTCGAATATCCTCCGACTAGGAACAATTAAGAATATACGTTTAAAGGATATTAATCTCATTGTTTTGATCTCATCATAATTAATATCCATTGCGCATATTCATGGACTTCATAATGAAACGATAAACGAATTATACATAACGAATATAAAAGCCTTATTATTATTATCAAAGAACAAGATTGTACAAGTTATGATTGGCTTGAGGACACCCATAACTAACAACCGAGGCCTCAACTCACGTGGATGGTAATGCTCAGACTCAAACGGAGTGAATCGAATGGCCTGTGGCCGGATGGGAGTGTTGTCGGCTGGTCCTGTGACAATGCGGGGGCTGGAGGTAGATGTCATGGGGCTAGAGGCGCCCGCTCTAGGCGAGGGCGACGAGGCGGCCTTTCCTTTGAGGGCCGTCATAAGATCCTAGATTTGAGACTGATCAACCTAAGGAATTAGGCGCATGAGTTGAGCAACTTGATCATCTGCGTGAGGAGAACAAACATTTAGTGACGGGCCACCGTCGTCGGGACGATGGCTCTCACTGGCATGAACTGTAGCGACCCATGACCGGGTCGACTCCTCAAGGAGGTCATGAGGAAGAGATTCCTCATAGTCATGGGAGGTGTAGAAAGCAGCGTCCTGATTCTCATTACCATAGATTGGGTTCAAGTAAGACTCCATATTTGGAATGTGGGAATTGTAGATGCACTAAAATAAGGAAATCCTGTCCAGACTTAAGATATAACCTAACCTAAACAGACACCTGATTTCCTAAACAAACAATCCTATGCAAACAAAAGAAAGAGAAAATGTCTCACCCAAAGCAAGCAGTTGGCAATGATGATAGTTTCTTTTATTTGGTTCGAGTTTGCCTTTTAATGGATTGATCTTTTAGCAAGTTCCCTCAAAAGAAGGGTTTCCTAAAGGGGGAAGGATTCCAACTTCGGGTTTGACTAGGATTCTCACAGACTCACTAATGCATGAATCCTAAATCTAGGTGGCAACAGGTACAACTAGCTCGGCAGTCGTGTGGGAATCCATGGTCAGCGGGGACCTACGGAGGCCCTCAAGCGAGTGCTCTAGTCGGACACATGGAATATGTGGCCGAGAGAGCGGGCGTCGCCGAGGAGGACAATCCTAAACTAAAATATGGAAGTATGTATGCGCCCTATGTCCACCAGAGTGCGTGCAAAATCTAGCCTAAGACTAACAAAATAGAAATCAGGCCGACCTGCTCTCAAAAGCAGAAGGCGACAACCAGCCTGTCGCGACCAGAATCGCGACAAGAAGCTTGTCGCGTTCTTCCCCGCAGTGGACAGAGATCAGATAGGACCTAATTATGCACGAAAAATCAAACAACCCTATAGCATGGAGGACTGACAGACTTGTAAAAACATGGATCAGACACAAAACAACTCAGATCATGGGTGGAGTACTTGAAATAAACCCAAAACACAGAAATGGATGCAATCAGGAGCACTGACCTGATTGCGACGAACACACTGTCGCCTTCCAGATCGCGACGGCTACAACGTCGCCTTCTCACCCAGTGCAGCAAAACTCAAAGAAACAGTGAAATAAATGGAAAAACGTGAAAACTAAAGAATAACCACACACATGAAGGACTGAAACAAGCAGGGGAAGACAGTAACAAGCACGATAGGCACTAGAAGTCCCACTGTGATCGCCAAAAGGTGTAATCATGGGATTTACTCCCCAAATATGATGATTAAAAATAAGGAAAAGAGACTGTGATCGCCACCAAAGTAGTTGCAAAAGATGTATGATGAAGAAAAGATGTTAACTACTCTGGAAAAGGAAGAAAAAGTGCTGAAAGGAACCTGGCCTTGTGAACGCGAAAAGGAATCCGTCGTCTTGTCTTGAACACGACGAGGATGGTGCCACCTTCTAGTCCTCAGAAAGCGATGTGAAAACCGTCACCTTCAGAAGATCGCGACCCGATGTGTGTCGCCTTTCGCAACAGAAGATGAAGACTGTGGGTTCTTTCTTCCTGCTCCTCAGCCGACCAAGGGGCAAGAGCCTCATGCTTCTACTGTCTTGTACAAACCTACAAAGAACATCAAAACAACAGAACACCCATTAGGAACTCGTTTGGTGTAGAATCTATCCCAAACAAGAAGTAAACATGAAATAATTGAGAGGAACTCACATGGGGTGGGGTTTTAACCCCTTTGGGTGATTAAAAGTGGTGTGTATGGAGTGTTCTACTGTAAATCTACAAAGAAAACAGATCTAAACATGCATGTATGAAGAGAAAAATCAAGAAGAATAGGAGAGAGAAAGCGTAGATGTGAAGAAATTGCTCTGGGGGGCACTTCTTGGTCGTCTGGAGGCTGAGAGGTCTTCTAGGAACTTGAAGCTCTTTGGGAGAGGAAGAAGCAGACGCTAGCCTTGCTTTAAACCGTGCCCTATGAAGAGTATTATACCCCATTATTCTTGAATGGGCTGGGAGAGGAATAATGAGCTGGAGTCCAACTTTGGGCAAGTATACTCGAGCAAGGGGAGTCAGAACGTGGAAAGGAAGGCCTAAGGAAGGTTTCCTCTGCGTTTGGAAGGATTTGGACGCCTCTAGACCAACTAAAATACGGATTATTCATGAATAGCAAGGGTCCAAGTCTGACTAGGAAATGCCACATTGCATGGAAACTAGAACGTGACAGCCTCATGGTCGCTATCAGATCGCGACGCTTCGATATGTCGCCTTCCATAGAAGGAAGGCTTTTAAGCATTTTCTGGAGAATTTTTAGGGAATTAAAATGCCAAATAAGAACGCGACGTATCGAGATGTCGCCTTCTGAAGGAGATCGATTCAGGCTTGAAGGCAAATTAATGTGAGGAAGAACGTGACATGAAGGACATCGCCTTCGGAATGAGAACGCGACAGGGACATTGTCGCCTTCATGATCCTTCAACATATGGCTCATTCAAAGTATCTGATCTCCTTGCATAGGTATCGAATTGACGTGCGGCTTGAAGCGTTGAACTCCCAACTCAAAGAGCTACAAAATGATGATGAAGACTGATGATGTGACTAGGAAGAACCCACCAGGGCAATGAACTAATGAGAAAGACGCCATGATCGGAGAAAGCCAGCTAGGCGATGATTAGCCAACGTGGGGCGTCAATGATATGACAAGGGATTTGGCTCAACTTATGGGCCAGAAATGGGTGTCTACAGCTGGTAGACTTCCAAGAAGGTCACCCATTCTCGAACTACTCCCAACTAACCCACTTAACTTCAGAGTTATTTTGCTACTCGAGCTCTGAAAATGACTAGTCTGAGTTGTTGGTAGGCTACTAATTTTGCCCATTTAACATATTCTTGTATGGGGTGTTACACTTATGGTTTGATCCATCTTTTATACCTCTGTTCTATACACGATAGGATAGTTGGTTTTGTTTATATACTTGTTATATTCCGATGTGCATATCACATGACTGGTTTGTTTAATTGAGTCTAATCTACTCTGTGGTAAATAATTTTTTTCATTGGGCGATAACCAATTCACCCCTCCCCTCTTGGTTATTCATCGCATCCTGCACAATAAGGTGTGCTTTTCTTTGTGTGGTGAGGAAGGTCTATGGACTGCAGTCATAAGGTGTTGTTCTCTCTGGTTAGTGGAAGATCAGAGCAATCAAGCGTTGTTCCCTCCGTGATGAGGAAGGCCAATGTGACTGGGTGTGGTTCCCTCAGGTAGTAGAAGAATTGCGTGTGGGCTGTACGACAGGGTGTTTAGCCTATGGGATATTTTAGTGAAATCCTCAAGGTGTTGCTTGGGAGGCTGAGGGTGTTCAACTCTGAACCATAATAAAATTTGTGTGTTTGTTTGTTTGGCTCTTAGTTTGCAAACAATTTTGCTAACTATTTTATTTTGCTGCTAACACCGATTACACCCATTCAACCCCCCCCCGATATCCATAGCACAGTCAATAATTGGTATTAGAGTCACATTCTATGATACTTTGAAATATCTAATGATTTGAGAGATAAAGATCACGTTATGGTAATCGAGGAAGGCCATTCCATCAATTGTCCTCCATTGTTCAATGGCATTGACTATACTTATTAGAAGACTTGTATCGTTTTCTTCATTAAAGGTCACAGCCTTGATCTCTGGAGTGTAATTGACGATGCAGATCGGTTAGTAGTAAATTTTAAAGGAATTAACACTACTATTGACAAATATTTTCTTTCTCTTAATGCCAAAGTAAGGTACATATTATGTTGCCCCCTTCCTAAAGAAGAATCCAACAAAATTGTAGCATGCAAGCCAGCTCAGGAAATATGGAAGCAACTTGAGCTGCACACCTTGCAGAGCTAATGGATGAAGAAGACACCTTGTCAACATCATCCTACAAAATTGAGGAAGATGGAGGAGACTCAACATACCTCGCGCTAATGGTGAAATCCATTGGGGTACAGCTTCAAACTTCATACAGCTCTTGCTCTGACTCAGGAGGAGAAAACTCATTAGAAGATGTGTTTGATGGGTTATTTAAAAAAAATGTTATTAAATAGTTAAAAATTATAAGAATGAAAAATGGTAAAATAATAAAAGATAAAACTACTTTAGAAGAAGATAATAATGAGATTAGAAAGGAAAATGAAAATCTAAAATAGGAAATTAACTCATTCAAAATAAAATCCTGAAAAAGGAAATAGTTGAACAACATGTTAATAATATGGCTATTCATAAGCTTCAAAATGAGAACAATATTATGAGAAGAATAGTACATAAGTTCACTAGGGGAGATAAAATATTAAAAAAGAATTAGATGATCAACTCCATAATAAAAAGAAGAGAGGATTAGGTTTCATTCTGCCTAAAAGAAAAACAAAAGAACATATCCTCCTGTTTAATGGAGTCAAGATTTATAAGAAAACAACGTAAAATAATTGATCAATGTCATATACGTGTAAAATTGAAACATAATAATTGGACCTGCCCACAAAGACATAAAAAATGAATTATAAATGATATAAAAAAATCAAATGTTAACGATGGAGGATCCAAATTGAGTACCAAAAGAACAATAATTTTTCTTTCTTATTAGAGGTTTGCCTGTGCACATAGGAACAAATCTGTTGACAGCGGATGCACAAGACAAAAGAAGATGTTAAAAGAACAAATGTCTTTATCATTCACATAATCTGTGAAAGCAATCTACACACTTGGTTCATTCCACCCTCCAGATTGGGTGGGGGGGGGGGGGGGGGGGGTTGTACAAGGACCTGTACACTCCTGCTGCTCCCGGTACGAGAACACTGTTGTAATTTCGGGGCCACGTCAGGGCCACGGCGATGTTCTTATCCAAACCCAACACAAAGTACTGCGCGTGGCCCAAAGCCACCAGACCCGCCTGGATCCAGCCAACTTATCTGCGTCGACCCGTCACTTCCAACAAAAGTTGCTGACGCGGCTGGGGGGAGCATCCCACAGGGCCCAAAAAGGTCCCTTTCTCTTTACCGAGAAAAAAAACGACTCGTGTGGGCTCAGGCAGAGCGCCACGTACGGCAGGATTCGGGGACACGTGGGTCGGAACATAAAGGCTGTCAAGATGTCGTCCGCCCAAAGGATCCAAACCATTCCGCGTTGGAGCGGAGCTTACCCAATAAGATACCCGTTAACTCTTTGTGTTAATTACAAGTACGATGGAAATTTTGAGTAATGGAGTGAATAACTTTAAAAGCAAATGAATCATTTCTTAGACCACTCTTGAGTTTTATTGTCGAATAAATTTAAAGTAGGCCAATGTTGTCTAAAAAGTCTATTGGATCTAACATGGATGCGGGTTCACTCGGATCCGGCCGCACCGTTTCACAGCCCGGTATGGCTACATCATGCACGATTAAGATGTCATCCGCAGACTGAACCGGGTAGCAATATTTTCATTTCAGTAGTTTTGAACTGAAAATTGAACCGGGTAGAAAGAAGTGATACAAGCGAATCGGGCTTTTAAATTCAACCATGTACTACATTCTTATTAACACACGAAAAATATACGTAAAATGATGATTCATGATATCCCAGGCATAAAAAATATATTATCTACAGAATTTGCACTTTTACACTGGTGGGTCCTTCTTCACTTGCAAGCTGGGCTTAATCATGGGTGCTTTTGTGAGACGGCAGAGGGACTTGGTAGTAGATAGACGTACTAAGAGGAAATTTTGCTGCTGCAGGTTACGGTGGTGTCCTATTTGATCTTGGAGAAAAGTTTACTGTATTTTTTTATATATATATTTTTACATTGAACACACTATGTTAACAACATAAATATTGGTCAATAAAAAATACTCAAAGTGTATTAAAAATACATGAAAAAAATACAGCAAATGTTTCAGATGATCTTGTCATCTTTTAGTCGATTGACCTATGATTAATCAATTTGGTACAAGAAATTAAGCTGAGTGGCATGGGTATCGTCAACAGTGCTCCCGATAGGTTGACAAGGACCACATCGCAAAAATTGGAACAATCGCAAATCAAATTCACAAGAGATCTAACTTAAATCGTACCATGTTATTTAATGAGTAACGAGTATCACTCTTATAAAGAGTGGATGCATGTCGCGATTTTATGCGTCTGCTGCGGGCCTCGTGAAACATTCAAAGCTTTCTCATCGGGCCTCAATTGTTGGGCCCCACCACTGTTGGGGGCATCCAAGATTAGCTGTACAATCACAAAACTGATGGCACAGCCAATGTCTCTCGCACTCTTTTTTAACAATGTCGAAAATAGAAAAATTATTAACAGACCTGTTTCGTTTGGACACAAGATTTCCCTAGATTATGCTATATTATTCGTTACTTAATTTCTTACTTTTTTTTAATCGGTAATTAACTTAATTTCCTACTTCTGTTGTACCTTTGATGCACATCTTATCATCGAAAGCAAGAGCTAGGAATCCCTATAGAGAGAGGCAGATCACCAGGTAATCTATATTGCTATCACGTCCTCCGTAAGTTGCTACAGTCCCTCTCAATTTGTTTTCCTCTGTCTTTTCGTTTACAACACTTGAATGAACCTAAAGTTATCGGTGCCCCAAGCTGTAGGTAAACCCCACCCTCCCATGTGAAATCAATAAAGTCAGAATCCACGTGCATGTTGAACTGATGTACACTTCGGTAGCAACTTTTAGAACCCGGGGTTTAGGGTTTAGCGTTTAGATGCACATTTAAACCTACGTTCTCACTCTTCATTTCTCCTCTCTCAATCAACTTATCTATAAAAATAATAATTTATGTAACTTTGGGTTAAGATATCTAAATGTAATTTAACCACTAGAACAACATATTTTACTTAGAGACATTATGACAGATAAGATAGTGAATCCCTAAACCCTAAATCTTGAATATATGTTCGCAAAAGCTATCCAACTTCATAACCCTATTAGTACCCAAGAGAAGCCACTAGCAATGTGGGAAGAAATTATTAAAGTACCTTTCTAGCAACAACCACCTTTGTTCATGGACGTTTTTAACCAGCCCTACACAAAAATTGCATTGCTCTGTTCTAGTCCTTTGACTCTATATTGAAGAAGACATCCAAAGCCTATTTTCCTTCTCGTCTCCATTCAAAGCCTATTTTTTTATATATAGATGAATTAACTAAGGGACACTAGAAGCACGCAACTCACCTCAGGGAGGTGGAATGTTACTCAATCCACCAGCGTTCCCACAGGCTGCAAATTTTATTAAAATAGAATAAACAACATACACGTCATTGGGGCATACCCATGTTTATGTGAGATGTCCTAATTGACGAACATGTGTCTGTCTAAAACAAATGGTCCTCTATAGATCGTTGGATCGTTGGCAGATTGAATCTAGTATTAAAAAAAATCTACAGCAGCTCGTGTCGCATGCAAAAATAGCAAGACTATTTGCCTTCTAATTTCCCTGGTTGTAGATGTGTGTGACTACAAGAGAAGATAAGAAAGAAGTGACAATAGTTCCTGCTTGATGGACTAGAGATGCGATGGTATAGACGAATTGTAACACCCTATATAAGAATATGTTAAATAGACTAAATAAGTAAACTACCAACAACTCTTAATAGTCATTTTCGGAGCTCGAGCAGGAAAAAAATTCTGAAGTTAATCATACTCAATTGAGGAAAGTCTCAGAATGGTGATATTTTTGGGAAGTATACCAACAAGCATAGTTGTTAGGCTACTTTGCTGGTTGGGTCGTCACAAGTGGTATCAGAGTCTTACCCAGCGGAAAGTGCAGGAACTAAGTGCAACATAGGGCAAAATACTACAGTGTGGGAGCCACCTCTTGAGGCCATAATGATGTAAAGTGCTACATAGTGGGAGCCACGTCTTGAGCTTGTGGGGACCACCTCTAGAATCCTACTTACTTGGGGTTTGACTATGTGCTATATGTGCCTAGTGATGAGAACGTCACTTATGTAAGAGGGATAGATTGCAACACCCCACATAAGAATATGTTAAATAGACGAAATCAGTAAACTACAAACAACTTGAACTAGTAATTTTCAAATTTGAGTAAGAAAAGAACTCTGAAGTTAATTATATTTAGTTGGGGGAAGTCCAAGATAGGTGACCTTTCTAAAAAGTCTATCAACAAGCACAATTGTTAGACCAATTTGTTGGTTGGATCATCACAAGTGGTATCAGAGCCTTACACAATCGAAAGTGCATGAACTAAGTGTCACACAGGGCAAAGTGCGATGCTATGAGAGCCACCTCTTGAAGCCATAATAGTGCAAAGTGCTACATAGCAGGAGCCACCTCTTGAGCCTGTGGGGGCTGTAGAAATCGCTTTTCGTCTTTGAAGAACTCCAAGCATCCACAAAGAAATGGGGGGAAAATAGTGGAAAAATAAATAATGGATGGAGCACTACTCCTCGATGTGATCGTGATCACCAGACACACGAGGGGTGTCGAAGGAGTAGTGCTCCATTCATTTTTTATTTTCCATCTATGTTTTCCCCATTTCTTTGTGAATGCTTGGAGTTCTTCAAAGATGAAAAGTAACTTTTACAAATTAGCGATCATGGTGGAATTTCTTTTGCTTTCTTTTATTGATTACGCATCTCTCCTCATGCCCCGCATAGCAATCTCCTCTTGGCACCCTCGCATGCCCCTCCTTCTTTTCCTCCTTTTCCTTTCTCCCTTATGATTAGCAAATTTTAGACTCCCAAAAAATTTTGAGAAATAAAAAAAATGATGAGTTGATCTGTGTTATTTATATGAGATTGTGTTGTCTTCTTCTTGCCTTAATAACCTGTTGAAAAGCATGCTTGTGATGTGTTGATCTCTTTGTATATTCCCTATTTTCTGCTCATTTTTTGGTTCTCGAGTTGCCTTTAGAATCATGACGTGTTCAGCAGTCATGTTTCATCTCTGTATCACGACCAGTTGATCAGTTGCGATTTTCTTCTATTTCTGCGATAGCTTAAGCTATCATGATTCTGTCTGCAATGCGCTCCATAGGGACCGGTTGAGATTCTGACAGCCTCTTGGGGCTCTCAGATCCATGACCAGGTGACTGGACTCGTTTCATCTGTTGATTCGTGGCGGCTAAACCCATCGTGCTTTTGACTACAGACAGAGTGCGACTTCCTCTGTCATCCAGAATATTCTACATTTAGTTGATGCATTTATGACATATTTTGGTCGGGGGACCTCCCTCCCTCACTCCCTAGACTCCACACATCTTCTTGGTAAGGGAGACCTCTCCTTTAGGCATTCTGTCTCATTGAAATAGGGGACCCTTAACCAAGACCTCCATAAGTCTCCGTATCCCATGGATTCCCTCACGGCGGACCGAGCAGGTTGTATCAATATGAAGTCCCGAGTTAGATCTCCTATTACGTGGTGAGTTTGTGACTTTAGTTGTACCCCGAAGAAGCCAAATCCACACAACTAGGATCTTCTCTAGAGTGGCATAAAGTTCTTTCAATCTATTTAATTCAATTTGAAACTCCCAAAATTAAGCGTAAGCATCATAACTTGTGTGCCTAATCTTTGTTAAGAACTATATTGATTGATTCACATATATGTTCTAATTGTGTCGTTGCTTGATTGTTAAAATGGACCCATATCATCATGTCAATTTTATGTGGACTATGAGTATAGTGTTAGTGACTATTCAATCCTATCTCATGTCCGTCCATCTCACTACCGTGAGGAACAAACTTCCACTTCTTATGGTTATGTACACACACCACGCATTAACCAATCTGATATCCACTCCAATTTAACTCCAATCAAAATCCGGAGAGAGCCTTCTCCCCACCACAATTCAAATGTCCAAGATATCCTGAATGCATTAGAACAACTGACCTCTCAACAACTCAATGTCATTCAATCTTTGGTTGAGGGTGTAACTCCTTCTCCTTCACTTTCTTCCAAAAGGTAGACAAATTTGTATATTATGATGGCTTTACCATCTCCTCCTTCTCCACATCCATCACTTCTGCCCTTGGCCATTTTAGCTCCTATGCTCCAATCCATATGGGACAACCCTTGGAAGCCCCACTCCTTCACGGCCTCCCTCTTGTACAAATTTTTCTGCCCAGTGGCAATCCACATTAACTCAACAAGCTCTTCTCACAAAATTGAATCAAATGGAGAGACAAATCCATGAAATCTCCAATTCCAAGGGTAACCCTGTTGCCGTCATGCCGGCTCTCCCCAAATTTCATATACATCATTCAGAGATGTCATTGCACTGACTGTACAATGGCACGAGCAATCCCCGCATTCATGTGAAAGAATTTCTCTATGAGTCCTCACATTGGCATCGTGGCCCCTTTATCTTGGCATTCTTATTTAGAAAATCTCTTGATGGATCTACACTTGAATGGTTCTACTAATTAGAGCCAAGCGAGGCAGTGGACTTTCATTTATTACACAAGAAATTCTTACAAATATATAAAAATTGTGTCAGCCCATCTCTCTCCATCATGGATCTAGCATCTGAGAACATGAGGTTTGATGAAGAATTCATTTAGTTTGCTGACTGTTGGAGGTCAATGGCCTTAAGATTGCAACATGTGCTCTTAGAATCAAAGCATATCAAACTCATTATTTGAAACTCTACTCCAAGATTCAAGCATATCTTGGCCATGAACAAGATCAACACAATGGAAGAACTCTATGAAAGGGGATGTTACATCTAGGCACACCTGATGGACTCCCCAATCATGAATTTATTTAAACAAGATGGTTCGAGGTTTGATGGATCAGTGGACTCCATCCACTATCCATGTCACCAAACATCGATTCTACATTACCCTCCACATACACCATTGTGGAGGCTTTTTCTTATTTTGGCCGGAACCCGTTGGGCCTACACTTGAGAGGGAAGAAGACGGTCGCCAGTAGCGGACGAAGATCTGCAAAACCAGAACAGGATCAGGGGGGCCTGGTTGAAGAACCGGGGAGAACCCTTCGATGCCAAAGTCAGTAAAGAACATGAGAGGAAGGGGTTCTCATGTGTGAAGCACAGGGCTTGTGTGAGCAAGGGTGCCTTGGATCACGTACCGTTGCATGGAGGCTTACTGGTGTCTTTTATAGGCTGGAGTGCCGAGGGAGAGGGACAGAACGTCCCTGATCAATGCCGCAAAGGGCGCGCCTGTTAGCGTCCTCCACGAGGGGGGGGGGGGGGTTACGCGTTGAGCGCCTGTTGAGGAGCTGGGTAGTTAACGCACCACTTGATCGTGGGGCGCGTGTGGCGTAGCCGTTGTAACTGCCGTAAGGTGATGAAGGTCCGCTCGGATTCATCCTGGGAGGAAGGTACCGAGTAGGTAGCCTACTAGGTGAGGCAGACCTGCTGCTCGGTAGTCAAGCCTACTGCTCGGCACCTGGTGCCCGGAGGCGTGGCTTGCTACCGGATGCCTGATGCAAGGAAGTGTTGTTCGTTCCGAAGGGGTTTTCGGCGCAAGCCGAGCAGACCCTGCTCGGAAGGAAGGGCCTTTGTCCGATCAGGCTGTGAGGCTCCCGGAGGTGGCTTTTGGGTCCCGCTAGTGTCTGAATGCAGGAACCGGACTCGGATCCTTGAAGCTACTCCTGAAAACGTCGTGGCGCCTTGCGATAGGGCCACGTCCACTTGCCTAACTGGGCTAGGCCATGATGGGCCCAGTGCACGATGGTGGCTAGAAAGAGCCACCACACTTGCCCCCCACGCTCTCAAGCTGTTCGAGAACCGGAGCGATTGGGAGCGGCGGCTTGCCAGGACGTCATCTCCGTTTTAAATGCGGTATCATCCTCGGAGATCCGAATGGCTGCATGGCGGCATGGTTTGGGGGTTTCCCTCGAACACAAAGTTTTTATGATGAGTGCGGGGGTCGTGTCGAGCCACGGACGCCGTGCGCTCTAGACGAACGGTCACCAGCGATGCACCGGAGAAGTGACTTAGAGCGGGGGAAGCACCGCTTCTGGCCCGCTTCGAATTTCGTGCCCTTATTTCCTTATAAGGGAGGAGAGGGGCGAAGGCGGGAGCCACACCTTCGAAATCTCTCAGAGTTTCCACATTTCAAAGCCTTCGTGCCCCCTTCAAGCTCTCAGTCGTCTTCTTCCTCGCACCTTCTTCTATTCGCTGTTCCCTTCTGCAACTTACGGCGATGGCAAGCAAGGGGAAGGCAGTTACGGTCGCCGGGGAGAGTGGAGTCACCGTCTCTGCGGCTCGCGGGCCGCGATGCTGCCACTACAGCGGGCTCCGGGAGCGCTTTCGCATCGGGGACGAATACGAGATCATCGACGCGAAGGAAGGAGAATCATACCTGGTGAACAAACCAGGTTGCCTTCCCCTCTCCATGGATCATATGGAAGTGGGACTCCGGCTGCCGTTGCCGGAGGTGGCGAAGGCACTGCTGAACCGGTGGGGAGTTTCCCCGATCCAAATGACACCAAACACGTGGAGATATATCTGCATCTTCGGCATCATTTGCAGAATCAAGCAGATCCAAGGCTCGGCGGATGTGTTCCGAGCACATTTTAAGCTTTCTGCTTCGCGGTCGTCGGGGGCGGATCTCTACTACGCCAAGCACCGAACGGACAGGATGCACATACAACTGTCCGGCAAATATTCCAACAACAAAGGTTGGATGGATAGGTTGTTCTTTGTCCAGCGTCGGGACGGTGCAGAGTGGGGGTTCCCCACCGTTATCCGATCAGAAGGACAGCTTCCCCAAGCTGATCTAAGATGAGGCGAGGGCCTCAGATAGCCTGCTCCGGGCCGGCGTGAGGAATGGAGAGGGCTACTTGACAGAGTTCTCGCTTGTTCGGCATGGTCTGAGCAACCATGGAGTAAGTGCTCGAACTTGTTTTGTTGTGCACTGGTTCAGTAACTGTGTTCTAACAACATCCTCCTTTTTGCAGCCGCTATAGAGTTGGAAGCCACGAGGGATCAAGAGGCGAACGAGGATTTTGCTGAACAGATCCCTGTTATAGCCCACATGGTATACGAGGACGACGACGTCGCTGCTGTTGTCCAGGTCCCCTCAGCTGTGAGGGTTGGTACTGCGGTAACGACCGCATTGGTGGCGCCTTCACCTGCTAAGGGACGCCTGGAAAGCACAAGGGTCCCTGAGAAGGGGCCCAAAAAAATTCGTTTGAAGAAGAAGGCCACCATCAAGGTGGTTTCAGCAGTAGCTCGGCCTTCGTTAGAGGAGGGCAAAGGGGCGACCCGGCCTTCCGCCGTTGTGAAGAAGAGGCCGACGCTGCTCGACGAGGGCGCGGAGGATGCAGACCAGCTCTGTGCTCGGAAGAAGAAGAGGCTGGTCCGTGCTGCCCTCAATAGAGTGAGGAGGGGACCGAAGAGGAGGCCGATGAGGCGCAGCTGCTACTACGCAAGAAGCGCAAGGCCGCTGGGTCGGCCAAACAGGAAGCACCACGGATGCCCCTCGTGGTCCATCCTGAGGTTGCGCAGAGGATGGCGACCGAGCTCGGGCTCGTCGTGGTAAGCGACGGGTCAGAGAGCTCTACTGAAGAGCAGAGGGAAGTGTCCGCGTTGCCGGGCCCCAGCAAGGCCACGAATAAGAAGTTGCTCGAACAGCGGCATCGAGCACAGGAGGCGCCGAACAGGATGCTGCTGGCGATGCTGTAGAGACCTTTGCTCGAAGGGGCGAAGGTAATGAAGAAACCTCCATTGCGAGAGAGGGGACCTCTCCGTGCCTCGAGGTGCCAGAGAAGGATGTTCCTGAGGAGGCGGCTGCTTCGGCTACGGGGGCTACTCCTACCAGGGAGATGCCGGCCCCAAAGAAGGAAGTCGTTGAAGTTGCCGTGGCCCCCCTGCCCCCCACAAAAATGGTTGCGGTAGTGGAGACACCGTCAACCACTTTAGTCTCCACGGATGTTGGAGAAGCCGCACAAGGGGCCAAGGAGATGGCCTTGGTGGCAGAGGGCCGCAGGGAGGTTGCTGATGCTGCTGCTGAGCCCGCTAGGAGGGCGGAAATCTCCAACGAGCGACCAGATGCCACTGAGGAGGCCGTCAGACCTCTGTCCGCAGTACTGAAGGGGAAGTCATCCGAGCTCCCCTCGTAGGCGATGCTGGAAGCCACGCTGGGAAGGCTTGGGAGCGATGCTTCAAGGGTTCTGCCCCCGTGCCCGTCTGCATCGTACCTGGATAGGATGGCGCGGTGTCAAGACCTGAGCCCAGAGAAGACCCCCGAGCACTCCAGTGTGGCCTACCGCCCAGGGCACCTCTCCGAACACAACGAAGACGACAACGTCGATGTGGGAGCGTTGGTGGATGACATCACGAGCTCGATGGTGCTTTTGAAGAAGCTCGCCTTGCGTGCCCAAAATCAAAAGCAGATGTGGGAGACAGAAATGGCCTTCTGCAACGATCTGGTCACCAAGCACCGGGCTCGCGAGGCCGAACTACTAAAGGAGGTGAAAAGCCTCCAACATGCCCTCCAAGTGTCTGAGCTCAACCTGACCGTCGCCGAGCTGAAAAATAGGCAATTGCGAAGGTGTTAGCCGAAGCCAGGGCTCAAGGAGTGGCGGAGTACAAAGAAGGTCCTGACTTCAAAAGGACCTAGAGCAGTTCGGGGCCATTCTTACAAGGTGGGCCTCGAAGCCAGAAAGGAGTTCGGGGAGAAGCTTGCATGGACAGAGCGTGCCCGAGAAGCTTTCGAGGCTACTGTAGGGGAGTTCCGGCGTCGTACCCAGGATGCACATTTGGACGGAGTGCACTTTGCCCAATTCCAGTCAGGGCGAATGCCTCCTGCAGACGATGGCACCGGTACCTCCAAGCAGGCCCCTTGAATATCCTTTCCTTTTTGTTTGGCAGCTCAGCCAAGCGAGCTTTTGTATAAAATCTGAATAGATCTATCTTTTTTCAAAAAAAATTGCTTCGCTTTTTCTATCTCCTTACCTTGTAAGTTTTCTGTCCGAACTTGAATTCGTTGGTCATTTGGGAGTGTTCGCAATTACCGCACAGGTTGTTATGAACTGCGGGTGTTTGCGGAACATCTTCATACTATGAGATGTCGTTACATCCTTGTAAACTAAAGGTATAATGATGTTTCGGACTTCGTCACTAGCCGGCCAGAAGAACTGGTAGGAGCGAAGTAGGATGCCGAACAGAAGGCTTTTATAAATAGTAAGCCTTCAAATTAGATACATACCAGGTTCTGGGTATGGCCCCGCCACTAGGAGTAGTTAGCTTGTAAGAGCCTTTTCCAAGGACCTGGATGACCTGATAAGGTCCTTCCCACTTGGGGGCAAGTTTGCCGACTGCTCTTCGGGGATCCGATACTGAGCAGCGGCAAAGAACAAGGTCACCTTCAAAGAAGCGCGTTTCCCATACTCGGGAGTTATAATACTGCGCAAGGCGTTGTTGATAAGAAACTAGTCTGATGCTGGCGTCGTTTTGGCGTTCGCCAAGAATGTCTAGGTTTTCCCTGAGCGGGCGATTATTGGCAGTCTTGTTGAAGTGAGTTGTCCGGAGAGTGGGGAGAGCCACTTCCAGAGGTACAACGGCCTCTGTACCATAGGCCAAATGGAAAGGGGTCTCCCCTGTGGCTACCCGAGCAGTTGTTCGGTGACACCACAACACATTAGGGAGCTCGTCAATCAACTACTACCAGCAGCTTCGACTCTCGTGTGGATCCCGTGCAGCAACGTACAGTTGGCGTTTACGACCAAACCGTTGGCCTAAGGATGTGCCACGGAGTTGAAGTGGTTGTAGATGCCAAGTTTGGCGCACTTCTGCTTGAAGAAGGTGCTATTGAACTGCTTCCCGTTGTCGGAGGTAATCACTCTTGGATGCCAAACCTGCAGAGGAGGTTCTTCCGAACGAACTTCCATGCGGCTTGTTCGGTGATTGTGGTAACGGGTTCTGCTTCGACCCACTTGGTAAAGTAGTCGATGGCCACGAACAAGAACTTCTTCCGACCCTGGGCCTCTAGGATGGGACCCAGTATATCAATGTCCCACCTAGCAAAAGGGCGAGGCTCAAACAACGTATGAATTTGCTCGACCGGTTGCTTAATGAGCTGTCCGAACTTCAAGCATTCTGGGCACCTTCTGAAAAAAGACATACAGTCCTTTTACAGAGAGGGCTACCAGAATCCTGCTCGGATGATGCTACGTGCCAGCGTTCTGCCCCCCCAAGTGGCTTCCGCACGACCCCTCAAGAACCTCTTCGGTAGCCGCAAGGGCCTCTTCATGGCTGAGACACCGTAAGAGGGGTCTTGAAAGGGACCGTCGATAGAGCTTGCCTTCTATGAGGGTGAATCGCTGAGAACGTAGTCTGATCTTTCGAGATTCGCCCTACTCAGGGGGAAGCTCGCCTCGAGCAGATAGGCCAAGAGAGGGTCCACCCAGTTCGGAGCTGGAGGGTCAGACCCAATGGCTGCTACATCCACTTCAGTGCTCAGTGCAGCGAGCTCTTCAATGAATACGGAGCGAGAAGGGGTGATGTCACCTGAAGACGCCAGCTTGGCAAGTGCATCGGCTCGCGCATTTTGCTCCCGTGGAACGTGTATGACTTCGAAGTAGAGGAGGCCTTCTGCTCGGCTCTTGACCTATTGAAGGTACTGTTGGCCCTTCTGGTACGGCAGCAAGGTAACCTAGAGGGGGGTGAATAGGTTTTTTTGAAATCTGAAATCAAAACGTGAACACTTAAAAGTTTGGTTAGTGTTAGTGCGATGAAGAGTGGCAGTGCGGAAGCAAAAGAACAATCACACAAAGGACACAGGAGATTTATCCTGGTTCGGCCCTTCCCACATGGAAGTCCTACGTCCAGTCCCCAAGCAACCTCTTGGGATTTCACTAACCAAGGGTACAGTCCCCCTCAAGGACACTACAACACCCAGCACCCCAGCTGATCTTCTTCTCTTTTCCGGGCAAGAAGGCAGCTCACTTCTTTTCTAGGCTCTGAAGCAAACCTACTGGTATAAACCCCAGTGCGGTTCTGCTAGACACAAACCCCTAGCTGGGTTACACACTGTATACAGTCCTACAGCTGGACAGAAATCTTTCTTAGAAAAGAAAGATCAGACTGAGAGCTATTACAAGATGAACACTCAGGACTTAGCTCACAGTCACAGACTCTCCCCCAAGATTACAATGAGCACAGGGAGAAAATGAAGAGAGAAGAAAGGAAGCTTGAAAGCTCGAATGCTTCAAATGCTCGAACACTTCTTCTTGGGCTCAGGCTCTTTCTCTCTTTTCCTTTGAGTGTATTCGGAGTTCAGGTTCCTCACTGGTTGTACACTCCTTCAAAGATCTTCAGAAAAGCTCTCTTGATCTTCAGCATTGCTTCATCTTTTATATGCGAGGCTTTGAATAGATCCGTTGAAGAGATCCGTTGGAGTTCTAGCCATTGCTCTTCATTTGTCTTAATCAACCTTTGGTGGTCTTTGAGATCTGTGAGCATGGAGCAGTGTGTTAGCACAAAATAGTGTTTACACAATAACAGTGCACACTGCTGTATTTCTCTTAACATGCTAAAACTGATAGGTCAAAGATCTTTTCTGACAAAGCTCTGAAACAAGCATGCAGCTTATCTGTCAGAAGATATTTTGACTTTTCATTAGGTGCCAAACATATTTAAAACATCTGAATATAAAGGAATCGATATTTACATGAAGTCGATGTTTGGACAAAATCGATGTTCAATCATAAGTAAATCGATGTGAGAAGCAAATAGTTATGATCAATAAAGAAGTCGATGTGATCACTTATGAAATCGTTACGAGACCCAAATCGATGTGAAACTTATCAAATCGTTATGAGAATGAAATCGATATGAGGGTAAATTGTTGTGGCTATAAAAGGAATCGTTCTGAGATTAATTTCTTAACAAATCGTTATGGCCACTTAAGAAATCGTTCTGAGATCGATTTCTTAACAAATCGTTATGGCCACTTAGCGAATCGATATGAGAGTCACTTATCGAATCCTTATGAGAGCGAATCGTTATGAGATCGATTTCTTAAGAGAGTAAATCCTTATGAGATCGATTCTTTAAGAGAGTGAGTCTTTATAGCACTTGTGAACTGAAATCAATGTATATTGAATAGACATCGATTTATCGTTTTAGTGCAAATCACATGGCAATAATGTCATAAATTTATATTTATTAGAAAATCATGATATTTAATTTATTATTAGAAAATCATGGTATTAAATATATTTAATATTCAATTAATCACATAAATTTATATTTATTAAGAAAAACATGATATTAAATATTATAATAATAATTAATTAAACATAAATTTTGTTATCACCAAAATAAGGGGTAAAATATAGGAGTGGTTCAACAATCTCCCCCTTTTTGGTGATGACAAAATTTATGAGAATTTTCTGACAAAAATATATAAAGCATAGAAAAATACAGAAAATTCACAGATAATGCATACCATGCATACTCTCCCCCTTTTTGTCACAAACCAAAAAGGAAGGTTCTTACCATTGCATTCTCTCCCCTTTGTGAAAGAAATTCTTACCATTGAGGGGTTCAACAATGATTGACATAAATAAATAACTCCCCCTTAGTCTGTGCTCCCCCTGAATGAGAGACTCCACCTGAATGAAACTTGCAAATAATTGTTAGTAATAAAGACCAATTCAATTTTTGTGACTACTCTTTCTTCAGATGTGATTTGAATGAAGAGTTTGCAGTCACTTCTGCCTTGAGCATCCTTGGTTTTTGATTCTCCAAGGCTAACCTGCAAATAAATTACTCAAAGGTAGGTACCCAAATCATTTTGGGTCCTTGATGGTTAGATGCATGAAAATATCATTTAGGGATCCAAACTAAGTGCCTTGTTGTGTAGGTGTTTACAGTGTGTCCTAGTTTATTGCAATGAGAACAACAATGAATATAGATTGTTTTGTTGTTCTTATTTTCTTTGTGCTGAGTTTTAGAACGTGATTTCTGTAAACTTTTTCTTTTATAGGGACCTTTTCTGAGTCATTTTGGTTGCTTGTACAAATTTTGGTAATGGATACTGTTCAGAGGTTATAACTTGTTTTCCTTTTCAGATGGTTTGTATCCAGGCCTTGCTTGTTATTTCTAGGTTTTGACCCTTTTAAACATAGAGCTAAAGAAGTTTTTCATTTTGTTAATTTTCTAACTGATTCTTTTATGTAGAGATTTTCTTCAGTTAGAGTTTTAATTTTTCTTCTAACTCTAACTGTTCATGTTTTTTCTTTTCAAATCTTCATTCAAAAGATGATTATTTTCTTTACAATCTTTTAATTGTCTTTCTAATTGCTCCATTTCTGATGTGAGATCAGAATTAGTATTTTCCAAATAGGTAAAGTTGTTCTTGAGATTTTTTAGTTCTTTTACAATAACCTTGTGTTTATCATAAAGTTCATTAAAAACATGATCTAAATCTTCAGATTCTGATCCTGAATCTGTGAAAGAATCAAAAGATGAGTTATGATGTACCTCATCTAGTCCTACCATGAGGGCTAGATTTACCTGCTCTTTCTCTGATTCCGAGCTTGATGATTCTGAGCTTATGACCTCATCATTTTCACAAGCAGCCTCCATGCCTCTTCTTTTAAATTCTTGTGCTGCTTCTTGGGCTTCTCGGTTTGACTAGTCTTCTTGAGTCTTCGACAATCCGGTCTCAGATGCCCAAGTTTTCTGCATTCATAGCAGACTGGTTCTTTCTCCTTTTTCTTCTTTCTTTGGATCTTCTTGATCTGTTTTTTCTTCTTCTTTAAAATCTTCTGAAGCTTGTACAATACTTCATCAGCATCATTATCTTCAGAATCTGCATTTTGGGAACTAGAAGAGGAAGAGGTGGAAGGAGCAACTACAACCTTAAAGGCATCAGTACATTTCTTCTTAGATGAGCTTTCAGACAATCACTCCATATTTATTTCATGTGCCATGAGAGAACCTATTAAATTATCAATCGACAATTTGGTTAAATCATGGGCCTCTTCAATAGCAGTTACTTTAGGTGTCCATGAAATAGTTAAGGACCTAAGTAATTTCTAACGGTTTCTTCATTAGAAAGAATTTTTCCAAGAGAATTTAAACCTACTACTATGCTTGAAAATCTATTATACATAGTAGTGATATTTTCGTTTTGAACAATTTTAAATTGTTCGTATTGTGAAACAAGAATATCTATCCTAGTTTATTTCACTTTATCTATTCCTTCATAAGTTATCTGCAGCTTATCCCATATTTCTTTGGCAGATTAACAAGCAGATACTCTACTAAATTCCTTTTTGGATAAGGCACAACATAAATAGTTCTTAGCTTTAAAGTTTAGAGATAATTTATGCTTATCTGCTGCTGTAATAGCAGTAGTGCCTTCAGCAGGAACAATAACAAAATCACCTACCTCAATTACCCGCCACATATCAAAGTCTGTGCCTCGAAAGAAGCATTCCATTCTCATCTTCCAATATTGATAGTCTTCTCCGTCGAAGAATGGAGGTCTGGTGACTGATTGACCTTCAGCATATCCTTGAGCTGCCATTGATCTTTGCTCTAAGATCATTGAATCTTCTTGAAAGTTCAAAGACCGCTCTGATACCACTTGTTGGCAGTTTTGGTACGGCAGCAAGGTAACCTAGAGGGGGGGTGAATGGGTTTTTCTGAAATCTGAAGTCAAACGTGAACACTTAAAAGTTTGGTTAGTATTAGTGTGATGAAGAGTGGCAGTGCGGAAGCAAAAGAACAATCACACAAAGGACACAGGAGATTTATCCTGGTTCGGCCCTTCCCACATGGAAATCCTACGTCCAGTCCCCAAGCAACCTCTTGGGACTTCACTAACCAAGGGTACAGTCCCCCTCAAGGACACTACAACACCCAGCACCCCAGCTGGTCTTCTTCTCTTTCCCGGGCAAGAAGGTACCCACTGCTTTTCTAGGCTCAGAAGCAAACCTACTGGTATAAACCCCAGTGCGGTTTGCTAGACACAAACCCCTAGCTGGGTTACACACTGTATACAGTCATACAGCTGGACAAAAATCTTTCTTAGAAAAGAAATATCAGACTGAGAGCTATTACAAGATGAACACTCAGGACTTAGCTCACAGTCACAGACTCTCCCCCAAGATTACAATGAGCACAGGGAGAAAATGAAGAGAGAAGAAAGGAATCTTGAAAGCTCGAATGCTTCAATGCTCGAACACTTCTCTTGGCTCAGGCCTCTTTCTCTCATTTCCTTTGAGTGTATTCGGAGTTCAGGTTCCTCACTGGTTGTACACTCCTTCAAAGATCTTCAGAAAAGCTCTCTTGATCTTCAGTCTGTTTTCATCTTTTATATGCGAGGCTTTGAATAGATCTGTTGAAGAGATCTGTTGGAGTTCTAGCCGTTTCTCTTCATTTGTCTTAATCAACCTTTGGTGGTCTTTGAGATTTGTGAGCATGGAGCAGTGTGTTAGCACAAAAATAGTTTTACACGATAACAGTGCACACTGCTGTATTTCTCTTAACATGCTAACTGATAGGTCAAAGATCTTTTCTGACAAGCTCTAAAACAAGCATGCAGCTTTATCTGTCAGAAGATATTTTGACTTTTCATTAGGCGCCAAACATATTTAAAACATCTGAATATAAAGGAAATCGATGTTTACATGAAGTCGATGTTTGGACAGAATCGATGTTCAATCATAGCAAATCGATGTGAGAAGCAAATCGTTATGATCAATAAAGAAGTTGATGTGATCACTTATGAAATCGTTACGAGACCCAAATCAATGTGAAACTTATCAAATCGTTATGAGAACGAAATCGATATGAGGGCAAATGGTTGTGGCTATAAAAGGAATCATTCTGAGATTGATTTCTTAACAAATCGTTATGGCCACTTAAGAATTGTTCTGAGATCGATTTCATAACAAATCGTTATGGCCACTTAGCGAATCGATATGAGAGTCACTTATCGAATCCTTATGAGAGCGAATCGTTGTGAGAGCGAATCGTTATGAGATCGATTTCTTAAGAGAGTGAATCCTTATGAGATCGATTCTTAAGAGAGTGAATCCTTATAGCACTTTGTGAACTGAAAGCGATGTATATTGAATGGACATCGATTTATCGTTTTAGAGCAAATCACATGGCAATAATGTCATAAATTTATATTTATTAGAAAAATCATGATATTTAATTTATTATTAGAAAAATCATGGTATTAAATATATTTAATATTTAATTAATAACATAAATTTATATTTATTAAGAAAAACATGATATTAAATATTTTAATAATATCAATTAAACATAAATTTTGTTATCACCAAAATAAAGGGTAAAATATAGGAGTGGTTCAACAGGTACTGGGCCATTCGCGGCTCCCTTGCTTCGAACTGTCCGTTCACCTGGCCGGCAACCAATTGGGAGTCACTGAAGGCCCTGAGTCGAAGGGCTCCGAGGTGCCTCGCCATTCGGATTCCGGACAGTAGCGCTTCGTATTCAGACACATTGTTGGAGGCCGCAAAGCGAAACCGAAGGGCATATTGGAACTCTAAACCCTCCGAAGAGGTGAGGACCAGGCCAGCTCCGCTCCCTGTGACACACGAGGATCCATCGACGTAGAGCTCCCATGGGGGCTCGTCGGCCAATGGAGGATCCTGCTTGGTAGGGAGGGTACATTCTGCGAAGAATCCACTAATGCTTTCTCTTTAATGGCCGTCCTTGGATGGTAGCTGATATCGAATTCGCCTAGCTCGATGGCCCATTTAATGAGCCGGCCGGAAGCTTCCGGTCGCTGCAGAATAGATTTCAGTGGCTGATCAATGATAACCATTATTGAGTGGGCCTGAAAGTAGGGCTTGAGCTTCCGGGCAGCCGTGACTAGAGCAAGGGCGAGTTTTTCTGCTCGGGGGTACCTCCTTTCAGCTTCTTGAAGGACCCTGTTGATGTAGTAAATGGGACTCTAGGCCTCTCCCTCCTCTCTGATCAACAATGCGCTGATGGAGTGCTCGGTAACCGAAAGGTATACGAACAAGGGCTCCCCGAGCACAGGTTTCGAGAGAACAGGTGGGGCTGCGAGATAGGCCTTCAACTCCGTGAAGGCGACCTCACAGTCCTCAGTCCACCGTACATGCCCCCCTTGCCGTGAAGAGCCTCTAGGTCCTCGCAGCAATTTGAAGAAGTTGAAGCTCCTCTCTGCTGCTCGGGACATGAACCGGTTGAGTGCGGCTAGCCGTCCAGTTAGACGTTGGACGTCGCGTACCGTTTTTGGGCTGCTCATTTTAAGTGTTGCTTGGATCTTCTCAGGGTTGGCCTCTATTCCTCTATTTGAAATGAGGAAGTCGAGGAACTTCCCTGAGCGTACTCCAAACGCACACTTGGCTGGGTTGAGCTTCATATTGTACCTTTGCAAAGTTGCGAAGGTCTCTTCGAGGTCAGAGATGTGGTCGGTGCTCGGAAGCATTTTGACCAACATGTCGTTGACGTAGACCTCCATATTGCGCCCAATTTGCTGCTCGAACATCTTATTGACCAATCGTTGGTATGTTGCGCCTGCATTTTTCAGACCAAAGGGCATCCTGGTGAAATAGTATAACCCCAAGTTTGTAACAAACATGGTGGCATCCTGATCCAGAGGATGCATACTGATCTGGTGATACCCAGAGTAGGCATCCAAGAAGCTGAGGAGCTCGTGCCCGATGTAGCATCTACTAGCTGATCGATGCAGTGGGAAATTATCCTTGGGCGTCGCTTTGTTAAGGTCCTTGTAATCCACACATACGCTCCATTCCAGTGTCTTTGCGTACGAGGACCACGTTGGAGATCCATCTTGGGTATTGGGCTTCCCGAGGAGCCCAACTGCTCGGCTTTTGACAACGTGATCACGGATCACGGTTTGCTGCTCTTGGTTGACGGGTCGCCTCCTTTGCTGAACCAGTGGGACCCGTGGATCTAGGCGGAGGCGATGCACCATTACCTCCGGAGGGATGCCTGGCAACTCGTCGTCGGACCACGCAAACACGTCCAGATTGGCTAGCAAGAAACTTCTATACCGCTGCTGCTCTGCTTCCGCTAGTAATGCGCCAATGTATAGGACATGTTCGGGGTCGCTGTCAACTTGGACTGGAAGTAGGTCTTCGGCGGGAGTTCCGCAGCTTGTGGAAGGCTGGTCGGCTAGCGGGGGAATAGGTGTTGGAGCCGCGAGTGGTTGCTTGTCCCTTAGAGAAGGACATAACACTGTCGAGACTCGCACTGGCATCCGAGCACCTCGCCAACTCCACACGGGGTGGGGAACTTCATTTTCTGATGGAGGGACGAAGGCACCGCCTTGATCCGCCCGATCAGGCCTCTACCAAGATCGCATTGTAGCCAGGCATGTCCTAATGACAAGAAATCCACCACCTGGTCACACACTTCGGATCCGTCCGAGGGTGATCGGGAGGCGACTCTACCCATAGGCTAAACCGACACCCCCGAGAAGCCGAACAGGGCGATCTACAGGGATGAGCTGGTCGATTTTTAGGCCCATAAGGAGATAACAATCATAAGCCATTATGTCGGGGGCACTTCCATTATCTACCATAATCCTGCGCACATTACAATGATTGATGGTTACTGAAACGACCAACGCATCAGTGTGCGGGGTGGTAACCCCTACAAGATCTTCGTCTGAAAAGGTTATGGCCCCCTCAGACTGTGCGTGCGTGGGACTAGGGGGATAAGGAGCCGGCCGAGGTATCGACGGTCTGTCCACAACATGCACCCGCCTTGCGTAATCGCGTCGGCTCTAAGTGCTCTCTCCGCCTGCACCGAACCCTCCTGCGATCAAATTGATTTCCTGCCCGTTGGGCTCGTTGTTGATCGGTTGCTCGGGAGTCCGCTCTCGGCGTCTGAGGCGGTCTTCATTCCGACGCACGAACCGTCTGAGGTAGCCGCGCTTAATGAGGGATTCGATTTCATCTTTAAGCTGGTGGCATTCGGAGGTTTCGTGGCCGTGGTCGCAGTGGAAGCGACATTACTTCTCCTGGTTTGCACCGCCGGGGATTGGAGCGCATCCCTAGTGGCCACCGAACATATGTTCATCCTGATCTCTGCCAGGATCTGCTCGGGTGCCACCGTCAGTGGTGTGTAGTCGGTGAAGGGGCGTGGTCGGCGTAGTGAGTCGCCGTTGCGTCGCCCTTTCTTCCGATCGCGGTCGGAACCGTTGTCGGAAGGCCTCTTCTTGTCCGTCGACTCTCCGTGCTCCACCCGGCCAGCAACCAAACTTTCTTCACACGCCACATGGCGTTGTGCAGTGGAGAGGAGCTCAGCAAGAGTGGAAGGCTACTGCACTCCCAGCGTCCTTTGTAGGAAACCATCGCGAGTGCCCTGAATTAGGGCACTGGTGGCTAACGGGACATCGAGGCGGGGGATGCGGAGCGCCTCGGTCCAGAACCTCTTGACGTAGTCCCAGAGCGCTTCTCCCTTCTTTTGCCGAACAACAGAAGGGAGGCCGCGGTGCGCGACTGTGATCTTCCGCCCAGGAAGTTGTCCCGAAAGGACTTCTTCAGATGGTGGAAGGATGAGATGGAACCTGCGAGGAGGGCTTCGAACCAAGCCCGAGCAGTTTCCTTCAAGCTGGCCAGAAAGGCCCGACATTTGGCCGCATCAGATGCTCTGTGGAACACCATATGCAACTCAAACCCGTGGATGTGATCCGTGAGATCGGAAGTACCGTCGTACGGCGCGATGGCAGGTAGAGGGAGTTTGGGAGAGACCCGAGCCTCTAGGATCTCCGCAATGAATGGGGAGCGGAAGTTCAGGTCCTCTTCGGCCGGAGCCTTTTCCTCAGCACGCTGGACCATCACGTCCGCACGACGTTCCAGGTCGACGACGCAGTGCAAGCGCCTGGCCAACTCCTGTTCGGAGTGGGCCAAGTCCGCACGACCAGACTTGTGGGAGTTGGCTCCCACGACCGAGCGCGGAAGGCGAGAGACCGCCGCAGAATGATGAGGCAAACGGCCGCGGCGCTCCGAGGCTCGCTCACCAGACGGAGCGCGGCGCGACCTCCCCTGCGAATCAGCGTGCTACTCTTGAATCGACCCCACCGGGGTAGGAGGCGCGCGTGATCATCGATGAGACGATTCTGCCTGGCGCTCCTGTGGAACGGAGGCTGCCGGGCCGGCTACCCGCAAGTTGGGCTTGAAGGCCCAAGCAGATGCCCGTCAGCTGCTGCATCTGTCCCCGGAGTTCGGCCATCTCCAAGGCAGTTGTAGGCACGATGACGGCGGGCACTGGGACACCCCCGGTTGTGGTAGCAGGGGCTACAACGACGTCGACAGGGGGAGCGCGTTGACGGGAGTCCGCCTGCGACTGGAGGGACCTCGTCATATGGCTCCCTATGTTCTGGTACGAGGATCGTCCGCGAGCCATGACTATTGTTCCTTCCCACAGATGGCGCCAAAGTGTGGAGGCTTTTTCTGTTTGGGCCGGAACCCGCTGGGCCTAAACTTGAGGGGGAAGAAGACGGTCTCCGGTAGCAGATGAAGATCTGCAAAACTAGAACAGGATCAGGGGGCTCGGTGAAGAACCGGGGAGAACCCTCCGATGCCAAAGTCAGTAAAGAACGTGAGAGGAAGGGGGTTCTCGTGTGTGAAGCGCAGGGCTTGTGTGAGCAAGGGTGCCTTGAATCACGTACCGCTGCATGGAGGCTTACCAGTGCCATTATAGGCTGGAGTGTCGAGGAAGAGGGACAGAACGTCCCTGATCAATGCCGCAAAGGGCGCGCCTGTTAGCGTCCTCCACGAGGGGGGGGGGGTTACGCGTTGAGGTGCCTGTTGAGGATTTGGGCAGTTAACGCACCACTTGATCGTGGGGCGCGCGTGGCGTAGCCGTTGTAACTGTCGTAAGGTGATGAAGGGCCGCTCGGATTCGTCTTGGGAGGAAGGTACCGAGCAGGTAGCCTGCTAGGTGAGGCAGACCTACTGCTCGGTAGTCAAGCCTACTGCTTGGCACCTGGTGCCCGGAGGCGTGGCTTGCTACCGGATGCCTGATGCAAGGAAGTGTTGTCCGTTCCGAAGGGGTTTTCAGCGCAAGCTGAGCAGACCCTGCTCGGAAGGAAGGGCCTTTGTCGGATCAGGCTGTGAGGTGCCCGGAGGCGGCTTTTGGGTCCCGCTGGTGTCCGAATGCAGGAACTGAACTCGGATCCTTGAAGCTACTTTGAAAACGTCGTGGCGCCTAGTGATAGGGCCGCGCCCGCCTGCCGAACTGAGCTGGGCCATGATGGGCCCAGTGCACGATGGTGGCTAGAAATAGCCACCACAACCATATTACAACATGCCTCCACCTAGGCATCCATTGATTCATCCTTCTCAGACTATGGTACCTCCAATTGGGCCACACAACACCAATGAATGAAGAAGCTCCTAATGTCATGCCCAATTGTTATTTTATCAGCGGAATAAATTGGGAGACGCAACGAACAAGCTAGCATTCAGAAGCTATAGACCAATAGCTATTACAAATAGGGCCCAGAATGCAATAATCAAATTTTCTTCCTTTATTTATCAAAATGAATATTACAACCTCCAATGTCAAATGAAGCACTCCTTGCTCACCAATCTATCTATCTCTCAAAAAAGGGATATTACATTCATGACCAATTTAAAGAAATATATGAATGGACTCTCTAAGTGTACTCCACGCCCGGCGCACAAGTCTCATCATTTAGCTTTACCTTTACTACCTAAAATGTTAAAGAGAGCACGTATGAGCGCACTCGCCCAGTAGGATTTACATCTTCCAGCAATGATATAAGTATTTACATTTTAAAAGCTAGAAGGTATGAACATGATATGTACAATACATTAAAACGTCGGTAGTAACACGTGTACATTGTATCATGCAAGATAGTATGATCAAGAGATTGTAATGATCAATCTAGCATAAGGTTGTATTCAAGAGTTCAAGATATTGTGAACAATGATCTAGCAAGATGGTAACTTCATGAACAAGAGCAGGATAGCATGTAACAAGATGGCCATTTCACTAGCAAGATTTTGAGTAACCCACTCAGAGCACTCCACAAGAATATCACGCAAGAGCCACTCGGGTAAGCGCCAGTGCACAGTAGCAGGTAACAAGCAAGTAAGTTTATCATGTGTAACAAGTACGTGCCATGCCAAGCACCAATCATGATTCCGCACCACACCAGGCACACGACTTTGTTAGGGGATCAACCTAACAATCAACTCTTGGGGTAACGAACATCTTTGGGAAAACTGGGCAATGAACACCTTGGGGTAAACAAGACTTTGTCAGGGGCGAATCCAAAAATCACACCCATAGGTAACAAGACTTTGCCAGAATCTCCAGGACCAGATACGGGCCCTCAGTCAAGTTCGTATTGCACAAAACTGGCATGTGTCCCAATGAGCCCATCGACTCATGGGTGACAATAATGAGTTTTGAGTCCATGACTCCAATATCATTAATGTACTTCAAGAACGTATCACAAAAGGCAATGTGTGTCAATAAAGATAGACTGGTCAAGAAAGTTCAGGACTATCATGTCAATAGTAATGATCATCGAGAGTGTCATGTCAATAATGATATAGAGTTCAAGGGTACGTTGGAATATCAAGTCAAGAGTTCAATCCGGAAGCACAACGACACATTTACATAGATTCTATCTTTAATAACTTGGTTTCATGTGTTATACTCAATCACTATGAGAAAGTCAAGATGAGAAGAGAAATATCTCGTCAAGAAGCCAAGAGAGAAGAGATACGTGCACACTAACTTCCGGGTACTACACTAGTACAATCTGCTCATCGGCCATGTGGGAATCCATGGTCAGAGGAGGCTTACGGAAGCCTTGTCAAGGGGTCACTAGTCGACAGAAGGAATATCTGATGGAGAGTTCACCACAAGCCAATATGGGGCTTTCTTATCGTTCTAGAGTGTATGCGTATGCCGCACGTGAGAATCACCTAAGTGCGTGTGTGAATCCGATTATGGAAACTCCAGATGTAGAAACTCCGTTTATGGAAACTTCATGCTTGGAAAGTATCGTGGGTGCTAAATCCATAAATACTAATCATGCATGACCAATTTTAGCTAGCAACTATGTGTTTTAGCAAGTTTGATAACAAGGCAAGAAAGTGAATAATCAGTAGGTAGAGAGCATGATCATGAACTTAAGATCAATTAAAAATCATGTGAACATGTTTTAACTTTCATATGGGTTGTTAAATGAATTCTAAAACCTTCTAGAACCTTCCTAGAATAGATCAAACTCACACATGCAAAGAACGACACAAAACGATGAAAATGAAGATGTATGCCCCTTAGAAGGCAAATGCAGTCCCATCCCTTCACTTTCTCAGGTCATAACTCGTTGATTTCTTATTCAAGTCTCACACATGAATGTATCATCTTGAAGCCCTTTGAAGGAAGAAACCAACGAAGAAAACGGCTCATCAATCCGAGGTCTATATAAAATGTTATGACCGATTAAATGGACATAGGCAGAAGGTGACAAGATGATTGTCGCCTTCAGCTAACCTGTCACGTCCCAAGAATTACGCAGCGGATATTAATTCGGATAATTTGAGTCGATATTCTAAGACGTGAACAGTCGGCAAATAAGCCTCTAGATAGCACGCACTAAATGTGTAACAACACAACATCATAATAGGGCCCAAATATTGAACTCAATGGAAATTGTATTCAAATCTCATCTCATTGTATCAAAATGAACTAATACAACTCTTAAATTTTGTGTAACAGGACTAAGACTCAAATAAAGCAATTACATTTATTCCTCACATCCTACTACATTGTTCTAACACTCAAAGCAAACTAACTATAGATAGACTAAAGTGTTGGGACGCTCATCACTCGGATGCATTCCCATCCTCGACTTGCTTCTCCTCTTGAATTTCATAGTCACCTAGAATGGTTAAAAGTAGGAAATGAGCAAACTAGCCCAGTAGGATTTATATCTCAATGTGCGGGCAATTTAGAACTAGGTAAGCACGATTGTCATGATATGCATGTATGAACAAAACTCTTTAAAACATGATACATGATACAAGCTAGATAGAGTGATCATGATAGAGCAAGATCTAGAACAATATAACGAGCAAGAGAGTGTTAATAGTGAGGCATGTAACTAGCACGCATGATATCACTTTAACTGCAATAAATGCAAGATGGCCATATCACGTAAGCAAGAAAGCACGCACGAGCACGATCATGTAACACTAATCAGGCACAAAGACACTAATGTACACCAGGAAAGATCCACCTTGAAATGTACACTAGGACACATGTATGTGGTTATTGTATCTAGCATTCAACACACACGACTCCCAGCGCAGATGCAACGCCAGTAATCATTATACCCCATGGTTAACAGTATATTTATGACTCTTCGTCATTGAGGTAGACTGGAGCCCTTGGACACTCTCCGTGCCCGGTCAGCATCTCACTTTAATTTTTAAATGTAGATACTCACAGTCATTAATGGTCAATAAGAGTTTCAAGATGTAAGCACGTGTAATGTCATGTTCATGATGATGATGAGAATAAGTAATAAGTAATGTGAATATGATTTCATGACACAATAGTTAAGAGATAATTTCGACAACATAACGATGCAATTTATACTTTAGTTCACTCTTTACATTAATGGCTTGAGTCTAGATTATAAATCACACTCATGAGAACAAGAGAAGAAGGAAGTGCATGCTATCTCCAGGGAACTTCAATGGTACAACCAACTCGGTGTCCATGAGGGAATCCACGGAGTATGGAGAATTATGGAGGTCTTAAGAAAAAGGTCACTAGACTGCCGATACGGAATGACCGGCCATGAGTTACCAATCCCCCAAGAAAGGGTTTCCTAAATGTGCAAGTGTGTAGTGAACACGTATCTCAATCCACAATCCATCGGTTCCAAACTCGCGAAAAATAATTAACATGCTAACATGAGATGGAACTATGCAATTAACTAAACATGGTTTGCAATATTTTAAGATAGAAATTAATCACTTTAACAAGCTAGAACAATAGATGATTCAATCAATAGCTTGCAAGAATAGATCATAGCATTAATGAACAATTAGAATAGTCTTCACATCGTTACGTATTTAACATGGGTTGCTAGCTTTAAGTCATTGGATAGACTACACAATGCATCTTAAGAACATAGCATGAAAGACTAACATTAAACACTATAAAAACAAGTCTTAGGTAGGCTTTGAAAAATGCATCTGACACAATAGACGCATTTCATAACGATGTGTACAGTCGAAACAAGACTTACTGTGAAGAAGCTAAATCGCACCCACCTATGTGGTCGGGTTTAACATTTAATCGCGTCGGGGTATCCCGACGTGTTCATGAAATTACTTTAATAAGACAATATAAAAACCACCAAAATTCTTGGGCGGGAAAACCAGCTGAATCGCGGCGGCCTTACCCGTAGCGTTTTAGAGGTCTTCTGACAGGTCAACAGCACACAGTTTGAGGCACGGGCGCACCTAAATTGCATCGCCCTTTGTGGACAACTTTTAGGTAATCACAACGGCAGAAGCCGACGCGATACTAGCCCCCTGAATTGCGTTGTCTTGATAGGACGCGATTCAACCTTCAACCCGAAAACGTAGAAAAATGTAGAAAATAGGTGCTCGATCCATACAATGCTTATAACTTCTATTATTTGGCTTTTAGGACAAACGTGTCAACATGAAACTTGTTGGGAACATGGAATAGGAGAGAACTATGGTTTTGGAATCATTAAAAACAGCCTCAGGATGTATGAGAAATCGACATGAACATAAAACATCCTTTACATACGCGACTTTGGTAAAACGCTTATAACTCAAGATGTACTCAATGAAATTTGATGAAACCACTTGGAAATGAAAGTAGACTCGATTCTCTACACATTGGTATATGATTTATTAAGATTTGGATAGAGATCACTTACCTTTTGGTTGAAGAAGTCTCATTCTCCAGATAGTCCTCGTTTCAGACCACTTGTTGGAGAACGCTTAATACTCTCGATCCAATGGAAGAAGAATAGGCAAACTAGTGGGATTAGAAACTAGACTCGACCTTCTTTCCATGGGTATAAGTCTTGCATGGTTTGGTGAAGGATGGCCTACCTTAGGTCGACTTCAAGAAGGGCACTCTACACAGGTCGATGCAGAACGCAGCAGGGAAGAAGCTCCGAGTTGGGGCGGTTTCCTCCTCCTTTGGGTGCTCAAGAAGAGCCTCCCACGACCGCAACAATGTGTATTTTCATCCCCTAGGGTTTTATGGCATGTATATATGCATCTAGTGTGTTTTAGAAGTCTCATTGTGTGAAGGAAAGGCAAGGTGCGGTTTTGGCCTTCCACCTTCCACATTTTGATGATTTCTCACCCCAATAGTGTGTGTGAGGCTTTAGGAAACCTCCCACCATGGTTAGCCACGAAATTGGGTTTCTAAGAAAGCCTAATTGCCTTCAGATTTGTCGTAATTACCTCTTCCTATTTTCACCTCAATTAGAGTTACAAATTTTTGGGGTATTTTCTTGCTCCATTTTATTCTTGGGCCAAAAGTGATCCATTGGCCCAATTTCGATAATGGGTCATCAATACATGATGTTGGAAGTCTCTCCAATATGTTTACCCAATTTATGATCGTGTTATATTTCCGTGTTAACAGTTTTCTGACTTAGTTTCCTAATTTGGATAATCAGTCACATTGTGACGTACGCTTGGCCAATCGGATTTTTCGTTGCATGAATTCTTCGTGGAACATTTAAGGATAATGTTTGGGGTTGATTTATAATTTTTACGGAATTTTCCGATATGTTCTCGCACGTACGATAGTGGTACGTATGTTTTACCATTCCGATAATATGGAAATTATTTATTTTTATTTATTTGTAATTATTAAATTATTAATTTTAGGGGGTGCTACACCTAAAGTATATGTTGCACCTGCTCCAGTACCTAGCCCTCCACCAATACCTGAACAACTGCCGGCCCAAGGATGGCAGCAAGGATAAACTTAGAAGGGGGGGGGTGAATAGGTTATCTGAAAATACAAATAAAATTCACCACTTGAAGACTTTGGTTAGTGAATGTAGTTGTGTACAGTAGATAGAGTAGAAGTGTGGAAGCAATTCAAACAAACAATCACACAAAAGAACACATAGAATTTTATCTTGGTTCGGTACTTCTCAAATAGTTGACCTACGTCTAGTCCCCAAGCAAATCTTGAGATTTCACTAACTAGGGTACAATCCTCCCAAGGATATACAAACCCCCAGCTCCCCGCTGGTCCTCTTCCTTTCCCAGTAGGAAGGAAACTCACTTCTGTTACAGGTCAAGAAGCCACCCTCCTGGAACAAACCCCAGTGTGGTTTTACTAGACATAAACCCCTAGCTAGGTTCTGCTGACACCAACCCTAGCTAGGTTCTTCCCTTAACATAAGGGGAACACTGTGTACAATCCCACAGCCAGACAGAATCCACCAGCAAGACTAACCTAGAGGGGGGAGGGGGGTAAACAGGTAATCTGAAAAACTAAAACAAAAATTACCACTTGAAAATGTTGGTTAGTATAAATAAGCGTGTGCAAGGAAATTAAAGGCGCAGAAGTAAGCACACAAGGAACACAAAGATTTATCCTACTTCGGCCTTTCCAAATAGAAGTCCTACGTCTAGTCGCCAAGCAAACTCTTGGGTTTTCACTAACCGCCAAGTAACCTTGGTCTTCCCTTAAACAAGGGGCATACAACACCCAGCACCTCAGCTAGTCTTCTTCTCTTTCCCGAGCAAGAAGGCAGCCACTGTTCCACCTAGTCGGGTGCTTCTTTTACGAGTTCAGAAGTAAC
Source organism: Colocasia esculenta (assembly GCA_014218235.1). Taxonomy (NCBI): domain Eukaryota; kingdom Viridiplantae; phylum Streptophyta; class Magnoliopsida; order Alismatales; family Araceae; genus Colocasia; species Colocasia esculenta. Next base: position 43,423,870 of record CM024756.1, read on the forward strand.
TAACTGGTACACACCCCAGCAGGGCTTCCCTTCAAACAAGAGGAACACTGGTACAGACCCCAGATGGTCACCACCAAACGCAAGCTGGTCTTCCCTTATGATCAAGGGGAACACTTACACAACAAGCCTTCTCTTCTAACTAAACAGGAACACTTCTGAACACAGAAGCAAGGACCTGAAGCCCCTAGATCAAGCTCAAGTTAGACAATGAAATGCTTGATCTGAGACTAAGCCTAAGAAGGAAAGAGTTTACAAGACAAGACTCTCCTTAGGCTAAACCACAGCTCTCTCTCTCTCAAATACACAGAAACACACAGAGAGAGAATGAGGAAGAAGGAAGACTGCTTAAATGCTTCAGCTTGAATAGGCTCAAGCTCTCTTCCTTTCTTGCTTCGATTGTGTATAGCGTTGGATGCTCACTGGATGTACACTCCTTGAATGATCTTCAAGTTCACACTCTTGTTCCTTTTTCTTTTGCTTCCCCCATTTATGGAGTAGCTTGAACAGATCCGTTGACAGATGGTCATTGGTGTTTCTTGGCTCTCTTCTTCTTCTTCTCACCTTCCTTTGAGTCTAACGGCTTCCTTCTAGTGCTAGCTGGCTACTTGGAGTGGAGGAAGATGTTCCAACTAGTGCGCACTTCCAAGGATGCCAGTAGCAAGTCCAATATGTTGACTATGAGTAGAAGTGAACCTACAGACATTGAATGCAAGGAAGACGTTTAGACTCTATATAAGTCTTTTGTCAGATGGCTCATACATCTTTTTGCCTTCTGTCTATATTTCCTGTAGATAACTACAAATAGAATGTAGGTGCTTTTCTTTTGTTACAGAAGGAAGAGATCCTACGAGACAGGCAAAAAGATCTTCAGTCAGAGAAATAATAAGTTAACCATATGAAGTGCGTTTGAGTTTTCATTGGGCGCCAAAGATATTTTAAAAGGTTTGAAATATAGAGGCAATCAATGTTTTATAAAGGTAGTCGATGTTTAAATGAAGAGCAATCGATGTTTGATTTATAACAGTAATCGATGTTTAAGTGAAGCAGTTGATGTTATGAGGCAATCGATCTATAAAGAGGCAATTGATGTTTAAATATAATCGATGTGAAGGCAATCAATGTTTGAGTATAATCGATGTTCTAAGATAATCGATGTTTAAACATAATCGATGTGAACGTAATGATGTTCTGAGATAATCGATATGTAAGTAATTGATGTTAATCATAATCGATGTGAACATAATTGATGTTTAAGTATAATCAATGTGAGAGTAATCGATCTTTGAACATAATCGATGTTTCAGATAATCGATGTTCTAAGGCAATCGATGTTTGAAAGGTAATCGATGTTTAAGACAGTAATCGATTGTGGACATAAAACAATAATCGATGTGGACTTTTGTTCTCTAATCTATGTGGCACTTACTCAGCAATCGATATGCAATGAGCAACAATCGATTTAGCTTTCCAGTGCAAATCATGAAACGATAGTGCCATAGTATGTTGTATTTATGAAGAAAACATGATATTCAATATATTCATGACACTTAAGTTAATCATAAGTTTTGTTATCACCAAAATACAGGATAAAATATAAGAGTGGTTCAACAATTTCCCCATTTTTTATGATGACAAAACTTATGAAAATTTTCTAACAAAGATACTCAAAATATGGAACAAACAGAAAATTCATAGTTTAAACTTACTCTCCCACTTTTTGTCAATAACCAAAAAGAAAAAATCTTACCATTTGCATTCTCCCCTTAAGGAATATTCTTACCATGTTGAAGGAGAGGGTTCAATAATACGTTTACTATTGTCATTATTCACTACTCCCCTTAGTGTTTGCTCCCCCTGAATGTGATACTCCCTGTTAATGTGAGGTAGGTGAGTCTTTATGAAGATTCCCTGCATTGGTCTATAAAAGAGATAAAAATACTTGCAAAGATATAAGTAGCAAAAAAAATGAATGTAATTTTAAACAAAAAAATGGAATTAAGGATGACTACTTCCTCCTCATATTGGAATGAAGTGAGGAGTTGGTAGTCACTAATCGGATGCTTTTGAGCATCCCTAACCATACCCATTTGAATGCATTTTTGTTGTTTTGTTCATCAAGAGCAGATTGACATTCTCTTCATCTTCTTCTGTGCTTGAGCTTTCTGAGGAGTTATCCCTTGTAGTTGTGACAGTCTTCCTTTTGTGTTTCTCGTGTTTCTCCTCTTTCTTCTTCTTTTCCTCCTTGCTCTTGGCTAATATTTTTCGGATGATTTCTTCTTCACTGTCAACATCACTACTATCGCTGGTAGTGTCTTCATCCGAAGTGCTCTCCTCAGCTTTGTATGCATTGACTGACCTTCCTCTTGAAGTGTTTTCTTCTAATCTCTTCATGTTGATCTCATGGGCCATGAGAAATCCAATGAGCGTCTACAAAGTCATAGTGGAGAGGTCATTTGCTTCTTCCATAGCAGTGACCTTTGGAGTCCATTTTGCTGGAAGAGATCTTAGAATCTTTTTGATAATCTCTCCCTAGATGTATTTCATTCCTAAACCTACGGGTCCATTGATAACTTCAATAAAGTCATTGTACATCTGAGATATGGACTCACCTAATTCCATTTGGAACTTCTCCATATTGTATGACAAGTATTTCTATTCTTGTCTCTTTTAACTTTATTTGTTCCCTCATATGTGTGCCTTAGTGTTTCCCACATATCCTTTGCTATTTTGCACGTAGAAGTTTTGTTGAACTCTTGCTTGGTCAGAGTGCAACACATGAAGCTTTTTGCCTTGCTGTTCAAGGATAGCTTGTTCTTATCTTCAATAATCCATTCTTCCTTGGGCTTGGAGATTTAGAGATCCCCATCTTATATGATGCCCCAGATTTGATAGTCGTAGCCTTGTAGGATGGACTTCATCCTAGTCTTCCAGTGTTGATAATCTTCTCCATCAAATAGTGGAGGCTGGAAGATGGATTGACCTTCTGTAAATCCTTGGCCTGCCATTTGATCTTTTCTCTAAGATCGTTAGATCTTCTTGACTTTTTTGGAGACCAAGGCTTTGATACCATTTGTTGGCTCACTTACGGTTGGTAGTAAGACTAACCTAGTGTGGGGGGGGGGGGGTGAATAGGTAATCTGAAAAAATGAATAAAAAACAACCACTTGAAAATGTTTGGTTAGTATAAATAAGTGTGTGCAAAGAAATTGAAGGCACGGTAGCAAGCACACGAGGAACACAGAGATTTATCTTGGTTCAGCCCTTCTAAATGGAAGTCCTATGTCTAGTCCCCAAGCAAACTCTTGGAATTTCACTAACCACCAAGTAACCTTGGTCTTCCTGTAAACAAGAGGGATACAACACCCAGCACCCCAGCTGGTCTTCTTCTTTTTCCCGAGCAAGAAGACAACCCACTGTTTCACCTCAGCCAGGTGCTTCTTTTATGAGCTCAGGAGTAACTTACTGGTACACACCCCAACAAGTCTTCCCTTCAAATAAGGAGAGCACTGGTATGGACCCCAGATGGTCACCACCAGGCACAAGCTGGCCTTCCCTTATGATTAAGGGGAACTCTTTCACAACAAGCCTTCTCTTCTAACCAAAGAGGAGCACTTCTGAACACAGAAGCAAGGACCTGAAGCCCCTTAATCAAGCTCAAGATAGACAATGAAATACTTGATCTAAGACTTAACCTAAGAAGGAAAGAGTTTACAAGACAAGACTTTCCTTTGGCTAAACCCCCAGCTCTCTCTCTCTCAAATACATAGAGACACAGAGAGAGAGAGAATGAGGAAGAAAGAAGTTGACTTGAATGCTTCAGATTCAATAGGATCGAGCTGTCTTCCTTTATTGCTTTGAGTGTGTATAGCATTGGATGCCCATTGGACTTACACTCCTTGAATGATCTTCAGGTTCAGACTCTTGTTCCTTTTTCTTTTGCTTCTCCCTTTTATGGAGCAGCTTGAACAGATCCATTGACAAATGGCCGTTGGTGTTTCTTGGCTCTCTTCTTCTTCTTCTTCTCACCTTCCTTTGAGTCTAACGGCTTCCTTCTAGTGCCTACTGGCTACTTGGAGTGGAGGAAGATGTTCCAGCTGGTGCGTACTTCTAATGATGCCAACAGCAGGTCCAATATGTTGACTATGAGTAGAAGTGAACCTACATACATTAAATGCAAGGCAGACGTTTAGACTCTATAAGACTTTTGTCAGATGGCTCATACCTCTTTTTACCTTCTATCTGTATTTCGTGCAGATAGCTACAAATAGAATGTAGGTGCTTTTCTTTTATCGCAGGATGGAAGAGATCCTATGAAACATGCAAAAAGATCTTCAGTCAGAGAAATAATAAGTTAAACATATGAAGTGGATTTGAGTTTTCATTGGGCGCCATACATATTTAGAAAGGTTTGAAATATAGAGGCAATCGATGTATCATAAAGGTAGTCGATGTTTAAATGATGAGCAATTGATGTTTGATTTATAACAGTAATCGATTTTTAAGTGAAGCAGTCGTTGTTATGAGGCAATCAATCTAAAAGGAGGCAATTGATGTTTAATATAATTGATGTGAAGGCAATCGATGTTTGAGCATAATCGATGTTCTAAGATAATCGATGTAAGAGCAATCAATATTTAAATATAATCAATGTGAACGTAATTGATGTTCTGAGTTAATCTATATGAATGCAATCGATGTTTAATCATAATCGATGTGAACGTAATCGATGTTTAAGCATAATCAATGTTACAGTAATCGATCTTTGAACACAATCGATGTTTAAGACAATCGATGTTCTAAGGCAATCGATGTTTGAAAGGTAATCGATGTTTAAGACAGTAATCGATTATGGACATAAAACAGTAATTGATGTGGACCTTTGTTCTCTAATCGATGTGGCACTTAGTCAATAATGATATGCAATGAACAAGAATCGATTTAGCTTTCCAATGCAAATCATGAAACGATAGTCCATAGTATGTTGTATTTATGAGGAAAATATGATATTCAATATATTAATGATACTTAAGTTAATCATGAGTTTTGTTATCATCAAAATATATGATAAAATATAAGAGTGGTTCAACAATCTCCCCCTTTTTGATGATAACAAAACTTATGAAAATTTTCTAACAAAGATACTCAAAATATGGAACAAGCAGAAAATTCATAGTTTACACTTACTCTCCTACTTTTTCTCAATAACCAAAAAGGGAAAATCTTACAATTTGCATTCTCCCTTTAAGGAATATTCCTACCTTGTTGAAGGAGAGGGGTTCAACAATACATTTACTATTGTCATTGTTTACTAGTCCCCCTTAGTGTTTGCTCCCCCTGAATGCGATACTCCCCCTTAATGTGAGGTAGATGAGTCTTCACGAAGATTCCCTGCATTGGTCTATAAAAGAGACAAAAAAACTTGCAAGGATATTAGTAGCAAAAAGAATGAATGTAATTTAAATAAAAAATGGAATTAAGGATGACTACTTCCTCTTCATATTGGAATGATGTGAGGAGTTGGTAGTCACTAATCGGATGCTTTTGAGCATCCCTAACCATACCCATTTGAATGTCTTTTTGCTGTTTTGTTCATCAAGAGCAGATTGTCATTCTCTACATCTTCTTCTGTGCTTGATCTTTCTGAGGAGTTATCCCATGTAGCTGTGAATGTCTTCCTTTTGTGTTTCTCCTCTTTCTTCTTCTTTTCCTCCTTACTCTTGGCTAATATTTTTCGGATGATTTCTTCTTCACTGTCAACATCACTACTATCACTGGTAGTGTCTTCATTCAAAGTGCTCTCAGCTTTGAATGCATTGATTGACCTTCTTATTGAAGTGTTTTCTTCTAATCTCTTCATGTTGATCTCATGGGCCATGAGATATCCAATGAGCTTCTCCAAAGTCATAGTGAAGAGGTCATTTGCCTCTTCTATAGCAGTGACCTTTGGAGTCCATTTTCCTGAAGAGATCTTAACATCTTTATGATCATCTCTCCCTCGATATATTGCTTTCCTAAACCTAGGAGTCAATTGATAACTTCAGTAAAGTCATTGTACATCTTAGATATGGACTCACCTGATTCCATTTAGATCTTCTCATATTGTGTGGCAAGTATTTCTATTCTTGTCTTATAAACATTATTTGTTCCCTCATATGTGAGCTTTAGTGTTTCCCACATATCCTTTGCTATTTTGCACGCAGAAATTTTGTTGAACTCTTGCTTGGTCAGAGCGCAACACATGAAGGTTTTTGCCTTCCTGTTCAAGGATAGCTTGTTGTTATCTTCAAAAGTTCATTATTCCTAGGGCTTGGTGATTTAGAGATCACCATCTTCTATGATGCTCTAGATTTGATAGTCGTAGCCTTGTAGGAAGAACTTCATCCTAGTCTTCTAGTATTGATAATCTTCTCCATCAAATAGTGGAGGCCAGAAGATGGATTGGCCTTATGCAAATCCTTGGGCTGCCATTTGATCTTTGCTCTAAGATCATTAGATCTTCTTGATTTTTTCTGAGACCAAGGATCTGATACCACTTGTTGGCCCACTTACGGTTCGCAGTAAGACTAACCTAGAGGGGGGGGGGGGGTGAATAGGCAATCTAAGAAACTGAATAAAAAATCACCACTTGAAAAAAATCTAAGCAGGCACACAAGGAACACACAGATTTATCCTCCTTCGGACCTTCCAAATAGAAGTCCTATGTCCAGTCCCCAAGTAAACTCTTGGGATTTCACTAACCAGCAAGTAACCTTGGCCTTCCCTTAAACAACGGGCAAAAACACCCAGTACCCTAGTTGGTCTTCTTCTCTTTCTTGGGCAAGAAGGTAGCCCACTGTTTCACCTCAGCCAGGTCCTTCGTTTACGAGCTCAGAAGTAGTTCACTGGTACACACCCCAGTAGGTCTTCCTCTCAAACAAGGGGAATACTGGTATAGACCTTAGATGGTCACCCCCAGGCGCAAGCTCGTCTCCCTTTATGATTAAGGGGAACTCTTGCACATCAAGCCTTCTCTTCTAACTGAAGAGGAACACGTCTAAACATAGAAGCAAGGACCTGAAGCCCCTAGATCAAGCTCAAGATAGACAATGAAATGCTTCTTTGAGACTCAGCCTAAGAAGGAAAGAGTTTACAAGACAAGACTCTCCTTAGGCTGAACCCCCTACTCTCTCTCTCTCTCAAATACACAGACACATAGAGAGAGAATGAGGAAGAGGGAAGACGGCTTGAATGCTTCAACATGAATAGGCTCGAGCTCTCTTCCTTTATTGCTTTGAGTGTGTATAGTGTTGGATGCCTACTAGATGTACACTCCTTGAATGATCTTCAGGTTCGCACTCGTGTTCCATTTTCTTTTGCTTCTCCCTTTTGTGGAGCAGCTAAAACATATCTGTTGATAGTTGGTCGTTGGTGTTTCTTGGCTCTCTTCTTCTTCTTATCACCTTCCTTTGAGTCTAACGACTTTTTTCTAGTGCCTACTGACTACTTGGAGTGGAGGAAGATGTTCAGCAGGTGCGTAGTTCCAACGATGCCAACAACAGGTCCAATATGTTGATTATGAGTAGAAGTGAACCTATAGACATTAAATGCAAGGCAGACATTTAGACTCTATAAGACTTTTGTCAGATGGCTCATACCTCTTTTTGCCTTTTGTCTGTCTTTCCTGCATATAGCTACAAATAGAATGTAGGTGCTTTTCTTATGTTGCAGGAAGTAAGAGATCCTATGAGATAGGCAAAAAGATCTTCAGTCAGAGAAATAATAAGTTAAGCATATGAAGTGCATTTGAGTTTTCATTGGGCGCCAAAGATATTTTGAAAGGTTTGAAATATAGAGGCAATTGATGTTTCATAAAGGTAGTCGATGTTTAAATGAAGAGCAATCGATGTTTCATAAAGGCAGTCGATGTTTAAATGAAGAGCAATCAATGTTTGATTTATATCAGTAATTGATTTTTAAGTGAAACAGACGATGTTATGAGGCAATCAATCTATAAAGAGGCAATTGATGTTTAAATATAATTGATGTGAAGGCAATCGATGTTTGAGCATAATCGATGTGAAAGCAATCGATGTTTAAATATAATCAATGGGAACATAATTGATGTTCTTAGATAATCAATATGAAAGCAATCGATGTTTAATCATAATTGATGTGAACATAATCGATGTTAAGCATAATCAATGTTAGAGTAATCAATCTTTGAACACAATCGATGTTTCAGACAATCGATGTTCTAAGGCAATCGATGTTTGAAAGGTAATCGATGTTTAAGATAGTAATCAATTGTGGACATAAAACAGTAATCGATGTGGACCTTTGTTCTCTAATCGATGCGGCACTTAGTCAGTAATCGATATGCATTGAACAAGAATCGATTTAGCTTTCCTGTGCAAATCATGAAATGATAGTGCCATAGTATGTTGTATTTATGAGGAAAATATGATATTCAATATATTCATGATATTTAAGTTAATCATGAGTTTTGTTATCACCAAAATATAGGATAAAATATAAGAGTGGTGCAACACTTTCAGTCCTTATTTTCCGTTGACTCCTTTGCTTACGTACCCTAATAAGATAGAAGGTACATAGCAGAAAGATCTTCAGTCAACCAGATAAATAATAAGTTAAACATATGAAGTACATTTGAACTTTCATTTGGGCGCCAAAGACATTTTTAAACATTTGAAATGTAGAGACAATCGTTGTTTATTTAAGGTAATTGATAATACAAAGGCAATCAATGTTTCATAAAGATAATCAATGTTTAAGTAAAGCAATCGATGTTCTAATGTAATCGATGTTCTAAGGTAATCGATGTAAAACAACTGTAATTGATGTTGCTCAAAGGCAATCGATGTTTAAAGACAATCGATGTTGCTCAAAGGCAATTGATGTTTAAAGACAATCGATTTCTTAAAAGACAATCGATGTTAAAGCAATCGATATTTTAAGATAATCGACATAAGCAATCGATGTTGAAGCAATTGATGTATGATTATAACAGTAATCGATGTTTGAGACAATCAATGTTATCAGGCAATCGATCTATAAAGAGGCAATCGAAGTTTAAGATAATCAATGTTTGGACATAATCGATGTTTACAAAGGCAATCGGTAAGTGAAAACTTTGACTGTCCAAGAGTTGGAGTCAGATTTCGATTGTTCATTAGTCGATATCCACTTCGACTTTCGAAGAGTCGGAGTAGGACTAGGAAAATTTTGAGCATGTAGAAGAACATATGCGGCATCCAAACATAGTGTTTATAAAATATATTCTTTTGCGATATTATTATAGTGCATTTGAGGATTATTTATGAAGATGGTTATGCACTTATTTAAGCAATTGTATTAATGATGTTCATGAGTTTTAGTTAACATCAAAACATGAGTTTTAGTTATCATCAAAACAAGAGATAGAAATAAGAGTGGTTCAACAACAACAACCCCAACAACCTCTACCCCACCTCAGCCACTTGCTCAGGCTGATCTTGTCAATGCAGAACCCATCCACGAAACCACTTGGTGCTATGACAATGAACCTTCCAAGGTCATGTTTGCACACCATTTTCCTACCACTACACCTTTACTTCCCATCATTGTTAAACCATCCTTTGTTAAACCTCCACCAACCATTAAATCAATCACACCTCCCAGTACACCAACACTTTCAACACTATTGGTAGTTGAACCTGAGCAAGATTCCCTTATTGAACCCATTAACCTTCCACTAGCCAAACAACCTTCCACTCCATTACCGTCACAAACCGCCATCCCACGAAACGAGTGCAAGCATTTGAAGAGTACTGGACAAAGTCAGCACAAGAAGAAAGACCCGAGACCAGGCATGCTTTTTAAGATTTAAGAATGTATTCCACATCCCAGTCATTGTCAACATGCCGGAAACATTTGAAGAGAGGAAGTTCTCGCCTCCACTTCTGGCCATCAAGGGCCCCCCATCTGAAATTATGCCATTTAATCAACTTGCCAACTATGCCAAATTCAAAATACTCTTAGGGATGTTATCCCTTCATGCTCTCCTGACCCCTCACACATTTGTTGTGCATTTTCCCATTCAAGTGAAGGGGTCGACCATTAAACTTTTGCTCACACACTCCAAAGCAAATTCTTGGCACATTCGATTACCCAAGGGCTCGCACCCCTTTCCCTATCAAATATTTTACATCTTTTGGGCATGGTCCAATTATTTTTGTCTCCAACTCTATCAGTGGAACTCCCCACCATTTCCCTTAACTACATTCCAAGGTAGTTGCCACTGTTGCTTGAAACTCCGACGGAAGTCAACATTCCTCCATTCAACAAGAGCTCTTCAAGGCATGTGAGAAGAAGAGAGAGAAACTCCGCCCATTGGGCACACTATTTAAGAATGTACATGAGGGTCATACAACCAATTCCCAAGCAAAAGCTCAAATGTTGGGCATGGTTTAAGACCAGGGGACCTCCGCCTCCTTCATCGCATCCATTCCAATCATCTTTTTTTCTACTCAGTAGCTCCCTGTGGGTTCTCCACATTTCCTCCTCATGGGAGGTAATTTTCTTCCATCCTTTCTATGATCCATTTTCTTGTACTGGGCATCGCGTCCCATTTTGTACCCATAATTCATCGCCCCATGCCCCACGTGGCACATTGTTATGTATCCACCATCCTCCTCCCCGTGCCTCGCGTGGCACTTCCCATTGTTTCCACCATCCTTCCTGTGCCCCTCGTGGCACATCTCCTTGTTGTGCCTCACCTAGCACATCTCCCTCCCATGCCTCACGCGGCACATATCCACTCCGTGCCCCAAGCGGCACACCTTCCTTTCATGCCCCTCGCGACAATTTTATTTTTCCTTTTTCTCCTCCGAATTTTTTTCTTTGTACTAGGCACCATGCCCACCTTCTTTTTTCTTGCTCTCTCTAGATTCATTGGAATCCCCAAATTCTTTCCACCCTTCTCACCTTTCCATATTTGATTAGGGCATTCGCCCTTTCTCCCATTGTTTTCGAGGATTTAGTACTCATTTATCCCTTTAATTTTCATTTAATTATGTGCATTCTAAATCTTTGAGTCTCACCTCAACGCAAGGCATCCGTCCTTCTTTTATCCCTCTAAATTCCTGTCTTTAAAACTACTATTTTGTTTATCAGTGTCATAAAAAATCCAAAACATTACAATAAAAAAGATGAATATTGAACATTGTCATGTTATTGTAGCACTTTGTTTATTAAGGCTCCACCCCAGGAGTCTAAAATTCCCTCCCTTTTCATTAAGGTTTGCCCTTAGCATGGGCACTTCACACACTTCACATCATCCTAAGTCGATTGCTCTGTAAGACATCGCTACTACCTTGGCCATACCTGAGAGCATTGAAGTCTTTTTCTCCTCTTATTCGGCGAAAGTATGGGAGTAGAGGTAGTTTGGGCAGGCAACTATAGCAACCTGTATTTTTTGAAAAATAAAAATTTAATAAAAATAAAAATAAAAGCAATTAGAAAAATGAATAAAAGAGAATTAAATAAAACCCATTAAATGAAAAGAAGTAATGGGCTTTGTTAATTAGACCCATTAGAAATTAGTGGGCCAAAATAGGGATTTTTAAAGGAAGAATAATAGGAAAATACCTTAAATTCATAATTGAATTATTACTTAAATAGAAAAGAGGTATTTAATGCATTAAAATGAAAGTTTGAGTTGGATTGGGATTCCTAAACCTACCCTAATGGGTTGGCCATGAATTTAGCTCCCATCCTAACCCAATTAGGAGTTCTCATGCTTAGAAAGGGGAGAGGAAATAAGAAAATCCTGAAATTAATAGTAATTAGAGTCCTATTAGGAAATAGAAAGGGGAGAGACATAAACACTCTCTTTAAACCCCATGGCCGGCCCTGGCTCGTACCCAACACTTGTTGGACCAGGAGGAGAGGCCAAGGAGGAGGGGATTTCGTGGGAAGAAGCACTTATGAAGCTCTCTCTCTCGTTCTTCAAGTTCTAGCCCTAGAAGAGGAAATCGTCCAAAGGTAGGCGTTTTTCACGAGCATAAACCATGAAAATTCATTTGTAGGATGTTGCATCCATCAGGAACAAAAGCCCTTTGGTTTCATAATTTTTCATCGAGCATATCTTTTGTTCTTGATTTTTCATGTTCTGTAACTTACATAACCCCGAACCCTTTTCAAAAATCTAGATCTCCATGTACCCTCTATCCCATGCCACGAAAATTTTACTAGAGAAGTTGATGGTGTTGAACCACTCCTATATTTTACCCTTTTATTTTGGTGATAACAAATTTATGTTTAATTAATTACTATTAAAAATATTTAATATTATGTTTTTCTTATAAATATAAATTTACATGATTAATTGAATATTAAATATATTTATTACCATGATTTTTCTAATAATAAATTAAATATCATGATTTTATAATAAATATAATTTTATGACATTATTCTATAATGATTTGCACTAAACAGATAAATGGATTCCATTCAATATATATATGGATTTCAGTTCAAAGTGCCACATCGATTTGGTCTCATAACGATTTGATAAGTGACTCTCATAAGGATTCCTTTGTACTCACACAGACGCCTTTGTAACTCATAAGGATTCCTTTGTACTCACACATACTCTTTTGTAACTCTCATAAGGATTCGCTCTCATAACGATTCCTTTGTAAACTCTCATAAGGATTCACTCTCATAACGATTCCTTTGTAACTCTCATAACGATCCTTTGTAAACTCTCATAAGGATTCACTCTCATAACGATTCCTTTGTAACTCTCATAAGGATTCGCTCTCATAACGATTCCTTTGTAAACTCTCATAAGGATTCGCTCTCATAATGATTCCTTTGTAAACTCTCACAAGGATTCACTCTCATAACGATTCCTTTGTAACTCTCATAAGGATTCGCTCTCATAACGATTCGTTTGTAACTCTCATAAGGATTCGCTCTCATAAGGATTCCTTTGTAACTCACACAGACTTCTCATAAGGATTCCTTTGTAACTCACACAGACTTCTCATAAGGATTCCTTTGTAACTCACACAGACTTCTCATAAGGATTCCTTTATAACTCACACAGACTTCTCACATGGATTCCTTTGTAACTCTCATAAGGATTTGATAAGTGCAACATGGATTCCTTTATAAAATATGGATTTCAACATGGATTTCACTTAAACATAGATTTCCTTTATATTCCAAAATATTTTTTGGCATCTAGTGAAAAAGTCAAATATTATTGATTTGCGTAATCCTCTATCTTTCTGACAGGAGATCTTTTTGCTTATATCTCTAGATTTTTTCTTTCCTGCCAACAAAAAGGGGATTACTTACTACTTCTGGGTGGCAACAGGAAACATAGAGGTATGAGCCTTTTTGACAGAAACACTCTTTTATCTAAACACTTTTTCTATGCTTGCAGACCTCGTAGACCACAAATTATCAGAAAAAGAGAAGATGAGCAACGACTAGAACTCCAACGGATTTATTCAAATTGCTCATATAAAAGATGAAGCAAGGCTGAAGAAGAACGATGAGCTTTTCCTGAAGATCTTTTGAATGAGTGTACAACCAGTGAGGAATCTGAACTCCAAATACACTCAAAGAAAAAGAGAGAAAGAGCCTGAGCCCAAGAAGAAGTGTTCAAGCATCTGAAGCACTGAAGCATTCAAGCTCTTTCTCCTCTCTTCTCTCTCTCTCTGTATGTATCTTGTGATCTGGGGGAGAGAGTCTTTTGCTGAGAGTTCTTTTAGTTGGTTTTATTTGTTCCAACTCTCAGCTTTGTTCTTTCTTTTCTAAGAAAGACTTCTGTCCAGCTGTAGACTGTATACAGTGTAGAACCTAGCTAAGGTTTATGTCTAGCAGAACCGTACTGGGGTTTGTACCAGGAGGTTGGCTTCTTTACCTGTAAGAGAAGTGGGCTGCCTTCTTGCCCGGAAAGAGAAGAAGACCAGCGGGGTGCTAGGTTTTGTAGTGTCCTTAAGGGGGACTGTACCCTTGGTTAGTGAAATCCCAAGAGGTTGCTTGGGGACTAGACGTAGGACTTCCATGTGGGAAGGGCCGAACCAGGATAAATCTCTTGTGTTATTTGTGTGATTGTTTATTTGCTTCCGCACTGCTACTCTTTATCACACTAAACTAACCAAACCTTCAAGTGTTAATTTCTGTGTTTAAGTTTCTATTTCAGATTTCAGAAAAACCTATTCACCCCCCCCTCTAGGTTAGCTTGCTGCCATACCAAAAGGGCCAACAGATGTCTATTCGGGATCTTTTACCCCTGAAAGTCCTAATTTTCATGCATCCTATCTTGAGAATTAATTCTTGCATCTCAACTATTCTCAGTATTCTGTTCTCCATGTTTGAATTGATTTAAACCTGTCGAAACCATGCTTGTTTTCCAATTCCTAATTACTGTAAGTACCCATGTGAGTCTAGATCAATTTCCAACTAGTTTCATCATTTTCCATTGCTTGTAGAATTAGTTATGAATTTTTGAATGTCCTTGTCTCAAAATATGGTAAGTTTGGACTAAGAACCAAGAACATGTCGGATCTCTGTCGGACACAGGCCAAGGATCTGAGAATGCGACGGCCCGATAGGCCGCGTTCTCAGGTAGATCGCGGCAAGAATCACCGTCGCGATCTGATCGCGATAGGACCACCGTCGCGACCTGACCTTCTGGTCTGACAGACCTATTGCCTTCTTCATATGAACCCGTTGCGTTCTCTTCTTTTGCACTGACTGACCTGTTGCGACCCGTTAACGACTATGTCACGTTCTATGCAGGCCCTGTCGCGACCCTTACAGGGACCTGTCGCGTTCTGCACTTTTTCATGAAACCCCCCTATTTTTGCAAGTCTTGTTTTTCTACAGTGATATCATGCTCTGCTAACCCTTTTGAACACAGTAAACGGAACTGTAAATCTTGAACTTATTTTAATAAAATAAAAGCCATGCACATGACCCTTTCAAACTCCATGATTCCCTATGTCACATGCATACACTTGAACCATCCAATTATGCCTTAATTTGGCATGAAATTATTTCATAATGTATATGGTAATTTATGTAATTAAATTGCCATATTTTTATATACTTGTCTATCGTTTCTCGCGTTGTTTTGGGAATACCGTTATTGACGCTCCACTCTTCTATAATTCCTCTAGAACGTTGAGCACTTGTTTCTATATACACACTCTCTCTTGACTTGGACGAACTCTACGTCGGATACTCCTTCTGCCGGACTAGTGAATATTTGTTCAAGGCCTCCATAACTCTCCTCTGTCCATGGATTCCCATGGTCGACGAGCCGGTTGTACCCTAACACCTATTACACCCTTTAGGGATCAACATGATCCAAACAGCTATTAGAAGTTCGCTCTTATCTTGAATCATGCTGAACCTCTGAACCTATGCTTAACTTGGCCAGTAGAAGAGTCGTGAGTTCCACTTGACTGCCAACACCGAACGCGCGTATTGTGCAACTGTTACTATCGCTCGCTACTCGACGTTTCATGTGCAATGTCCACTAGCTCTCATCTATACTCTACTCGCTCATATATTCACGTTCACTCTACTATCTCGTCTATTCATCTAGTGCTCTCATCTATTTCCTGGTACTATATATTGACCATTGACTGATTGTCTAAAGATAAACAATATACCAATGTCCGGCAATGTATAAAGGGCCCGATCTGGTCCTGGGATGTGCGCCTGAAAGTGCTAGTGCCCATGGGAGTTAAATGATCAGAGTGTTTGGCATTACACTGGAGTGCTATCTATCTCGACTATCTAAATGACAATCAAAAAGTGCTATATTCTCTCATTGTCTATTGGCAAAAGTGCTATATTCTCTCGATGTCTATTGACAAAAGTGCTTTGCTATACTCGTTGTGCTATTGCTATACTTTGTGCTATGGCCATCTTGCTATTTGTGCTATACTCGACTCTTGTGCTATATTTGGAAAGTTGTGCTATTTCGTTCACGTGCTATCCTGCTATCTTTTACGTGACTCTCTCGTTGTGTCATTAGTTACTCTCCCTTTAATGTATTAATCATTTAGAGCTTGCTTGACTATTGAGATTTAAGTCCTACTGGGCGTTATCGCTCACCCTGCATTATTTGTCATTGTGTTCTCAGGTGAGACCGAAGATGAACTATACACTCAAGAGGACGGGAACGACCAGGAGTGATGTCAAGGGTACCATAGTGTCCTAGTACTATGATAAACTCTTAGTTTAGTCTTTTGCTTATTTCAATGTAATTGGGCACTATAGATTGGCTCTGATATCAGTGGTTGCAACTAGACATTTGAAAAGTTATTAATGAGAAGAATTTACTTTAATGTTATTCAATTGTACAATGGTTTGATGTCTAGTACTTGCTCTGTACCCGTTTACTTGCAACTGCCTCGCATTCCGATATTCCGCATCGGGGTGTGACAACAACTAACCTGAAGCACTCCCTAAAGAGAAGATATATCCAAAAGAGCAATAAATCAATGAACAATCAAAGTCAAAGACCAAATGCATTTTAAGAGTGGCAAAGTCCCCGCAGGATTGAAAATGAACTTGGTTTATGCATGCAATTAAAATCAATCAATCAAGATAATAGGCATGAAAAAGAGTGATGAAGTCCCTGCGGCATTCAAAATGAACCCAGTCATATGCATGTCCCTACAAAATAATGGTCAATCAATGAATTCAAAAGCCCCAACAAATCATGACTGAATCTCGTATGGTTGTGCGAAGGAAGGAAGCCAAACCGACACTTCGAACCTCATATCAGGCTTACCACCAAATATCTTCCCATCTCCCTACCAGACCGAGTCGCCTTTTCAAGTATGGTTTTGGTAGAAACATAGTTACCTTGAGCGGTCAGCCACTGGTCACCAATTTAAACGCCCGCCCGCTCTGGGCACTCTTTAATAAAATGGGAGGTAACGATGACCCTTTTCTAATCAGTTTTCATAATCTTAGTGTTGTCATTAGGGGTGTTCATGGTTTGGTTTGGTTTGGTTTATAGGAGATTTTTAGGAAACCAAACCAAACCAATTTGGACTCAAACCAAACCAAACCAAACCGAAGTCCTATGAAACCAAACCGAACCAAACTGAATTAACTTCGGTTTGGTTCGGTTTGTTTGGTTTACCTTGAAAATAAATGGGCCTTTAGATTCTCTTAGTCTTAAATAAGATTTTAATCACTTGTTTCTCTAATAAATCACTATCAAATAATATTTGAAATGAAGTATTAAATATTGATGACCATATTAACCTCAATAATATATATTTTTACGTAAATATATTGAAAAAACTTGATAGATATATACAAATTAAAATTTATTATTATAATTCGGTTTAATCGGTTTGGTTTGGTTTCTAGAGCTTAGAAACCGAACCAAACCGAATTTTCTAATTCGGTTTGGTTTGAAACCAAACCAAATTTTTTTCATGTTCAAACCGAACCAAACCAAACCGAATCACTCGGTTCGGTTGATTTTTCGGTTTGAACCGAATAGTGAACATCCCTAGTTGTCATGACATGACAATGTTTTCAAAAATCAATAAAAAAAATAAATATTTTTCAAAACTCTCAAAAAACTTAGATAAATATTTAAAATCTAAAAAAAAAAACAAATATTTCAAAAATCTCATAAAAATTCATTTTTTTCAAAACTCTATAAAAATTCAAAAAATTTCAATCTCCATAAATGTTTTATCAAAACTCCATAAAAATTTCAAAATTCCATAAAAATTTCAAAACTCCATAAAAAATCAAAATTCTTCAAACTCCACAAAGGTTCAAAACCACAAAAATTTTTGAATACTTTAAAAAATCTAAAATAATTCAAATATTTTTAAAACTTCAAAAAAATTTAATATCTTTAAAAATCCAAAAATAATTCTTGATGGTATTGCACAGGGAAACCTTTGCACCGAATATTCGTCATGTTAGATAAATTCAATACTTTCAATCAGTTGATTCCTCCTATTTTGAACTCCAATCTCCTAATTTGGTCAGGTCCATTTATCCTCGTGGTCTAAAAAAACGAACAACTGAATGAGCTACGTCTGCTATTGAATACTTTATCCATACTTCATGCTGTGAATGATGTTATTCCATGATGTTGTTATTTCTTGACTAATGAACTTTGAGTGCAGGTTTAATTCACCTCATCTGGCACTACCAACAAGCAACCGGGCTTCAATTGCCACCCCTATCATCAATTATCCTACATCTTACTATATGTTATACCCCTAGAGCATATCAAGGACCTTATGGCTCTAAGAATCTGGGATTTGAGTTCCCCTTCATCAAAAGTAATGATTATCCTAGAGGATGTTTAGCCGTATAAACAGGCCGTTGCGTCTTCATTAAGAGGACAATAGATCCAAGGCTAGTGCATCTGGTATCCTGACTTAACTAAGCAACATAATAATATTATCCTTCACAATTTTCCATTTTTT
Source organism: Colocasia esculenta (assembly GCA_014218235.1). Lineage (NCBI taxonomy): Eukaryota > Viridiplantae > Streptophyta > Magnoliopsida > Alismatales > Araceae > Colocasia > Colocasia esculenta. The sequence goes on from CM024756.1 coordinate 43,442,352, forward strand.
TATTTAACCCTTATTTTCCCTTTAGCCCAGTATGCATTCACGTAGGTTTTGAATTCACTATGGATAATCAATCACTTATTGTATTTTTTAGGGCCACTCTCACTTCAATTCCAAAGTAATCATGAGATATTCCATTCCGGGTCAACTACCCAACTCCATTTGTTGCCATCTCCGAACTGATTTCTTTGAAATCCCTTGTTTGGACTTATCCCTCTACCATTCATTCATTATCTCTCATAGATCCACATTGGCTGCAGCACGTCTACAAGCTGGTGAATGCTCCCCAATGGTGAAACATAAAGGATTGTGTTCCTACCTAGTTCCACCACATTGGAAGTTGATCTCTCTCCATCATGCCCACGTGCACACCTCCTTCGTGTACCTCGTACACACCTCCCTTGTGCCCTTCATGCACACCTCTTCCATCCAAATTTGGTTATTTTCTAGGGCTTCTTTCCAGTTGTAGACACGCCAAAAAATGACACCGCAGTGAGTAAATATCATATTATATGCCAAATGGCATTATAAATTTTGAGTGATTTCGTTTATTTTTATCATTTTTCTCACATTTTTTCATTTTGGGGATTTTTTCGGCAGTTTTCTAGATTTTGTTTTGGCATTTTTAAAGGGGCTTTGTAAGAATAACAGGAAAAAAGAAAAAGAAGAAAAAAGGGTTTCAAAATGGCGACCAATCAAATGGTTGCCATTTTGATATTTTCAAATGGCGATGGCGGCAGTTGAAAAAAGGTAAGAAAAGGGTTTCTAAATTGTGACCATGTGGTCGTGATTTTAAATCTTTTTAAAATCATTTTTTGGCAAGTTCCGTCGGGGTAAGGATTCCTCTAATTCACGATGAGTTGATACGCCACGGTTTTTTGGTGAATTTTTTTGCAACAATATCATTTCTAAAATGATTATTTAATTTGCTTCCGATCGCACTTTTTAAATCGCAACCACTGAAATAGACGCAATTTAGCAGTTGTATTCAATTTCGAGATTTCAATCAGATTTCTCAATCTTACTATGTTTGAAACATCTAGATGTGTGCCAACCCCTATAAAATAGGGTCTCTCGTCCCGTTTTCCCCCTAATACCCAGAATGCTCAAGAGCTCTCTATCTCTTCTAGTGCTTCATTTTTATTTCTATTGAGAGTCTACGAGAGGAAAGCCAACTATGGGAGGAGCCACCTGTGTTGCCCAGACGTTGTTGTCAATCTGCCTCTGCACGCCATCCATGCAACAAGCCGTCCACAACTCCACACCATGCATGCTGAAGTCCTTGTATAGATACTATGCACACTTGAAACCGCTCAAGGAAGCCACATCTATGATCACCATGCAATGGGGAGCCTCTTTTAATTTCTTTTAAAATAAATCCCCTCCTCTCCCACCTCTTGTTTCTCTCTATCTATCTTCTTTTTAATTATTCTCTCTCTTCCCACTCATCCTCTCTCTTCTATTCTCTCTACCTCTCCCACTGATCATTCTCTTATTCTCTTCTTTTCTTATTTTTTTTAACCTTTCTCTCACTTCCAACTCATCCTCTCTGTTCTGTTCTCTCCCCTCCCCCACCGATCTCTCTTATTCTCTTCTTTTCTTATTCTTTTGAACCTCTCTCTTTCTTTGACTCATCCTCTCTCTTCTATTCTCTCCCCTTTCTACCACCGTTCTCTCTCTTCTATCATTTGTCAAAATTATTTTCTCTATCCCACCACCGTTCTCTCTCTTCCATCTACTTTTTGAAAGGAAAATAATTTAGTAACACCATTTGATAACGCATTAAAGTAACACACCAATCAAAGTGCATCACAACCTCATCATTTATGAGGTGTTTTTAACTTTTTTATTCCAGTTGCTGATGTGGCACAATTTTAATGGTGATGTTACCAAATGATGTTACTAAATAGTGTTACAAAATTGTTTCTCTTTTTAAAATTGTTTTCTTTCTTCCACCGGTCTCTCTCTACTCTATCTTTTTTTTTTTATTATTCTCACTCTCCTCATCCACCCTTCTCTCCCTTATCTCTCTATCTAACCCTTTTTTTTTAACAATTCTCTCTTCACCATCTCTCTCACAGTCTATGTCTTTTTCTAATTAGCTCCCATTTAATTTCTTCTCCTTCTTCACGCAAGAGGCCATCACATGCAACAAGTGAATGCCATCATATGAAAGTCATGAAAATAATCCATTCCATGTAAATATGTTATGAAAGAAGTCCATATGCCAATCAATCTCTCTCATTTATTTTCTTTATTTTAGTTATTACATATCTCACCACGTTGAGATCTCTACCATAGTGCACACTCGCACATCACACACAATCTATTTAATCACACACAACATGCTATCTCTCACTTATCACTTTAGGGGTTTAAAAGCCAACCACGGAAAAGGTGCATCATTCTACCCTTCCTCATGTCTTATTTCATTATTTGAGATTTGACACTACACTTTCATTGGCTAATCATTTCTATCTTTTTTGTGTTTTTATCTCAAGGTAATCATTAAAGAAGTCTTCTACCATGGCCAGTCGTGCTCATAGAAGAAGAAAGAACCCACTCTCTCCCACACAATCTCCCGCTACTTGAGGTATTCCTCGTGATCACTCCTTATTTGCACTTGCTGCATTTCCTTCTTATTTGTACTTCTTCGACACCCACATGTTGTCTGACGATCATGATCACAACAAGGAGTAGTGCTTAATCCATTCTTTATTTTCCCTCTATTTTTCCCCATTTTTTTGTGGACGCTTGGAGTTCTTCAAAGACGAAAATGGGTTTCTACAAATTGTTGCCTTGCCTTGGCATCTGCTTTTTAAGGAAGTACAACATAAGGACACAAAATGAGAGCAACAGAGTGAAATGTATAATGTGGAGTGAAGCAGAGTGATTGAGAAATTGATGCCTAGGTGTGATGGGACACGCCTTCAACAACATATGATAAGAGTTTTTCTTTAGCTCAAAATGAAGCGGCTCAGAGAAAGCCTCAGTACATAACCAACTATTTGGACTAAGGGAAAGGGGTGTGCACGTGGACACGAAGGGAGAAAGATCAACTTCCAGCGTGGTGGAAGTACCTACAGACACAATCCGATAGGTTTCACTATTGGGGAGCATTTACCAACTCATGGACATGCTGTAGCCAAGGTGGATCTATGGGAAAGAGGATGAATTGATATAGGAATCCAAAACAAGGGGTTTCTCAAAAGGCAATTTGAAAACAACAACAAGGTGAAATGAGTAACTGACTCAGAATGGAATATTCCATGTTAATGGGAATTAGGGTCAAGCTGCTCTCTTCAGTTAATCACGAGAGTAATCTCCCAAAAATGAGCTCAAAATTTTATATGATGCATGTTGGGCTAAAAGAAAGATATTAACAACACAAAATATAAAATAATAAGGATAATACTGTTAGGATGCTTAAGCTAATTCAGGACACCAAGTTTTCTAGGCGTGGGTCTGTCATCCTAACGTGCAAAGCATAATGGCCTATTCGCAAGACTAGAAATTCTCTGACATAATCATTGTTTTTTATGAAGGGGAACTCAAACTTCATATTCATCAGAGCCCTCAAGGTCCTGATATGCTCCAATAAGTATATCATATAGTATAAACGTAGTATGGAGAAATGGCAATGTTGCCAAGGATGGGCGTGACGTTTACGGCACAATTCGTGTCCAGACTTGCGCTCAAATATTGATCAGCATTGACAAGTATAAACTTAAACACAAGTATCAAAATAATAATGCTTGAAAAAGGTGACAAGATGACTAGTCGAACATAAATACCTGATTCATAATGACTTGGTCAGTTGCGTATTACCTTCCCTATTTACAACTAAAGTCAGATTGATGTTCTTGAATCACAACGCCTGAACCTGTCATGGTTTTTCATCAATACTCCAAGTCCTGTCCGAGGCCAATTTGATTATCTATTTCATTCTCCAAGTGGATTGGGAGCTTGCCTTCGGGCTTTGTGCAACCATAAGCCTATAAAAGGCTCTCTTCTTGCTCTCCCATGCATTTGACACTCTCCAAAGTCAAGAATCAAAGCATTGCCAAGAGAGAAAGAGAAGAGAATTGAGCTGAAGAGACAAGGATGATGGCAATGTTCCTCCCTCCAAAAGGAAAAAGGGCAATGATTTTTGAGATTGCACAAGGTGGGGACTCACATTAGCAAATCGATCCAAGCTAAATTGATGAGTTTGATTTGATTTTGTGCATTGAATTATTGATTTGTTCTTAATGTTCTTCTTCTCTTTCTTCTTCTTTTAATTTCTTTCTTTTCAATTCTTCCAACTCAAGCTCTCATGGCTGAACCTCTTCATGACCAACCCAACCAATCTTTTTTATTTTCTCTCCTACCCAATCCTCATGCCAAATTTTGGTATTTTTTCTTGTTCTCTCACCCCTATAGGACTATCCACTCTTCCCAGGTGCAAGGAGATATATGAAGCTACCTTGGCTCAAACATTGACATCTTTTATTAGTCTTTATATGAAAGCCATCCTCTCAAAGTGGGTATACATAACCTAGTTGTCATGCCAAACACTACCATGAAATCCATCTAGATTAGGCAACTATGGGGGCTCTAGTTGAATTTTGGCATCTACAAAACCACACCTTCCTTTTCAAAACTTTGAAGCCATATTTTGTTGGAAGAAGTAAGCATTGCTAGGTTTGAAGCAGATAAAGAGAGGATGAGGATGATAGACATTCATGGTGAGGAAATTTTCAAGAAAGAGATGCTTCAAAGTTTTATGGAGAGAAAGAGCGGTTCAAGACGTCCAAGCCACCAAAAAAATCAATTTGCAAAACTTGTAGCTTGGACACTCAAAGCATTGCCAAATATCGGCATGATGAGGTCTTGAACTGTGATGAGGGGCTTCGCCATATGCTTTGTGGGGGCTCTTCTTTTCACTTCCATTGACAACACACTTGAAGAGGAGCACATAAGGATGGTGTGTTGTATATGGGAAGGAGAGAGATTGGGACCCGCGGTGCTAGCCTATCTCTATAGAGGCTCACGACGACTAGCTTAGGTAAGCCTCCTTATGAATCCATGCTTTTATTTACTTGTGGACTGACCTCCACTTCAAGTTTGACATAAATGATGAGGCAACAAGCTCATTCCGGATCTTCATCAAGAGTCTGCTCCAGCACATAAATAGCTTAGTTAGCCTAGAAGGGTGAGTTGCTAACCACGTGCCTCAGCTTAAGACACGTGCGGATTGGCGTGAGGATCTTCGGAGCATACCACAAACGCCTTCATTTGTGTTCCAAAGCCGCTTCTAACCAAAGACTTGTGGATAAGGGTAGCACCCGGTGTGGAACTTCGGCTTATTGGGGCGACCGAGTTCGTGCATTACAACTCATACTGTTGCATTTCTTATCTCGAACTCCCTATGTGCATCTTCGAAGGACCGTCATACCTCATGTCGATCAAGCAAGGGAACCCTAACCAACAACGACAGAGAAGAGGCAGACACTATCAAAGCTTTATGGAAGATTTGTACCTATAGGTGGCCGGTCCCAAATGTAGAGGATGAACATGATGATTGTATGGCATATGTAAGAGAACTCAAAAAATTATGGCCAAAGGTTGCCATTTGTAAGCGAAATAATTATGTCCTCAATAAAAAGTGATGGAAATCCTTTATCTTGGCCATCAATAATGTGCATAATGATTATTTCTTCCAAACAATGAGATTTGGCCTCAATTCTAGTGCCGAGGGTTTCTCATAAAAACCACGATGGGTTCAGACGTTGCATATCTCTTCTTAATGTGCGACCAACTGGTTTTCGCTTTTTAACCTAAACTACGACCACCATCCCGTCGTGAATCAAAATGTATTTCTAGATTTCAAATGATCGCTCCTCAAACTTGGCGCTGAGGTAATGATGTCACTAATGAATCGTGACAAGCTGACGAGTCACGGATATTTTAAGCCATCCAAAATTGCAGCATCTGAACCCTTCAAGTTTTACTCACATAAAAAAAAAAAAAAAAAAAAACTCGAGATGCTTTTCTTCCACCTTCCCCAATGAACTCTCCTCTCTTCCCTTATTTCGACCCACTCTCACTCGACTCTCTAGCCCTCTTCAGTTCTCGCACTCTCAACTCTCTTATGAAGAGGATGGCGTTGAAATGCCGATGAAGGGAGGTGGAGGCCATGGCGGAGGGTGCTTCGGCAGTGGAAGAGATGGTAGCAATGGTGGAGGAAAGGGTGTAGACGATGCCAATGGTGACGACGGGGGTGGAGAAGCGTCGGCAGTAGCAGCGGAAGGAGGGGAAGGGGCACCGACCATGTTGGAGGAAGAGGAGAAGGGGAAGAAGAAGCGGTGCGAGATCCAGGGGGGCTCGGCCAAGGGTGGTGCGGCCGTCAAGCACTGGCCCGGGTGATACGGTGACTTCCCCCCCCTTAAACTCATGGTTTGTAAGAGAGGAGGAAGGATTGTAACACCCCAAAAATTTTATTTATTTAAAAATTAGAAAAATGTGATGATTTTTATTGTTAAACATAACTACTATCATGTGATGTAATTAACTTTAATTTAAGATTAAGTTGTACAACTAAATGTTATTCAATATCGTACTCAAATGTGCTCATTCCGATAGGGCGACACTGAATTCTATAACGAAAAATGAAATCCGAGAACACCATAATTTCTAGAAAAATGTGCTGATATCAGAAATGTAAATATCCAGATTGTTGACGTACGTATTTCAAGATTAAGCCGACGCAACTACTTTCTGTGCAATTTTAGCTAGGAGAAAAATAAATTCTAAAAATTAAACTAAAATTATCATGATTTGTAAAACCTTATTATTAATTATGGTTGAAATTTCAACTTGAATGGATGTCATTTGGATATAAAAATTTGGGATAAATAGGCCAGCTGAATTATAGCCCAATTACGGTAACCATTTTTGAGATTTTTCTTGCTTACGTAAGGCTTATTTCACCTAGGATAAGATGCCTACACATGTTACCAACGTGTAAGTGGGGGGATCGTGCATGGTTAACGTGGCCAGGGTGGGTAAGAGGAGTCTTACGGCTCGACATGTTAGGCCGACGTGCATGCATGCAAGGGGGTTGAGAGCTTATAAAAGCCTCCCCTTACCCTTCGTGGGAGTTTTTCCACTTCTTGCTCCTGCTACTCTTGCCACTTGCTCTTGCTCTTGCTTCTTCTTGCTACTGCTGCTGCTCTTGTCATTGTTGCACCTATTGTAGATCATGCTACTACTCTTGCTGTAGCCGCTACTACGACTCTTGCTGCTGCTACTATCGTTGTTGCTGCTATTGCAACCGATGCTATGGCTATTGCCATTGTTGTTACTGCTGCTACTTCTTTGGCTGCTTAGCTGCACTACAATCGTTGCATCCTTTTACCTGGCATCGAGGAGGATTTGCATTTCTCTTAGACTAAGTAGGTTCCTCTCTACGATTCCTTTCCAGATTTCTATTTACATGCTTGTAGTCTTTTCATCCATATAAACTCATGTTTACTATTTGACCCATATTTCCTTTTGTTCCATGTTCTGTAGGATTCCTTGTAGCAACCTGGATTTTTCAAAAATAAAAAAAATTTAATATATAACAAAGAAACTAATTAAATTTATTATAAAATCAAATAGAAGAAAATAAATAAATAGGAAATTAATGGAAGAGATTTACTAAAACCCCATAAAAGAAAGAAGTAATGAGCTTTATTAAATTGATCCAACAAAATTTAGTGGGCTAAAAGAGAGAATCTTAAAAGGGGAATAATGGGAATTACCCTAAATTCGTAACTAAATGTTCCCTAAATAAAAAGAGGGTATTTAATGCATTAAAATAAGTGGTTTGAGTTGGATTTGAATCCTAAACCTACCCCAATTGCTTGGCCATGAATTCCCCCCTCTCTCAGCCCAATTAGGAGATCTTTGCGTTAAAAGGGGAGAGGAAAATAGGAAACTCAAAATTAAATGGGAATTTGACTTAAACTAGGAAATGGAATTAGGGGAGCTTAAATACTTCTCTAAAACCCTCATGGTCGGCCCTAGCTCGTGCCAAGAGGTTGTTGGACCAGAAGGAGAGCCAAGAGGAGGATAAATTGTGGAGAAAGATCTAATCAAAGCTTCTTCCAGAGTTATTCATCTTCAAACCCTAGAAGAGGAAAAATGTGAAAGGTGGCATTCTGATGAGCAAAATTAAAAGATTTTGGCATTAGGTTGTTCCATGTGATAGGAAAACCCCTCAAGTTTCGTGATTTATCACGTGCCAATAATTACTTCTTGATTTCCATGTTCTACTACAAATTACATGACCCCGAACCCCCTTGTTAGCTCTTGTTCTCCATATACACTGACTTCGTGCTACCAAAATTTTATTGGAGATACTAATGGCTATTAGGGATCTTTAGCCCTCTGAAACACCCTAAATTCCATCCACAATGTCTTGCGAATTAAATCTTGCATCCAACTATTCCAATATTCTATCCTCCATGTTTGATCTGATTAAACATGCTGAAACCATGATTGTTTACAAATTCCTATTTACGACGAGTACTCTTGATGTTTAGAGTAGTTTAAACTTGATTCCATGATTTTTCATCGATTGTACTTTTGTTCTTGATTTTTGAATCACCCTATGTCGAAGAAAGGCAAGTCTAGACCGTAATCCAAGGCATGTCTGTTCCCTGTTGGGCACAGGCGCAGACCCTGTGAACGCAACGAACGATAGGCCGGATTCAGTGGTCTTGTTGCGACAACATCACCCGTCGCGTTCTGAACGCGACAGGCAATGCCGTCGCGATCCTTGCGTCTGTCATGACCAACTTGTCGCGATCGTTGAAAGACCCCGTCGCGATCTCAACGCCTGTTCTGAACAACCTGTCGCCTTCAGTGCAAGCCCTTGTCGCGATCTGCCCTAACCCCGTCGCCACCCTCGCGGGAGTGCGTTGCTATCTGGATCTTTTTACAGAAAAACCCTTGATTCTTCATACCCGAGCTCTTTACAGTGTCTATACTTCTGTTAATAGTCATCACCGCAGTAAATAAACTGTTATAATCTTACTTGGTATAATTTCTTAAAAGATATACCTTGATTCTTATTATGTCCATGATTTCTCTCACACAAAGCACACACTTTGAACCATACAAATATGGCTTAATTGGCATGAACATGTTACATAGTTTATCTGGTAATTTATGTTATTAAATTGCCTCATGCTTACTTATACTTGTATACATTTTCTCGCGATGTTTTGGAACACCAATACCGACGCTCCACTGTTCTAGAATTCCTCTAGAACGTCATGCACTTGTTTCTATATACACACTTTCTTGACTTGAACGACTCTCTGTTGGATACTCCTTCTGCGGACTAGTGAGTCTTTGTTCAAGGCCTCCGCCGTAGTCCCTCTATCCATGGATTCCCACATGGTCGACGAGTGGGTTGTACCCTAAGACCTATGATAACCCTTTAGGGATCAATATGATCCAAAAGGCTATTAGAAGTTTTCTCTTATCTAGAATCACGCCGGACCTCTGGACTTATGCTTAACATGGCCAGTGGAAAGGTAGTGAGTTCCACCTGACTGCCAACACCGAGTGCGCGTGTTGTGCAACTGTTACTATCGCCTGTTTACTCGACGTGTTACGTGCAATGTCCCCTATCTCTCATCTCTACTACTACTCGCTCATCTATGCACGTTCTCTCTACTATCTCATCTATTCATCTAGTGCTCACATCTATTTCTTGGTACTCTATATTGGCCATTGACTGATTGTCTAAAGATAAACAATAAACCAATGCCTGGTAATATATAAAGGGTCCGATTGGGTCCTGGGATGTGCGCCCGAAAGTGCTAGTGCCCATGGGAGTTAAATGATCAGAGTGTTTGGCATTACACTTGAGTGCTATCTATCTCAACTATCTAAATGACAATCAAAAGTGCTATATTCTCTTGTTGTCTATTGAAAAATGGGCTATACTATACTCGTTGTGCTATTGCTATACTTTGTGCTATTATGCTATGGCCATCTTGCTATTTGTGCTATACCTCGACGTTTGTGCTATATTGGAAACATGTGCTATTTCGCTCACGTGCTATCGTGTTATCTCTCACTTTACTTGACTCTCTCACTCTATCATTAGTTATTCTGCCTTTTAATACATTAATCATTTAAAGCCTGCTTGACTATTGAGATTTAAGTCCTACTGGGCATTATCGCTCACCCTGCGTTATTTGTCGTTGTGTTCCAGGTGAGACGAGGATGAATTATACCTCAAGAGGATGGGAACGCCAAGAGTAATGTCATAGTACCCTAGCATCCTAGCATATGTTAGAGTCTTAGTTAGTCTTTTACTTTTATTCAATGTAATTGGGCCCTATAGAATTGGCTCTGATATTAGTGGTTGTAACAAGACATTTGGAAAGTTATTAATGAAAGGTATTTGCTTTAGTATTATTCATTGTGCAATGGTTTGATGTCTAGTACTGCTCTGCAACCATTTACTTGCAACTGCCTCGCATTCCGATATTCCGCGTCGGGGCGTGATAGTTTTGTGGTATCAGAGCCTAGGTTATTCTTAAGTATAGGATGATCTAGGTTGACCATCCTCGACTAGAGTCAATTATCCTACCTATGTAAGTTGTGGTTAGAGCAAGGGTAACTATCTAAAATAAAACTCACACACGCACGAATTAAATTTCACATCAATATTATAACAGTAAGTTATTTTTGTAGGAACTAAGCAACAAAGATGACTGCCGAACGTGCTCAACGAGGGGGCATGTGACAAACCATCCAGGACTGACGCGGACGATTGTGCAAGCTACCAAGGAGGTGGCAATCGTCGTACAGGCGACCTGCATCGCAACTTCAGGAGTCTGAACCCACCTACGTTCAGTGGATCCATGGATCTGGAAGAAGCTGAGCACTGGCTAAAGAGACGGAAATAATTTTCCGCGTTATGCAATGTGCAGCGGGGGATGAGCTGCGCTAGCCACATTCCAACTAGAAAAAGACGCCCACGCTTGGTGGGAGTTGGTTGAAGCGACCAGAGCTAATGGTCAGTTCACCAGAACAAGTTCAAAGAAGCCTTCATTCCAAATACTTCTCGGAGCGTGTCCAAGAAAGGAAGGCTATGGAATTCGCTGCTCTTACATAGTGGAGCTCGACTGTGGCCGAGTATGAAGCCCAGTTTAAAAGACTGGCACGATATGCTGAACACCTAGTGAACACGGAGAGAATGAAGGCTAAGCGCTTCTCAACGGCCTTAAGCCTCAATACATTACTTAACTCGCACCTCTCGACATCCAGACCTACACCGAGATGGTGAAGAAAGCACAGCTGCTGGAAGATGCTACGGACTTCACCGACCGTATAAAAGGGAAGTTCGTGAAAAAGAAATGACCTCGGGACAGTCATCTGCTAAGCCGAACAGGGCAATAAGCGTCCTTCAACATCACAGAGGGGTCCATCCAAGAAAGGAAAACCAAGATCCCAGTCTCCAACACATCCAGCCAAGAGCAACTGTAAGCACTTTGACAAGCCCGGTCACACTGCGCGGACGAGTGCTGGAGGAAAGTCGGCGCATGAATGCGCTGCGGAAGTCGCGAGCACCGCATTCCGAGTGCCACTGCTGAAAGATCATGAGAGGCGCCCTAATGCGCCTAAGAAACAGGGCTGACTGCAAGCCCTACAGGATGAGGAACCCGCTACGGACGGTGGCGTGGTAGAAGGTAATCTACAAGTTTTCTCCTTATCAGCATTTGTTCATTTAATACTGGAGCAACTCATTCCTTTATATCTCAAAACTTTGCAGCTACCCTAACTGCAAAACCTATATCCATGGTTGTGAGTTCTCTGTCACAACGCCACTAGGGGAAAAGGAGAATTTAACAAATACTCTATCTGCCGATGTAATGATCGGAGACCAAACCTAAAGCCGACCTGGTGTGTATGCCCATGGAAGGCTATGATGTAATTTTGGGAGCCGACTGGTTGCCCACTTATGGGGCAAGTGTCGATTGTAAGAAAGGAAGGATGACCTTTAGTGACTTTCCTAAATTGGCATTCTCTAGGATTAGACATAAGAGACGGATGTCTCTAATCTCCGCCATAAAAGCCCATAACATGATAAGGAAACGGTCTATCGCTCCTAGCAGCCGTAGTCGTGTGAAAAGAAGGGTTCTAAGATAGAAGACATCCACATAGTCCAGGATTACCCCGATGTATTTCCTGAAGATCTGTCAGGGATTCCCTTGGAACGTGATGTCCACTTCGCCATAGAGTTGATCCCTGGAGCTGCCCCGGTATCGCGTCAACCGTATCGGATGTCACCTGCCGAGCTTAAAGAATTGAAGACGCAGCTGATGGAGCTATTAGAGAAGGGGTTCATTAGATCGAGTACTTCCTTATGGGGAGCACCTGTACTATCGTCATGAAGAAGATGGATCGATGAGGCTATGCATCGACTATCGTCAACTCAATCAGCTCGCCATCAAAAACAAATACCCATTGCCCAGGGTTGATGAACTATTTGACCAAATATCCGAATCTCAATATTTGTCCAAGGTCGATCTTCGATCTGGCTATCACCAAATGAGGATCAAGGATGGCGATATCTTCAAAACTGCTTTCAGGAGTAGGTATGGACATTATGAATTCGTCGTTATGCCTTTTGGTCTAACCAATGCTCCGTAGCCTTTATGCAACTCATGAACAACATATATCGTCCATACCTAACAGTTTGTGGTCGTCTTCATCGACGATATCCTCTATATTCAAAGACCAAGAAGAGCATGAAGAACATCTGAAGATAGGACTGCAAGTCTTGCGAGACAACAGACTGTATGGAAAGCTTAGCAAGTGTGATTCGGCTCGAAAATGTCCTTCTTGGGCCATGTCATCTAAAAGGATGACATTTCCGTTGATCCCTTCAAAGTCGAAGTTGTACTCAATTGGGAGAGACCAACCAACGTCACCGAGATAAGAAGCTTCTTAGGACTGGCTGGCTTCTATAGGCGGTTTATTAAGGACTTCTCCAAGATCGCCGTTCCTCTCACACGACTGTCACGAAAGGAGAATCCATACTCCTGGAGTAAAGAGTGTGAGAAAAGTTTTCAAACTCTTAAAGATTGCCTGACCTCTGCACCTGTTCTCGCTCTGCCAATAGAGGGAGAAGGTTTCTCTGTCTTCACCGATGCCTCAGGGATTTGGCTAGGGTGTGTACTGATGCAAAAGGAAAAGGTCATCGCCTACTCTTCTCGACAACTGAAGACTTATGAAGTCAACCACCCCGTGCATGATCTTGAGTTGGCTGTCATGGTCTTCGCCTTGAAAATCTGGAGACATTACCTCTACGGAGAAAAGTTCACTGTCTACTCAGACCATAAAAGTCTGAAGTATTTATTCTCCAGAAAAAAAACTCAACATGAGACAGAGAAGATGGCTAGAATATCTGAAGGATTTTGACTTCAACATCCAATACCATCCAGGCAAGGGTAATGCCGTGGCTGATGCTCTTAGTAGGAAGCCAATGGCGTTTGTTTCAAGTCTAGTCCTTGGCGAGATGCAACTACTGGAACAATTTGCAAGGTTAGACTTAAATATTGAATATAGGGATGATCGAGTCTTGGTTTCCAATATCAAGATTCAATCGATCTGCTAGTGGAGATCAATGCTCAACAAGACGATGATCCATTCTTAGTTCGCGTCAAGGAAACTCTAGCGAAAGACCAGACTTTGCTATGACTGAAGATGGAAGGCTTGTCTTTCAAGGGAGGACATGCGTCCACGACAATGAAGAACTGAAGAGGAAGCTAATGGATGAAGCTCACAAGACAGAGTACACTATTCACCAGGTGGTACCAAAATGTATCAAGACATGAAAAGAACATTTTGGTGGCCGAACATGAAGAGAGAGGTAGCTGAACATGCCGCTCACTACCTACTTGCCAACAAGTAAAAGCGGAACACCTGCACCCTGCTGGTGTGCTCAGTGTTAGATATTCTGGAATGGAAATGGGAAGCATTGGCATGGACTTCATCATGGGTTACCAAAGACTCATGGTGGGACACAATGCCATATGGGTCATTGAGGACCGACTAACCAAATCCGCCCATTTTCTGCCTATGAGGAGTAAAGTGGTCGGTGGAGGTACTAGTGCCCTATATGTCAAGGAGATAGTAGTCACGTCCTAATAAGAGGCAATTTATCGGAAGTGACAGAAAACAGGCACAAAAGGTAATATTTATTTGTCCATTCATAACGTCATAAGCGGAAGTCTTATTACACAAGTAGTCCTCATTACCACTAAGAGAGGAGTAGATTAAAACAAACTCAATTAACACATCTCATATCACACTACTAAACAGAAACAGAAATAGAAACGGGTTGGTTTTGCTTGTCACGGTCGGTCCACTCAGCACTCATGCCCTTAAATGTCATCCCCATCTGTATTACTGAAAATGGTAGGAAAGAGTGAGCTAACTGCCAGTAGAATTCAAATCCATAATTCAAATCCATAGTTCAGGAATGTACACATGATAACCAAGACAAGGATAGAACAGACATCAAGAGACAATATCCGATTTCAGAACAATAATTTGATATAATGACAGTAAAACTCAGGTCATGCTTAGGTTTATAGCTCAAGAATTGGTTCATATATCAGTTGCACAGTACAGGAATTTTGATGACCATAATCAGAAAGTATTTGATGCAATGCCAGACATCCCGACGCCCTTTATCATTCCACGTGGTCCGAAAATGAATTTGGGTGCTCCTCCCAGGACTGGACCAGCCCTATTGCACAGACATATTAATCAAGTGGGGTCCAAGGACCCAATAAGTTCATCATCATATTCACATCTCATAAGATGTTCAAGCATATGAACTCTCAGGTGATCAGGTTTTGTGAATTGGTTACCGAATACCGAAGAACAGACTCAACGGAGTACCATTCGTAATTGACAACTTTAAGGATAATCAAGGGTGAGTAAGGTACACAACAAGGGTAATCATTACAGTAGAATGACAGTAAATATGAAACTGATTAAGGAGGTAACTTGCTAAGCTTTTAGAATGAAGTTTAAGCAAGGATTCATACATGAAAAGTTGCTGAAATACATGGCAGGACAGTAGCTGTCGACAGCCAGGAAGGGGCTGTCGACAGATGGTAGCAGACCGAGTTTAGGTTTTCTGGTTCTGTGGGTATCTGTCGATAGCTGAGGGCTGGCTGTCGACAGCTAGCCACAGTCTAGAAATCTAAAGTTCTGGAAGGCTTGCGCCTGTCGACAGCTATGGGCTGGCTGTCGACAGATAGCAACATCCTTCCAGAAATGCCTTTAAATTCATCCTAAACACCCTAATTATAGAACTTATAAATCAGGCATGTTTATATCAAATAGAAGAGTCTAATTGTAGTTCTCACAGTGGTTTATAAGCTAAACAAGTGAGATGAAAGAGGAGGTTTGCAATTCAAACTTGTCTGGCTTGAAACTAAACATAGTTAGTACTGGAAGTATAACCTTATAGCCATAATTTAACGAAAGATTTCTCCAATATGGACACTAAATCACAATGTGTTTTATGGATCTAATCCAGACTTGAAGTATCAATCATCTAAACCGAAGTCTTCAACTATTCTAAAGATAATTGAGACTTCTAAAAAACTTTATAGCATGTACAAGGATCAAGGGTGAAAGAAGAGGATAGGAGTTAGTTTCTAAAATGGAACAGGTGACCCTCTACAAGAATAATCTTATCATGACGGAAGAAAAGCAGAAGAACCATAAGTATAGAAACTAGTTCCATCATCAAGAATTTCTTGTCATGTGTGGAGGACAGATCTGAACCAGAGGGAAATGAATCCTACCTAGTTGAAGAGGATGAAAGAAATGACCACAATGGAGGAATAAGAAGGTGAAGCTGTTGTTGTAGCAGCAACAGCCTCCAAGATGACTCCACAACCACTCTTCAGCAATAGCTCCAGCAAGAGCTCGAGTAGGAAAAGGTGCAAGAAGAACCAACAGTCAAGCAAGCAACAGCCTCCTCACAGTGTTAGCAACCAGAAACACCTTCCCAAAAAAGATGTTAACTAGTGCAATGGCAGCAGCATAACAGTGTAAGAGGGTTGGAAAGATGGTTTCGAAGCTTGAGGGGAGGTATTTATAACTCAATACTTCCCATGCACAATGGCACGTCGGTTGCCCATGTGTCATGGTAAAAATCCTTTGATTTTACCCCAACAAGTAGCTCATGCAGGTTTCCTATGGTTTACACGTAGTTACATAGGTGTTAGCTTTTAACCCCTCAATGTGGTGGCCTTCCAGAGCTTAACACGTAAGCTCCATAATCATCAAAAATCCCCAACATAAATGACCCAATAATTTAGCTAGCTCCTTAGATTTGATGTAAACATGCCCAAACAAAGTCTGTTTGTACTAAAATTTCAACCATAGACAATATGATGGTTTTACAAATTATGGTGATTTATTTAATTTTTAGAATTTATTTTATAGTAGGTGAAAAATGACCCAGAAAATGATCTCGTCGAATTAATCTCAAAATCCGAATGTCGAAAAATTCAGATATTACATTTTTGATATCTCCACATTTTTTGGAAATTATGGTGTTCTCGGATTTCGTTTTCGTTATAGTTTTTCAGTGTCGCCCTGTGGGAGCGCGCATGTCCGAGTATGACACTTGGATAACGTTAATTAATGCTAATCATTCCCAAATATCAATTATTTCAATTTAAGACTAATGCTTACTCCAATAACTTTATTATTCATGTTTTCAACAAATACAATTTTTTGGAGTTACAGTGAGACTGCACGGAGTTCCATCCTCTATTGTCCGGATCGAGATCCGAGATTTACATCTCATTTCAGGAAAGGACTGCAAGGTGCACTAGGTACTAACTCAACTTTAGTACCGCATTCCATCCACAAACGGATGGGCAAACTGAAAGAACCAACCAAATAGTGGAAGATATGTTGAGAGCTTGCACTATAGACTTCCAAGGATATTGGAACGAGCATCTATCCCTTATTGAGTTCCTTATAACAACGGTTACCTGGCGAGCATCAAGATGGCACCATTCGAAGTACTCTACAGAAGGAATTGTAGATCTCTTGCATGCTGGAATGAGGTTGGAGAACAGCAATGGCTAGGCCCAGACATGGTACAACATACCACAAAGGACATACAAGTGATTAGAGACCGACTTAAGACTGCTCAGTCCAGACAGAAGAGCTATGCCGATAAAAGAAGGTGAGACTTAGAATGCCAAGTCGGTGATCATGTGTTCTTAAAGGTGTCACCTACACGTGGCATCCAAAGATTTGGAGTGAAAGGAAAGCTCAGTCCTAGATTCATTGGTCCTTTCAAGTACTCGAAAGGATTGGTGAGGTTGTATACCGACTGGCATTGCCACCGGATCTGGCTTGTGTACACAATGTGTCCATGTCTCCATGCTCAGGAAATATGTCTATGACCCTACCCACATCATTCGCCACGAGAAGTTGGTGTTAAACAAAGATGTGACTTACGAAGAGAAGCCAGTCATGATAGGAACGGAAGGTACAACAGCTCAGGAACAGTCCATCCACGTGGATAAAGTCTTATGGAATAATCGCGGAATGAAAGAAGCCACATGGGAACCGGAAGGAATCATCAGACGAACTACCCCGATCTTTTCGGTAAGACAATTCCTCCCTTACGATCATATGATTTGGGGACCAAATTCTTTAAGAGGGGGAGTGTAGCAACCTGGATTTTTCAAGAAAGAAAAAAAAAATTAATAATATAAAAGAAAACTAATTAAATTATTAGAAAATCAAATAGAAGAAATAATTAAATAGGAATTAATGGAAAGAGTATTTACTAAAACCCATTAAAAGAAAAGAAGTATGGGCTTTATTAAATTGACCAACAGAATTAGTGGGCTAAAATAGTGAATTTTTAAAGGGGAATAATGGGAAATTCCCCTAAATTCGTAACTAAAATATTACTTAAATAAAAAAAGGGTTTAATGCATTAAAATAAATAGTTTGAGTTGGATTAGAATCCTATACCTACCCCAATTGCTTGGCCACGAAAATCCCTCTCTCTCAACCCAATTAGGAGATCTCTTGCTCAAAAGGGGAGAGGAAAATAGGAAACTCGGAATTAAATGGGAATTAGACTTAAACTAGGAATGGAATTAGGGGAAATTAAATACTTCTCTAAAACCCTCATGGCCGGCCCTAGCTCGTGCCAAGAGGTTGTTGGACCAGAAGGAGAAGCCAAGAGGAGAAGAAATCATGGAGATGAAGATCTATCAAAACTTCTTCCCGAGTTCTTCATCTTCAAATCCTAGAAGGGAAAACGTGAAAGGTAGGCATTCTTATGAGCAAAATTAAAAGATTACGACCTTAGGTTGTTCCATGTGATGGAATAAACCCTCAGTTTCGTGATTTATCATCGTGCCAATAATACTTCTTGATTTTCCATGTTCTGTAAATTACATGACCCGAACCCCCTTGCTAGCTCTTGTTCTCCATGTACACTGACTTCATGCTACAAAAATTTTACTGAGATACTAACGGCTATTAGGGATCTTTAGCCCTTGAAAGCCCTAAATTCCAGCCACCATGTCTTGTGAATTAAATCTTGCATCCCAACTATTCCAGTATTCTATCCTCCATGTTTGATCAGATTCAACCATGCCGAACCATGATTGTTTACAAATTCCTATTTACGGGGAGTACTCTTGCATGTTTAGAGTAGTTTAAACTTGATTCGATTTTCCATCGATTGTACTTTTTGTTCTTGATTTTTGAATCACTCTATGTCGAAGAAAGGCAAGTATGGACCGCAATGATAGACATGTTTGTTCCGTGTCGGAAACAGGCACAGACTCTGTGAACGCGATGGCCCGATAGGCCGGTTTAGTGGTCTCGTTGTGACAGCATCACCCGTCATGTTCTGAAGCGACAGGCAATGTTGTCGCGTCCGTGTGTCGTCAGGACCAACCTCTCGATCCTTGCAAGACCCCATCGCGATCTCACCGCCTGTTCTGAACACCTGTCGCCTTCAGTGCAAGCCCTTGTCCGGACTTGCCGGACCCTATCGCTACCCTCACGGGTGCGTCGCGATCTGGATCTTTTTATAGAAAACCCTTGATTCTTTCATACTCGAGCTCTTACAGTGTCTATACTTTTGTAATAGTCATCACCACAGTAAATAATTGTTATAATCTTACTTGGTATAATTGCTTAAAAGATATACACTTGATTCTCGTCATGTCTATGATTTCTCTCACACAAGCACACACTTTGAACCATACAAATAAGCTCATTGGCATGAACATGTTACATAAATTTATCTGGTAATTTATGTAATTAAATGCCTCATACTTAATTATACTTGTGTACGTTTTGTCGCGATGTTTTGGAACACCGATACCGACGCTCCACTATTCCAAAATTCCTCTAGAACGTTGAGCACTTGTTTCTATATACACACTTTCTTGACTTGGAAGAACTCTTCGTCGGATACTCCTTCTGCCGGACTAGTGAGTCTTTGTTCAAGGCCTCTATAAGTCTCCTCTGTCCATGGATTCCCCATGGTCGACGAGCGGGTTGTACCCTAAGACCTATGTTACCCTTAGGGATCAATATGATCCAAAAGGCTATTAGAAGTTTGCTCTTATCTAGAATCACGCCGGACCTATGGACTTATGCTTAACATGCCAGCGGAAAGGTAGTGAGTTCCACCTAACTGCCAACACCGAGTGCACGTGTTGTGCAACTGTTACTATCGTCTGTTACTCGACTGTGTACGTGCAATGTCCCCTAGCTCTCATCTCTACTTTACTCGCTCATCTATGCACGTTTCTCTCTATCTATCTATTCATCTAGTGCTCTGATATATCTTGGTACTCTATATTGGCCATTGACTGATTGTCTAAAGATAAACAATATAACAAATGCCTGGCAATATATAAAGGGCCGATCTTGTCCGGATGTGCGCCCGAAAGTGCTAGTGCCCATGGGAGTTAAATGATCAGAGTGTTTGGCATTACACTCGAGTGCCATCTATCTAGACTTCTAAATGACAACCAAAAGTGCTATATTCTCTCAGTCTATTGACAAAAAGTGCTATACTATACTCGTTGTGCTATGCTATACTTGTGCTATTGTGCTATGGCCATCTTGCTATTTGTGCTATACTCGACGTTTGTGCTATATTTGGAAACTTGTGCTATTTCGCTCATGTGCTATCATGTTATCTCTCACTTTACTTGACTCTCTCGCTCTTCATTAGTTACTCTGCTTTTAATACATTAATCATTTAAAGCTTGCTTGACTATTGAGATTTAAGTCCTACTGGGCATTATCGCTCACCCTGTGTTATTTGTTGTTGTGTTCTCAGGTGAGACCGGGGATGAATTATACACTCAAGAGGACGGGAATGACCAGGAGTGATATCATGAGTACCCTAGCGTCTGGCAATATGTTAGAGTCTTAGTTAGTCTTTTACTTTTATTCATGTAATTGGGCCCTATAGAATTGGCTCTGATATTAGTGGTTGGAACTAGACATTTGGAAAGTTATTAATGAAAGGTATTTGCTTAGTATTATTCATTGTGCAATTGTTTGATGTCTAGTACTTATTGTACTTGTTTACTTGCAACTGCCTCACGTTCCGATATTCCGCGTTAGGGTGTGACATTCCTTCTTCTTCTTTCCTTCATTCTTACTTCTTATTCCTGTTCAAGAACCTCTTGTTTAAGTGTTTACCTTGTACACACACTTGACTCTAATTCTGGAAATAACCATAGAAGTGTTGTTCTATTCTTGTAATCATTTTAGCTAAAGTTTGTGTTATGACTCAAAGCCAATATGAAACTTTCCCATAGAAGCAAGCAAGAAAATGTTGTCAGGAGGTGTTGCACTTCTAGTTGTCATCTTGCCTTAGATTTCCATGCACAGTGCATCCCTTTGTTCTACTATTTCCCTCATGAAAAGTGGTGTTTAGAACTGAAACAAGAACCTTTTTGATGTTTTCAATCATGTAAGGATTCATAGAAACACTTAGTAGAATTTCTGTGGTAGTTTTACAACATTCTGGAGTTTAGATTACACATGTCGGCAGCCAGACCTATCGACAGGTTTCTGCTTCCAGAACCCAGATAGTGTAAATCCATTAGTAGCTGTCGACAAATAGCTTCATCTGTCGACAGATGATCTTCATCTGTCAAAAACCACCCTGGCTGTCGACAGGTAGTGTTCATATCTTAGAATTGGTTTGGGAAGACAGTAGCTGTAGACAACACTTATGGCTGTCAACATACACCAGTCTGTGATGTTAACCTGATCCATTCCTTCTCCAATCATTGGTGTCAGCAGGAAACCTGTAAAAATGAAACTCATTCGTTATTTAAATTCCATATCATTTAAGTAATGTTATAATTTTAATGTTTCATTTACTTATGATATTACATGTACCTAAGGATTACCCCCTATTTAAATCAATAAAAATAAAAAAAAAATTATATCTCTTACCAATAAAAAGTCAAACTCTTCCACCGAAGAAGAAAAAATAGTTTTGGCGATTCCTCAAAATAACGTCTTTCTAATTTCTCACAAATTGGCCTACTTAAAAGTCTCATAATTCAAATGAACCTAGTAGAATGCTAAAAAAATCCAAGATCTGGTGAAAGCACCATTTACGTTGACAAATAGAACCATTTCATCCTCAATCCAATTGTCACACTTTGTATTGTCCAAACAAAGTTACATTTATTATTTTCTTGGATTCTAAATTATTATTACCACTAAAATGAATCACTTAATCATCATCTACATCCATCTATGGATTATTCTTGGACATCCTAAACTATTTTGATTCTTGTACCATCTAGATATCTGTGAGCATTAATTCCTTTGATATTGTTGTACTCCTGATGAGTGCCCAAGTACCATGTATGTATATCAGAATTGGAAATGGGATGATGGACTTTTGGGTCTTCAGACTCTCTCTTGATATAATGCCAGTGCAAAGGGGCAAATCTAGTCCTGGGAGGAGCACAAAAATACGTTTAATCTGCGTAAGCAGTATGGATCTCCAGGTGTTTGTCATGACACCACTACAACCTAGATTGGTCAACATTTCCAGAATTATGTTGAAAATGTTTGTTTATTGCTAGCTTGAGGAGTGGACAGGGCATCTCTACAAATACACTTTCTTTATTCCTTCTGAATTATTGATTATATATACACTCGTGCTTTGCTATTTCATTGATGGACACCTTGTGTCAATTGATTGACATGTTATGTAACGACCCAGAATCCGCATTACCATAACAACCAGTAACCCGAATTCTGACCCGCTAACCCTCGAGACAAGCTCGGAAGGGTAGGAAGTGAACGTCTGAGGAGACTTATATAAGAAGATACACACCATGAAAAGTAGTAAAAGTCCACTATATGAACATAACATGTACAACTCAGAGTCTGAGCAAGGTACAGAGTACAGAAGTACAACAAAAAGTACTACTCACTGCAGCTAAGGAGCACCAACACCAGAGTGGCTAGACTTGCCTAGAACGGGAGTCGACGAAGACCCACCTGAAAGGGAGGGGAGTGAGTCTCAAGAAAAGACCCAGTAGGGAAAAGTAACCCCACCGGCAACAGAACTAAAGTGCGGAAAGTAAAAACTGAAAGTAAGTACACGTCGCACCACACACAAAAATGTAAACCTCGCGGCTCAGTAACACACACTCACACACACATAGGGTCAGCTAGGGTCTGTGCTCGGCGTCCCGTCACCATAAGGGCTCTCACCCCAGCACGTGTGGACACTACAGACGCTCTCTCTCGCGTCTGGTCCATGACCGGTTTTTCCCCTACGCTTGACCCTAGCGGTAGAGAAGGGGGTCCACGGAGACCGGCTCAAAACCACCACAAGGAGTACGCACAGGACAGAGTCGCACTCGGCGTCCTGGCTCACTAGCGGAGGACAACCACACGCTAGTCATCTAGACGGAGTCGCACCCACGCCTAGGTACACAACAGAAACGGGCACGCGGTAACGCAACGCGCGTACAACAGACGGAACACACTCAACGCCTGAAACTCCGTACAGTAAGTGAACATCTCATTTCACAATTAATACTCAATGCACAGGCGGAGTCACACTCAAGCCTGGCAGAATGTGTTACACAGGGCGGACATCACATGTCAGCACCTTGAACACAGAACAAGACTTAAGCCTGCTGGGACACAGGATATTAACGGCAGCATCGATTGTCGCCAATATTGATGTAGACGGCCTCACCATGCCGTTAACTTATTCAACGGCAATCGACCATGTCGTTTATATCAACCTTGAAGATCTCAACGTCAACAGATGTGGACGTTAAGCTCTTCAGTCCCCAAACCCAAAACAACACCGAATCAGTCAATTGGGTAGAATCACCCAATCAACACTGACTGATGGAGGGAAATGCTTTCTCACATCATCTAACACTACCAGGAATTCAAAATTATGCAATCCAACACTTGGATTGCCCAAAACACCAAAATCCCAGCATGGAATAACCCAACCCTAAACCGCAATTAGCATACTAATTCACGCAACTGAGCATGCTGGTTTGCTAAGGAGGGTATAGGAGTTAAGTCCCTACCTCAGAACGCTTTAAAAACTCCTGAACAGCTACCGATTGCACCAGAACCCCCGAAGTCTCCGCGCGAATCGCACCAAAACTTCGCGTTTCCCGCCCATCAAGCACCGCCACGCATACCAGGGCCTTCCCACGAACTCCCATCAACATCAGAAGCAGTGGAAGGACAAAGGCAGAAGTAGAGGGAAAGGAAGGAAAAGAGAAGAAAGGGTTCTGCTCTCGGGCTGCCCTATTTCTACAGGCCCGACCAGTAGACGTCCACATCCCTCGCCGCCTACTGAACCGCAAAGGCTTGACGTCCAGATCGCATGTCGTCGAGTTCAACAACACACGTCCACATCGCTGGACACTAACCCCAAATCAACGGCTAGACCCTGCCGCCAACTAAAAATTAACGACAATAGATCGTGTCGTTCCACACAGAACTCTACAAGACCCAATAAGGATCCACTAAAACCCGAGACCTTACAGCCCTCCCCCCCTAAGGAATTTTGCCCTCAAAATTCAAACAACACAAGGAAAGAAAGACTCACCAAGAGGTACGGAACTGCTCGCGCATTTCGTCCTCTCGCTCCCATGTAGACTCACCACCTGAATGCCGCTGCCACGCAACACGAACTAACGGGATAGCCTTGTTCCTCAACCTCTAAACTCGGCGATCCTCAATGTGCAACGGAAACTCTGGTACAGTCAACACTGGAGTCACCTCAGGCCACTCTGCACTCTGCAGAACGTGAGACTCTTCAGAAAGGTACCTCCGAAGCATCGACACGTGAAACACATCGTGGACTGCTGCCAACTCTGACGGAAGCTCAGTCTTACGCCAAACCTCCGACACGCTCAGTAATGGTGAAAGGTCAAATAAAGCGAGGACTCACTTTCCACGCCTACCAACCTCACCACTCCCTTCATAGGAGACACACGGACAAACACATGGTCCCCTACCTGAAACTCGAGCGGTCGTCTGCGCTGATTTGTATAACTCTTCTGACGACTCTGAGCTGACTGAAGCCTCTGCCTCACAAGCTAAACTACCTCAACTGCCTGTTGTACTAACTCGGCCCCATGACAACCCGTTCGCCAACCTCGAACCAGTCAGAGGAGTGCGACATGGTCATCCGTACAAAGCCTCATATGGTGCCAAACCGATACTGGAGTGATAGCTATTATTATATGCAAACTCGACCAACGGAAAGTGAGCTGTCCATGACCCCTGCCACTCCAGACAGCAAGCTCTAAGCATGTCCTCCAAAGTCTGGATAGTCCGCCTCTGACTGACCGTCTGACTGAGGGTGGTAGGCGGAACTAAAAGCCACTCTGTCCCCAAGCTCTCTGGAAACTGCGCCAGAACCCAGAAGTGAAGCGAGGATCCCTATCTGACACAATAGAGATCGACACTCCATGCAAAGGAACAATCCGCTCTACGTACAACGCGGCCAACCTACTCACACCCCAACTAGTCCTGACAGGCAAGAATCTAGCAGTCTTCGTCAATTTGTCCACAAGAACCCAAATGCTGTCAAAACCTCCAGCTGTCCTCGGCAAACCACAAACAAAGTCAGTCGTCACATGGTCCCACTTCCACATCGGAATCTCTAACGGCTGCACAAGTCCTCCTGGACGCTGATGTTCGGCCTTCACTTGCTGACAGACCAATCACCTAGCAACAAAAGCCGCTATGTCTCTCGTCATCCCAGGCCACCAAAACTGACGTCTCAACTTGTGATACATCTTGGTCGACCCTGGATGAATCAAGTACCTGGAACCATGTGCCTCCTGCAACACAACTCTCCTGATAGACTCCTCAACAGGAACATAGAGTCTATCTCGGAACCTAACAGTCCCGTCCTCGCAAAGCTCAACCTCTGGAAAAAGCAACACACTGTGCAACTCGGGATCTGCCTGCTGAGCCTTAACAACCTGTCTCACAACGGTGGAAGCCACTAACAAACTGCCCAACACACACAGACGACAGCTGGATGAACTCTGAAAGACCCCTCTGTCGCAGACTGCCACAACTGCCACTCTCTAAGCATCAGATGACTCATTTGTGCTTTCCTACTCAAAGCATCTGCAACCACATTTGCCTTTCCAGGCTTATACTCAATGCTGAAATCATAGTCTTTCATATATTCCATTCATCGACACTGCCTCATATTCAGATCCCTCTGAGAAAACACATATCTCAAGCTCTGGTGGTCGGTACGGACTACAACTCACTCCGTACAAGTAAAGACGCCAAATCCGCAAAGCAAACACCACAGCTGCAAGCTCTAGGTCGTGGGTCGGGTAACTCTCCTGGTGGGGCTTAAGCTAGCGAGACGCATAAGCCACCACCCGACCTTGCTGCATCAAAACCGCACCCAAACCAACACCTGAAGCATCTGTGCAAACCTCAAAACCTTCCTCACCCGAAGGTAAGGCAAGAACTGGCGTTGATGTAAGCAGTCGCTTCAACTCCATGAAGCTCTGCTCACACTGCTCTCCGACCACACAAACGGACTCCCTTTCTCGTCAACCGAGTCAAGGGTGCAGCAACCTGAGAAAAGTCTCGAACAAACCTGTGGTAGTATCCTGCTAAACTAGAAAGCTACGAATCTCAGACACAGATCTGGGACTCTCCCACTGCAAAACTGCCTCAACCTTCACTAGATCCACAGAAACTCCCTCACCTGAGATCACGTGCCCCAAAAAGTGAACCTGTTGTAGCCAAAACTCACACTTACTAAGTTTGGCATACAACTGGTGCTCTCACAAAGTCTGCAACACGATCCTCAGGTGCTCGGCGTGTTCCTCCTCCGAAACGGAGTACACCAGAATGTCGTCAACAAATACTATGACAAACCGGTCCAAGAACTGGTGGAACACCCGGTGCATCAGATCCATGAAGGCCGCTGGAGCATTGGTGATCCAAATGGCATCACCAAAAACTCAAAGTGTCCATATCTGGTCCGAAAAGCAGTCCTCTCAATGTCAGAATCTCTAATCCGCAACTGATAGTAGCCCGACCTCAAGTCAATCTTCGAGAAGACACGAGCAGACTGAAGCTGATCAAAGAGATCATCAATCCTAGGCAAAGGATACCTATTCTTGATGGTCACTTGATTTAGCTTCATAATCGATACACAATCTCAGGCTACCATCCTTCTTCCGACAAACAGAATAGTGACCCCTACGAGAAAAGCTAGGACGAATATAGCCCTTCTCCAACAACTCCTCAAGCTGCCTCTTCAACTCCCTCAACTCCGCTGGTGCCATACGGTACGGTGCCTATGCAAAAGGTACAGTGCCAGGAACCAACTCTACAGTAAACTCATCTCTCTCTCTGGCGGTAGACCAGGCAACTCTTCCGGAAAAACATCCGAAAACTCACTCATACAGGAATGTCCCCCACTCCCGAGGCAATCTGGTCAAGAGTAACTACAAAAACTAGGAAACCCTGACAACCAGAAGCAAGTAACCTCCCTGCCCTCAAAGCAGAAACTAAAAAGTGAGAAGTAAGAGGTACGATACCCTGGAAGTAGAACGCCGCTTCCCCAGATATCCGCAAATGCACCCTCTTCTTCTGGCAATCCATCACTGCACCATACCGCTCTAACCAGTCCATACCCAAAATCACATCATAATCATGTAACTGCAAAGCAAACAGACGAGCCGACAACCACTGATCCTGCATCTGCACAGGTACCTCCTCGAGACAGTAGGACGTAAGGCAAAGTCCCCTGTCGGCAACTCTACTGCTAACTCAACAGACTCTCCCGAACTCAACTCTCCAAGGGAGTCTAAAACTCCTCAGACACAAAAGAGTGAGAGGCACCGGAATCAAACAAAACTCTAGTTGTACAACAAAAACTGTAACAGTACCTTCCACTAGTGAGCTTCCTCTGCGTCTGCACGGGTCAAGTGAGTAACACGACCTCTACCTCTCGACCCACCAGAACCTCCGGTCTGCTGACGCTGCTGCACGGGTGCCTACTGCTGCTGCTGCTGCTGCTGCACTCGGGGCTGTGACTGGGTCTACTGCTGCGGCACACGAGGTAGCAAAGGACAATCTCGCGCCATGTGACCCATCTGGTCACACCGATAACACTGACCAGCAAAAGTATGTTGTACCTGCTGCGAAGGCTGACCTGCCGGCTGCTGAACACTCCCAACCGACTGTTGTCTCTGATCTGCCTGCCTCCTATCACGCCGAAACTTCCTCCGAGATCCTGACTTCGCCGTCGTCCCAGTAGAAGTGGACGCGTAGGAAGTCACAGTCCTCGGGGTCGTCTGCACACTACCCTGCTTATAGGCCCTCGAATTTTCGTCGCATTATTTGTATTTGTGTGTGTATATTTGTGCTTGTGTATATATATACATATTTACGTACGCATTAATTAGTACAATTACGTGTTCATGTGTTTATACTAGATGTAAATAATGCATGTATTGAATGGTGATAGTATGAATACACTACCATATACATATTGCATGTATATATGCATGACATGCATAGTTTTCTGCATGTTTTAGACTTCTGGCCGAAGGCCATATTAGGCGTCAATATCAGGACGTCGATGAGGTGTCAGCGTCCACCCATGGACGCCAACACTAATCCCAGCGTCTAATGATGTGGACGCCAACTTCTCTGGCCTGCATGCGCAGCAGAGCCGGAAATTCCGGAAGCAAGGCAGCTCACCCATTGGGGAGATGTCTCCCAACGGTCTGAGAGCCATCTTGTCACCCCATGCGTGGGAGAGAAGCCTCTCCCATATGTCTAAACCCGAATCTGCTTCCCCAACCCCTCTCTTCACCCTTTTGCAAGAGAGAAAGAAGAGAAAACCCTAGTTTCTGAACTGAGGAAACCCCCCACTTTGGAACCCAAATCCCTCAACCTGAAGATTGTTCCGGAGACCTGCTGCTTCAAGGAGGTTGCTGGATCGACGAGGAAGGCCTCCCCGACCTTGGAAGGCACTGGAGCTCGCTTAGGAACCCGGAGTCAAGCATTTCTAAGAGCTTCTTGGGACAGCCCAAGGAGAGCTTCACCGAGCCCTAGATCCCTTGGTGCGTTTTTCTAAAGGCAAGTACCTCATTCATAACGTCCCTGTATGTGTCTAGGTTGATTCTACAATTTTTATGAATTTTCCCTCGTGTCCTAGACCCCCACATTCACCCCATCTTTGGAGCTCGGGTCTGTGTTCTGCACAGACCCGACATTAACGGCAATGTCCCTTGACGCTGAGATCATGCTTGGTGTCCATCGACTATGCCGTTGACACTGAATTAGCGGCTAGAGACCGCCGCCAAGTTCATCTGGACAGAAAAGTGACCTGTTCTGCCCCTTCTGTACAACTATTTTCGATATGTTTCACGATGAGGATATACTGTAAATGATTTATATGTTATGTATATTGTTGTTGTGATGAATGTGGTGTGTGGATGGATATCATGAATGATAGGGTTTAATTATTTCATGAAAATACATGTGTGATGAATTTTGATATTGTTAAACCATGTTTGCATGATTTAGGACAAGTCTAAATGCCCTAATTTGTGAGGATTGTGCATGTAAGGTTCAGTCCCTGTTATAAAATTCTGAGAATATTCCTATGCTTATGTGAATTATTGCAAAATGTGTTTAGAAACAAAAAAAATAGAGATCATGCTAGGTCATGATAAATCTTCCATAAACTAAGGGATTGTCCGATAAATTCGAAAATAAATTCTATAGTTCCATGCCTGTTATGGTTCAGACAGTGAGTGGTTAAGGCTATGCTTGCGTGTAACTCCATGTTAATCGAATTGCGGGGATAGCATGTGAAAGTAATGTTAGATTTCCAGAAATTTTGTTTTAGCACAGAAAAATATGAAATTTGCATGTGAGATCCTAAAACCGAAATAGCTTGTGGTTAAAATTTCAGGTCATTTGGACCAATAGATGATACAATATGAATTTTCCAAGTAAATTGTGAATTGATGCATGCCAATGTGAAATAATTCGATTTAGGTGTGATCCGACCTGATTGGTGAAATTTCTGAATGCTACATTTTTGAAATCTGTAGTGTCATGATAGGAAAACAGAGAATGTGAATGTGAGTGAGAAAGTGAATGAAGTGAGAGTGACATGTGTCAAACCATGTGTAAAATCGGTAAAATGTGTAAATGTGTAACTGTGCCAAATGTGACACTGCTTCCGTAGAGGGCAGTGGAACCGTATCAGGGAAAAGTCCCCTGAGAAGGTTCAATGTGTAAGTGACCCTAAGGGCATTAGGGGGAAATCCTGGAGGTGGACAAGTACCACTGGTTAGGGTGGAGACTTGTTCTCTCGGTCTGCGCAGTCCAAGAGTCGCCATTGTATTGCCTAGATAGCGTCTATGTAATGTGATGTGTTGTGTCCTTCTTTGGTGGTTTGGACTATGTGTCACGGGACCTAAATTGTGAATGTGTAAATGTGTATGTGTTCATGTGTTAATGTGTAAGTGAACAATGTGTAAGGTGTATGTGTAAAGCGCAATTAAGTGAATTGGAAATTTGTGTAAAGAAAATGTGAGACCAAAAATGTGAAGATATGATATTGTAAATCCATGTTGTGACAAATCTGAAACCATGCTAATCAGTAGCTTCCTTATGTATATGATCATGTTTACAAGTACAAGTGTCTAGAACCCATGCTAGGGACAAATAAAGAGTATGTGTACACAATTCCATGTTCGGTTGGTCACATGTTGTGTCTTAAATACATTGTAGCTCTCATGTGTAGGTTATGGTTACTAAAGTATGTGAAAACCGCAAGCTTAAGCATGTGAAAATGGTTATGTATATGTATAAGAACATGTAGATTCCATGCTAGTTGTGTTCCCTCTCATGTACGCGCGGAATTCATATTAATGGCTTTCATGTTTTGGTCAAAATGCAAAGTAGACTTTCATGAGTAGGAATGATTAGAGAGCATGTGTTAGGAAATTCATTTTGTTAAGGAAATCTGAAAGCATGTATCATGTGTTTACTGATAGCACTATCATGATAGATTGTTCATTTCAAGGTTTTGAGCATGCTACATGTTGAGTCTTTTGCAAATTGTGTGTGTAGAGCCTACTGACATGTACGTGTATGGTATGAGTGGTGTTACTTGCTGAGTCTTTCGACTCACTACTTGCTTCGACGTACAGGTGTAGTTGGTGACGTGACACTGTTGGAGGAGACAGTGGAGACGGACTCCGAGCGCGGAGATTAGACTGTTGGAGCAGTTGTACCCTTTTGTTTTTCATAGTATGTAAAAGTGACATTGTACTAGAACTATCATGAGAAAATTGTATAAGTGTGGACATCTATGTATTTAATTTTCAGCAATTTAAATCATGTGAACTTCTAAGTTCTTTAATGATATTGCAATTTCATGTATGCTAAATGTGGATGATGAATGAATGAAGATAGTAGTTCCTTTTTACTTCCGCTACTCTGTTCGTATATTCACGTGTATCTCAGCTGAAAGTATCGTTGGGTAAATGTCCCACTGTGATGACGCTTGCTATACCGACGTGGGTTGGTATAACCGTACCGGTATAATAAGGGCCGTCACAGAGATTGGTATCAGAGAAACCGGTTGAGATTGCACATGAATATACATAAGTCATCATCTTCATTGCATTCTATGTATGTCCACATGTGTAGAAAACACTAATAAGAAGTGAAAGATAGATAAGAAAATGGTTAGAAAACTTAGTAACCTAACTCTAATGGTGGCTGAAATTTTATTACAGCCATGGCTTCGAGAGGTAGGCGTGGCGGAGCGCCGGCCTGTGAGGACGAGCCGCGACGTGACGAGCGGGCGGAGCAGCAGGCCCGGCACCGCCAGGTCCTGTACTTCCCCCACCGCCACCTGTGGACTACGGAGTATTCATGCAAGGTCTGGTGCAAGCCATGTAGACGCAGGCTCATACCCAGGCAGCACTCCAGGCACAGTTGGAGGCTCAGGTTAGACTAATGAAATGATTAATAGTCTGTTTTAAATTGCTTATGTGATATTATGTTGATTGTATATTGCTTGATGTGTGATGTAGCAGGCTCAAGGACCAGCTCAGGACTATGGTGGACCTTCTACCATGGAGAGATTCAAGAGGATGACCCCACCCTCTTTTAAGGGGGAGAGTGATCCATTAATGGCAGAAAGCTGGATGAGGGAGACAGAGAAAATCTTCCGAGCCATCAGGTGCCCTGATGAGGATAAGGTGACATTAGCCACCTACAAGCTACAGGTAGGCTTTTAATTTTGTATGTTTGTATGTTTGTATGTTCTGCTTAAGTTAGAATTTGTTAGTTGGTGCTTATGAAGGTGTATTGCAGAGAGAGCAGATGTATGGTGGTCCTCCCTACTACGTACACGCTTTGAGGAAGAAGCAATAGACGTGGCGTGGGACGCGTTCGTGAGGCTCTTTCGAGCCAAGTTCGTCCCAGAGCATATCCAGGACAAGATGGAGTAGGATTTCTCTCCCTGACGCAAGGCTCCATGACTGTGCTGGAATACGAGGCAAGGTTTTCTGAACTTTCTAAGTATGCACCGCATATCATAGAGGATGAGCGCAGGAAGACAAGAAATTCGTGATGGGACTCAAGCCATCACTGCGGACGAGACTCGTGGTGTTTGACCACCGCACGTTGGACGAGGCCCTCAGCGCTGCCTGTAGGCAGGAGGGAGAGATGGAGCAATATCTGGAGGAAAAGAAGCTCTGCAGAAGAGGCCAGCAGCGACATTCCAGCGGCAAGACAAGAAGAAAATGGTGTACCAGACACCGCAGCGAACCGTGGCAGTCGGCAGTTCACAGGTACCTTCTGTACGTTCCCTAGTGTGAAGAAAGAGTGTCCCCATTGCGGAAAGACACATGGTGGTTCCGAGTGTTGGTTGGTAGCGGGTAGATGCTTGAAGTGCGGGAAAGCGACCACAAGATCAAAGATTGCCCAAGACTTCAATAAGAAGCTCAGCGTGGAGCGCCAGCCCCAGCAGTAGCGGCAGCCGCGCCAGCTACAGGAAGACCAGGAAGGCCTCGAGCCCCAGCTCGAGTATTTGCTTTAGCTCGCAAGGACGCCGCAGGCGGAGCATGTCACCGAAGGTACGATTTTGCTTTTAGGTGTGCACGCTCGGTTTTGTTTGATACGGGTGCTACTCACTCGTTCATTTCCGAGTGGTTCGCTAGGCAGTTAGCCCTAGAGTCAGGCATAGAGTCTGAGGAGTTAGAGGTCCCTTTATTTGTGCACACCCCTACGGGTACGGTATCGACTAGGAAGTGTATTCCGTTGTTACCTGTGTGCATTGAGGATAGAATCCTAGATGGATGTTTCTTGTTGCTAAAGATGAAGGACTATCATGCTATTCTTGGTTTGGATTGGCTAGAGGAGCACTATGCATTAGTGGATTGTCGTCGGAAGCGATCGTTTTCCGCATTCCTGGTGAGGATGAGTTCTCTCACCCCTTGCCAAGGAACTGGGCGGGAAGATGGTCATCTCTGCCATGAAGGTGATGCGCATGGTAAACAAGGGTTGTGACGCTTTTCTTGCCAGGGTGGTGTTAGTACCAGAGGCTGATGAGTCACCTACTCTTGCGGAGATCGAGGTAGTGCAGGATTTTCCAGACGTCTTTCCTGATGATTTGTCTGGATTGCCACCGGATAGAGAGATAGAGTTTACCATAGAGTTGCTTCCGGGCACCTCTCTTATCTCGAAGGCTCCATATCGGATGACACCTGCGGAGTTAGCCGAGTTGAGGAGGCAGTTGCAAGAGCTGCTTGATAAGGGATTTATTCGCCCTAGTGTTTCCCCTTGGGGCGCACCTGTATTATTCGTCAAGAAGAAAGACAGGTCACTTAGGTTGTGCATTGACTATAGGAAGTTGAACCAAGTGACTGTGAAGAACAGGTATCCCTTACCTCGTATTGATGACTTGTTTGACCAGTTGCGAGAGGCATCATTTTTTCTAAGATTGATTTGCGATCTGGTTATCATCAGTTGAGGATTCGGAGTGAGGATGTGTCCAAGACGGCATTTAGAACCCGTTATGGAGATTATGAGTTCTTGGTCCTTCCTTTCGGATTGACCAATGCCCCTACAGCATTCATGGATCTCATGAACCGGGTGTTTAGGCCTTATTTAGATAGCTTTGTCGTAGTGTTTATTGACGATGTGTTGGTCTACTCTCCGATGAGGCCACGCACCGTCAGCATCTGAGGTTAGTATTAGAGATTCTTCGTGAGCACAAACTGTATGCTAAATTCAGAAAGTGCGATTTTTGGCATGTTATCTCCGGCGCTGGTGTTGCAGTTGATCCAGCGAAGGTCCAGACAGTTATGGATTGGGAGGTTCCCAAGACCACTTCGGAGATTCGTAGTTTCATTGGTTAGCTGGTTACTATCGGCGATTCATTGAGGGTTTCACATCCATCTCCGCCCCCTTGACAAAGCTGACCAGGAAGGGTGAGAAGTTCGTATGTTTGAGGCATGTGAGCTTAGCTTCCAGCTATTGAAGGCTAAGCTTACTTCTGCTCCAGTATTGGTATTGCCTAGTGGTCTAGAGGGCTTGCCATTTATACGGATGCGTCTCAGATTGGTTTGGGCTGTGTGCTCTTGCAGCAAGAAAGGGTATGGCTTATGCTTCTCGTCAATTAAAGGAGCATGAGAAGAACTATCCGACTCATGACTTGGAGCTCGTAGCAGTGGTTCATGCACTAAATTCTGGAGGCACTATCTTTATGGTGTCAGATTTGAGGTGTTTACTGACCACAGAGCTTGAAGTATCTTTTCTCCCAAAAGGAATTAAACCTGAGGCAGAGAAGATGGATTGAGTTCTTCAGGATTATGACTTCGACCTTCAGTATCACCCTGGGAAGGCGAATGTCGTAGCGGATGCTCTTAGTAGAAAGAGGTCTTCGCTCCAGCAGGATTGGAAGATGTTGGAGGATGCGGCGTACTATATGACGGAGTTAGAGCCATCGCTATGTCAGGCTTTTGTAGCTCAGCTATCCCTTAGATCCTCTATGTTGTGAGGTGATCGAGCAACAGGAGCCGACCCTAGACTCTTAGAGTTAGTGGGCAAGGCAGGCATTGCTCGTGATGAGGACGACGTGTGATTAGATTTCAGCAACGTGTTTGTGTCCCCGATCTGGTAGATGTCCGTGAGCATGTGTTAGCGGAGGCTCATAGGTCGCGATTCTCTATTCATCCGGGTAACACTATGATGTGCCAAGAAAAATCGGATTAGCCAAGTTTAAAGTGTTTTGCGACTTATTATCGTAATTCATAAATAAGTCAAAAAATCATTATCACACGTACTAGGATGAGTCAAAAAATTAAATAAAAATCATAAACACTTCAAATAATATCTTCTAATGACCCATGAAGAAATTTGGGTCAATAAAATTTATGTGGGATAGGTTTAAGAGTTATTGTGACCGATTATCCAAATAGGAAACAAGTCGGAAAAATCGTTAACACGGAAATACGATGCAATCATAAATTAAATAAAACTATTGGAAAGACTTATAAAATTATATATTAATGACCCAATATCATAATTGGGCCAGTGGCACATATGGCCCAAAAATCAAATGAAGCAAGAAAATGCATAGAAATTCGCAACTTTAATTAAGCTGAAATTAGAAAGAGGTAATTAGAGTTGAATTGGGAAGGGATCTTGCATTCTTGGTAACCCAATTCATGCTTAACTGTGGTGGGAGGTTTCCTAAAGCCTCACACACTCAAATGGAGGAAGAAATCCTCAAAATAGGAAACAAGTATGTCAAAACCGCAACTCTTCTTCCTAGTTACAATAGGACTCCTAAACACCATGAAGCTTAAATACTCTTCACCAACCCTTGGGGACGAGTTTACATCTTATTGGGGTCGTGGGGAGGAGTTCTTGGCGGCTGGGGCGCATGAGATCCACACCAAAAGCCGTTCCTCTTCCCCTTCTCGTCTGCTGCAACCTGCACAAACCGTCCACTTGAAGTCGACCAAAGGTGAGTCAAAACATAACCAAACCTTGCAAGGCCTATACCCCTGGAAAGAGGGTCGAGTCTAAATTCTAAACAAGTGGAATGCCCAAATACCATGCAGTATACATAGAGTATTAGGCATTTTCCTCCAAGTGGTCTGAACACGGGTTTTCTGGAAAAATGGACTTCCTCAACCCAGAAGGTAGGTTTTCTCGGGCCAAACCTTAACATATCCTATACCAATGTGTAGAGCATCAAGTTAAATTTCGTTTCCCCTTGGTTTCATCAAATTTCAATGAGTAGATTGAAATTATAAGCATTTTCCGAAGTCGCGCACTGTTAGGGCTTTTCCCATTCATTATTGTTGCATGTGATTTAAGACTGAATTAGAGCAAACCCACAACATGAATGTTTTTCTACTAGTTGTCCTAGTCATGTCTTGTGTTGAACATTTTGTGTAAATGTCAATAGTTAGAGAGTTATAGGCATGGTAAGAGGGTCACTACATGATATTACTTTTTCATGTTGCACTGGTTTTACGTTTGTGTTTGACTTGATTAAAGCCTGTCCAAACCATCCTTGTTTTCTAATTCCGATTTACCGGAAGCACCCTTGCATGTCTAGGTTGGTTTAAAACTAGTTTTGTTATTTTTCATGCACTGTACAATTTGTTCTTAATTTTAGAACAACCCTGTGTCAAAATAGGGAAAGTCTGGTCTGCAATCCAAAGCACTGTCCTTTCTCTGTCGGATTCAGGCGCAGACCCTGTGAACGTGACAGCCCGATAGGCCGCATTCTGAGGTCTTGTCGCGATAGCAAACCCGTCGCATTCTAAACGCGACGGCGCCCCGTCGCTATCTCTCTGCCTGTTTGACTACCTTATCGCGTTCTTCACATCCCCTTGTCGCGTTCTGATCTGACCACGTCGCGACCTTTACAAGTGTCCATCGCGATATCAGATTTTTACATGAAACCACTTATTTTATTGCAAATCTTACCGCTATACCTGATGTCTATTTAAATATGATATTTAGTGTGTAATTCACATGTCTTAGGTCTGATCATTGCATGATGGTTATTTTAATGGCTTAAAAGTGATAAACCCATTTAAAAAGCTTTAATTACATGAATACTACTCTAATTGCTTTCGTAATGACGTGATCATTCATGCTACTTATGATTTAATCTTCCTACTGGTCTACCATGTTTAAATGATAATTGTTATCTTAAAATCTTGCAAACCATGATTAGTTAAAGTGCATAGTTTTATTCCATGTCACATTGTTAAGTGTTTTCCGCGAGTTCAAAACCAATGGTTTGTGGATTGAGACACGCGTACATCACTACACACTTACACGTCTAGGCAGCCCTTTCTTGGGAATTTGGAAGCTCTCTACCAGTCGTTTCGAGTCGATAGACTAGTGACCTGTTCTCCAAGGCCTTCGTAAATCTCCTCTGACCATGGATTCCCACATGGCCGACGAGTTGGTTGTACCATTGAAGTTCCCTAGAGATAGCGTGCACTTCCTTTCTCTTTTTGTTCTCGTGAGTGTGATTTACAATCTAGACTAAAGCCATTAATGTAAAGATTGAACTAAATTATAAATGTACCGTTATGCTGCCGAATTTATCATGAAATCATGTTCAATTAGTTATTACTAGTTCTCATCATCATCATGAACATGACATTACACATGCTTACTTATTGAAACTCTCACTGGCCATTATTAATGACTGCGGGTATCTACATTTAAAATTTAAGTGAGATGTTGACCGGACACGGTGAGTGTCCAAGGGCTCCAGTCTAGCCCCAATGACGGAGAGTCATAAATATATGTTAACCATGGGGTATAATGATTACTGGCGTTGTATCTGCACTGGCAGTCGTGCGTGCGTGTTGAATGATAGATACAATAACCATATAGACGTGTCCTAGTGTAATTCTTGATGGATCTTTTCTGGTTTACATTAGTGTCTACGTGCCTGATTAGTGTTAGATGATCGTGCTCGTGCATGCTTGCTTGCTTGCGTGATATGGCCATCCTGCATTTAATGCAATTAGTGATATCTTGCGTTCTTGAAAGCTATTGACATCAAGTGAAATCTTGCGTGCTTGTACAAAGTGATCTATTGCTAGTTCTATCTTGTCATCTTGTTCAAAAAACTTGTTCTATCATGATCTCTCTATCTAGCTTGTTCATTATCATGTTTTAACGAGTTTTATCGTACATGAATATCATGACATTCATCGTGCTTACCTAGTTCTAAATTACTAATCACTTATGTCATTGCCCGCACATTGAGATATAAATCCTACTGGGCTAGTTTGCTCATCCCCTACTTTTACTCAATCTAGGTGACTACGAAATTCAAGATGAGGAGCAAGTCGAGGATGGGAATGCGTCGAGTGATGAGCGTCCCAACTATGACTCTTGCTATAGTTAGTTTATTTTGAGTGTTAGAACAATGTAGTAGGATTGTGAGGTATTATGTAATTCCCTTTTATTAAGTCTTAGTCCTGTATTAGTTTCCATTTTGATACAATAGGTTGAGATTTGAATGCAATTTATATTGAGTTCAACATTTGGCCCTATGATGATGCTGTGTTTGTTAACACTTAGTGTGTGCTAGCTTGAGGCTTAATTTTCCGACTGTTCACGTCTCGAGATATCGTCTCGAATTATTCAGCATTAAATATCCATGCTAATTCTGGACGTGACAGTTTAGTGGTAATCAGAGCCTAGGAAAAACAAATAGGATATATATGTCAGGAATAAGAGATACCTATGGAACCTAGGTTCATAGAAATTAAATATAGTACCTGGTGAGAACTGGTAGAGACTGGAATATGTTTGAAAGAATAAAACACTCCTACCCATTGACTTTTATAATGTATCTAGAGACAATAATGGTTTCCATCTTTTCTCAGGAACCCTCATAACTCTTACACTCAACTGCAATGGCTCGCAACAATGGAAAGCTATGCTAGAAACAGTAGCTAGATTGACTGAGGCCCTGCAAAATGTGGTTCAGGCTGGAAATCAGCCTGCTATAGTTAGAAACAGAGCCGTGATCTGCACCGCAATTTTAGGAGTTTGAACCCTCCCCATTTATCTGGATCCCTTGATCCGGATGAAGAGAACTGGCCGGAGGAGATAGAAAGGATCTTCCAAGTAATGCAATGCACTAATAGGGAAAAAGTGGTACTAGCCACTTTTCAATTCACTAAGGATGCCGAGCATGGTGGAAGGCCACATCGCCCACCTGCCTAATGTTGGCGAATGGAGTGGGCTGGATTCCTGGAGATATTCTTCGGGGAAGCATTTCTCTGAGAGAGTCAAGGGAAGAGGCAGCAGCAGAGTTTGGCGCACTGAAGCAGAAAGGAATGTCCGTGGCTGAGTATGAGGCTCAATTCGCGCGTCTTGCTGTGTATGCCCCACACTTGGTGGGAACTGAAAGACTTAAGGCAAATCCGTCATGGATGGCTCAGGCCCATGTTCATTGAAAGGCTCGGACCACACAACATTCAAACTTACACTGAGATGGTCCAAGAGCTCAGCTGGTAGAAGACACCATGGCCAAAGTAGAGGGCATGAAGGGCACAAGGACAACTCCAAGCCGGTCTTCGTCAAGAAGGGAGCACCTAATATTGCACCAACTTTTCGTAACAACAACGTAACAACAACAACAAGAGGGCCGAATGCCGGAAGAGATGTTGCTGGAGACAAGAGAGTCAAAGTGGAAGGTAGGCAGTGGTTGAAAACTACAAATTCTGTAATAAATCGGGCATCGAGCTGAAGAATGCTGGAAGAAGCTCGGGGCATGCTTGAAATGCGGAGGTCGTGACCACTGTATTCCTGATTGTCCTATGCTGAAGGACCATCCAGTAGTGCTCAGAATGTACCACCCGGCGAGGGATGCCTTAATGCTGTCATAGAAGCTGACCTACACGAGGAAGGGGGTATGATGAAGGTACCATTTTCATACATCGCAACCTGCATTTGTGCTTATTGATACTGGAGATGCATATTAATTTCTTTCCACCACATTTTCTGCAACTATACATGTCAAACCTATACCCTTGAAATCCAAGATCACTGTAGCCTCTCCATTAGGCTCAGAATCTGAACTCAATCACTACTTTCCGAAATGTGAAACTATAATTGAGGACACAATCTCCCTGCCGACCTTATCTATTTAGACATGAAGGGTTATGATGCCATTTTGGGTGTCGATTGGCTAATTTGAATATGATGCCGATGTAAACTATCGCCATAGGAGGGTCACTTTTAAAAGACCAAACCTCCAACTCTATCGCTACTTGGCACCCGTTATCATAACCCCTATCTTGATATCCTCCTTAAAGGCTTCTAAGCTGATCAACCAGGGTTGTGATGCTTTCCTAGTTTCCGTCTTGGCAACTGAAAAGAAGAAACCAACCCTAGAAGACATTCAATAGCCAAGGACTATCTTGATGTATTTCTAGAGGAATTACCTGGTATAACCTGAGCAGGAGGTAAACTTCACCATTGAGTTACTCCCTGGGCAACCCCTATTTCAAAGCTCCGTATCGCATGTCCCCTGTTGAATTGTAGGAGTTGAAAAGAAGACAGAAAGATTGCTAGATCAGGGTTTTATCAGGCCTAGCACATCCCCGTGGGGAGTGCCGATGCTATTTGTCAGAAAGAAGGATGGGACAATGAGGCTATGTATTGATTATGTCAGTTAAACCAGTGACAATAAAGAATAAGTATCCACTGCCCCCGCATCGACGAGCTGTTGACCAGATCTCCGGTGCACAATATTTCTCCAAGATAGATCTAAGATTAGGCTACCATCAACTATAAATAAAGGAGGAGGATATTCACAAGTCTGCATTCCGGAGTAGATATGGTCACTATGAGTTCGGGTCATGCTGTTTGGTTTAACAAATGCTCCAGCAGCTTTCATGCAACTTATGAACAATATTTATAGACATACTTGGACCATTTTTAGTGGTGTTCATTGATGACATCCTTATTTACTCCAAATAAAAGAAGAACATGAGAACACTTGAAGGTTGCTCTGCAAGTGCTCAGAGATAATCAACTCTATGCTAAACTTAGTAAGTGCAAATTCTGGATGGAGGAAGTGTCTTTCCTTGGTCACATCATATCCAAGGAGGGAATCTCTATGGACCCATCTAAGGTAGAGGCAGTAAAGAACTGGAAAGGCCGACAATGTGTCGGAGATTAGAAGCTTTATGGGTTTAGCTGGTTATTATCGTCGCTTCATTAAAGATTTCTCAACGATAGCGGTACCATTGACCGGCTTACCAGGAAGGAGAATCCATTTGCATGGACTGATGAATGTGAACAAAGTTTTAGGGCATTGAAAGAGCACCTTACCTTGGCACCCGTACTGACACTGCCAGTTGCTGGGGTAGTTTTTGAAGAATACACGATGCATCGGGATCGGCCTAGGCTGTGTGCTGATGCAAAATGGAAAGTTATATGCTACGAGTCAAGACAATTGAAGAAGCACGAGGATAATTATCTGTACATGATCTGGAGCTAGCTATTGTAGTCTTCGCTTGAAGATATGGCGTCATTATCTATATGGTGAGAAATTCATTGTGTTTTCTGACCATAAAAGCTTGAAGTATCTCTTTTTTCTCAGCAGGACTTGAATATGAGACAGCGGAGGTGGTTGGAGTATCTCAAAGACTTTGACTTCACGATGCAATATCATCCAGGAAAAGCAAATGCCGTGGGTAGATGGTCTAAGTAGAAAGCCAATGATCATATTGTCAAGTTTAATGGTGGACAAATGGAAGTTGTTAGAGGACTTCGCCAAATTAAACATTGATGCCGACATCAAAGAGAAGGGATGCCTTGTTGCTAGTGTTAGAGCACAACCTACACTATTGGAGGACATCACAACACTCTACGATAATGACCCTGTGCTTGTGGAGATTAAGGCTAATCTAGACCAGAGGCCGGATTTCTCATTAACTGAAGGGAAGACTATTGTTCTGTGATCAAGTCTGTGTACCCGACCATGCAGAGAAAAAGAAAATGATCATGGATAGCTCACAAGACCAGGTATACCATTCATCCTGGAACTACCAAAATGTATCAAGATTTGAAAAGAAGCTTTTGGTGGCCTAATATGAAGAGAGAGGTGGCAGAATATGTCGCCCGATGCTTAACATGTCAAGGGTCAAGGCAGAACACTTGCGACCCGCAGGTAAACTCAAACCCCTAGAAATCCCGGCATGGAATGGGAAGGCATAGGATGGACTTTATTTTCGGACTACCAAATCTAGAGGTGGATTCGATGGTATCTGGGTTATAGTCGACCACTTAACTAAGTCAGCTCACTTCTTGCAAGTGAAGAATAAGTGGTCAGTAGATGTGTTGGCTGCATTATATGTGAAGGAAATAGTGAGATTACATGGAGTACCGGTGTCTATCGTGTCTGATAGAACCCTAGGTTTACATCCCACTTTTGGAAAGGACTGCACTATTCTTTGGGATCTAAACTAAACTTTAGCACGACTTTCCATCCACAGACAGATGGTCAGACGGAGAGAACCAACCAGGTGATCGAAGATATGCTTAGAGCATGTGTCCTAGATTTTGGAGGTAGCTGCATGAACACTTACCTCTTGTAGAGTTGCCTACAATAATAGCTATCAAGCTAGCATTCAAATGGCACCATTTGAAGCACTCTATGGTAGGAGTGCCGATCTCCAATATGCTGGTATGAAGTTGGCAAAAAAATGCTAGGAGCAGAGATGATAAGGGAAACCATAGAGAAGGCAAAGCTTATTAAAGAAAGAATGGCAGTGGTGTAACAAAGACAAAAGGCATATGCAGATAATAGAAGAAGAGACCTGGAGTTTTAGGGTGGGGAGCATGTATTCTTAAAAGTGTCCAGGCCGGGATCAGGCATTTTGGCATTAAAGGCAAGTTGTCACCAAGGTTTGTCGGGCCTTTCGAAATCGTTGAAAGGGTCAGCGAGGTGGCATATCGTCTCGCTTTACCACCACAAATGGATGGAATACACAGTGTGTTCCACATATCCATGTTGAAAAAGTATGTACGAGATCCGTGGCATGTCATAGAATATGAACTCCTGGAATTCAACAAAGACGGAACCTATCAAGAGAAGCCAGTTAAGATCGTGGACCGGAAACTGCGCCAACTAAGGAACAAGGTCATCCCACTAGTAAGGGTTAGATGGAATCAACGCATGGATGAAGATGACACGTGGGAACCAAAGAAGCATGTGCAAAAGATACCCGGAGCTATTCACAAGTAAGTACACCTCACTTGTAAAATAACTTTCTATACATGAATTTGGGGACCAAATTCTCTTAAGTGGGGGAGGGTGTAGCACCCGGGAATTTAAACTATATAAAATTCAAATAAATGGAAATAAATAATTTCCATAATATCAAAGTATTTAAAACATATGATCATTACCGTATGTGCTAAAACACATCAAAAAAATCCGTAAAAAATATAAATCAACCCCAAACATTATTACTAAATGTTCCACAAGAAATTTGTGCCAAGAAAAATCGGATTAGCAAGTTTAAGTGTTTTGTGACTTATTATTGTAATTCATAAATAAGTCGAAAAATCATTATCACACAATTTGAAGAGTCAGAAAATTAAATAAAAATCATAAACAGACTTCAAATAATATCTTCTAATGACCATCATGAAATTTGGGTGAATAAAATTTTTTGGGAATGGTTTAATAGTATTGTGACCGATTATCCAAAATAGGAAACAAGTCGGAAAAATCGTTAACACGAAATATGACAAATCATAATTAAATAAAAATGTTGGAAAGACTTCTAACATTATATATTAATGACCCAATATCATAATTGGGGCCAATGGACCACATATGGCCCAAAAATCAAATGAAGCAAGAAAATGCATAGAAATTCGCAACTTTAATTAAGCTGAAATTAGAAAGAGGTATTAGAGTTGTATTGGGAAGAGATCTTACATTCTTGGTAATCCAATTCATGCTTAACTATGGTGGGAGGTTTCCTAAAGCCTCACACACTCAAATGGAAGAAGAAATCCTCAAATAGGAAACTAGTATGTCAAAACCGCAACTCTTCTTCCAAGTTATGATAGGACTCTAAACACCATGGATGCTTAAATACTCTTCAACCAAACCCTTGGGATGAGTTTACATCTTGTTGGGGTCGTGGGGAGGAGTTCATGGCGGGCTGGGGAGCAGGAGATCGTCCACACCAAGCCGTTCTTCTTCCCCTTCTCTCTGCTGCGACCTGCACAAACCATCCACTTGAAGTCGACCAAAG
Organism: Colocasia esculenta; assembly: GCA_014218235.1. Lineage (NCBI taxonomy): Eukaryota > Viridiplantae > Streptophyta > Magnoliopsida > Alismatales > Araceae > Colocasia > Colocasia esculenta. Next base: position 43,486,316 of record CM024756.1, read on the forward strand.
GTGAGTCAAAACATAACCAAACCTTGCAAGGCCTATACCCCTGGAAAGAGGGTCGAGTCTACGTTCTAACCCAAGTGGAATGCCCAAATTCCATGCAGTATACACGGAGTACTAGGTATTTTCCTCCAAGTGGTCTGAACACAGGTTTCTGGAAAAAGGGGAATTCTTCAATCCAGAAGGCAGGCCAAACCTTCACATATCCTATACCAATGTGTAGAGCATCAAGTAACTTTCGTTTCCCACTAGTTTCATCAAATTTCAATGAGTAGATTTTGAATTATAAGCATTTTTCCAAAGTTGCGCACTGTTAGGGCTTTTCCTATTCTTTATATGTTTAGTGTGATTCAAGACCGAATCAGAGAAAACCCACAACAGAAAGTTTTTCTAATAATTGTCCTACTCATGTCTTGTGTTGAATGTTTTGTCTAAATATCAACAGTAGAGAGTATAAGCATGGTAAGAGGGTCGCTGCAATACTACATCAGGTTGCACTTGGTTTTACGTTTGTGTTTGACTTAATTAAAGACTGTCAAAACCATCCTTGTTTTCTAATTCTGATTTACCGGAAGCACCGTTGCATGTCTAGGTTGGTTTAAACTAGTTTTGTGATTTTTCATACACTGAACAATTTGTTCTTAATTTTAGAACAACCCTGTGTCAAAATAGGGAAAGTCTGGTCTGCAATCCAAAGCACTGTCCTTTCTCTATCGGATTCAAGCGCAGACCCTATGAACGCGACGGCCCGATAGGCGCATTCTGAGGTCTTGTCGTGACAGCAAACCATTGCGTTCTGAATGCGACGAGCGCCCCGTCGCTATCTCTCTGCCTGTTCTGACTGCCTTGTCGCGTTCTTCACATCCCCTTGTCGCGTTTGATCTGACCCCGTCACGACCTTTACAAGTGTCCGTCACGATCTCAGGATTTATACAGGATTTTTACATGAAACTACTTATTTCTTGCAAATCTTACCACTATACATGAGGTCATTTAAATATGATATTTAGTGTGTAATTCACATGTCTTAGGTCTGATCATTGCATGATGTTATTTTAATGGCTTAAAAGTGGTAAACCCATTTAAAAGCTTTAATTACACGAATACTATTCTAATTGCTTTCGTAATGACATGATCATTCATGCTACTTATGATTTAATCTTCCTACTGGTTTACCATGTTAAATGATAATTTTATCTTAAAATCTTGCAAACCATGATTAGTTAAAGCACGTAGTTTATTCCATGTCTATTGTTAAGTGTTTTCGCGAGTTTAAAACCGATGGTTTGTGGATTGAGACACGCGTACATCACTACACACTTACACGTCTAGGCAGCCCTTGCTTGGAAATTTGGAAGCTCTCTACCGGTCGTTCCGAGTCGGTAGACTAGTGACCTTTTCTCCAAGGCCTTCGTAAATCTCCTCTGACCATGGATTCCACATGGCCGACGACGAGTGGTTGTACCATTGAAGTTCCCTGGAGATAGCGTGCACTTCCTTTTCTTGTTGTTCTTGTGAGTGTGATTTACAATCTAGACTAAAGCCATTAATGTAAAGATTGAACTAAATTATAAATCGTACCGTTATGCTGTCGAATTTATCATGAAATCATGTTCAATTAGTTATTACTAGTTCTCATCATCATCATGAACATGACATTACACATGCTTACTTATTGAAACTCTCACTGGCCATTATTAATGACTATGGGTCTACATTTAAAATTTAAGTGAGATGCTGATCGGGCATGGAGAGTGTCCAAGAGCTGTAGTCTAGCCCCAATGACGGAGAGTCATAAATATACTGTTAACCATGGGGTATAATGATTACTGGCATTGCATCTGCACTGGCAGTCGTGCGTGCGTGTTGAATGATAGATACAATAACCACATACACGTGTCCTAGGTGCATCTTGATGGATCTTTCTTGGTGTACATTAGTATCTACGGCTGATTAGTGTTACATGATCGTGCTCGTGCGTGCTTGCTTGCTTGCGTGATATGCCATCGTGCATTTAATGCAATTAGTGATATCTTGCGTTCTTGAAAGCTATTGACAACAAGTGAAATCTTGCGTGCTTGTACAAAGTGATCTATTGCTAGTTCTATCTTGTCATCTTGTTCAAAAATCTTGTTCTATCATGACCTCTCTATCTAGCTGTTCATTTATCATATTTAACGAGTGTTATCTGTACATGCATATCATGACATTCATCATGCTTACTAGTTCTAAATTGCTAATCACTTATATCATTGCCCGCACATTGATATATAAATCCTACTGGGCTAGTTTGCTCATCCCCTACTTTTACTCATCTAGGTGACTACGAAGTTCAAGATGAGGAGCAAGTCGAGGATGGGAATGTGTCCGAGTGATGAGTGTCCCAACTACGAGTCTAGCTATAGTTAGTTTATTTTTTGAGTTTTAGAACAATGTAGTAGGAAGTGAGGTATTATGTAATTTCCCTTTTATTGAGTCTTAGTCGTGTATTAGTTTCCATTTCGAATACAATAAGTTGAGATTTGAATGCAATTTATATTGAGTTCAACATTGGGCCCTATGATGATGTTGTGTTGTTAAACACTTAGTGTGTGCTAGCTAGAGGCTTATTTGCGGCTGTTCACGTCTCGAGATATCGTCTCGAATTATTCCGAATTAAATATCCGCTGCGTAATTTCGGGACGTGACATGTTGGGACAAACTGGGCCATGTCAAAGAAAACTGTTGGTGGAAACAAAGAGCATGTTTGAAGTGCGGGAGCCTAAATCATCGGATCTCAAGATGTCCTGTACTATCTCAGAAGAATGACAGAGTTCAGAAGACTTTAAGCCATAAGGATAATTGACTGAGGCTATTAGAGTAATTTTTATGTATAAGTCAGTAGGGCTAGAGTATAGTGAGAGATGCTTAAGTTTAGTTGGTATAGTATGTCAAGTTTAGTATGTCTTGCCTACCAATGTAATTTTGTAAGGCTGATTATGGAGTTCTATACTAGAAACCTTATGTGATAAATAAAATCTGTTGTCCTATCATATTCTCAATACAATCATTCTCGTCATGCTTTATTACCGTTCCAAGGGAATATGTATTCATATAACTCTTTGAGGATTAAGCTATTCCATAGTGGGGGAGGCCTTAAGTATGATATGCTATTAACAAGGATCTACTCAATACCTAAAAACTACTACCAGAATAAAGAACATGGTGAAAGAGGCATCTAATTAAACCTATGATCACAACATGGCTCTTTAAGATCTAAAAATGTTAATTAATATTAAGATTCCCATCAACTGACGGTGTCATGACAACAATATATATAGAGGGTGTACACGTCCTATGACAAATAACCATGAAAAGATGTGTAGCACTAATGTAGACTAAAATAAAACTTAAAAGGCTAAAAACTTAATCTTGTGATCCATCCAAACTAGTCATGAAGTTTGGAGGACCAAACTCTTTTCTTAGTAGGGGAGAGTGTAACACCCCAAAAATTTTATTTATTTAAAAATTAGAGAAATGTGAAGATTTTGATTGTTAAATCTAACATACTTCATGTGGTAATTACTAATTTAAGTTTAAGTTGTACTAATAAATGCCAGTATCGTACTAAAGGTGCGCACTCCGTCAAGGCGTGTAAGGCCCTTGATTTTCATCTTACTTGCTTAAGTATATATATTATATATATATGTCTACTATTGATGTATAGATTATTGTGCATAAGTATTTATTTATACGAATTTAGAATTAGTATTATTGTAATGTACATTGTATACATATATATATATTTATGTGTGTAGTGTTATAAATTTGGCATATTTAAAGTGAATTTTGTCAGCCAGTCGGCGTCAACATCGGCTGACGCTGACTAGGAGTGGGCGGCAATATCGATGGACGCCCATTTTGGGATAGGCGACCATAGATATGGACGCAATATCCCAGACCAGTTACGTTTCCAGATCCGGAAATGCCTTCGGAAATTTAGCCTCTTGTTTTGGAAACCCTTCCCAACGGCTCTGAGACTTACCCCTTTAGCTATATCGACCCCAACCCTTTATAATACCCAGTTTTCGGCCATATCCATCCCTTTTGACTCTTGGGTCAAAAAACCTAGCTTTCTATGCAAAAAACCTAACTTGAACGTGAGAGATCTGACTTGGGAGGCTTCATCTGGCGATCTGCATCGACTGGTGTCAACTCTAAACATCCGGGAACGATTCCCCACACTGGTGTGCAGTGAAGATCAACAAAGAACCCGAAGGAGGGATTTGAAGACTCCTTGGCACAGGCCGAGGAGGGCCTTCTCCGACTTGAATCGTCGTTTGTGGATTTTACAAGAGGCAAGTAACCCATTCACATCAACCTACATGTGTCTAGTATGTCCCAGGAATTTCTCGGATTTTTCTAGTGTCCCTAGACCCCTCATTCAAGTGATTTGTTGGCTTTCAGTCTGTTTGTGCAGACAGGATATTAACGGCAAGATCCCTTGCTGCTGATATCATGTGTTGGGGCATCATATGCTGCCGTTAACCTATAGACGGCTACCCCATGCCGTCAGTTCTTCAGACTGCAACAGTCTGCAAGTCTGCCGTTTCTATAAGCTAATTTCGAGTTTTTCCGCATGAGGATTAAAAGTAAAATTTATATAATATGTAAGTATATAGGTTTGGGTGTACTGTGAGTTTTTGTGCATTTTTGAAATTTCACTAATTATGAGAATTCTATGAATGGCTACAGACAAAATTTTAATCTTGGAAAATGTCGTTTATGAAATATGTATAGAATTTAATTGCCATGAATTTCTGTACATTGTTTATGAAATCTGATGGATGATATAAAAATTTGAGTAATTTATAATTTCTATATAGTTTATTAAATTTTCTGAAGGCAAAATAGTTAATATGTATACTCAATGTGGAAAAGTTAAGAATTCATGCGAAACTAGTTAAATTTCTATAAATTGGAGAAAAATTTGTACTATCAGTATTCATGTATGTAATAAATTGTAAATCCGAATAATGAAAATTATGTCAGTTTGGCTATTTTTACATGTGATAACATCACTGTTAGAATTTCAGAAATATGTGTAATTCAAAAAATGTAAATTTTGGTATGCATGATGGGTAAATTGTGATGAATTTTTGGTTAAATTCTGTACTGAACTGATGACAATAGCTTACAAAGTTGTTTTTGTTAGATATATTATTAATTAATGCATGCTAATATGATTTGTGTTTAATTCAGAAAAATTTCAGCATGATTAGAATTGTTGTAAAAACTTGCTTAATACTGAATAGTAGTACCATGTTAGGTAAAATACTGAATAATGTAAATGTGCAAACATGAGATGAATGCATAGATATTTTGTATTTAGAAATGTGTGAAATTGAGAAAATGTATTAATGTGCCAATGGGTGACACTGCTACCTAGAGGGCTGTGGAACTGTACTGTGGTAAAGTCCCCACAGGAAAGTTCAAAGTGTGTGATGTCCCATGGGCATGGGATCAAATCCTGGAGGCGAACAGTATCGCTGGTTAGGGTGGAGAGTGCTTCTCCCGGTTCGCGCAGTAACTAAAAGATTAATCACTGGATGCCTAGGTGATTGATATGTGTGGATTAGTGTGGTCTTCTAAAGTGGTTTGGGCTATGTGTCATGGCATTAGGAAAAGTGAAAATGTGTTTAAGTGAAGGAAAATGTGTAAATTGTGAACCTGTGTAATGTGATATGTGTTCATGAAATACTTATGAAAACATGTAAAAATGATAAGTTCTTGTGAATGTGACATGATAGTAGTAAAACAGCGAGTTTTCACTAATATAAATGTGTTAACCATGTGCAAATTATCTTAGAATTCATGTTAAATTAGTTGTTATGAAATGTGTAAATTTATGTGTAAAATGATCAACATGTGGCATATGAATGATTGAAGGAAATCAGTTTAGCATATTGAAAAGTGTAGAAAGCATGTATAGGATAGTTTATTGTGTATAAAAACTAAAACCATGTGTAAAATGTGTAGAAATCATGAATAGGCTTCTATTGAAAAATTGTCACTTCCATGCATTATGTGTAAATGATATAGCATAAGGATATGAAGATTACTTGATGCATGTATGTTTAGTGTGCTTGGTTACTTGTTGAGTTCTTTTGAACTCATCTTGCTTTGGCGTACAGGTGCAGACGTTTCTACTTCTTCCGAGGAGATCGTTAGGAGCGACTCGGAGCGAGAGTTAGGAGAGATGGTTGTGGATTTAGCATTGTACTTTTCCTTACTTCGTAGTATGTAATAAAGACTCTGCGTAGTCTTGTGTGGACAATGTATTTATTTTATTTCAATATGAAAAGTTAGTTCTCTTTTTCTATATGGACTGTGAATAGAAGTGGATGATGGAATAAGATTTCTTTCAGTTCTTTATTCCGCTGTCATGAGATATATTATATTTGTGTATGTTTCAGCCTATTGTACTAGTGTTCGGTAAATTTCCCACTGTGGCGATGCTTTCTATACCGATGTGGTTGGTGGAACCGTACCGATATAAAGAGGGTCGTTACAGAGATTGGTATCAGAAAGACAGGCTAAAATTGTACATAAATATGCATATACCATCATCTTCATTGTATACTAAGTCTGTGTAGATTGTCCACATAGATAATAATTAGTTAGAAATTAGAAAGTTTAGTTCTAAATGGTGATTAATCCGTTTTCAGGATATGGCTTCGCGTGGTAGGCGTGGTGTTCCTGCTCGTGATGGCGAGCAGAGGAAGATGAGCCTCAGCATGAGGATCAGGGTGAGCAGCAGCCCCTGCACCCCAGGGTCATGTACTTCCTCCACCGCCACCAGTAGACTATGGAGTGTTCATGCAGGGTTTGGTGCAGGCCATGCAAACGCAGGCCCACACTCACCGCACTCCAGGCTCAGTTGGAGGCTTAGGTTAGAATAATAAGATAAAGTAGTCTGTATTATTAAATGCATGATTGTTATGTTATATGTGTTAATTATGTTGTTTATTGTAGTAGGCTCAGGTACCAGTTCCCCAGGCTGACCATGGTGGACCCTCCATCATGGAAAGGTTCAAGAGGATGTCGCCACCTTCTTTTAAGGGGAGAGCGATCCATTATTAGCTGAGAACTGGATGAGGGAGATTGAGAAGATCTTCTGGGCCATTAGGTGCGCTGAGGACGACAAGGTCACTTTAGCCACCTATATGCTACAAGTATATAATCTAATCTAGTGGTTATTACCTTAAGTACAAATTATGTTGGTTAGTTCTCATGGATGGTTTTGGCAGGAGCGAGCCGATGTATGGTGGTCCTCGTTCTTACGTACTCGGTTCGAGGATGGTGCCGTGAAGTTTGATGGATGAGTTCGTGAGGCTTTTTAGAGCCAATTTGTTCAGGAGCACATACAGGACAAGATGGAGCAGGAGTTCCTCTCGTTGACTCAGGCTCCATGACTGTACTGGAGTACGAGGCCAGGTTTGCTGAGCTATCAAAGTACGCCCCTCATATTGTAGCTGATGAGCACAGAACAGGAAGAAGAAATTCATGATTGGTCTGAAACCATCGCTGAGGACGAGGTTGGTGGCTTTCGACCATCGTACTCTCGAGCAGGTGCTCAGCGCGGCTGTGTCAGCGCGCGTGGAGAGATGGAGCAGTATCTGGAGGAGAAGAAGGCTTCTCAAAAGAGGCCAGCAGCTCCTTTCTAGAGACAGGAGAGGAAGAAGGCGACTTTCCAGTCACTCAGCGTCCTGTGGCATCAGGCAGTGGTCAGGTATCTTCTCAACGTTCCCCTAGTGGTAAGAAGGAGTGTCCTCATTGTGGGAGGGCACATGGCAGTACGAGTGTTGGCTGGTAGCAGGGAAGTGCTTGAAGTGTGGGAGCAGTGACCATAAGATCAAAGATTGTCCGAGACTTCAGCAGGGAGCCCAGCGGGGCCAGCCCCAGTAGCAGCAGCAGCAGCACCAGCGACAGGACGACTAGGAGACCTCGAGCCCCAGCTCGAGTGTTTGCTTTAGCTCGTGAGGACGCCGAGTAGGCAGATCATGTTACCGAAGGTACGGTTTTGTTCTTAGGTGTGCATGCTCGGGTTTTGTTCAATACGGGTGCTACTCACTCGTTCATTTCTGAGCGTTTTGCTAGGCAGTTAGCTTTAGAGTCAGGATTAGAGTCTGAGGATTTAGAAGTTCCTTTGTCTGTGCATACACCTGCGGGTACGGTATCGACTAGGAAGTGTATTCCATCTTATCGGTGTGCATTGAGGATAGAGTCCTAGAAGGGTGTTTCTTCTTGCTCAAGATGAAGGACTATGATGCTATTCTTGGTCTGGATTGGCTAGAGGAGCACTATGCATTGGTAGATTGTCGTGGGAAGAAGATTGTTTTTCCGCATTCCTGGTGAGGATGAATTTTCTCATCCTTTACTGAGGAACTTAGTAGGAAAGTTTGTGCCATCTCGGCCATGAGGGCAATGAGAATGGTGAACAAGGGTTGTGACGCTTTTCTTGCCAGTGTGGTTTTAATACCCAAGGCTGATGAGTCACTTACTCTTGCCGAGATAGATGTAGTGCAGGATTTTTCAGATGTCTTTCCTGATGATTTATCTAGATTGCCACCGGCTAGAGAGATAGAGTTCACTCTAGTTGCTTCTAGGCATCTCTCCTATCTCGAAGGCACCTTATCGGATGGCACCTGCGGAATTAGCTGAGTTAAGGAAGCAGTTGCAGGATTTTTAGATAAGGATTTATTCGCCCTAGCGTTTCCCCTTGGGGCTCACCTATCTTATTCGTGAAGAAGAAGGATGGGTCACTTCGTTTATGCATTGATTACAGAAAGCTAAACCAGGTGACGGTAAAGAACAGGTATCCCTTACCTCGGATTGATGATTTGTTTGACCAGCTACAGAATGCATAGATCTTTTCTAAGATTGATTTGCGTTTGGCTATCATCAGTTGAGGAATAGGAGTGAGGATGTGTCCAGACGGCATTTAGAACCCGTTATGGACATTATGAGTTTTTGGTCCTTCCGTTTGGTCTAACCAACGCCCCTACAGCGTTCATGGATCTCATGAACAGGGTGTTTAGACCCTATCTAGATAGTTTTGTTGTAGTCTTCATTGATGATGTGCTGGTCTACTCTCCGACGAGGCCACACATCGTCAGCATTTGAGGATAGTTAGAGGTTCTTCGTGAGCACAAGCTGTATGCAAAATTCAGCAAGTGTGATTTTGGATGCGCGATGTTCATTTCCTTGGGCATGTTATCTTCGGTGCTGGTGTGTAGTGGATCCAGCGAAAGTCCAAGCTGTTATGGATTGGGAGAGTCCCAAGACTCCTTCGGAGATTCGGAGTTTTCTTGGTTTGGCCGGTTATTATTGGCGTTTTATTGAGAGATTTTCATCCATCGCCGCTCCATTGACTCAGCTGACCAGAAGGAGTGAATTTGTCTGGTCCGAGGAGTGTGAGAGTAGTTTTCAATTATTGAAGACTAAACTCACATCGGCCCCTGTGTTAGTTCCCGAGCGGTGTGTGTAGAGGATTTTGCTATCTACACGGATGCATCTCGGTTGGCCTTGGCTGTGTGTTGATGCAGCAAGGAAGGGTAGTAGCATATGCTTCGAGGCAATTGAAGGAGCATGAGCGAAACTATCCGACTCATGATCTTGAGCTTGCGGCAGTGGTTCATGCACTGAAAATCTGGAGGCACTATCTTTATGGTGTCAGATTTGAGGTGTTCACTAATCATAAGAGCCTAAAGTATCTTTTCTCCCAAAAGAATTAAACTTTAGACAGAGAAGATGGATTGAGTTCCTGAAGGACTATGACTTCGACCTCCAGTATCATCCTGGAAAGGCGAATGTCGTAGCAGATGCCCTTAGTAGAAAGAGGTCGTCTCTCGAGCAGGACTGGAAGATGTTGGAGGATGCAGCGTGTACGATGACCGAGTTGGAGCCATCATTGTGCCGAGCTTTTGTGGCTCAGCTGTCCATTAGGTCATCGTTGTTGGATGAGGTGATCGAGCATCAGAAAGCCGACCCTAGACTCCAAGAGTTAGTGGGCAAAGCGGGTATTGCTCGTGATGAGGATGGTGTGATTAGATTCCATCATCGTGTCTGTGTTCCAGACATTGTAGATATTCGTGAGCAGTTTTAGCAGAAGCTCATAGATCTAGGTTCTCTATTCATCCGGGTAACACTAAGATGTACCAGGATTTAAAGAGATCGTTTTGGTGGTCTGGCATGAAGAAGGATGTAGCTGAGTTTGTGTCTAGATGTCTAGTATGCCAGCAAGTGAAGGCCGAGCGGCAGCGACCATCTGGTCTTATGCAGAAGATGGAAATCTCAGTTTGGAAGTGGGAAGCTGTCACTATGGATTTTGTTACGGGTTTGCCTTGATCTAGACGAGGTAATGACTCGATTTGGGTAGTGGTAGATCGATTCTCGAAGACTGCGCATTTCTTGCCTATGAAGAAGAAGCAGTCAGTAGAGAGTTTAGCTAGACTGTATGTTAGTAGTATTATTAGATTGCATGGAGTACCGAAGTCTATTATTTCGGATCGAGATCCGAGATTTACTTCGAGGCTATGGAAGGGTCTTCAGGATGCGTTAGGTTCGGAGCTGAAGCTCAGTTCGACATTTCATCCCCAGACAGATGGACAGTCCGAGAGGACTATCCAGACGCTTGAGGATATGTTGAGGCTTGTGTGCTGGATTGGAAGGATGATTGGGAGCGCCATTTACCTCTAGTGGAGTTTGCATATAACAACATTTTCATGCGAGCATTGGCATGGCTCCATTTCAGGCTTTTATGGTAGGCCTTGCAGATCTCCTTTGTGTTGGGAGGAGACCGGTGATAGGCAGTTGATCGTCCTGAGATTGTTCAGGAGACTTCGATAAGGTCCAGCTTATTAGGAAGAGACTTGTTGCGGCACAGGATAGGCAGAAGAGTTATGCCGACAACAGGAGGAAGGATCTAGAGTTCGAGGTAGGTGAACATGTCTTTTTGAAGATTTCGCCTGTGCGTGGTGTAGGTAGATTTGGCAGGCATAGTAAGTTGAGCCCTAGATTCATTGGCCTATATGGGATTCTCCGACGATTGGGCAACGTGGCATATGAGCTAGCTTTACCTCCAGCATTGGCTAGCGTTCATCCTGTTTTTCACGTATCTATGCTCATGAAGTATGTTAGACCGTCTCATGTTATTAGCCATGAGCCTGTGGAGATCCAGCCAGATCTTTCTTATGTAGAGCAACCAGTAGCTATTCTTGATCGGAAGGTTCAACACCTCCAAAACAAGAGCATTGTGTTAGTAAAGATCTTATGGCGTAACTTCTCGCGAGGGAGGCTACTTGGGAGCTTGAGGATGCAATGAGAAAGAAATATCCTCAGTTGTTTGAGTAGTGTCAGTCTAACTTCGAGGACGAAGTTTCTTTAAGGGGGAGAGGGTGTAAGGCCCTTGATTTTCATCTTACTTGCCTAAGTGTATATATATATTATATATATGTGTGTGTGTGTATACTATTGATGTATAGATTATTGTGCATAAGTATTTATTTATACGAATTGTATGAATTAGTATTATTGTAATGTACATATTGTATACATATATATATATTTATGTGTGTAGTGTTATAAATTTGGCATATTTAAAGTGAATTTTGTCGGCCAGTCGGCATCAACATCGGCTGACGCTGACTAGGAGTGGGCGGCAATATCGATGGACGCCCATTTTGGGATAGGCGACCATAGATAGGACGCCATATCCCAGACCACTTACATTTCCACATCCGGAAACGCCTCCGGAAATTTAGTCTCTTGTTTTGAAACCCTTCCCAACGGTTCTGAGACTTACCCCTTTAGCATATCCGACCCCCAACCCTTTATAATACCCAGTTTTCGGCCAGATCCATCCCTTTTGACTCTTGGGTCAAAAACCTAGCTTTTCCATGCAAAACCCTAACTTGAACCTGAGAGATCTGACTTCGGGAGGCTTCATCTGGCGATCTGCATCGACTGGTGTCAACTCTGAACATTCGGGAACGATTCCCCACGCTGGTGTGCAGTGAAGATCAACAAAGAGCCCGAAGAAGGAGAGATTTGAAGACTCTTTGGCACAGGCCGAGGAGGGCTTCTTCGACTTGAATCGTCGTTTGTGGATTTTACAAGAGGCAAGTAACCCATTCACATCACCCTACATGTGTCTAGTATGTCCCAAGAATTTCTCGAATTTTTCTCGTGTCCTGGAACCCCTCTTTCAAGTGATTAGTTGGCTTTCAGTCTGTTTTGTGCAGACAGGATATTAACGGCAAGATCCCTTGCCGCTAATATCATGTGTTGGCGGCATCATATGCTGCCGTTAACCTATAGACGTCTACCCCATGCCGTCAAGTTCTTCAGACTGCAACAGACTGCAAGTCTGCCCTTCTATAAGCTAATTTTCGAGTTTTCCGCATGAGGATATACAGTAAAATTTCATATAATATGTAAGTATATAGGTTTGGGTGTACTGTGAGTTATTGTGCATTTTTGAAATTTTCACTAATTATTAGAATTCTTTGAATGTGCTACCGACAAAATTTTAATCTTGGAAAATGTCGTTTATGAAATATGTATAGAATTTAATTGCCATGAAATTTCTGTACATTGTTCATGAAATCTGATGCATGATATAAAAATTTTAGTAATTTATAATATCTGTATAGTTTTAAATATTCTGAACCGAAAAATAGTTAATATGTATACTCAATGTAGAAAAGTTAAGAATTCATGCGAAACTAGTTAAATTCTATAAATTGAGATAAAATTTGTACTATCAGTATTCATGTATGCAATAATTGTAATCTGAATAATGAAAATTATGTTAGTTTGGCTATTTTTACATTTGATAGCATCACTGTTAGAATTTTCAGAAAATATGTGTAATTCATAAAAATGTAAATTTTGGTATGCATGATGGTTAAACTGTGATGAATTTCTGGTTAAATTTCTGTACTGAACTGATGACAATAGCTATACAAAGTTGTTTTATGTTAGATATTAATATTAATGCATGCTAATATGATTTGTGTTTAATTCTGCAAAATTTCAGCGTGATTAGAATTGTTGTAAACTTGCTTAACTGAAAACAGTGGTACCATGCTTAGGTAATACTGATAATGTAAATGTGCGAACATGAGATGAATGCATAATATTTTGTATTTAAATGTGTTGAAATTGAGAAAATGTATTAATGTGCCAATGGGTGACACTGCTACCTTAGAGGGCTATGGAACTGTACTGTGGTAAAGTCCCCACGGGAAAGTTCAAAGTGTGTGATGTCCCATGGGCATTGGGATCAAATCTTGGAGCGAACAAGTATCGCTGGTTAGGGTGAGAGTGCTTCTCCCGGTTCTGCGCAGTAACTAAGATTAATCACTGGAATGCCTAGGTGATTGATATGTGATGTGATTAGTGTGGTCCTTCTAAAGTGGTTTGGGCTATGTGTCACGGCATTAAGGAAAAGTGAAAATGTGTTTAAGTGAAGGAAATGTGTAAATTGTGAACCTGTGTAAGTGAATATATGTTCATGAAATTCTTATGAAAACATGTAAAAATGATAAGTTTCTTGTGAATGTGACATGATAGTAGTAAAACAGCGAGCTTTTCATTAATATAAATTTTTAACCATGTGCAAAAATTATCTTAGAATTCATGTTAATTTAGTTGTTATGAAATGTGTAAATTTATGTGTAAAATGATCAACATGTGGCATATGAATGATTGAAGGAAATCAGTTTAGCATATTGAAAAGTGTAGAAAGCATGTGATAGGATTAGTTTATTGTGTATAAAACTAAATCCCATGTGTAAAATGTGTAGAAATCATGAATAGGCTTCTATTTGAAAAATTGTCACTTCCATGCATTATGTGTAAATGATATAGCATAAGGATATGAAGATTACTTGATGCATGTATGTTTAGTGTGCTTGGTGTTACTTGTTGAGTTCTTTTGAACTCATTCTTGCTTCGGCGTACAGGTGCAGACGTTTCTACTTCTTCCGAGGAGATCGTTAGGAGCGACTCGGAGCGAGAGTAGGAGAGATTGTTGTGGATTTAGCATTGTACTTTTCCTTACTTCGTAGTATGTAATAAAGACTCTGCGTAGTCTTGTGTGGACAATGTATTTATTTTATTTCAATTATGAAAAGTTAGTTCTCTTTCTTCTATATGGACTGTGAATAGAATGTGGATGATATAATAAGATTTCTTTTCAGTTCTTTAAATTCCGCTGTCATGAGACATATTATATTTGTGTATGTTTCAGCCTATTGTACTAGTGTTCGGTAAATGTCCCACTGTGGCGATGCTTTCTATATCGATGTGGGTTGGTGGAACCGTACCGATATAAAGAGGATCGTTACAAGGCGACACCAAAATTCTGTAACGAAAAAGAAATCTGAGAACACCATAATTTCCAGAAAAATGTGCTGATATCAGAAATGTAAATATCCGGAATTTTTGATGTATAGATTTCGAGATTAAGCCGACACAACTATTTTCCGGGTAATTTTGCTGGGAGAATATAAATTCTAAAAATTAAACTAAAATTATCATAATTGTAAAATCTTCTTATTAGTTTATGGTTGAAATTTCAACTTGAATGGGTGTCATTTGGATATAAAAAAATTTAAGGACAAATGGGCCAGCAGAATTATAGCCCAATTACGGTAACCATTTTTTGGGATTTTTCTTGCTTACGTAAGGGGGCTACGTAAGGCTTATTTCACCTAGGATAAGATTCCTACACATGTTACCATACGTGTAAGTGGGGGGATCATGCATGGTTAACGTGGCCATGGGTGGGTAAGAGGAGTCTTATGGCTTCACATGTTAGGCCAACGTGCCATGCATGCAAGGGGGTTGAGAGCTTATAAAAGTCTCCCCTCACCCTTCGGGGAGTTTTTCCACTTCTTGCTCCTGCTACACTTGCCTCTTGCTCCTGCTCTTGCTCTTGCTTCTTCCTGCTACTGTTGTTGCTCTTGTCGTTGTTGCACCTACTGTAGCTCATGCTACTACTCTTGTTGTAGCCGCTAATATGACTCCTGCTGCTGCTGCTATCGTTGTTGCTACTATGCAAACCGCTGCTACGGCTATTGCCATTGTTGTTGTTGCTGCTACTATTTTGGCTACTGATTGCCACTGCAATCGTTGCATCCTTTTACTTGGCATCGAGGAGGATTTGCATTTCTCTTGGACTAAGTAGTTCCTCCCTACGATTCCTTTCCAGATTTCTGTTTACATGCTTGTAGTCTTTTCATCCGTTTTATAAACTCATTTTCCTATTTGACCTATATTTCCTTTTTGTTCTATGTTCTGTAGGATTCTTCTTCTTCTTTCCTTCATTCTTGCTTCTTATTCCTGTTCAAGAACCTCATGTTTAAGTGTTTACCTTGTACACACACTGACTCTAATTCTGCAAACAACCATAGAAGTGTTGTTCTATTCTTGTAATCATGTTTTAGCTAAAGATTGTTGTATGACTCAAGCATATATGAAACTCATCTCATTAGAAGCAAGAAAATGTTGTCAGGAGGTGTTGCACTTCTAATTGTCATCTTGCCTTAGATTTCCATGCCACAGTATATCCCTATTGTTCTACTTGTTTCCTTATGAAAAGTGGTGTTTAGAACTGGAAACAAGACCCTTTTGATGTTGTCAATCATGTAAGGATTCATAGAAACACTTGGTAGAATTTCCTGTTGTAGTTTTCCAACATTCCTGGAGGTTTAGATTACACTTGTCGACAGCCAGTAATAGTGCAAATCCACCAGTAGCTGTCGACAGATAGCTTCCATCTGTGAACAGATGATCTTCACCTATCGATAGCCGACACTGGTCTGTCGACAGGCAGTGTTCAGATCCCAGAAATTGGTTCTAGGAAGATAGTAGCTGCCGACAGCCACCTTATTGCTGTCGACATACACCAGTCTGTGATGTTAACTTGAACCATTCTTTGTCCAGTCAGAGGTGTCAGTAGGAACACTGTAAAACTGAAACCCATACCTTATTTACATGTAATATCTTAATTAAATGAAAATGTAATAAGGAAGTACCCCCCATTTGAATCCAATAAAGATATTAGAAAAATTATATCTCTTACAAATAAAAAGTCAACTCTCCCACCGAAGAACCAAAACACCTTTTGGCGATTCCATCAAAATAACATCTTTCTAATTTCCCACAAATTTGACCTACCTAAAAGTCTCATAATTAAAATAAACCTAATAGAATGCTAAAAAAATCCAAGATCTGGTGAAACCATAGTTTACGTTGACAAATAGAACCATTTTCATCCTCAATCCAAGTTGTCAACTCTTGTATTGTCCAAACAAGATACCTTTTTTATTTTCTTAGATTCTAAACTATTATACCACTGAAATGAATCATTTAATCATCATCTTATCCATTTTTGGATTATTCTTAGATATCTTAAACTATTTTGATTCTTGTATCTTCTGGATATCTTTAAGCATTAACTCCTAGAACCCTGCTTCCTTTGATATTGTTGTAATCCTGATGAGGCCCAAGTACCATGTATGTATATCAAATTGGAAATGGGATGACAGACTTTTGGGTCTTCGGACTCTCTCCTAACTTAATGCAAGTGCAAATAGGGCAGATCTAGTCTCGGGAGGAGCACCCGAATATGTTTAATCTACGGGAGTGGTATGGATCTCCAGGGTGTTTGGCATGACACCACTACAAGCTAGATTGGTCGGCATTTCAATGAATTATGTTGAAACATGTTTGTTTATTTGTTGCTTGAGGAGTGGACATGGCATCTCCACACATACACTTCTTTATTTCCTTATGAATTATTGATTATATATACACTCGTGCTTTGCTATTTCATTGATGGACACCTTGTGTCAGTTCATTGGCATGTTACTTCTTGCTTGTTACTGTTTGATAATCATGGTTCACTTCATCTATGATCTAATTATATCATTTTTCTAATACTTGTACTCAGTCCTTATTACCTTCTTGTACCCCAATTATCCTTGATTCATGTAAACCTTTATATTCCTTGATTTTGGAGGATAAATCATACTGGACAAGAGTGCTCATACCTACTTTTTCTCAGGTAATCTACAGTTGTAGAAGGCGAGACATCGGGATTTGTGTGCTGAGAGATCAACCTTTGCGGCGTCTACCTTTGAGTTGTAAATTAAGAATCATGTAATACTTGTAGAGTGACAGTTATTTATTTTTATTTAGTGAAGCCGCGAGCAATTTTCTGCTCAATTAGTTCAAAATTTACACTTGATTTCTTATTCGTTCACATTTCGGCATTTATAGATATATTAAATGTCAGGACGTGACAAGGATGGTCATTGAGCCAGAGAAGGGAGAAAGTTGAATCGCGCCGACACAGTTGTTGCAGTTCAAGAGGTTGAACCACGACGGCTTAGGCCGTCGCAATTCAAGGGGTAAATCATAGCCACTGAAGTGGTTGCGATTCAAAGGGGCTACCCGAGGCTTAGATTTTGGCCCTGATTTTAGCTAGTTTCAATTGTTTATTCATACTTTGCTTACGCTGACTTGTCCATTATGTTTGCAGGGAATATGAGGTCCCAAATCTCTTCGCCGGTGGTGGTGGCAGTATATAGGGGACTCCCATACATCAAGAGGGAGAGAGTGAGGCATATGGGGTTTGGGCCGATCCTAAAGATCGAACCCTTCTATGTGGATAGATCGCTGATCCAGGCTCTCAGAGAGTGGTGGGACCGAGTGAGCAGGGAATTTTTGATGCCCTGGGGCCACATGGTGCCTAGTCTAGAGGACGTGGAGAAAACTATGGGCCTCAGCATTGACAAAGATGTGGTGATGTGTGTTACCTATGAAGATTACACTAACTGCGACGACCCTCCTTATCCCGGTACGATTATACCAATCCACGTCGGTACAGTGAGTCCCGTCACAGTGGACATTTACCAACACTAGTACACATGGCTGAGATGCTCATAAATATAGATACAGAGTAGCGGAAGTAAAAGCACTACTTGTCATTTCATTTCGTCACCCACATTTAACATACATGATTCAAATAACAATTTTAAGAGAACTAAAGTCACATAAATAAAATACTAAAATCAGATTACATAGCTTGTCCACAATTACATAATAGTTCGATTACAATGCCTTATTACGTACTATGAAAGCAAAAGTCACAACGTCGACTCCACCAAGCTACTCGCCATGCTCGGAGTCACTCTCCACTGTCTCCTCCAAAGGTATCGGGTCACCAAGTAAACCTGTACGCCGAAGCAAGGAGTGAGTCTAAAAGACTCAGCAAATAACTCCATACACATCATTCATGCATACATCACAGTAAGTTCTACATTCCAATTCACGAAGCAAAAATATAGCATGCTTGAACATTGATAAGAGACAACCTATCATGGTATTTCTACAAAATTTAAAACATATGGTACATGACTTAAGACATTCCGAAATAATTATCCTATCACATGCTTACTACTCATTCAATCAAATTAAGCTACAACATGATAGCAACTAAAATGGGATTCTCACATGCATAAAAGGAAACATTCTTATCATGGTTTCTACACATTCTTACACATGCACACTATCATTTCATACACTTTAAGGTTGCTATTTTGACATGGATTTAACAATTCACATCCCTTCGCATGAGAGCTACATTCCCAATTATACTACAACATGATAACAATTTAACATGGATTTGTTCACACATAATTGAGACATACTCCTATCATGGATTCTACACATTTTTACACCTATAAAACATCATCATAAACACAATAGGTTGCTGTTATAATATTATTTCACATTATCATATCGTGGATCACAATTTCACAATCTAACACATTGGTTCACATGTTTGCACAATTACTCATTCACATAGTTCTTTTTTACACATTACACATTACACATATTCACGCTACACAATTTACACATATTCACATTCACATTTCACATATTCACATTCACATTTCACAATAGTGTCGTGACACATAGTCCAAACCACCATTAGAAGGACGCATCACATACACATAACACATAGACGCCACCTAGGCAATACAGTGACGACTCTTGGACTGCGCAGACCGGAGAACAAGTCTCCAACTAACCAGTGGTACTTGTCCACCTCCAGGATTTCATCCTAATGCCTTAGGATCTTAACACATTGAACCTTCCCATGGGGGACTTTTCCATGGTACGGTTCCACGGCCCTCTATAGAAGCAGTGTCACACATGGCACATTCTTACACATTACACATTCCGATTTTAACACATATATTACACATGTCTTTACATTCTCCCACTGATACACATGGCTCTGTTTTCCTATTCATGATACTACTGTTGACAGAAATCAAACATTCAGTACCTTACACTAATCAGGTTGAAACATATATAATCAACCATGTTCATATTAGCATGCGTTGAACACTCATTTTCGCATGGAAATTTCATAGAGCACTCTACAGTTATCCAAATAACATGAAATTTTAACCACACACTATTTGTAGGTTCATGACCTCAAATGCAAATTTCCAGATTTTTCTGAGTTATCATATATTTACAGAAATTAGAACATCAGTCTCATGCTATTCATAATTCAATTTTACATGGAACATAACATGAATATCAGATTTGACAGTTCACAGCCCTGAACCTGGCATACATAGTGTCGCAGGAATTTCCCCTGGATTTATTGCACAACACACAATTTACTGTAAATTTTACAAAACCTACGCATGTTTTCTATTTCCAAAACAGAAATTGCAATAAATCACCTGAGCATGGAAAATTTCCCAAAATTTCAGAACATAGACTGAAATACCTACTCATGGTCTAACAAAATTTTGGCATTCAAGCTCCTTATGAATTACGCAACAGTAACTAACATGATCAAGGTTTTATCATACATGCATTTTCATAAATAAAACCATTCATGCCTTTAAAAAATTCATAAGAGTCTCACCACACATTCCACCATTCATATTACATAACATATACGTTTACAATATATCCTCATGCGAAATCTTTCGGAAATTATTCATATAGAAGGAGAGAACAACTCACTGTTCTGTCCTGAAGAACTTAACGACATAGTTTGGCCGTTAAAGGAGCTTAATGGCATCATCGTTGGCCGTTAATTGAAGATCTTAACAGAAAGGGATCTTGCAGTCAAGTTCAGGTATGTGCAAAAATACAGACCTGAGCTCCAAAAGAAGTAGAATTGGGGGGTCCAGGACACGATAGAATCTCATAAAAATAATAAAACCGTACTAGACACCTACATGGACGAAGTGGATGGGTTACTTGCCTCTTAAAAATCTCCAAAGGGATCAAAGGTGTCGTTGAAGCCCTCCTTGGGCAGTCCCAAGAAGCCTCCAAAGAGCTCTCCTCCGGTTCTGTGGTGTTGTAGCTTCCAGCCCATGGTCGGGGAAGCCTCCTCCTATGTCAAAGCTAGCTTCTAGTTGCTGTAGATCGCCGGATGAAGCTCCAAACCATCGGATCAAAGCATGCAAAGTCCAGCTCTCCACTAGTTCGAGCTAGGGTTTTCTCTCCTCTTGCAAAAGGCCAAGAGAAGTCCTTGCGGGTTGCAAAGGGTTTAGTTTATAGGAGAATGGGTTGGGACATCACGCAGGGTAATGTGAAGGCCTGATAGCCATTGGGGACATCTCCCCAATGGCTGGGCTTGCTTGCCCCCGGAATTCCGGGGTCTGTAGCGCATGTAGGTCAGTGATATTAACGTCCACATCCATGGCCGTTTATTTAAGTATTAACGTCCAACAATATGGACGTTGACTATTATGGGCATCCACCATGTTGACGCCAATTGGCCCTTCGGCCAGAACTTAAAAACATGTAGAAACCATGCGTACGATGTATATATATATATATACATGCAATATATGTGGTATAATATACACACCATCACACATGCAAACATACAATATTTATAACCTATTACACACATGCACACATAAGTATCACTAACTAATACGTACGTAGATATATATACATACATGCACACACAAGCATGAATTATCCCACATGAAATAAAGCAACAAAATTCGAGGGCCTTACACCCTCTCCCCCTAAAGAAACTTCGTCCTCGAAGTGAACGACACTACTCAAACAAAATGGGATACTTTTTCCTCATCGCATCCTCAAGCTCCCAAGTAGCCTCCTCCCGCGTGAAGTTCCGCCATAGAACTTTCACCGACGCAATACCTTGTTCCGGAGATGTTGAACCTTCCGATCAAGATAGCTACTGGTTGCTCCACATACGACAAATCTGGTGAATCTCCACTGGCTCATACTAATCACATGAGATGGATCTCGAACATACTTCCTGAGCATAGAAACGTGGAAAACAGGATGAACACTAGCAAAAGCTGGGGGTAAAGCTAGCTCATATGCCACGTTGCCCAGTCGTCTAAGAATCTCATACGGGCCAATGAATCTAGGGCTAACTTAGTATGCCTGCCAAACCTGACAACACCTCAAGTAGGTGATATCTTCAAGAAGACATGCTCACCTACCTCGAACTCTAGGTCCTTCCTCCTGTTGTCGGCATAGCTCTTCGGCTATCCTGTGCCGCAACAAGCCTCTTCCTGATAAGCTGGATCTTATCTGAAGTCTCCTGAACTAACTCCGGACCGATCAACTGCCTATCGCCGGCGTCCCCCAGCACAAGGGAGATCTACAGGGCCTGCCATACAATGCCTCAAATGGAGCCATACCAATGCTCGCATGAAAGCTGTTGTTGTATGCGAACTCCACTAAAGGTAGATGACGCTCCAATCATCCTTCCAATCCAGCACACACGCTCTCAACATATCCTCCAGCATCTGGATAGTCCTCTCGGACTGTCCATCTGTCTGGGGATGAAATGCCGAACTGAGCTTCAGCTCCGAACCTAACGCATCCTGAAGACCCTTCCACAATCTCAAAGTAAATCTCGGATCTCGATCCGAAATGATTGACTTCGGCACACCGTGCAATCTAACCACACTACTAACATACAATCTAGCTAAACTCTCAACCGACTGCTTCTTCTTCATAGGTAAGAAATGCACAGTCTTCGAGAATCTATCTACAACTACCAAATTGAGTCATTGCCCTTCTAGATCGAGGCAAACCCGAAACAAAGTCGATAGTGACAACTTCCCACTTCCATACTGGGATCTCCATCCTTTGCATAAGGCCGGATGGTCGCTGTCGCTCGGCCTTCACTTGTTGACACACTAACACCGGGATACATAATCTGCCACATCCCTCTTCATGCCGGACCACCAAAATGACCTCTTCAAATCCTGGTACATCTTAGTGTTACCTGGATGAATAGAGAATCTCTACCTGTGAGCTTCTTCTAACACATGCTCACGGACATCTACCAAGTCAGGAACACACACTCGGTGATGGAATCTAATCACCCCATCCTCATCACGAGCAATGCCTGCCTTGCCCACTAACTCTAGGAGTCTAGGGTCGGCTTTCTGCTGCTCGATCACCTCATCCAAAACTGAGTACCTAAGAGATAACTGAGCTACAAAAGCCTGGCATAGCGATGGCTCTAACTCAGTCAATGCGCAAGCCGCATCCTCCAACATCTTCCAGTCCTGCTGGAGAGATGGTCTCTTCCTACTCAGGCATCGGCTACGACATTCGCCTTCCAGGGTGATACTGAAGGTCGAAGTCATAGTCCTTTAAGAACTCAATCCATCTTCTCTGCCTCAGGTTTAATTCCTTTTGGGAGAAAAGATACTTCAAGCTCTTGTGGTCGGTAAACACCTCAAATCTGACACCATAAGGATAGTGCCTCCAGATCTTTAGTGCATGAACCACTGCTGCAAGCTCCAAATCATGAGTCAGATAGTTCTTCTCATGCTCCTTCAACTGACGAGAAGCAAATGCCACTACCATTCCTTGCTGCATTAGCACACAGCCTAAGCCAATCCGAGATGCATCTGTGTAGATAGCAAAACCCTCTACACCGCTCGGCAAGACTAACACCGGAGCTGACGTGAGCTTAGTCTTCAACAATTGAAAACTACACTCACACTTCTCGGACCAGACAAACTTCACTCCCTTTCCGGTGAGCTGAGTCAATGGGGCGGCGATGGATGAAAATCCCTCAATAAATCGCCGATAGTAACCAGCCAAAGCCAGAAAAACTATGAATCTCTGAAGGGGTCTTGGGAATCTCCCAATCCATAACTGCGTGGACCTTTGCTGGTCAACTGCTACACCAGCATCGGAGATAACATGCCCAAGGAAATGTACCTCGCGCAACCAGAAATCGCATTTGCTGAATTTAGCAAACAGCTATGCTCACGAAGAACCTCTAACACTAACCTCAATGCTGACGGTGTGTGGCCTCATCCAGAGAGTAGACCAGCACATCATCAATAAACACTACGACAAAGCTATCTAAGTAAGGCCTAAACACCCTGTACATGAGATCCATGAACGCTGCAGGGGCGGGGTCAATCCGAAAGGAAGGACCAAAACTCATAATGTCCATAACGGGTTCTAAATGTCGTCTTGGACACATCCTCACTCCTAATCCTCAACTGATGATAACCAGATCGCAAATCAATCTTAGAAAAGACTGATGCATCTTGCAACTTGCCAAACAAATCATCAATACGAGGTAAGGGATACCTGTTCTTCAGTGTCACTTCGTTTAGCTTCCTGTAATCGATGCAACCTAAGTGATGCTCCTTCTTCTTTATGAATAAGACAGGTGTGCCCCAAGGGGAAACACTAGGGTGAATAAATCCCTTATCTAGCAACTCTTGCACTGCCTCCTTAACTAGGCTAACTCCGCAGGTGCCATCCGATATGGAGCCTTTGAGATATGAGAGGTGTAAGGCACTCGAATTTCCGTCGCATTATTTGTATTGTGTGTGTGTATATTTGTGCTTGTGTATGTATATACATATTTACGTACGTATTAATTAGTCAATTACGTGTGCATATGTTATACTAGATGTAAATAATGCATGTGTTGAATGGTGATAGTATGGATACACACATAACATATTGCATGTGTATATGCATGGTATGCATGGTTTTCTGCATATTTTAGAGTTCTGGCCGAAGACCTTATTGGCGTCAAGCCCTAGCCGTTGAGGTGGTGTCAGCGTCCAGACATGGACGCCAACACTAATCTGGCGTCTAACGATATGGACGCCTATTCTCTGGCCTGCATGCATTGCAGAGCTAGAAATTCCGGGAACAAGGGAGCTCACCCTTGGGGAGCTGTCCCCAACGGCTCTGAGAGCTATCTTGTCACCCTGTGAGTGGGAGAGAGGCCTCCCCTTATGTCTGAACCCAGATCTGCCTTCTCCCACCCCTCTCTTCACCTTTGCAAGAGAGAAACCAGGAGAAAAACCTAGTTCTGAGCTGTGACAAAACCCACTCTTTGCACCCAAGATCCGACTTCCTGGAGCTAGATCCGGCCATCTTCCATGACAGAGGATAGCTGGAGCAAAGGAGGAGCTTCCCCGACATCCCCTGCTGTGGAGATCATCCAGGAGCCCGGAGGAAGAAGATCTAGGAGGACGTTCTGCACCTTCTTGGGACTGCCCAAGGAGGGCTTCTTCGAGCACTTTGATCCATTGGGGCAATTTCTAAAAGGCAAGTGACTAACCATAATGTCCCCGTATGTGTCTAGGTCGATTCTACAATTTTTGTATATTTTTCCTAGAGTCCTAGACCCTCACATTCACCCAACTTGAGAGCTTGGGTATGTGTTTCTGCACAGACCTGCATTGATGGCAAGGTCAATGGATGCTGAGATCATGCTTGGCGTCCATCGACCATGCCGCTGACACTGAGTCAGCGGCCAGAGACCGCCGCCAAGTTCCTTGGACAGAATAGTGACCTGTTCTGCCCTTCCTATACAACTATTTTCGGTATGGTTTTCGTGATGAGGATATATGGTAACCCTATACACTATGTATACTGCTAAATGTGGTGTGTGGATGAGTGTGATGTGTGGTGGTGAATGTTAAAAATTGTATCCCATGAATTTGTAAGCATGATTTGTTGATAATCTTGCCAATCTATGTTTTATGATTAGGACTAGTCTGAATGCCTCAGTTTTGTCAGATCATGAAGATTAGTGGATCAGTATACGTATACTAAATTTTTGATAAATTGTCCATGCGTGCCTAAATTGCTAATAAATTCGGTTCGGTAAATAAAAAGGCATGCAAGAATGGTTTGTGGTGATCGATCTGTGGATGTATGACTTAGGATAATTCTATATTCTCAGGTCATGCATATAACAGTAGTCTCTGTTCAAACAGTAAGTGGCAAAATTGCATGATGTGTTAAACTCCATGTCAACTTAAATTGTGAATGGCATGCGAAATAGGTATTTGATTTTCTGTAAATTCTATTTAGCTCATAAAATATGAAAAAGAATATATGACCTTGAACCCGAAAATAACATGTGGTTAAAATTTCAAGTCATTTGGACGAATATAAGGAGTTATGTATTTTCCATGTGAAATGTAAAATCTAATATGTTATCGTAATGTGGTTAGATGTTGTTTAAACCCAACCTGATTAGTGCATTAACTGTGTGTTAAACTCCTGAAATCTGTAGTGCCCTGTCAGGAAAAAAACAAAGATATGCATGTGAGTGAGAAAGTGAATGAGATGAAAGTGATATGTGTTAAAACCTTGTGTAAATCGGTTAAAATGTGTAAATGTGTAACTGTGTCAATGTGACACTGCTTCCGTAGAGGGCAGTGGAACTGTATCAGGGAAAAGTCCCCCTGAGAAAGTTCAGTGTGTAAGTGACCCTAAGGGCATTAGGGGGAATCCTGGAGGTGGACAAGTACCACTGGTTAGGGTGGAGACTTGTTCTCCGGTCTGCACAGTCCAAGAGTCGCCATTGGAATGCCTAGATGGCGTCTATGTGTAATGTGATGTGCATATGTCCTTCTTTGGTGGTTTGGACTATGTGTCACGGCACCTAAAATGTGTATGTGTAATGTGTAATGTGTAAATGTGTAAGTGAACAATGTGAATGTGTTATGTGCAAAGTGTAACCATGTGAAAGAGGAAACTTGTGTAAAGAAATGTGAAATTCTAAATGTGAGGATATGATATTGAAATCCATGTGAAATCAGTAATTTTATGTTGTTATCATCATGTTTATATGTGCAAAAATGTCTAGAATCCATGTTAGGGATAATTGATGAGCACGGGTACAAAATAGCATGATTGGTTGTTCACATGATATGTTTTAAGCAACATGGTAGCTCTCATGTGTGGTTACAGCCATAAACCATGTGAACCAACAACTTAAAGCATGTGAAAATGTCTATGTATGGCTTAAGAACATGTAAAACTCATGCTAGTTGTGTTTCCTTTCATATATGCACAGTGTTCATGTTGGTAGCTCTCATGTCTTGGTTCTTTAAGGTAAAATTTCATGAGTAAATGAATAGACAGCATGTGATAGGTAAAGTTTTATTCTTAGAAATCTAAAAGCATGATCCATG
>CM024756.1:43512967-43940782 GCA_014218235.1 Colocasia esculenta
CATTCTCATACTAGATGGAATCAAGCAATCATTAAGATCAATTATAATAAAGATTCATATTCTTATAGCTTTCATGTAGGTTGATAACTTTTTAGGCCATGAATAACTAAATGACATGATATACAGTAATACATGCACATGGTTGACTGTAAAACTAAAGAAAAACAGTCTCAGGTTGGCCTTTAAATTGCGACAAGTTCAGACGTCGCACTTCAAAGAACCATACATAGTCAAAACACGACTCTGTTCAAAATTCTTAAATCACGATGGACCTACCTGTTGTGTTTAAATAGAGATAGGACTGATTGTCGCCTTTTACAACAGGATCAATGTCAGAATGATTATTAAATCAGAAATGTGGCAGTTAGGTCTGTCGCCTTCATGTTGTGATAGCCGACGATATGTCGCTATAACCATTAAAACGTGACAGCCCAGTCAGTCGCCTTCATAACGCTGAACTGCATTAGCTTGCGACAACCTAGAATCATGACGATTCGATACGTCGCATTCTAGAGGGTTTTCAAAATCCTAATATAAAAACATGCATGTAAACCAAGGGGTGGGAAAATTAACAAATCGCAACGGTAGGTGCTGTCGCGTTCAAGATGCTGCTGAAACCAATGCGGCACATAGTTTCATGTGTCAGGGTTGACTGGTCAAATACAAAAACATGACCATTAGGTCTAGAGTAACGTGATGATCTTGTCCATCATGTTCATGCAGTGATGAACGCGACGTGAATGGTCGCATTCATGGATCTTGCCTGAGAAAGAAAGAAAACCTTCTAGTTGCTCATGATTGACCTATAACATGAAATACAAAGGTCTTTGGACAAAACTTTGAACCTGAAATATCTTGAAGACAACAATAGAAGAGAAACTACAATTTTGGTTTGACCCAATTTGCTTTGGTTGCGTGTGAAACACAGTAAGAACATGTAATGCTCTGAACCGAGGCGACTGTTGGAAAAATGCTTAATACAACTAGCATGGTTCGTAAACATTGACGAAAATAGATGCATATGAAATTATACTCGATGCTCTTTCTATTGGTATGTGCTACATTTAGTTTAAGCCTGAGAACACCTACCTTTGGTTGGTTCTAAGAGATGTCTTCTGCAGATCATTGTAGAACGCAGGTAGGGGAAGATGGCTCCAATTGGGGGAGATCTCCTCCTCTCTGGTGCTCAAGCAGTCCTCCTAACTACCCCAACTAATGGTAAACTCGTCCCCAACGGTCTTAGGAAGAGTATTAAGTGTTTATAGTTGTTTAGTAGTCCTATTTCAACTAGGAAATAAGGGTTGCAGTTGT
Source organism: Colocasia esculenta (assembly GCA_014218235.1). Lineage (NCBI taxonomy): Eukaryota > Viridiplantae > Streptophyta > Magnoliopsida > Alismatales > Araceae > Colocasia > Colocasia esculenta. The sequence continues at coordinate 43,514,279 of CM024756.1, forward strand.
AGCTTGGTACCATCCAAGATTTGAGGATTCTCCCCCCAATTGGAGTGTGAGCTATTAGGAAACCTCCTAGTATGGTTAGGCATGAATTTGGGTTGCTAAGTATGAATAATTGCCTTTACATTTGTTCTAATTGCCCCATTATATTTTCTGCTCAATTAGGGTTACGAATTTTGGGATTTTAATGCCATTGGGTTTTGTTCTTTGGCCCAATAAGAGTTGTTTGGCCCAAACAATATATAAATAGTTGATTCCACTTCTTGGGAGTTATCCATGATTTATTTTATTTTTTATTTGAACAGATTTAACCAATATGATGGTATTTACTATTTTCTTTAATTATAATCAATTAAATTTCCGGGTGTTACATCCTCCCCCACTTAAGAGAATTTCGTCCCCAAATTTATGCAAGATGTAGCAATGTCTTACCTGAGAACAATTCTTGGTGACTTTTCTTCATTCTTTCCTCCGATTCTCAGGTAGCGTTCATGACTCCTTCCTTACTCCATTAGATCTTGATCATAGGTATTGTGCGGTTCCTCAGCCGTTGTAGATTTCAATCCAATATCTTGATCGGTTTCTCGTCATAAGTTAAGTCCTCCCGAATCTCCAAGTCTTCATGTTGGATCATGGTCAGCGTCAAACATATACCTCCTCAGCATGGATATGTGGAAGTATAAGGGCCCTGAATATTTATGCCCAATAAGGCTCCATATCCAGACCCGCCTCCCCGAACAGACTGAAGTCTCGCAAGGGATAACGCGCACAAGTGTCCAGTAAGAATATAAACGACAACAACAACTGTATAAGATACAAGAAAGTATATGTGCTCATACCTATATACAATAATGTACAACTATCTCAATACATTATTACATGTCTAAGAGAAAAGTACAACTACCTAGGGCATACCCTGAGGGAACACAAGCTCATACAAGCATAGCTAACTCTACTGTTGGTGGTACAAGTCTGCCACAACACCACAGTGAGCCAACACACGGCTAACACCTGAAAGAACTGTAAGGGAGTGAGCCTCAACAAGTCACTAGCTCAGTAGGGACCTCCCTAAAACAACACTTGAACCGAAGTGACCTCAACCCCAAAGGGTCTCACTGGCAGCACCGAGAGCCAAACCACACTGTGCTCACAATAAACGTGATTAAACCGCAATTAAATATAATCACACCAGCTAACACAGTCCTCGAAAAGTAAGAAGAAACAACAACACTAGCACATCACCACTAGTCCGCCCTACAACTGAAATGCCTAGGCCACAAGCCTCACAGGTAAACCACTACCTAGGCTACAAGCTTCACAGGTAGCCAACCCATGTAGGGTAACTGGACTGGCATCAGCAAGCCAACTCACCACACACCAAAACCACACTCGGAAGCTTACCCAAAGAAGGGTAAAACATAACGTGTGGAAGGTCATACCACATGACCTCTACGAAACACATGTTCACATCAACACCTGAAGAGGCTGGTACACGACGTACCACAACACAAGCTACCCACGATCGGTACAGGTACTACCTCCACGAGGTAACCACCACGAAACCTCAACCAGAACTATGACACCACCAAGGCACACCATAAAGGGTAAAACCTCAACCAGCAAGTCACTACATGCAAACCACAACCAGTGGCAAAGCACGAGTCGGAAAGGAACGACGCCACCAAATGGGAATGGACTACTAGTTCATGATGGCATTATCCAATCTGGACAACACAGCACAAGAACCACCTCTTAGTCTCGTAGCCACGGGACACTCCAGTCCAGCTACCGCTCCACAAACACACAAGTAAGTCAACCAATAGTGGAGACCAACCAACACCACACCTGCAGGCCCATGGCTAGCACCTTTAGGGACTCCGGCCTGAGATCCCTAAAGTGAGGCACTGGAAAAACAGGACTAGCTGGGGACCAGTGACGTCTACTGATGTTTGTCTCCCAACCACGAGTGCGCTACAACCCACTAAACACAAACTCTCACAAGTCGCTGCCCCACTACTGTCTTTCCTCAGCCGGACATACAACTCAAACACAGAAGTGAGGGTGTCCAAGAAGACGACAAAACCTCAATGGTACACAATACCGGGACACATCCTGAGCACAACGTGCCTGGAGCAGATAAAACCTGGGGTACCCGACTGAATAGGTATTTCAGAATAGGCGTCGGGCCACCAAACTTGGAAAATGCACAAAACCACGATATGTACTTATACAACCTTTATTTATAAACCATGATACATCAATTGTAACACCCCTCTAGACTCGGTACAGTTGTACCAACTCACATCGGATCTAATGGTAGTGTTACAGTGGAAACATCCAACATTTATCGGTTCAGATGAGATATACACAAATGACAATTAAGTTCCAACAAGTTTGCAACAGAATATGAAATTTACTTTTCCAACAACATTGTATCCAAATACCAAGTCTAAAGCATACAAGAAGAACTATAATAGTCTAAGTAATGACAATTCATAAGTTCAGAAATAAAATAATGTTCAAAATATAATTTATTCTCACATACATAGTCTCTCAAATAAACTCTCAATGTAAAGAACTAAGCCTCCACGTCCTCATGCTCAGAGTCGGAATGGACTAACTCCTCGGTGTCGTCAACCTCTCCTGAAATGTTAATCAAGTGTGAGTCTACTAGACCCAGCAAGCAACAAGGAAAGATAGTTCAAGATTAATCATATAATTAATTTAAAACATGATAACATATTCAATTACTTAATCTTGATACAACATAGCTCTTACCTATCAACATACTCTAATTCATTTGGTAATCATCTTTACATAGGATGGTTACTTATCATGTAGAGTAAGACAAATTCATATGACATGTGGATTTCATCATATAATGAGACAAAGTATTTAAACAATATCATGTGGCATGGTATAGAGACAAATTCTTATATCATGTAGTTAATGTCATGTAACATATAGTCAATGTCATGTAGCATGTACCATGTATTTAAAGTTGCCAAGACATAGCCCCACTATTAATAGAGATCATGTAGAGTGTAACATTCATTTATCACCTAGGCAAAACAGTGATGAAGTCTTGGTTATTGCACAATACCGGGGAAAGTCCTTCCACCTTAACTAGTAGAACATATCTACCTCCAGATTTCAATCGTTGCCCACGGATTCATGTGGGTGAACCATTACCATAGGGGCATTCTACGGTGTAGTTCCATGTAGGCATCTCTATAATAGCAATGTATTATTGGTCATTTCAGAAATTTAATAACATGTTTCCTGCAATTAATATCTACATGAAACTATATCATGCTTTTTCCAAAAAATCGTGCATAATTATCAAGACATCAATGTGCAATTTCACATCACATTTCCTCAGTTCTGAAATCATAATTCCACTGTATAACAGCAACCTATCATGATACTACTTTTACTGATTTCATCAAAATTTAAATCCATCTCCCCTTTTCTCCATCTAACTATTTCCATGTATACTTTTATCATTCAGAAAATTATAACAGTAAGTACAGTGTTTCGAAAATTCTGCAATTTTCACAAAATTTCTATTCCTAGTCGTGGATCACACATATAAATTTTCACATTTTTCTGAGTTGTGTATCATGTCTTAGGATTAATTCTCATAAACTTGGACTAATTGACATGGTACAAAATGTAAATGAATCAACAATTACAGTAAAAACTGAGCCATAATGGGTCTGTGATTCCATCTAACAGTAGTACAAACTCTCAATCATCACATCATAACATGGATTAAGCTCTTAACTATTTCATTTTCTATTTACCTAATCAAAGAAATTTTTTTAATTAATCATACGTAGCCCATACATCATTTCCATGACTCTCCTGCTGCATAACAGTAATGACTTACACATAACAGAGCCTAAGTGAAAAACTCTACAATGCATAGATCACAGAATATACACAAAATTAGAATTGCAGAAAAATATCATGATGAACTTAACGGCAAAGTATGCTGCCGTTTACACAGGTAACGTCAACATACCCTGTCATTAATATCAGTTGATGGCGGCACATAGTGTAAGGCCCTCAAAATTTTTTGCCCTTTTAATTAGATGTTTGGTTGTGTAATGTTTAGATGCTTGTGTGTATAGTTATATGTAATATATATATAATTATGTATTCATATGCATATTACAAATAAATAAGGTTGACATATATGTATGCTCATTTAAATATGTGCATATGATGCATATGTTATACATTATATTATATATGTGTATGTACATAGTGTGTACATAGTAGGCTGCATTTCTGGTTTGGCCGAAAGACCAGTGGCGTCAACATACATGGACGTGAATGGGATGTCAGCGTCCAGATCGATGGACGTTAACCCCTGGTAGACAGCCAATTCTATGGGCGTCTATTTCCCTAGATTTTGTAGTTTCATATCCGAAAACGTCTGCGATTTCTTCGCCCTCTATTTAGGAAACCTCTGCCCAACGGTAGGTTCCCCTACCAAATGTGTACCCGACTGCCTTAGCTTATAAAATCACCCTCTTGCGGCCAGAATAGGTCTTTTGGCTCTTTGGTCAAAACTCTAGCTTCTTGTGCGAAAACATAGACATCGGAGACTTGATCCGTCGATGGTGTGTTCCTGGCGATCTCATCGACCGGGGAGACTCTTTGAACACGAGGAAGGCTTCCCCGACTCCGACGTGCTTCATCCATCAACGCAGAAGCCGGATCGAGGGGAGATTGGAGGACTTCTGGCTTGGCCGAGGAGAGCTTCTCTGACAAATTAATCACATCTAGCAATTTTAAGAGGCAAGTAACCTATGTATATCGCCCCTGCCCATGTCTAGTAGGTCCTAGGATTTTTACAGGTTTTATCTCGTGTCTTGGAACCTCCATTCACCATTGTTTCTGCGTTCTATCTGTGTCTGCACAGAGAAGAACTTAACGACAGCATCTGATGCCGTTAAGATCCATGGTTGGCAGCACCTTTTGTGCCATTAATTCATGTTGGCGGCAGTACTTGTGTCGCGAAGTTCATCAGGTTTTTGACTAAATGCATCTTTGATCCCTGTGGCGTATTCCCCAGATTTCGGAACATGAGTATATGCTGTAGAAATTTTATATGGTCAAGTATGACCAATGGAACATGCCATGTGATTATGTTGAATTTTCATACATTGTACTAATTATTAAAATTCCTTATATAGGATGTTATGAATGATTTGACCATATTAATTACTGTTTACATAGATCCATGTTAAACTAAAGCTTCAGAAAATTTCTATGGGTCATATACATATGTTAGGTCACATCATAAGAATTGAACAAATTTTTGCTTCCTGTGCAAATTATTATAAATTGTGTAGATTTCCAAAAAAAGTCAAAAATTTGTATGTTTGATCATTAACCTGTGAGGAGTCTGTGGTAAAATTTCATATTGATTAGATAACAACAAGTGTTATTCGGATTTAATATAGAAAAATGTCCATGTTGAGTATGCTTAATGTGATTGTTTGTAATCAGTAAATTGCAGCATGATTAGGATTATGTTTTGACCTGTTTAACACTGTGAATAGTAGCATATTATTAGATAAACTTAAAACTATGTAATTGTGTACAAGTGAGTGCAATTGTGTTATTTAGTGCATGTGAATATTATGAAAATGAGAATAATATCAAAAGTGTGTAAACTGTGCCATGTGTGACACTGCTACCATAGAGGGCTGTGGAATAGTACCGTAGTAAAGTTCCTACTAGAAAGTTCAATGTGAGTGATATTGTCACGCCCCTCCAATTTAGCAGCAGAATTAATCGGGGAGACGTGAGCAAAGTACATAGTAGAATAAATGGACAACAGTTGAATGATTTAGAGTATCTAATGAACAATAATTAGAATAAACTCTTTATTTCATTATAATTTTCACTAACCACTACTACAACCACTAATCCAGAGCCACTACATTGAGCTCAATGACGTCATTACATTGAAAAGAAACCTAAAGCAATAACTACTAGACCCATGGTACTAGGGTAACTTCTTGAATGGACTCCAGATCGCTCGCCACTCGGGTCTTGCCCCATTGGTGTGAGTAACATCATCTAGCTTACCTGAGACATAATAACAAATAACGAGGGTGAGCGATAACGCCTAGTAGGACATAAATCTCAAGATCAAGCATGCTTTAAATGATTAACATATGAAACGACAGAGTATCTAGAGATAGAAAAATTCATGTAAAGTCCAGAAAGTAATAGCACAAGTAACATGGTTCAAATAGCAGATGAATCAAGTATAGCACGATGATTAATGTCAAGTTACGATAGAAAATGTTGTCAACACGATAGCAAGAAACGTCAATGTCAAGCAATAGCAAACAACATGTATAGCAAGGAGAGAGAAAGTAGTTGGCCATATAGAGAGTAAATTGCAATTTGATTGATTTCGTCAATCGAAATAGTATAGCACTTTTGATTAACATTCGTCAATAGAGATAGTAATTGCACTTTGGCTATCTGTAGATAGCCGAGAAAGAATATAGCACTTTTGTTGTCAATAGACAACGAGAGAATATATCACTTTGTTTGGTTTGTTAAATGGCACTTTGTTGTCAAAGGAGAACGAGAGAATATAGCACTTGTTTGGATTATTAAATGGCACTTGGATGTAATGCCGACACTTGATCATGTTAACTCCCATGGGCAAATGACACTTTTCGGGCGCTCCTCTCAGGACCAGATCGGGGCCCTATTGTGTAGGGATTAGTTTTTGTTTATCTTTAGACTATCAATAGATGGCCAATAGAGAGTACCAAGAAATAGATGAGAGTACTAGATGAATAGACGAGATAGTAGAGCGAACGTGAATAGACGAGTGAGTAGAGTATAGATGAGAACTAAGGGACTTTGCACATAACACGTCGAGTAAACAGGAGGTAGTAACAGTTGCACAACATGCGCAATGGTGTTGGCAGTCAGGTGGAATTCAATACCTTTCCGCTGGCCATGTTATGCACAGGTCTAGAGGTCCGGCGTGATTCAAGATAAGAGCGAACTTCTAGTAGCCGTTTGGATCATGTTGATCCCTAAAGGGTATCATAGGTGTAAGGGTACAACCAGCTCATCGACCATGTGGGAATCCATGGACAGAGGAGACTTACGGAGGCCTTGAACTAGGATTCACTAGTCCGGCAGAAGGAGTATCCGGCGGAGAGTTCGTCCAAGTCAAGAAAAAGTGTGTATAGAGAAATAAGTGCTTGACGTTCAAGAGGAATTCTAGAACAGTGGAGCGTCGTTAACGGTATTCCCAAAACATCGCACGAAAATGAAGACAAGTTCATCTAAAAATATGGCAATTTAAATATATTATGAAATAAATTTAATATATTATTGAAATAAATTATCAGATGTATTATGAGATATTTTCATGCAAAGTAAGCCATATTGGATGGTTCAAAGTGTGTGCATGTGTCATGAAGAATCTTGGACATGAAGGTCATGTGAAAGAATTTAATGATTAAAATATATCCAAGTTTAACAACTTCATTTACTATATTGTAAGAGAGCTAACAGGGCATGATATTACTGTAGAAAATCAAGACTTTAGAAAGAGGGGGTTTCATGCAAAAATCTCAGATCGCGACGTACCCCTGTAAGGGTCGCGACAGGGTCACTTAGAACGCGACAAGGTCATTTGAGGATCGCGACAGGTTGGTCAGATCAGGCGGCCGGAACGCGACGGTGTAGCTTGTCGCGATCAGATCATGATAGGTACTGTGTCGCAACGGCCTGAGAATGCGGCCTATCAGGTCGTTGCATTCTCAGGTCCTGCGCCTGATTCCAAGCGGGAAAAACGACATGATAGATTGCGGACCAAGCCTTCCCTATTTTGACATAGGGTGATTCAAAAATTCATAACTAAATGTACAGTCATTGAAAAATTGTGAAATCACTTGAAAACTGATCTACACATATGAGGGTACTTACGGTAAATTGAAATTTAAAAACGTACATGGTTTCGACATGCTTTAGTCATGAGCATTCAAGAAGAACAAGGAACAGTGAACAGTCGAGGTAAAAGAATTAATTCGTGAGGTAGGGTAGATGAAAACTAGGGCTTTCGAGGGCGAAAGATTCCTAACAATCATCAGTATCACTAGTAAAAATTTCGTGGCATGGGATAGAGTATTCAAGAAGATATAAATTTAACATGATGGATCGGAGACAAGGGGATTGTAGAACATCAAAAAAGCAACATAAAAGATTGGTGTGAACGAAAAATTATGAAACGAATGGGATTTTGTTCCTGATGCTTGGAACAATCAACAGAGAAGTTTAATTAGGTTTTGCACGTGAGAATGCCTACCTTGACTCGTTTTCCTCTTCTAGGGCTAGAACTTGAAGAACACGGGTTGAGAGCTTGAGCAGCCTTCTCCCCACGAGTTATTCTCCTCCTTGGCTTCCTCTCCACGTCCAACAACCCTTGGCAATGAGCTACGGCCGACCATGGGGGATTTAGGATAGTATTTAAGCTTCTCTTTTCTATTTCATAATAGAACTCTACTCTATTAATTCTGAGATTTCATATTTCTTTCTCCTTCCAAGCTTGCCAACTCCTAATTTGGTAGGATGGGATCTAAATTCGGGCAAAGCAATTGGGGTAGGTTTAGGAATCCAATTCCAACTCAAACAACTTATTTAATGCTTTAATACCCTTTCTATTTAGGTAATATTTAAGTTACGAATTTAGGGTATTTTCCTATTATTCTCTTTTTTAAAATCCATATTTTGGCCTAATAGTTTTAGAGGGTCCATTTATTAAAACCCATTATTTAATGAAATTTAACTTATGGGAATTTCCCCTTTAATTAGGGAATAATAGTGTTCGGATTTATTATATTTTTCCTTACTTGAATTTATTCATGGGCTATGGAGGTCCATTGGTCCAATTCCGATAATGGTCATCAATGCATGATGTTGGAAGTCTTTCTGACATGTTCATTTAATTTTGAGCACGTTATATTTCCATGTTAATAGTTTTCCGACTTAGTTTCCTAATTGAATAATTAGTCACATTGTGATGTACACTGGCCAATCGTGTTTTTCGTTCCATGAATTTCTTAGTGGAATACTTAGGAATAAGTTTTGGGGTTGATTATAATTTTTACGGATTTTTTTGATGTATTCATGCACATACGATAGTGGTACGTATGTTTATATTATTTTGATTTTAAATAAATTATTATTTCAAATTTTTAAGTATTTAAATTTTCTGGGTTGCTACATCCTCCCCCACTTAAAAAGAATTTGTCCCCAAATTCCACGACTACTTCAGTAGATATAAATCCTCACTCTATGCTAAAGGTAGTAATCAGGGTAAGTTTAAAGTTACCTTCCACGACTCCACCCTCCTCAGTGGTCCCAACTTCCTACACAGCTTGAAGTCGGCCAGACATCTTTTGCCCAGTCGGGCGTTCTATTTCTTCTCTCCTTATGTATAGGGCACTAGGAAATGTAATGATTGCGATTTCGTAGCGTAGGCAAGCGCCTGCTTTCCTCCAGCATTCCTCGATATGTGGCCTATCCTATTGCAGTTCCCACATCGTCTTTGCGAATAAGGGCTAATTGTATGTCGTTCTTCTTTCTTTCTTTATATTTCTTTTATCACCATTTGGCTAGTTCCCTCTTGTCGTGAAATTGAGATCTTTTGTGTTAGTTGGTGGTTCCCTTAGAAGAGGGCAGTCTCGCATTGATGCTCCAGATCGCCACAACATAGACATGCACCAACGCTCGTCAACACTCTTTGGCCGCATGACCAGGCTTGTGACAATGGAGGCAAATGGTTCTAAAAATCTCATCGTTATGTTTCATTGGTGGTTTGCCTTCTTGCCATGTTATATATTCTCTTTCCATTCTTGTTGGTCACCTTTTTAATCTTCTTAGTCGCTTGCAGAGCTCTTTCTAACAGTTGGGCGGCTTGTTGACATGCCAGAACTAGCCTTGAGTTGCTCTCGTGTCGGCGTCCATTAAAAATTACTTCAAGAATAAGGTTGGCATTAGGAGCTGAGTAATATTCAGTTGATACATCGTATAGATAAATGTATTCACATCTTAACCATGGTTCTACCCAATCCTCACATAGGTATGGTGGTTGTCTTAGACACGTGTCTGGTAGTTCACCTAGAACATCCCAGGACCTAAAATATCCTAATAAGGACATCCTAGGCTCTGATATCAACTGTCACGCCTTGCCAATTTAGCAGCAGAATAAATTGGAGAGACGTGAGCAAAGTACATAGTACAGTAAAATGTACAACAGTTGAATGATTCAGAGTATCTAATGAACAATAGTTAGAATAAACTCTTTATTTCATTATAAATTTCACTAAGACTACTACAACCACGAATCCAGAGCCACTACATTGAGCTCAATGACGTCATTACATTGAAAAGAAACCTAAAGCAATAACTACTAGACTCCATGGTACTAGGGTAACTTCTTGACTTGACTCCAGATCGCTCATCACTCGGGTCCTGCCCCATTGGTGTGAGTAACGTCATCTAGCTTACCTGAGACACAATAACAAATAACAAAGGGTGAGCGATAACGCCTAGTAGGACTTAAATCTTAGGATCAAGCATGCTTTAAATGATTACGTATTAAACGGCAGAGTATCTAGAGATAGAGAGATTCATGTAAAGTCCAAAAAGTAATAGCATAAGTAACATAGTTCAAATAGCAGATGAATAAAGTATAGCACGATGATTAAAGTCAAGTCACGATAGAAAACGATGTCAACACGCTCGCAAGAAATGTCAATGTCAAGCAATAGCAAACAACATGTATAGTAAGGGGAGAGAAAGTAGTTGGCCATATAGTGAGTAAATTGCACTTTGATTGATTTTCATCAATCGAAATAGTATAGCACTTTTGATTAACTTTCGTCAATCGAGATAGTAATTGCACTTTGGTTATCCGTAGATAGCCAAGAGAGAATATAGCACTTTGTTGTCAATAGACAACGAGAGAATATAGCACTTTGTTTTGTTTGTTAAATGGCACTTTGTTGTCAAAGGACAACGAGAGAATATAGCACATGTTTTGATTATTAAATGGCACTTGGATGTAATGCCGACATCCTGATCATGTTAACTCCCATGGGCAAATGGCACTTTTCGGGCGCTCCTCCTAGGACCAGATCGGGGCCCTATTGCGTAGGCATTAGTTATTTTGTTTATCTTTAGAAAATGAATAGATGACCAATAGTGATTACCAAGAAATAGATGAGAGTGCTAGATGAATAGACGAGATATTAGAGTGACGTGAATAGATGAGTGAGTAGAGTATAGATGAGAACTAAGGGACTTTGCACATAACACGTCGAGTAAACAGGCGATAGTAACAGTTGAACAACACACGCAATTAGTGTTGGCAGTCAGGTGGAATTCAATACCTTTTTGCTGTCCATGTTATGCACAGGTCCAGAGGTTCAGCGTGATTCAAGATGATAGTGAACTTCTAGTAGCGTAGGCAAGCGCCTTCTTTCCTCCAGCATTCCTCCGATATGTGGCCTATCCTATTGCAGTTCTCACACCGTCCTTTGCGAATAAGGGCTAATTGTATGTCGTTCTTCTTTCTTTTCTTTATATTTCTTTTATCACTGTTTGGCTAGTTCCCTCTTGTCATGAAATTGAGATCTTTTGTGTTAGTTGGTGGTTCCCTTAGAAGAGGGCAGTCTCGCATTTGATGCTCCAGATCGCCACAACATAGACATGCACCAACGCTTTGTCAACACTCTTTGGCCGCATGACCAGGCTTGTGACAATGGAGGCAAATGGTTCTAAAAAATCTCATCGTTATGTTTCATTGGCTGGTTGCCTTCATGCCATGGTTATATATTCTCTTTCCATTCTTGTTGGTCACCTTTTTAATCTTCTTAGTCGCTTGCAGAGCTCTTTCTAGAAGTTGGGCGACTTGTTGACATGCCAGAACTAGCCTTTGAGTTGCTGTCGTGTCGGCGTCCATTAAAAATTCCTTCAAGAATAAGGTTGGCATTAGGATGCTAAGTAATATTCAGTTGATACATTCGTATAGATAAATGTATTCAGATCTTAACCATGGTTCTACCCATTCCTCACATAGGTATGGTGGTTGTCTTAGACACGTGTCATGGTAGTTCACCTAGAACATCCCAGGACCTAAAATATCCTAATAAGGACATCCTAGGCTCTGATATCAACTGTCAGGCCTTGCCAATGTAGCAGCAGAATAAATTGGAGAGACGTGAGCAAAGTACATAGTGCAGTAAAATGTACAACAGTTGAATGATTCAGAGTATCTAATGAATAAACTCTTTATTTCATTATAAATTTCACTAAGACTACTACAACCACTAATCCAGAGCCACTACATTGAGCTCAATGACGTCATTACATTGAAAAGAAACCTAAAGCAATAACTACTAGACTCCATGGTACTAGGGTAACTTCTTGACTTGACTCTAGATCTCTCATCACTCGGGTCCTGCCCCATGGTGTGGTAACATCATCTAGCTTACCTGAGACACAATAACAAATAACAAAGGGTGAGTGATAACGCCTAGTAGGACTTAAATCTTAGGATCAAGCATGCTTTAAATGATTAACGTATTAAATGGCAGAGTATCTAGAGATAGAGAGATTCATGTAAAGTCCAAAAAGTAATAGCATAAGTAACATAGTTCAAATAGCAGATGAATAAAGTATAACACAGTGATTAAAGTCAAGTCACGATAGAAAACGATGTCAACACGCTAGCAAGAAATGTTAATGTCAAGCTATAGCAAACAACATGTATAGTAAGGAGAGAGAAAGTAGTTGGCCATATAGTGAGTAAATTGCACTTTGATTGATTTTCATCAATCGAAATAATATAGCACTTTTGATTAACTTTCGTCAATCGAGATAGTAATTGCACTTTGGTTATACGTAGATAGCCGAGAGAGAATATAGCACTTTGTTGTCAATAGACAATGAGAGAATATAGCACTTTGTTTTGCTTGTTAAATGGCACTTGTTGTCAAAGGACAACGAGAGAATATAGCAATTGTTTTGATTTTAAATGGCACTTGGATGTAATGCCGACATCCTGATCATGTTAACTCCCATGGGCAAATGGCACTTTTCGGGCGCTCCTCCTAGGACCAGATCGGGGCCCTATTGCGCAGGCATTAGTTATTTTGTTTATCTTTAGACAATGAATAGATGGCCAATAGTGAGTACCAAGAAGTAGATGAGAGTACTAGATGAATAGACGAGATATTAGTGTGAACGTGAATAGATGAGTTAGTAGAGTATAGATGAGAAATAAGGGACTTTGCACATAACACGTCGAGTAAACAGGCGATAGTAACAGTTGAACAACACACGCAATTAGTGTTGGCAGTCAGGTGGAATTCAATACCTTTTTGCTGTCCATGTTATGCATAGGTCTAGAGGTCCGGCGTGATTCAAGATAAGAGCGAACTTCTAGTAGCCGTTTGGATAATGTTGATCCCTAAAGGGTATCATAGGTGTTAGGGTACAAACCAGCTCGTCGACCATGTGGGAGTCCATGGACATAAGAGACTTACGGAGGCCTTGAACAAGGATTCACTAGTTCGTCAGAAAGAGTATCCGACGGAGAGTTCGTCCAAGTCAAGAAAAAGTGTGTATAGAGAAATAAGTGCTCGATGTTCAAGAGGAATTCTAGAACTGTGGAGCGTTATTAACGGTATTCCCAAAACTTCACACAAAAATGAAGACAAGTTCACTTAAAAATATGACAATTTAAATATATTATTGAAATAAATTACTAGATGTATTATGAGATATTTTCATGCCAAGTTAAGCCATATTGGATGGTTCAAAGTGTGTGCATGTGTCATGAAGAATCATGGACATGAAAGGTCATGTGAAAGATTTTAATTGATTAAATATATCCAAGTTTAACAACTTCGTTTACTATGTTTTAAGAGAGTTAACAGGGCATGATATTACTATAGAAAATCAAGACTTGCAGAAAGAGGGGGTTTCATGCAAAAATCCCAGATCGCGACGTACCCCTGTAAGGGTCGCGACAGGGTCGATTAGAACGCGACAAGGTCGTTTGAGGATCGTGATAGGTTGGTCAGATCAGGCAGCCGGAACGCAACAGTGTAGCTTGTCGCGATCAGATCATGGTAGGTACTATGTCATGATGGCCCTGAGAATGCAGCCTATCGGGCCATCGTTTTCTCAGGTCCTGCGCCTGAGTCTGAGTGAGAAAAGGATAGGCCTTGGATTGCGAACCAGGCTATCCATATTTGACATAGGGTGATTAAAAAATTCATAATTAAATGTACAGTCATTGAAAAATTGTGAAATCACCTGCAAACTGATCTAGACATACGAGGGTACTTACGTTAAATCAAAATTTGAAAACGTACATGGTTCGACATGCTTAGTCATGAGTATTCAAGAAGAACAGGGAACAGTGAACAGTCGAGGTAAAAGATTAATTCGCGAGGTAGGGTGGATGAAAATTAGGGCTTTAAGGGGCGAAAGATTCCTAAAAATCATCAGTATCACCAGTAAAAATTTTGTGGCATGGGATAGAGTATTCAAGATGATATAAGTTAACATGATGGGTCGGAGTCAAGGGGATTGCAGAACTTCAAAATGAAACATAAAGATTGGGTGAACGAAAAATTATGAAACGAAAGGGATTTTTTTCATGATGCTTGGAACAATCTACAGAGCAGTTTAATTAGGTTTGCTCGTGAGAATGCCTACCTTGATTTTAGGGGTGTCAATGGGCCGGGCCTGGACCGGGCCTTGCTAGGCCCGGCCAGGCCCAGTTTTTTAAAGCCGGCCCGGGCCGGCTCAGGCCGGGGTTAGGCCCGGTATGGGTGGCCCGGCCTGGCCAGGAAAAGCCCGGGAAAAGCTCAAAAGCCCAAAAAAATTATTATTATTATTATATAATATATATTTTAATATATCTACTATAATATATCTATAAAAAATAATATATTTTTTATTATATCTATATTAATATTAACTTGTAAAAGATTATGTTTTTGAGTAGATTTATTGTAAAAAAAATACATATAATTCTCTTTCTAAATTTAAAATTCATACTTAATATAAATTATATTTATATTTTTCGGGCCGGCGGGCCGACCGGGCCGGGCCTCACAAAGCCCAAGCCCGACCCTATTTTTTCCGGGCCGGGCCGGACCGGGCCAAAAAACTTTAATGAGCTTATTTCCCGGCCCAAGCCCGATTAAAACCGGGCCGGGCTTGCGGGCCTCCGGGCCGACCCGGTCTAATTGACACCCCTACTTGATTTGTTTTCCTCTTCTAGGGCTAGAACTTTTAGAACACAGGTTGAGAGCTTGAGCAACCTTCTCCCCACGAGTTCTTCTTCTGCTTGGCTTCCTCTCCATATCCAACAACCCTTGGTAACGAGCTAGGGCTGGCCATGGGGGATTTAGGAAAGTATTAATCTTTCTCCATTTCCATTTCCTAATAGAACTCTAACTCCTATTAATTCTGAAATTTCCATATTTCTTCCTCCTTCCAAGCTTGCCAACTCCTAATTGGGTTAGGATGGGATCTAAATTCGTGGCTAAGCAATTGGGGTAGGTTTAGGAATCCAATTTCAACTCAAATTACTTATTTTAATGCTTTAATACCCCTTTTCTATTTAGGTAATATTTAAGTTACAAATTTAGGGTATTTCCTATTATTCTCTTTTTTAAATCCCTATTTTGGCCCAATAAATTTTAGAGGGTCCATTATTAAAACCCATTATTTAATGGAATTAACTTATGGGAATTTCCCCTTTTAATAGGGAATAATAGTGTTTCGGATTTATTATATTTTACCTTACTTGAATTTATTCATGGGCTATGGGAGGTCCATTGGTCCAATTCCGATAATAGGTCATACTGCATGATGTTGGAAGTCTTTCTGACATGTTCATTTAATTAATGAGTAGGTTATATTTCTGTGTTAATAGTTTTTTAAATAGTTTCCTAATTTAGATAATTAGTCACATTATGACGTACACTTGGCCAATCATATTTTTTGTTGCATGAATTTGTTAGTGGAATACTTAGGAATAAGTTTTGGGGTTGATTTATATTTTTTTCGGAAGTTTCCGATGTATTCATGCACATACGATAGTGGTACGTATGTTATATTATTTTGATTTTAAAGAAATTATTATTTCAAATTTTTAAGTATTTAAATTTTCTGGGTTGCTATAGATATCCTAAGGGCAAATAGGATGAAATCCTAGAGGTCGACAAGTACGATGGTTAGGGTGGAGAGTGCTTCTCCCAGTTCTGCACAGTAAACCAAGATCCATTACTGCATTGCTAGGTGATTGATAAGTGCATGCGTTATGTGTGTCCTTCTAGTGGTGGTTTGGACTATGTGTCATGGCATTTAAATGTGAAAATGTGAATAAGTGTAAGTGAATTGTGAAATGTGCAAAGTGTAATGAGTATGTGAATGTGTAAGCATGTGAACAAATGTAAAACATTGTAATTATGTTTAATTATGTTAAAAGAACAAGTAAATGGTGCGTATAATTTTAGTAAATTCATGAGAGTTAAAATATAATCCATGCTAGGTGTGATGCTTACATATGGTGTAGTTCCATGTTTAGGTTGTGTACATTGTAATATGATTTGAATGGGTTTTGAATTGCTTAAGCATGTTAATTAAATCGTGTAGAAAGCATGTTAATTAAATTGTTTAGAAAGCATGTTATAGGTTCTATATTTAATTGTTGTAAGTAAAATAAAGTATTTGTAATGTGTCTCTAATGCTATAAGTTCCATGCTTAGTAGTTTAAATGGTATGAACCATGCTACATGTGTTAAGTACTTTTATTGAGTGTTAGCATGTGCATATGATGTGTGTAAGGATGATGTATATAGATTACTTGCTGGGTCTCTTTAGACTCATTCTTGCTTCGGCGTACAGGTGCAAATGTCTCCACTTCTTCTGAGCAGATAGTTAGGAGCGACTCCGAGCGAGAGGAGTAGCATTATTGTCGAGATCTCTTCATTGTATTTTCCTTTAAATAAGTTTGTAATGAATAAGTGATGTATCTCATCTAAAACAATGTAATTTGATTTAGAATTGTAATTATGTGGACTTTAGCTTTTTCTTTAAATGCTATATAGACTATGGATATTTAATGATGATGATGGAATAAGAATGATATTTAGTTCTTTTTTATTTCCGCTATTCCATGTCAATATTTGTGTACATCTCAGCTTATTGTAATTGTTGGGTCAATGTCCCACTATGATGACGTTCATTATACCGATGTGGATTGGTATAATTGTGCCGGTATAAGGAGGGTCGTTACAGAGATTGGTATCAGAGAACAAGGTTGAGATTGTACATGAATATATGCCATCATCTTTATAATATGCTAAGTCTTTATAGATTTGTCCACATGTGCATATAATGATTAATAATCAATGAATGATAGATAAGAAAATGTTGGGAATTAATCAACTTAGTTCTAAATGTGATTAAATTGTCATACAGACTATGGCTTCTCGAGGTAGGCGTGGTGTTCCTGCTCGTGAGGATGAGCAGAGGAGAAAGGACAGGGGTGAGCACCAGGCCCCAGCACCCCAGGGTCCTACTGTACTTCCTCCTCCACTGCCCGTAGATGATGGAGTATTCATGCAAGGTCTAGTACAGGCCATGCAGACTCAGGCTCATACTCAAGCTGCACTCCAGGCTCAGCTGGAGGCTTAGGGTAGAAAGATTAAATAGTAATATGTTTCAGTAAAATGTATGATTATTATGTTGCTTATGTGTTATATATGTTGGTTATGTTGTGTTTATAGCAGGCTCAGGCTCCAGCTCCAGTTCCCCAGGGGCATGACCATGGTGGGCCTTCTACCATGGAGCGTTTCAAGAGGATGGCTCCACACTCTTTTAAGGGGGGAGAGTGACCCATTGTTAGCGGAGAACTGGATAAGGGAGATCGAGAAGATCTTCTGGGCGATTAGGTGTGCTGAGGATGACAAGGTCAGCTTGGCCACCTATATGCTACAGGAGAGGGCCAATGTGTGGTGGACCTACGTACCTGATTTGAGGACGGTGCTGTCGAGGTTGCTTGGGACGAGTTCGTGAGGCTCTTTCGAGCCAAGTTTGTTCCCGAGCATATCCATGACAAGATGGAGCAGGAGTTCCTCGCATTGACTCAGGGCTCCATGACCGTACTCGAGTACGAGGCCAGGTTTGCGGAATTATCAAAGTATGCAACTCACATAGTGGCTGATGAGCGCAGGAAAGCAAAGAAATTTGTGATGGGCCTTAAGCCATCACTTAGATCGAGGCTGGTAGCATTCGACCATCGTACCATAGATGAGGCTCTCAGTGCGGCTTGTCGGCAGGAGAGCAAGATGGAGCAATATTTGGAGGAGAAGAAGGCGTCGCAGAAGAGATCTGCACCTCCATTCTAGTGGCAGGATAGGAAGAAGGCGGCGTTCCAGTCACCGCAGCACCCTGTGGCAGCGAGCAGTTAGTAGGTAGCTTCTCAGTGGTCCCCCAGTAGTAGGCCTAGCGGCAAGAAGGAGTGCCCTCATTGTGGAAGGGCACATGCGGTACTGAGTGCTGGAAGATGTCGGGAAAGTGTCTAAAGTGCGGGAGCAGCAAGCATTAGATCTGGGACTGCCCTAGACGCAGGGAGTCCAGTGTGGAGCGCCAGCCCCAGTAGCGACAGCAGTAGCAGCGCCAGCTACAGGCAGACCAGGAAGGCCTCGAGTCCAAGCACGAGTGTTTGCCCTAGCGAGAGAGGATGCCGAGCAGGTGGAGCATGACACGAAAGGTACGGTTCTTTTCATGGGTGTGCACGCTCGGGTTTTGTTTGATATGGGTGCCACTCACTCGTTCATTTCCGAGCAGTTTGTTGGACAGTTAGCTTTAGAGTCAGGATTAAAGGCTAAGAAGTTAGAGGTTCTGTTGTCTGTGCACACACCTGTGGGAACGGTATCGACTAGGAAGTGTATTCCGTCTTTACCTGGGTGCATGAGGATCGAGTCTTAGATGGGTGCTTCTTTTCGCTAATGATGAAGGACTATGATGCTATTCTATGTGTAGATTGGCTAGAGGAGTATTATGCATTAGTAGATTGTCGTGGGAAGAAGATCATTTTCTGTATTCTTGGTAAGGATGAGTTTTCACAGCCATTGCCAAGGAACCTTGCGGGAAAATTTGTTATCTCCGCCATGAAGGCGATGTGGATTGTTAACAAGGGTTGTGACACTTTTCTTTTCAGCGTGGTATTAGTACCGAAGGCTGATCAGTCACCTACCCTTGTGGAGATTGATGTAGTGCAGAAGTTTCCAGACATTTTTCCCGATGATTTGTCTGGATTGCCACTGGTTAGAGAGATAGAGTTTACCATAGATTTGCTTCCAGGCACCTCTCCTATCTCAAAGGCTCCATATGGATGGTGCCTGTGGAGTTAGCTGAGTTAAGGAATCAGTTGCAAGATTTACTGGATAAAGGATTTATTCGCCCTAGTATTTCTCCTTGGGGCGCACCTGTATTATCGTAAAGAAGAAGGATGGGTCACTTCGGTTGTGCATTGGTTACAGAAAGCTCAACTAGGTGACGATGAAGAACAGGTATCCCTTACCTCGGATTGATGATCTGTTTGACCAGCTGCAGAATGCATCGGTCTTTTCCAAGATTGATCTGCGGTCTGGCTATCATCAGTTGAGAATTAGGAGTGAGGATGTGTCCAAGACGGCCTTTATGGCCTGTTACGGACATTATTCTAGTTCTTCCATTTGGTCTACCAACGCCCCTGCAGCGTTCATGGATCGCATGAACAGGGTCTTTAGACCTTACCTGTATAGTTTTGTCATAGTGTTTATCCATGATGTGTTGGTCTATTCTCCGGATGAGGCCACACACCGTCAACATTTGAAGGTAGTGTTAGAAGTTCTCCGAGAGCACAAGCTTTATGCAAAATTCAGCAAGTGCAATTTCTGGATGCGCGAGGTTCATTTCCTTGGGCATGTTGTCTCCGGTGCTGGTGTAGCAGTTGATCCAGCGAAGGTCCAAGCTATTTTAGATTGGGAGATTCCCAAGACCCCATCGAGATTCTGAGTTTCCTTGGTTTAGCAGGCTATTATCAGCGATTTATTGAGGGATTTGCATCTATCGCCACCCCTTTGACTAAGCTAACCAGGAAGGGTGTGAAGTTTGTTTAGTCCGAGGAGTGTGAGAGTAGCTTTCAATTATTGAAGGCTAAACTCACGTCTTCACCATATTGGTTTTTACCGAGTGGTGAAGAAGCTTTTTCAATTTACTTGGATGCATCTCGGATTGGTTTATGCTATGTGTTGATGCAGTAGAGAAGGGTAGTGGCGTATGCTTCTTGTCAATTGAAGGAGCATGAGCGTAGCTATCCGACTCATGATTTGGAGCTTGTGGCAGTGGTTCATGCACTAACGATCTGGAGGCACTATCTTTATGTTGTCAGATTTGAGGTGTTCACTGACCATAAGAGCTTGAGGTATCTCTTCTCGCAAAAGGAACTAAACCTGTGACAGAGAAGATGGATTGAGTTCCTCAAGGACTATGACTTCGATCTTTAGTATCATCCCGGAAAGGAGAATGTCGTAGAGGATGCTCTTAGCCGGAAGAGGTCTTTACTCCAGCAGGATTGGAAGATGTTAGAGGATGATGCGTGTGCGATGACTGAGATAGAGCCATTATGTCAGGCTTTTGTAGCTCAGTTGTCCATTCGGTCCACTGTTTTGGATGAGGTGATCGAGCAGCAGAAGGCCGACCCTAGATTCTAGGAGTTAGTGGGCAGGGCAGGCATTGCTCAAGATGAGGATGGTGTGATTAGATTTCATCATCGAGTTTGTGTTCCCGATATAGTGGATGATCGTGAGCATGTTCTTGCAGAAGCTCATAGGTCTAGATTCTCTATTCATCTGGGTAACAATAAGATGTACCAGGATTTGAAGAGATCATTTTGGTGTTCTAGCATGAAGAAGGATGTAGTGGATTTTGTATCTAGGTGTTTAGTATGCCAGCAAGTGAAGGCCGAGCGGCAACGACCATCTGGTCTTATGCAAAAGATGGAAATCCCAGTATGGAAGTGGGAGGTTGTCACTATGGAATTTGTAATGGGTTTGCCCGGATCAAGAAGGGGCAATGACTCGATTTGGGTCGTTGTAGATAGATTCTCTAAGATTGTGCATTTCTTGCCTATGAAGAAGAAGCAGTCGGTTAAGAGTTTAGGTAGATTGTATGTTAGTAGTATTATTAGATTCCATGGTGTGCCAAAGTCGATCATTTCGGATCGAAATCAGCGATTTACTTCAAGACTGTGGAAGGGTCTTCATGATGCATTAGGTTCTGAATTGAAGCTTAGTTCGGTGTTCCATCCCCAGACAGATGGACAGTCTGAGAGGACTATCCAGACGCTCGAGGATATGTTGAAAGCATGTGTGCTAGATTGGAAGGATGATTGGGAGTGTCATCTACCTCTTGTGGAGTTCGCATATGACAACAGTTTTCATGCGAGTATTGGTATGGTTCCATTTGAGGCGTTGTATGGAAGACCTTGTAGAACTCCTTTATGTTGGGAGGAGACTGGCGATAGGCAGTTGATCGGTCTGGAGTTAGTGCAATAGACTTCATATAAGATTCAGCTTATCAAGTAGAGGCTTGTTGCGGCGTAGGATAGGCAGAAGAGTTATGCCGACAACAGAAGGAAGGATATGGAGTTCGAGGTTAGCTAGCATGTCTTTTTGAAGATTTCGCCTACTCGAGGTGTTGTCAAATTTGGCAGGCATAACAAATTAAGTCCTAGATTCATTGGCCCATATGAGATTCTCAGACATTTGGGCAGTGTGGCATATGAGCTAGCTTTACCTCTGGCATTAGCTAGTGTTCATCCTGTTTTCCACATATCTATGCTCAGGAGGTATGTCCGAGATCCCTCTCATGTTATTAGTCACGAGCCAGTGGAGATCCAGCCAGATCTGTCGTATGTGGAGCAACTAGTAGCTATTCTTGACCGAAAGGTTCAGCATCTCTGCAACAAGAGTATTGCATCCGTAAAGGTGCTATTGCAGAACTTCTCACGAGAGGAGGCTACTTGGGAGCTTGAGTATGCTATGATGAAGAAGTATCCCCAATTGTTTGAGTAGCGTCAGTCTAACTTCGAGGACGAAGTTTCTTTAAGGGGGAGAGGGTGTAAGGCCCTCGAAAAGTTTTTGCCCTCTTAATTAGATGTTTGGTTGTGTAATGTTTAGATGCTTGTGTGTATAGTTATATGTATATATATATATGTATTCTTATGCATATTACAATTAAATAAGGTTGTACATGTATGTATGCTCATTTAATTATGTACATATGATGCGTATGTGATACATTATACATTATATATGTGTATGTACATAGTGTGTACATAGTAGGCTGCATTTCTATGTTCTGGCCAAAAGACTAGCTGGCGTCAACATGCATGGACGTGCATGGGGATGTCAGCGTCCAAATCGATGGACGTTAACCCCTGGTAGACGACCAATTCTGTGGACGTCTATTTCTCCATATTTCTGTGGTTTCAGATCTGGAAACATTCACAATTTCTTCGCCCTCTGTTTAGGAAACCTCCGCCCAACGGTAGGATCCCCTACCTAAATGCGTACCCAACTGCCCTAGCTTATAAAATCACCCTCTTGTGGCCAGAATATGTCTTTTGGCTCTTTGGTCAAACCCCTAGCTTCTTGTGCGAAAACTGAGACCTTGGAGACTTTGATTCGTCGACTTGGTGCATTTCCTGGCGATCTTCATCGACCGGGAGACTCTTTGAACATCGAGGAAGGCCTCCCCGACTCCGGCGTGCTTCATCCATCAACATAGAAGCCGGATCGAGGAGAGATTGGAGGACTTCTTGGCTTGGCCGAGGAGAGCTTCTCCTACAAATTAATCACATCTAGCAAATTTTAAGAGGCAAGTAACCTGTGTATATCGTTTCTGCCCATGTGTAGTAGGTCCTAGGATTTTACAAGTTTTATCTTGTGTCTTAGAACCTCCATTCACCATTGTTTTTGCGTTCTGTCTATATTTGCACAGACAAGAACTTAACGGCAGCATCTGATGCCGTTAAGAACCATGGTTGGCGGCCACCATTTATGCCGTTAATTCATGTTGGCAGTAGTACCTGTGCCGCCAAGTTCATCAGGTTTTGACTAAACGCATGTCTGATTCCTGTGGTGTATTCCCTGGATTTCTGAACATGAGTATATGCTGTAGAATTTTTATATGGTCAAGTATGACCAGTGGAACATGCCATCTGATTATGTTGAATTTTCATACACTGTACTAATTATTAAAATTCCTGATATAAGATGTTATGCATGATTTGACCTTATTAATTATTGTTTACATAGATCCATGTTAAACTAAAGCTTCAGAAAATTTCTGTGGGTCATATACATATGTTAGGTCACATCATGAGAATTGAACGAATTTTTGCTTCCTGTGCAAATTATTATAATTTTTGGAAATAGAACATTGAGCGTGAATTACCTGTTTGAATTACAAATAAAATGTATGGTTGCATGTGAACATGTCAGAAATTTTATGTGAATAGAAGACTGTTAAATACATATTCTGGAACTACCAAATACATTTGTAATACTGTAACCATGTTAATTATGTTTCTTGGTAAATCTGCAGAACACTCATTCTAATTATTATAAATTGTGTAGATTTCCAAAAAATATGAAATTTGTATGTGTGATGATTATCTGTGAGTAGTCTATGGTAAATATTTCGTATTGATTGGATAACAGAAATTGTTATTTCGGATTTAATATAGAAAAACGACCATGTTGAGTATGCTTAATGTGATTGTTTATAATTAAGTAAATTGCAGCATGATTAGGATTACGTTTAAGACCTATTTAACACTAAGAATAGTTGCATATTATTAGATAAACTGAAAACTATGTAATTGTGTACAAGTGAGTGCAATGGTGTAATTTAGTGCATGTGAATATTATGAACAATGAGAATAATATGAAAAGTGTGTAAACTGTGCCATATGTGACACTGCTACCATAGAGGGCTGTTGAACTATAACGTAGTAAAGTCCCTACGAGAAAGTTCAATGTGAGTGATATCGTAAGGGCAAATAGGATGAAATCTTGGAGGTGGACAAATACCACTGGTTAGGGTGGAGAGTGCTTCTCCCGGTTCTGCGCAGTTTACCATGATCCATTACTGCATTGCCTAGGTGATGGATAAGTGCATATGTTATATGTGTCCTTCTAGTGGTTGTTTGGACTATGTGTCATGGCATTTAAATGTGAAAATGTGAATAAGTGTAAGTGAATTGTGAAATGTGCAAAGTGTAAATGAGTATATGAATGTGTTAGCATGTGAACAAATGTAAAACATTGTAATTATGTTTAAATTATGTTAAAACAGCAAGTAAATGGTGCATATAATTGTAGTAAATTCATGAGAGTTAAAATAGAATCCATGCTAGGTGTGATGCTTACATTATGTGTAGTTCCATGTTTAGGTTGTGTACATTGTAATATGATTTGAATGGGTTTTGAATTGCATAAGCATGTTAATTAAATTGTGTAGAAAGCATGTTATAGGTTATATATTTAATTGTTGTAAGTAGAATAAAGCATGTGTAATGTGTCTCTAATGCTATAAGTTCCATGCTTAGTAGTTTAAATAGTATGAACCATGCTACATGTGTTAAGTACTTTTATTGGCTGTTAGCATGTGCGTATGATGTGTGTAAGGATGATGTATATGGATTACTTGCTGGGTCTCTTTAGACTCATTCTTGCTTCGGCGTACAGGTGCAGGTGTCTCCACTTCTTCCGAGGAGATTGTAAATATGTGGACTTTAGCTTTTTCTTTAAATGCTATATAGACTATGGATATTTAATGATGATGATGGAATAAGAATGGTATTTAGTTCTTTTTTATTTCCGCTGTTACATGTCAATATTTGTGTACATCTCAGGTTATTGTAATTGTTGGGTCAATGTCCCACTGTGATGACGTTCATTATACCGATGTGGATTGGTATAATCATACTGGTATAAGAGGGTCGTTACACATAGTGCCATTAATATATATATAGATGTCTAAAAGCTTGACGTTTACATGAAATAAACAGCGGCAAATGTTGACGTTTAGTTCATTCGGCTAGAAAACCCTTTCTTACTCTTTTATTCATGGGTTTAAAAATCCATAAAAATGATAAATCTATAGAATCTACTATCCTAAATTGTTCCCCATGTTACTTGCCTCTAACCCTCCTTCTGGAGTCACGAGAAAATAGTTGAAGGCGCCCACCTTGGTCACTAGGCAGTCTCTTCCACCATCTTCAATCGCTCGATTCGTCCTCCTGAACAACAACCACATTTGGAGAACCTTCTGCACTCGATCCTTCAAGTCCTCCCTCTGTCCAGATTGCTTCAGTTTGCACGAAACACCGCACAACAACTCCTCCTTCGGCCCTCTTTTCTCACCCCCAAAATTGTGGGAAAACCCTTTCCTAATGGCCAAATCGAGGTCTTATAAGTACTCCTATGGTTTGTTTAAGCTTCAATCCTAACCCTTGAACCAAAAACATCCCGATCCATCGATTAAATGCCATGAAAAGGGCCAATCGTTTCTCCCCAGAACGATAACGACAAAAACTGGCAAGTCAGGTTAACGTCAACCTATGTTGTCGTCGACCATGAAGTAGACGTCCATCATTCTTGCTGTCAAAAATTTGCCCGAAAAACCAAATATTCTAGAAAAATATAAATGACACATTCTCCAGGTGTTAACAGATAGTAGACATCAATCGATTATGTTGTCAACTGTAGTCAACGTCAGTAAAGCTTGACATCAAGTTCATCAAATTTATAGTTCAATGTTAGATGCCGAAAAACACACACAATTGCATAATTCAATCCAGCAAAAAATCTAGGGCACTCCACCCTCTCCCCCTGAAAATAATTTTCGTCCTCAAAGATTGGGTAAAACACTTACCGAACAATGACGAATATTGCTTCTTCATCATCTCTTCAAGTTCCCCTGTTGCTTCTTCACATGAGAATTCCTCCACAAGACTTTCACGAAAGGAATATACTTAGATCTCAATTCTTCAACCTTCCGATCTAGAATCTCTATAGGCTGCTCTGTATAAGATAAATCTGGCTGAAACTGCACTAGTTCATAGCTAATCACATGTGCTGGATCTCGAACATATCTCCTCAATATGGATTCATGAAAAACATGGTGTACTCCTGCCAAGGATGGTGGCAAAGCTAGCTAGTATGCCACATTCCCCATCTTCCTCAACACCTCAAATAGACCAATGAATCTAGGATTCAACTTACCTATCTTCCCAAATCTCACTATACCCTTGGTTGGTGACACCTTGAGAAATACATGATCTCCTATCTCAAAAGCCAAGTGCTTTCTTCTCGAATCTGCATAACTCTTTGAGGATCTTGCGCTGCCTTCAATCTCTACAAAATCAACTGAATCTTCGCCAAAGTTTCTTGTACCGCTTCTGGTTCAACAAGATGTCAATCTCCTGCTTCCTCCCAACACATTGGGGAACTACAAGGTCTTCCTATAAAGCCTCAAATGGTGCCATACCTATACTCGAATGGAAACTATTATTGTATGCAAATTTCACAAGAGCTAGGTGGAGTTCCCAATCTCCTCTCCAATCAAGAACTGTAACGTCGCGCATTTTTCGGATCCTTACGGATCCTTCGTTTGGTGGTTGAGGTGGCCAGTGTGTGGCCAATGTGGCGTGTTTCAAGTGTGTGTGCAGGTTTGGGGTGTTTTGGGCTGGTAGGCTGGGCCGACAACATCAGCCTGTTCACTGTCTGTGAACGCGATAGTGAGGAACGTCGCGATCTGAATGCGACGGTCCTGCATGTCGCGTTCCTGTTGCCACTACTGAGCGGTCATCGTCTGCCCGTGCGCCATGTGTCGCACGCTGGGCGACATGCAGACGCTAGCTTTGAGAAGGCGATTCCCTGAACCGTCGCATTCAGGTCACGATGGAGGGGTACGTCGCGTTCCCAACCGCTGTGTGTTTTTATGTTGTCTTGGCCAAGCAGAGCTGCAACCAGTTTTGCTCTGCCAGGAGAAGGAGCTGTGGTGATTTGCTGGGCAATTTGGTGGGTTGAAGGTGTTTTTGGCATGTTCTCGCCGTGAGGACCTTGCGTGGAGCGGGAGAAACACCGGGTATTCATTGTTCTTCACATTCTTCGCGAAGGTAGGGGAATTCTACCCGTTTTAAACCATGAGATTGCAGGATTTGTATGTTTGGATGGTTACTTGGCTTTAAAAATGTTAGATATCATGATAGGGCATTCATTAAAGCATGAAAATTGAGAATTAAATGTGGTTTTTGTGGTATGGTGTGGTAATTCGGAATGAGCAATCCAGATTAGGGTTTTCGCCTGTGAAGGTGACAGTGCCCCCTGTCGCGTTTAGAATGCGACAGGCCGACCCGTCACATTCAGATTATGAACACGACATATCGTTGTGTTGCGTTCTGAAGGCGACACTGCCCCATGTTGCTACCTCAGCCTAGAGGTCATGTGTGCATGGTTTAAATGACAGAATTATATGATTATTGATATTTTATGTCTACGGCCAGTATAAGCGGTGCATTGGCACCTGTAACGCTCTGTGAGCGTGTTGTTTACGAGGCTAGCAAGTGGTTCATGTGATTGGCGTGGTGTCCACGTGGTTAGTGTACTGTGTTCATGTGGTTGATGTGAGATTTCATGCGGGTCGTGTGGTGTGCACATGGTTTGTGTGTGCGTGGCGAGTCGTACGACGCCTACCGTGGTTACCTCTTGAATTGGGTGCCCCAGGTTCTGTGTGAGCCAAGCTTTGTGCTCGGGGCTTGTCCCCGTACGTGTGTACCGCCGAGGTCTATGTCGTCTATCCTGGACACCCTCACTCCGTTGCTTGAGTTGTACGTCCGGTTGAGCGAAAGACGACAGTGGGGTAGCGACTTGTGTGAGTTTGTTGTTTGTCGCTTGTAACGCGCTCGTGGTTGGGGGTATGGACAGCAGTAGACATACTGGGCCCCAGCTAGTCTTGTTTCCAGTGCCTCACTCTAGGGAGCTCAGGCCAGAGTTCCTAGAGGTCCCAGGCATGGGCCTGCAGCAGTGTAGCCCGCGGGTGTGGTGTTAGTTGGTCACCATAGTTGTTTGGGTTGTTCTAGTGGAGCGGCACCTGGAACATTCGTCTGTGGCTGCGAGGCTGAGAGGAAGACCTGTGTGGTTTGTCTGAGTTAGTTGCTGGTGTTGCGAACCAGTCTATGAGGCTCGAGTGTGGCGGACCCTACTTTAGTGCGTACACCGTGTTGTGGTTTTGTCATTTATTTATTACGTTGGTTTATGTTGATGGTAAGTGGTAAGTGGCGAACCCTCCAGGGAAGAGGACCTTGTGTCCTTATATAGGTGCCATGGCCTCTGCTTCCTGCCTCTGGAAGATCCGAACATCTTCCTCACATACCAGCGCCACACAATCCGAGCTCTGCACGCCCGGCCGCCACCTCAGCCGGCCCTGGTCCATCGCACCTAGGCATCACACGGCCTCAGCCCCATCTGCGTAGCGCCATCCGCCAGATCACCATCTCACCAGCACACACCGCCACCTTAGTCGGCCCTGGTCTATCGCACCAGCTCCGCACGGTGCACAGAAAATCTGGGTTTCAGCCGCCTCATAGAACAACCCAACCCCTTCCCGCACACAGCCTCCAGCAGCTGCTGCCCTGCGTCGCACAGCACCGGCCCCGTACGCACCTGGTTTAGCTCCTGCCGCCGCTCCAGCTCTGCAGCGCACCTAGCAGCTTCTGCATGCGCCAGCTCCAGCCAACCGCATCGCACAGCACACCGCGCCAGATCTGGGGACCTACCACACATAGCCCTCCTAGCCGCATGTGGGCACCAAGGACCGACCAGCAACCCCACAACTACAACTGCGCAGCTACTCAGGCCGCCCCCATCTCCATCGCCCCAGCTCGCCAGCCGCAGCACCTTCTCCTCCTGCCGCGCACAGCCCTCCTGGCCGCACCAGTTGCAACTACCTCCAGCCCCTTCCAATAGCTTCTGTTGCCCTAGTTGGGAAGAAGAAAAACAGGAAAAAGTTAAGTGGAGTGTGTGGGTGGGGTGGGGGTAAAAAAATGATTTTTATTTATTTTAATGGGCTTGGGTGGGGTATGTGGCTTGATAGTGTTGGGTGGAGTATTTAAAACCTTTATTTATTTACAAACTCACACTTACTATTAAAAGATATTTACAAAAGTTTTATTGTAACAAAAATTATTTAAAAATCTTTTTTTTCTTAAAATAAACCAAATTAGTTATTCTGAATGAAATGATTAAATGAAATCTAACATGTATTCTAACCCCAATATCAACTAACATGTTCAAAATCTTATTTATGGATGAAATAAAAATTATACTCAAACTACACATTATTTCTAGACAAAGTATGTCTAAAATTAACTAAATGCATGAAATTTAACATGAATATTTTGTAGTTATCACTCCCCCCTACTTGAACATTGCTAGTCCCTTAGCAGTAAAAATTACTCCAAATGTAGGACTAG
Organism: Colocasia esculenta; assembly: GCA_014218235.1. Classification (NCBI taxonomy): domain Eukaryota; kingdom Viridiplantae; phylum Streptophyta; class Magnoliopsida; order Alismatales; family Araceae; genus Colocasia; species Colocasia esculenta. The sequence goes on from CM024756.1 coordinate 43,543,950, forward strand.
AAGATGCAATGTCTCATGCTAAACAACCATCATGTAAAAGATTAATGTAGAGATATGTCATTCCTAATTGTAAGAGCTTATGGCAAGAAATTAGTACACAAGTGATAGCCCACTTAAGAGTTCACATTAGCCCTTCTGAAGCTCCTTTGCCTTAGCTAGTAATTGAGATTAGATTAATTCGAGGGAGAAGAAAAGAATTGTGGAATAAGATCCTTGCTCAGTTAGATTGGGTTGTTTCTCTCAGTTCCATTCTGCCCATCTTCGTTGAGGATTATTTGTTTTGAGCTGAGGACTTTGCCTCTTTATTTGCACTTTGTGCACTCAGAATTTTTTCTTTCTTTTTCTATCCATAATGCTGCACAAGCCATCACTTTCAAGAGTAGCGATCCAACATTACTCAGATCCGGGGCATTTTTCATGGATATATATATTTTTTTTTTCTTTTGTTTTTTCTTTTCATTTTTTGTCCTCTTAAAGGAAGGATGGGCAGTTAGGTTCCTTGATCACCTGCCTTCACTTCTTTCGCAAATTACTTAAGGGGAAAGGAGAAAACCAATCACCTCTCTCCTACTAGCTTTAACAGATTTGCTACATTCGGGTTCAGCTAGTCTAAGTGGCTGGGTAGTGTGTGTATGAAAACTTCTTGCCATAAATCTTTACATAAGGTAGACATGAAGTACATGTAATCCTTTACTAGAGACTACCTAACATGGATGCTTGCAAGGGAATGTGACAACCACTAAATTTTAATGGTTAAAGATCAGACACATAGTCTAGGTTGCGCAATGCCACTCATTTTTATTCAAAGATGAAACATTGTGAAATTTTATTTTATTTGCACATGTTCAATATAATGAAGAAAACGAAACAATAGTTAGGATGGAGACTATGAATGTATGCTTGTTCTACCTCTCCCCCTACTTATTTACAGGAAAAGAAAGTAAGATAGAGAACTATCTGATAAAGGAAATCTGTACACTTGGGTTTCCTCCCAAGAGCGCTAAGTTTCCCGTCTTCAGCCGGGCGCAATTAGGCTCCATTTGGCTCAGCTAACTTGGTAGAATCAAATTTCAAGGAAGATGGGCTTTCAATGAAATTCTTTAACCTTTGCCCATTAACAGTAAATGATTGTCCATTTTAGGATCAAGAATAGTGACAGCACCATCCCATCGGGACAAGCTTTGACGACAGTGTAAGGACCATCCCATCGGGACTTCAATTTTCCCCGAAGCCTAGAATTAAATAACCAAACCTTATCGTGCACTTGAAAAAATTTCTATGAATGTGTTTATCATGGAATGTTTTGGCTTTGGCTTTACAGATTTTTGGCTTTGGCTTTGCAAGATTGCTAGCAATTATGATAGGCCAAGTTTCATTCTATCCTAAAAAGATGTTCTTTGAACTAGCAGGGAGTGGTTTTAGCTCAACCTTAGGAAGACACTCTGATGGAATTTATGGATCATTATTCTGAAATAGGGAACTGAATTGCCCTTCCTCTCCCCCAAACCCTATAGCATAGGGTTGGTCTATTGTTTCTTCCTCACAAGATACTTCCAAGAAGTCTACCACTAGACAACTCTCTCCTTCAACATGATGCCTAGATGCCCTAAAAATATTGATACTAACCCGCCTATCCCCAAATGATATATCCATCATCCCGGTAGCACAATCAATGTTAGCCCTAGCTGTGGCCAAAAAGGTCTACCAAGGATGATGGTGGACTGTGTTAAATCTTGAGGAGTGTTCATGTCTAGAATGATGAAATCGGCAAGGAAGTAACAATCATTGATTTTCACAATAACGTCCTCAACTAAGCCTTTAGGAGTTGTGACAGAACGATCGGCTAGTTGAAGGACAACAGAAGTGGGTTTCAATTCTCCTAATTTGAAATTTTCAAAAATAGCAGAAGGTAGGAGATTGACACTGGCTCTCAAATCTAGAAGGCCACTTTTAAAAGTAACTCCACCTATGGTGCAAGGAATTAGTGGAGTGCCTGGATGTTTGAGCTTTTTAGGGAGTTGGTTCAAGACAATGGTACTCACAATTTCTGGAAGAATGATTGTTTCAGTTTTGTTTCTCACTTCACGTTTTGGAGTACACATTTCTTTTAAAAATTTGGCATAGGCAGGCACATGCTTGATGGCATCAAGGAGAGGAATGTTGATATGAACTTGCTTAAAAAGTTCCAAGAGTTCTTCATTACCAGTTGGTTTATTTTTGGATTTTGGCTCTAAAGCTTCAGGAAAAGGGACTCTTTGAATGTAACAGTTTGGGTATTCAATCATCTTTATTTTGTCTAGAGGTTCTTCAATTATTTTCTCTTTTCCCTTGGATTTTTCTTTTTCAGCATTTTCTTCAATCTCTTCTTCAATTTCAATCTCATTTTCTTTATCCTCATGCAATGTTGAAATGTGTGGGTGAGGATTTGTTCTGATTCTTCCACTTCTTAAGGTAGACACAATTTTTGCATTTTCTACTGGAGGGCCCCTAGCTTGGGTAGGAAGATGGTCCTGTTGTATAGGTTGATTCTGAATTTGTGGTGTTGGAATGTTTTGGACAAAAGCTTGTTGTGGGTGTTGTGGTGGAGGTGCATTTTGGCGAGCAGGTGGTCTGTACCCCTGGATATGATGGTTTTTCTTGTTCTGATAAAATCCGGGAGGGTTGTTCCTTGGGTTTGCTATAGCTTGACTCAGTAGTTGACCTGACTCCCTCCTATGACATACATCAGCAATTTGGGACTCTATGCTTGCCAAATTTTGTTGAAAATTTTGATTTTGATTTTGATATTGATTTTGTTGTTCTTGCACAGTTTGGCATAGAGTCGCCATCATGTTTTGGAGTTGATTTATTTTGTCTTCCCAATTAGGTTGAGGAGGTGGTGGTTGATTATATGAAGGTTGCTGGAAATTTGTGTAACCAAATTGATTTGAATTTTGATTTTCTTGGACTTGTGGATGTTTGGAATAAGAAGATTGGCCAAATCCCGAATTCTAATTGTGATAGGATTGATCGTACATGGATTGCTTGAAAGAAGGTTGAGAAACTTGTTCAGATTGATTTTTCCATGAAAAATTCGGGTGATTTCTCCAACTAGGGTTGTATGTGTTAGAGTATGGATCATGGGAGGGTTTGTAGAAACCTTGAGCAGCTTGAACTTGTTGAATGAAAGGAGGCAATTTGGCAGTAGTGGGACAAGCATTGGTGGAATGCACTGTGCTAGCACACATAGAGCAAGTTTCAGGTGGTTGAGAAAATTTGGGTGTGGCATGCCCAGTCAAAGACAGTAATTGATCAAATTTCTGTTCCAACATCTGCTCCAATCTCTGATCAAATCTAGCTAACAGGTCTTCTATCCTAGAATTTGATTCTCCTCTCTCCCTTATTTCATACAACCCTGCCTTCTTTATAGGTCCTAGTGCTCTCTCATAAGAGTGGAGTGAGGCATGATTGATAGAATTATCTCTCAATGTTTCAAAAAGATTATATGCCTCATCCTCGCTCTTAGTCATAAATGCTCCTCCACACGAGGCATCAACCATCTGCCTATTTGATTCTGTCAGTCCTTCATAAAATGCTTGGACTATTTGTCACCTCGATAGACCATGATGAGGGCATTTTCTAAGCAACTCCTTTAATCTCTCCCATGATTCATGCATTAACTCTCCCGGGTGTTGGGAGAATCCAGTTATAGCCCTTCTCATGGTGTTGGTGCCACCAATGGGGTAAAATTTCTTCAAAAATTCCGGCTGCATTTCTGGCCATGTTGTAATGGTTCTCCCTATGGTTCCTAACCAATGTTTGGCCTTATCTTTTAGAGAGAAAGGAAATAGGGTCAGTCTTAAGGCATTTTCAGTGAAATTTTGGATCCTGATAGTAGAACAAATCTCTAGGAACTCATCTATGTGCTTGTAGGGGTCTTCATTGGGATTGCCATAGAAGGATGGCAACATCTGAATGGTTCCTGGTTTAATTTCAAAGTGATTTACAGGAATTTTTTGCCTAATGCTTGTAGCAGGTTGGTAGTCAGAAGGAATAAAATACTCCTTCATTTGTCTGGGTGCGACCTCCTCTACATTTCTAGCAACTTGGTTTTGATTTTGGTTGGCCATCCTATGAAAGAATTTTTCAATCTCATCTATAGGTTGAGCCAAATCTAAGTTCTGGGAGCGTCTACCAAGCATGCACAGATGAAAAGCCTCTATTTATGATTTTTGAATTTTTAGATTTTTTTTATTTTTGAATTTTATGAACAAACACAAACAAACAAACACTTTCAAAAACAAATTAACCTAAACACTATGTGTTCCTTGGACCTATGTTATTTTTCTCAAAATCGGATTTATACTTGCTTAAGTCCAATTCTAGCTCTTCTTGTACCGGCCAGGTAAGAGCTGGAGTAGAGGGAGGCCCCCCTTGCTTTCGCAAGGACCCAATTAAATAACCTCTAACACACTTAAGCATAAGCTTTTTAACCTCTAATCTTAGACACCAGACTTAAAGAGAAGTTTTGAATTTGAGAAAGGATAAATCTAATTATGAACCCTAGGGCCATGTCTACTGGTTTTTTTGAAAGTTTAGGCAAATGCAAGAATGTGGAAAATTTTTGTGATTTTTGGGCAAAGGAAAGGGTGATGAAATCCCTCACCTTATATTTATGATTTCTAAAGGGTGATGCCCTTAAGCAGTCCCTTTTTCAAATATGAAATGCAACAAATCAAGTCCAAACACGGATTTTCTAATGCTAAGTCTAATGCATGAAACAAGAGTTAGAAACCTTACCTTTCCCCCGCACTCTTCAATGCAGAAAAAGAAATGGAATTCAAATGACAATTAAAATGATGATTGTCCTAAAACAAGTGATTCTAATCTTAGGAAGATGAAATTTTTAAATTGCAAACAAACGGCTTACATGAAAGAACGATTTGATTTATTTTTTTTAGATTTTAGATTTTTAAAATTTTTATTTTGTTTGTTAACTAAATGAAATGAAAATTAACTAAGAAAATATAAAATGATACTACAAACTAATGTCAAACCACTCAAACCACAAAAGTCCAATTATTAAATGCCAACTAGAATGAAATCTCTATACATGCACAGAGAGTACATGACATCCTCACTACAAGCTTCACTCACACTCTTTCTATCTAAATTTCTAAATTAAAAGCAATGTGAAAAGAATTCAGCAAGCTCTCCTCCAATGGGCTTCAAATGTCCAGCCCAATCTCCATGTTCCTCCTTATGTGCAAATCTGAAATGAAAGCCCAATAACAAGTCAATAGAAAGCCCAAAGCAAATGAAATCAAATCAAAATAGAATTATATCAAACTCTAACGCCTCCCTAGCAATGGCGCCAAGATGAACGCAGCATTGTTGACTGTGCACTTTCGTTGTCCAGAGTTCCGTGCATGAATCAATATACTCACCTTCTCTAAACTGTCTCACAAACATAAAATAGTAAAGATGAACTAGCAAAGTGGTGAGAACATGTCATATCCACGGAGAGGCTGGATAGAATTTGAATTAAACTATTTTGAATTGAAACCTCTATCGACATTGCATTAAAAGTAAATATGTAAACAACACCGACCAATTCTCTCACAATCTTGACAGATCAATTTAATGACAGAACAAGCTGAATTGAAATGAAAAGAGAAATGATATCAATGTACCCTCACAGCTCGAGGGATGAAGAAGTATGAAAATAGTAAAAGAAATGTAAATTGCAACTTCAACTCATGATCTGTCCTGAAGAAGAAATAAGAACACTGACGAAATGGAAACTTAAAATGAAACGGGAAGAAGAGCCAAGCTCTCTGATCTCTGGTTGTCCTTTGAACACCGTCGCCTTCCTCTACAGCTTACAGAAGAGTGAAAGAAGTCCTCAGACCCCTCAGCTCCACCGAAGAAAAGAAGAAGCTTTGAAGAACAAAAGAAACCTCCCCCGGATCCCACTCCCAGCAACAAAGAAGAAAGGAAAACAATGCTTATACCCTCTGGAATCTCTCAATCAGAAGAACAGAAGAAAACGCCATTAGATCGAATTGTCCAACACAGACAAAATGAAATCGAAAGCAATAAAATAAACTCCACTAGATCAATCACAACACAAACCCGTCACTCACAGTCGCCTCCCTTGTAGCTGAATTCCTCCCACATGCTGAACAATTAGAAGAAAGTAAGAAAGAAGCACCCGGTCTCTCACACAGCTGCCAGAACGGAAGAAAACACAACAGTAATGAAAGAAGCTCTCTGGATCGCTTGCATTGCATAGAAGAAAAGAACAAATGGACCTTCTAAACACAGAATAAATGGAAGAATTCCATTGGATCCTCCACAGTAGCCAACAGGAAAATTGGAAGAAAACCTCAAATAAAAATTATCAACTCCTCAGTTCAAACCAACCGCAGAAGAAAGTACTCCATATCCAAAAATGCTGAACAAAACATATGCTGAACTCCGGAAGAGCAGATCCCCCTCAGAGGAACAGAACAATTCCCCAAAATGCTGAATTAGATGCTTACAGAAGGAAGAAAAACCATAAATTTCCAAAAGTCGAACCACCAATTACTGAACAGAAGAAAGAAAGAAAAAAAAATCGAACTCTCTGATTTGATCTCCCTCCCTTGCTCTGCTGAAAGGAAAAATACAGAAAAAATGGCAATTAAAACTCCCTAAAAAACTTGAACTGGCGAACCCTCCAGGGAAGAGGACCTAGGGTCCTTATATAGGTGCCATGGCCTCTGCTTCCTGCCTCTGGACGATCTGGCCATCTTCCTCACGTACCAGTGCCACATGATTCGAGCTCTGCATGCCCGGCCGCCACCTCAGCCGGCCCTGGTCCATCGCGCCCAGGCATCTCACGGCCTCAGCACCATCTGCACAGCGCCATCCGCCAGATCACCATCTTGTCGGATTCACACGCCACCTCAGCTGGCCCTGGTCCATTGCACAAGCTCCACACGGCGCACAACAGATCTGGGCTTCAGCCGCCTCACAGAACAACCCAATCGCCTTCCCGTGCACAGCCTCTAGCAGCTGCCGTCCTGTGTCGCACAGCACCGACCCCGTACGCACCTGGTCCAGCTCCTGGCACCGCTCCAGCACTGCTGCGCACCTAGCAGCTTCTGCATGCGCCAGCTCCAGCCAACCGCATCTCACAGCACCCCAGAGCCAGCACGCCGCGCCAAATCTGGCCACCTGCCGCACACAGTCCTCCTGGCCGCATGCGCGCACCAAGGACCGGCCAGCAGCCCCACAACCATAGCCGTGCAGCTGCTCAGGCCGCCCCCATCTCCATCACCCCAGCTCGCCAGCCGCAGTGTCTTCTCTTCCTGCCGCGCACAGCCCTCCTGGCTGCACCAGCTGCAAACTGCCTCCAACCCCTTCCAGTAGCTTTTGCTGCCCTGGTTCGGAAGAAGAAAAATAGGAAAAAGTTAAGTGGAGTGCGTTGATGGTGTGGGGGTAAAAAAATGATTTTTATTTATTTTAATGGGCTTGGGGGGGTATGTGGCTTGATAGTGTTGGGTGGAGAATTTAAAACCTTTATTTATTTACAAACTCACACTTACTATTAAAAGATATTTACAAAAGTTTTATTGTAACAAAAATTATTTAAAAATCTTGTATTTCTTAAAATAAACCTAATTAGTTATTCTGAAAGAAATGATTAAATGAAAATCTAACATGTATTCTAACCCCATTGTCAACTAACATGTTCAAAATCTTATTTATGGATGAAATAAAAATTATACTCAAACTACACATTATTTCTAGACAAAGTATGTCTAAAATTAACTAAATGCATGAAATTTAACACGAAAAATTATGTAGTTATCAGTAAGTGAAATGTACAACTTAATATCCTGTTTAGTTGTGCTATAAATTGCTAGCGTAGCTTCCTGCTTTCGTACTTGTGTTTGAGTTGCTCGATTTTGGGGGGAGGTTCCCTTCTAAGCCAGTGACTTGCAACGCTCACCCCTACTCCCTACAGGTGAAGGAGAGAAGGAGGTTTCTGTAACGTCTTCCACTCAGAGCCGCATCGTAGCGGAGTTGGGTCGATGCCTCCAACAGTGTAGTTTTTTTTTCCAGTTGTACCTCAGGGTATGCGCCAGGCTCTTGTACCTTATTTAGACTTTTGCTGAAATTTGGCTATGTAAATCCAATGTAAATATGTGTGGCATCGTGAATCATATATATATATCAGTGTGTTCCTTTTGGTTTTCACGGACATGTGTTTGATATCCCTTGTGAGGCTACGGCTCGTTCGCGAGAAACGGAGTCAGGTCAAGCTCGTTACCAGGTTAACGGGTTTGAACGACGTGGTCCATCACAGTTGGTATCAGAGCAAGGTCCGTGTAACTATAAAGGAACTGGGAAATTACATAGCCTTATTTCTACACTAGTCCACTGCTGGTAGCTGACCCTCGTTTTGTAATGATTTGTTGGTATGTATGTGGTTGGAATGTTCTTCATGCAGGTGTTTGAGATGGCTGATAGGAGGGATTGGGGCGGTGGAGGAGATGAACCAGAAGAGTCTACTCAACGAATGATAGAGAGAATATGGGAAAGCCTCATTGATATCCGTATGAGGATGGATCGGCAGGCACCGATAAAGCTGGCAGTGGCAGTACCACCAGTTGCAGAAGGGGCTTTGCCAGTGGCACCAGTTCCACCACCACCAGGAGTGGAGGTACCTTTTGTGGTACCCGGACCACCACCACCAGTGAGGGCAGTGGAAGAGCCGATGCTACAGGTTGAATGATTTTTGAGATTACAGCTACCTACCTATACAGGGGGACCGAATCTAGACATAGCTGAACACTGGATTCATGAGATTGAGAGGGTTTTTGTGACTATGAGGTGTCCTCCAGTGGACAGAGTAGTTTGGCTACCTATCAGTTACCGGGTTTTGCGCAAGAATGGTGGAGGTTAAAGATACAGACCACTTTTGCAGGCAAGATAGAGGAGACTATGACATGGCTGGAATTTCTAGAAGCATTTAATGACACATTCTTCCCAATACAAGTGCAGCAATCGAAAAGGGAGCAATTCTGGACTCTCCAGCAAGGGAATTCTTCTATTTTGGAGTATCAGATAAGGATTATGGCACTTAGCAGATATACGTCATATGTAGTATCAGATAATGCTATGATGGTTGAATATTTTATTCGAGGCTGGAGGATTGAATTGTAGAATGCGGTGATACCGCTTATGTGCAGGACAGTAGAGGAAGTAGCCCAGAGAGCAGCCACATTGGAGAGGTCCGTTCAGACTCGTCAGGCAGGAGAGTCAGGTTTAGGTAGTTTTCGGCTACCTCAACAGTCTTCAAGGATTAGCAAAGGAAAAGCGCCATCGGGACCATCTTCCTCAGGTTTTAGCAAGTGGGGATCAAAGTTGAAGAAAATATTCGGAGGACGAGGAGGAGGTCGCCAACAGGTGTTCCAGCAGGGGCGTGGCTACAAGCCAGAGGTGGAGGAGTCTCAGCAAGCACAACCTGGCAGCCTATACTTCCACCAGACTATAGATGTTATAATTGTGATCAGCCGGGGCATTTGAACCGCAATTGCCCCTATCCTAGAGAATATGGGTACGGAAGAGGAGTACAACAGCAGCAGTAGCAGCCCCAACAGTCACCAGCAGGTCATGGTAGAGGAGCACCACTCCAGCGAGGTAGAGGCCGGTTTATGGCTATCACCTGAGCCTAGGCAGAGGCATCGAATTGATAGAAGGTATATTACGTATCTATGACTTTTCAGCAAGAGTTTTATTTGATCCGGTGCTTCTCATTCTTTTGTTTTCGAAGAGTTTTTAGATTGTATGGTGCATCCATTAGAAGAGAAACTGTGTGAATTGGTAGTAGAGGTTCCTTCGGGTGAGTTTATCCTCACCTCTTGCTACGTGGATGAGACTCCTATTGTGATTCAAGGGAATCAGATGCCAGCTAGATTATATGCTTTGCAATTAAGGAATTACGATATTATTCTGGGTATGGATTGGCTGGAGGCTTATGGGGCAACGGTAGATTGCAGAAAGAAGACAGTCAGGTTTTATCACACTAGTGGAGCAGTATTTTAATTCCAAGGTATGCCCTTTTATACTTCTAAGTTTATAATTTCAGCAATTAAAGCTAGAAAATTGTTGAATGCGGGATATGTACCGTATTTAGCTTCGGTGAGTCTAGTAGAGACTGGCAAGACAGTAGAAGCAGTTCCAGTGGTTAGGGAATTTGCAGATGTATTTCCAAATGATTTTCCAGGTTTGGCTCCACGCAGGGAAGTGGATTTCATTATAGAATTGCATCCAGGAACGATGCCAATTTCTAAGGCACCGTACAGAATGGTCCCAGTAGAGTTGAAAGAGCTAAAGAAGCAGTTGCAAGAATTCTTAGAAAAAGGATTTATGAGGCCAAGTCATTCACCTTGGGGAGCCCCCGTATTGTTTGTAAGGAAGAAAGATGAGAGCTTCAGAATGTGTATTGATTATAGAAAGTTGAATGATGTGACCATAAAGAATAAATATCCATTGCCACGGATTGATGATTTATTTGATCAGCTTCAGTCAACTAAGGTGTTTTCTAAAATTGACTTGAGATCAGGGTATCACCAGTTAAGGATCAGAGAAGAAGACATTGATAAGATAGCATTCAGAACCAGGTATGGGCTTATCAGTTTGTGGTTATGCCATTTGGGCTAACCAATGCACCAACAACATTTATGAATTGATGAACATGATTTTCCATCCATATTTGGACCAGTTTATAGTAGTTTCATAGATGACATACTGGTTTATTCAGCATCTGAAGAGGAGCATGCAGCTCATTTGAGGTTTACTTTGCATCTTTTGCGGGACAATTAGTTGTATGCCAAGTTCAGTAAGTGTGAATTTTGGTTGAAAGAAATTCAGTTTCTGGGTCATATTATTTCAGCAGAGGGAGTTGCAGTTGATCTAGCTAAAGTAGAGGTAGTTATGAAGTTGGAAGCGCCAAGAACAATTACTCAGATTAGAAGTTTTCTGGGTCTAAAATGTTACTATAGGCGTTTCATATAGGATTTCTTTGGAATTGCAGCACCTATGACCAGATTGACTAGAAAAGATGTACCATTTGTATGGTCAAGTGAATGTCAGAAAAGTATTATGGAATTAATGAAGAGGGTTACAACAGTGCCAATATTGACATTACCAGCAGGCAGTGGTGGTTTTGTAATTTATACAGATGCATCTAGATGAGGGCTTGGAGCAGTATTAATCCAACACGGTAAAGTAATAGCTTATGCATCCAGGCAATTGATGTCGGTAGAGGAGAACTACCCAACACATGATTTGGAGTTAACAGTAGTTGTTTTTGGTTTAAAGATGTGGAGACAATACCTTTATGGTGAAAGATTTGAAATTTTCACAAATCACAAAAGCTTGAAGTATATCTTTTCTCAGAAGGATTTGAATTTTCTTCAGCGTAGATGGGTAGAGTATTGAAAGATTATGATTTCAATTTGGCTTACCATCCAGGTAAGGCCAATATGGTAGCTGATGCATTGAGCAGAAAAATATATATGAGCCATATGATGATAAAAGAATGGAAATTATGAGGAAATAACAGAAAATTCATTGTATGTTCCGAGTAGTCAGCGGCGAGCAGTACTAGCCAATAATGCTGTAGAACCATCATTGTATTGGCAGATTATTGAATCCCAGAGAACCGATGGAAGCTTAGCAGAGATTGTGAAACTAGAAGGTGTCACCATTGATGATAATTGTGTGGTCAGGCTCAGAGGCAAGTTATATGTACCCGCGGGAAGATAGTGGGAAGGAGGGATTTGAGCAAAGATTTTCTCTCTCTAGGTTTTTAGAGAGAGAAGCTCTGAGGTTTTTCCTAGTAGCTTTCTCAGCTGTCTCCCTTCGACTGTCGGCTGCCCTTGGGTAGCCGACAGATCGTTCTTCCTATGGCTTCTGAGGCATCCGCCGAGTCGGAGGGCCTCTCTTTTGCGCGTGCGTTGGCATCCTCTGTTTATCCTTCTAAATTGGATCTGGCGTTGAAGGCTCCTGCGTTCCGTGATGACGGTTTCCTTGCGGTTTACTTCTCTAAGGGGGAGGTTCGGAGGTCTAAGCAGCCTCTTAAGTTCGCCATTGTCGGCAAGTGCTCCTATGGGAGGCCATCAATTCCTAAAATCAAAAGCTACATATCCCAACGGTTGGCGCTTAAGGGTGACTACAGAGTTAGTGTTTTGAATCCTAGGCATATTCTCCTTCGTTTCTTCGATGAGGAGGACTTCTCAAGGTGTTGGTCAGGAAGAATTTGTACCTTAAAGGTTTTTTATTCTGGTTCTTCTGCTGGGCCTCTAATTTTGATTTTTCAGCTGATCCCATACTTATTCACATCTTGGTAGGATTCCCTAACCTGCCAGTAAGTCTTCACAATGAAGACTACCTCAAGAGTATTGCTGGAAACATTGGGGAGGTTTTACGGGTCCATGACTCTACTCTTGCTTGGATGCAAATAGCGGAAGCGCTCGTCTGTGTTGATGTTGATATTGCTAAGCCTTTTGTGGATCAAATCTGGATTGGTCAAAGTGATCTGGGTTTCGGGCAGCGAGTAAATTTTCATAGAGTTCCTTATATCTGTAATCTTTGCCGGAAGTTAGGTCATACTTAGGAAGTGTGTAAAAAGAAGGTCAGAGACAATGCTCAACCTCCTGTTCATCAACAGTAAATTCATGCTCCTTTGTCGGTGAAAGGTATAGGGGGTTTGCCCCGTAGGAGTTCGGACCGAGGTGTGGTAAGCCTAAAGAGCCTCAACTAAACGGTTTGGCCAGTCAGTGTTATTGTTAGATTTGCAAGTTTTCTTTATAATTTTGATGAGAGTTTTATTAGTAGCTTCCGCTTGTCAATTACCTTGTGGATAATATGGGGATGAATGATGCAAATAATACCATATTTACCACACATGTTGCGAAGCTCCTGTGAAGTGAATTGCAGTCCATTGTCAGTGACGATGTCCCGAGGCATGCCAAATCTTACAAGAATGTTGCACTTGATGAACTTGACGACTCTTGATGCTTTGACCTCTATAAATGCTTCCACTTCAGCCCACTTTCTGAAGTATTCTGTGGCGGTCAGAATGAAGGACTTCTTACGGATTTCTCCGGTTCTATCCTCGAGTGGACAGACCACATTGAATGCCCACATGGCGAAAGGCCATGGAGCAATGAGAGGGTGAAGAGAAGAAGAAGGAGCATGGATTTTGTCACTGTGCAATTGGCATTTAGCATAGTGACGAACAAAGTGAGTGCAATCTTCTTACATGGTAGTCCAGTAATACTGTCTTAGCAATTTTGGGCAATTGCTCTACCATTAACATAACCACCACATTCGCTAGAGTGAGTGGCTTCAACATTGCTTTGAGATTCGATTTCATGAAGGCAACGGCGATAGACCCCATTGAAGGATTTCTTGTAGAGAATGCCAACTATAATCTTGTAACACTTGGAGACGCGGCGAATGACCCGTCTGTCAAAAGAAGTGGCATAATCTGGGAAGGATCCATCTTTAAGATAATTTTCGATGTCAAAGTACCAAGGATGACCATCATCAAGATCGATTTCTGGCTCTTTTGAAAGTGCATGGACTCGAAGGGAGGGAGACTTGAGTTGAGAGAACCACAGATCAGTATGAGAAGGGATTTTCAATCTTTAGACAAAGACAGTTCGGAGGACCTCCCTAGCGGGATAGGGATGGAAGAAGCCAGGGAAGCGAGTGAATCTGCTAGAATGTTCTGAGCCCTAGGAGTGTGGACAAGAGTGAGCTTCCTAAACTGCCCAATTACTCTTCCTACCAAGTCCTGGTATGGTTTCAACTTGGGATCCCGGGTCTGGTACTTGCTAAGGGATTGCCGGAGTATCAATTGCGAATCTCCAATAATGCTTAATTCCTTGACTCCAAGCAACAATGCCATTTTCAGCCAACGTAGGAGTGCCTCATACTCGGCCACATTGTTCGTGGCCGGAAAGGTTAATTGGTAGGCGTGTAGAATGACTACCCCTTTCGGTGAGAGGAGGACTGCCCCTATTCCACTCCCTTTGGAATTAAGAGCTCTGTCGAAGTAAAGTATCCATGAAGGTTCACCATTGACAATGGCTCCTAACTCTTCATCCGGAAAGCTTTCATCGACAGGAGAATATGTAGCAAACCGGAAATTTTAATACTTAAAAATTCGAAATAATATTTTCTTTAAATCGAAATAATAGAAACATATGTACCACTATCATATGTGCAAGAATACATTGGAAAATTCTTAAAAATTATAAATCAACCGCAGACATTATTCCTATGTGTTCTACTAAGAAATTCAAGAAACGAAAAATTCAATTGGCCAAGTGTACGTCACAATGTGACTAATTATCTAAATTAGGAAACTAAGTCGGAAAACCATTAACACGGAAAAATAACACCCCCATAAATTAAACGAACATGTCAGAGAGACTTCCAACATCATCAAATGATTACCCATTATCGGAATTGGACCAATGGACCTCTCATGGCCCATGAATAAATTCAAGTAAGAAAAATATAATAAATTCCAAAATTCTATTATTTCCCTATTTAAAATGGAGAATTCTCCTAAGTTAAATTCCATTACGAATGGGCTTTGTGAAATGGACCCTCTAGAATTTATTGGGCCAATATAGGGATTTTTAAAAGGGGAATAATAGGAAAATACCCTAAATTCGTAACTTAAATAGTGCTTAAATAGAAAAGAGGTATTTAAGCATTAAAATAGCTAATTTAAGATGGAATTGGATTCCTAAACCTACCTTAATAGGTTGGCCATGAATTTAGATTTTAACCTAACCCAAATTGGACATCGCAAGCTTGGAAGGTGGAATTAAATAGGAAATCTCGGAATTAAATAGGAGTTAGAGTCCTATTAGGAAATAGAAACATACGAAGCATAAATACTCTACTAAATCACCCATGGCCGGCCCTAGCTTGTTGCCAAGGGTTACGGGACCAGGAGGACAGGCCAAGGAGGAGGAGATCTCGTGGGGGAGAAGAACCTCTTATGCTCTCTCTCTCATTCTTGAAGTTCTAGCATTAGAAGAGGAAAATGACTAAAGGTAGGCATTCTCACGAGCAAAATCTAATTAAATTTATCTGTAGATTGTTCCATGCATTAGGAACAAAACCTCTTTTTGTTTCATAATCTTTCGTTCACTCAATCTTTTGATCTCGATTTTTGAATCTATGCAAACTCCTTACCCCCGAACCTTCATGTTTAATTTATATCTAGTTGAATACTCTATTCCATGTCTCGAAATTTTATTGGAGATACTGATCATTGTTAGGAATCTTTTTCCCCTGAAAGCGCTAATTTTCATCCACCATACTACTCGAATTAAATCTTTGATCTCTATGGTACATAGTTTCATGTTCTACGTGAATAACTTGATTTAACCATGCCTAAATCATGTCTGTTTTCAAATCCCTATTTACTGTAAGTACCCATATATGTCTAGATCTGTTTGCAACTTGTTTCGTGATTTTTCATCGATTGTACATTTAGTTATGAATTTTTTAATCACCATGTGTAAAAGAAAGAAACTTGGCCCCCAATCCCATGCTCTGTCCTTTTCCCGCTCGAACTCAGGAATAGTACCTGAGAACACGACGGCCTGATAGGCCGTGTTCTCACGGCTGGTCGTGGAAGTGCACCCCGTCGCATTCTGAACGTGACAGGGACTGTCGTCGCGTTCTGGCCGCTTAATCAGACAAGCCTGTCGCGTTCTTTACAAGGCCATGTCACGTTCTGTTCTTACCCCATCGCGACCCTCATATGGGTACATCGCGATCTGTGCCTTTTGCATGAAAACCGATAATTCGTGATGCTTTGACCCTCTACAGTGCCTGTACCTTCTGTTAACAGTCATACACGCAGTAAATATACTTGTCATAAATTGAACATTTATGTGTGTTTAAAATACATACACATGACCACTTTCTATCTACAATTTCTCTTATACATACACACACTTTGAACCATCCAAAAATGGCAGAACTTGACATGAAAATATCTCTTCAAGCATTTGGTAATTATATATTTAAATTGCCCTATTTTAAATGGACCTGTCTACGTTTTCTTGCGATGATTTAGAACACCATTACCGACCCTCCACTGTTCTAGAATTCCTCTAAGAACGTCGAGCACTTGTTTCTATACACACTCTCTCTCTTGACTAGGTCAAACACTCCGTCAAATATTCCTTTTTCCGTTCTAGTGAATCCTGTTCAAGGCCTCCGTAAGACTCCTCTGTCCATGGATTCCCACATGGTCGACGAGTTAGTTCTACCCTAATACCTATGATACCCTTTAGGGATCAACATGATCCAAACAGCTATTAGAAGTTCACTCTTATCTTGAATCACACCGGACCTCTGGACCTGTGCATAACATGGCCAGTGGAACGGTAGTGAATTCCACATGACTGCCTACACCGATCACGCGTGTTGTGCAACTGTTGTTATCGCTTGTTTAACGTTGTCTTACGAATATGTCCTTGTCTCGTCTACTGTCTCTATACTCTTGTCTATTCATGTTCACTCTACTATCTCGTCTATCTCGTCTATTTTTCTAGTACTCTCTTGGTACCCTTTAAGCTGTGTGGCTTATACTGTTTTGTACTGTTCATGATTGTCTAGCACTAAAATGGGTCTTGTGACTCTACTGACTTGAATGCATATTGCTGGGGGCATGGAGAGTGTCCAAGGGGCTCCAATCTAGTCCTGGGGGCAGAGAGCCACACGAAAATACCTGCAGGGGATATTGATGGTGTCTGCATTTGCACCGGTTCTGACTGACTGTTTTGAATTAGCTAGACATCTGACTAGTATATTGTTACTGTTAGTCTATTAGTTCAGACATACTACACTATTACTGTGCCATCATTTACTTTTACTGAACTGTTACTGTCCTGTTATTGAGCGACTACTGTCGTACTATTTCCTTGCTCTACTTGATACTTGCTATCTTGAGTTATTGCGTTATATCGTGACTAAATCGCATTCACAGTGCTATACTCTCTCATTGTCTATTGACAATAAAAGTGCTATGTTCTCTCTCGGCCATCTAAGGATAACCAAAGTGCCATTACTATTTCGATTGACGAAAGTTAATCAAAAGTTCTATACTATTTCGATTGGTGAAAATCAGTCAAAGTGCAATTTACTCTTTACATGACCATCTACTATCTCTCCTTTCTATACATGTCGCTTGCTATTTCTTTACAATGACGTTACTTGCTATTATTGTTATCGTTTCTATCGTGACTTGACTTTAATCATCGTGCTATACTTGATTCATCTGCTATTCGAAACATGTTACTTGTGCTATTACTTTCTCAACTTTACATGACTCTTTCTATCGTTAGTTACTCTGCCATTTAAAACATTAATTATTTAAAGCCTGCTTGACTATTGAGATTTAAGTCCTACTGGGTGTTATCGCTCACCCTTCGTTATTTGTTATTGTGTCCCAGGTTAGTCGAATAAAGACGTTACACACATCAATGAGACAGTACACGAGTGATGAACGACCTAGAGTCAGTTTCTGAAGTTGCCCTAGTACTATGGAGTCTAATAGTTATTGCTTTAGATTTCTTTTTCAATGTAATGATGTCATTGAGTCCTATGTATTAGCTCCAAATTAGTGGTTGTAATAGTCTTAGTGATTTTATAATGAAATCAAGAGTTATTCCAATTATTTCATTAGATGCTCTGACGTTTGGGTCTGCATGCGCAATTTACGTTACCATACTCGTTGCTCACATTTCCCCTTGATTTATTCCGCTGCTAAATTGGAGGGGCGTGACAGTTGGTATCAGAGCCTAGGATGTCCTTATTAGGATATTTAATGTCTAGGGATGTTCTAGGTGAACTGCCATGACACGTGTCTAAGTC
The DNA here is from genome assembly GCA_014218235.1 of Colocasia esculenta. Classification (NCBI taxonomy): domain Eukaryota; kingdom Viridiplantae; phylum Streptophyta; class Magnoliopsida; order Alismatales; family Araceae; genus Colocasia; species Colocasia esculenta. Next base: position 43,561,899 of record CM024756.1, read on the forward strand.
AACCCCCATACCTATGTGAGAATTGGGTAGAACCATGATTAAGACCTAAAAATATATATATATATATATGTAACAACTTAGTAATACTTTAGCATCCAAAGTCTGAAAAGTAATAAATTAAATGTTACTGCTCGCAGGAGACTAGAGGAGATGGCTGGAGAGCATGCACAAATGCACGAATTACAACAGACTGTACAGGGGTTAACTCAAGCCCTTAACAACGTGATCCAAGCAGGTGCAAGAAATGGGGCAAAAGACTTATATGGGAACTTTCAACGAATAAACCCACCTAGGTTTAATGGAACTCCGGATCCCGATGAAGTTGAAAATTGGATGAAGGCGATAGAATGAATCTTTAGAGTTATGCAATGTTCTGAGCAGGAGAAAGTCCTTCTAGCAACCTTCCAGTTTGACCGCGATGCTAGAGCTTGGTGGGAAGCTGCCAATTGACAATTACCCAACATCAACATATAGTGGGATAAATTTTTAGAACTCTTCAACACCAAATAATTTTATGAGAGGATTCATGAGAAGAAGGCAAATGAATTCTCCAATTTAAAACAACAAATGATGTCTGTAGCAGAATATGAAGCACAAATTGAAAGACGAGCACAGTATGCACAACATTTGGTGAGTACGGAAAAGATGAAGATAGAGATTTTTAGAAGGGTTGAGACCTGTGTACTGGGAAAAGTTGGCTCCACTAGACATTGAAGTATATTCAGTCATGGTATTGAGTGCTCAATTAGTAGAGGACACCATAGAACTTCTTGAAAAGATCCATAAGAAGAAGGTGTTAAAAAGGGAACATGATGCTCATTCTAATGATAATAAAGGAAGAAATACAGTAGATAGTAACAGAATAAATGGGGAAGTGAAGCGGAAGGAAGTCTGTGAATTTTGTGAAAAGCCAGGGCATTAGGTTGATAACTATTGGAAGAGATTGGGCAGGTGCTTGCGATGTGGAAGTCAACAACATCGAGTCATCAATTGTCCAACAAAGAAGAACCAAACTCCACGCCAAGGACGATTACAAGCCCTTGTGGATAAAAATCCTGCCAATGAGGGTGGACAAGGTACTATCACTAAACCCTTAGTTTAATTTCATGTTATTTTCACGATAGCAAAGCCCTAAGTGGGGGAGGTGATGGAATGAAATATCCATAATAAATTGGTAGTCGTATCATATCATATGAATTTGGGTACCAAATTCTTTTTAAGTGGGGGAGGATATAGCAACCTAGAAAATTTAATACTTAAAAATTCAAAATAATTATTTCTTTAAATGAAATAATAGAAATATATGTACCACTATCGTATGTGCAAGAATACATCGGAAACTTCCTTAAAAATTATAAATTAACCCTAAACATTATTCCTAAGTGTTCTACTAAGAAATTCATGCAACAAAAAATCCGACTGGCCAAGTGTACATCACAATGTGACTAATTATCCAAATTAGGAAACTAAGTCGGAAAACCGTTAACACGGAAAAATAACGCGCCCATAAGTTAAACGAACATGTCGGAGAGACTTCCAACATCATGAAATGATCACCCATTATTGGAATTGGACCAATGGACCTCTCATGGCCCATGAATAAATTCAAGTAAGACAAATATAATAAATTCTTAAATTCTATTATTTCCCTATTTAAAATGGAGAATTCTCCTAAGTTAATATCCATTAAGAATGGGCTTTGTTAAATGGACCATCTAGAATTTATTGGGCCAAAATAGGGATTTTTAAAAGGGGAATAATATGAAAATATCCTAAATTCATAACTTAAATATTGCTTAAATAGAAAAGAGGTATTTAAGCATTAAAATAGCATTTAAGATGGAATTGGATTCCTAAACCTACCCTAATAGGTTGGCCACGAATTTGGATCCCACCCTAACCCAAATTGGACATGGCAAGCTTGGAAGGTGGAATTAAATAGGAAATCTCGGAGTTAAATAGGAGTTAGAGTCCTATTAGGAAATAGAAATAGAAGAAGCATAAATACTCTCCTAAATCCCCCATGGTCGGCACTAGCTCATTACCAAGGGTTGCTGGACCAGGTGGAGAGGCCAAGGAGGAGGAGATCTCGTGGGGGAGAAGAACCTCTCAAGCTCTCTCTCTCATTCATCAAGTTCTAGCCTTCGAAGAGGAAAACGAGTAAAGGTAGGCATTCTCACGAGAAAAATCTAACTAAATTTGTCTGTGGATTGTTCCATGCATCACGAACAAAACCCCTTTCGTTTCATAATTTTTCGTTCACTCAATCTTTTGACCTCGATTTTTGAATCTCTGCAAACCTCTTAACCTCGAACCTTCATGTTTAATTTATATGTCCTTGAATACTCTATCCCATGCCTCAAATTTTTATTGGAGATACTGATGATTGTTAGGAATCATTCGCCCCTAAAAGCACTAATTTTCATCCACCATACTGCTCGAATTAAATCTTTGATCTCTACTATACATAGTTTCATGTTCTTCGTGAATAACATGATTAAACCATGCCTAAATCCTGTCTGTTTTCAAATCCCTATTTACTGTAAGTACCCATATATGTCTAGATCCGTTTGCAACTTGTTTCATGGTTTTTCATCGATTGTACATTTAGTTATGAATTTTCGAATCACCATGTGTCAAAAGAAAGAAACTTGACCAGCAATCCCATGCTTTGTCCTTTTCTCGCTCGAACTCAGGTACAGTACCTGAGAACACGACGGCCCGATAAGCCGCGTTGTCGAGGCTAGTCGCAACAGTGCACCCCGTCACATTCTGAACGCGACAGGGACTGTCGTCGCATTCTGGTTGCTTAATTAGACAAGCCTGTCACGTTCTTTACAAGGCCATGTCGCGTTCTGTTCTTACGCCATCGCAACCCTCATATGGGTACGTCGCGATCTGTGCTTTTCACATGATAACCCATAATTCGTGATGCTTTGACCCTCTACAGTGCCTGTACCTTCGATTAATAGTCATACACGCAGTAAATATACTTGTCATAAATTAAACATTTATGTTTGTTTAAAATATATACACATGACCACTTTCTATCTACAATTTCTCTTATACATACACACATATTGAACCATCCAAATATGGCTGAACTTGGCATGAAAATATCTCTTCAAACATTTAGTAATTATATATTTAAATTGCCCTATTTTAAATAGACTTGTCTACGTTTTCTCGCGATGATTTGGAACACCGTTACTGATGCTCCACTGTTCTAGAATTCCTCTAAGAACATCGAGCACTTGTTTCTATACACACTCTCACTCTTGACTTGGACAAACTCTCCGTCGAATATTCCTTCTGCCGGACTAGTGAATCCTTGTTTAAGGACTCTATAAGACTCCTCTGTCCTTGGATTCCCACATGGTCGACGAGCTGGTTGTACACTAATACCTATGATACCCTTTAGAGATCAATATGATTCAAACGGCTATGAGAAGTTCTCTCTTATAGTGAATCACACCGGACCTCTGGACCTGTGCATAACATGGCCGGTGGAAGGGTAGTGAATTCCACTTGACTACCTACACCGATCACGCGTGTTGTGCAACTGTTATTATCGCTTGTTTAATGTTATCTTACGAATATGTCCTTGTCTCGTCTACTGTCTCTATACTCTCGTCTATTCATGTTCACTCTACTATCTCGTCTATTCATCGAGTACTCTCTTGGTACCCTTTGAGCTGTGTGGCTCCTACTGTTTTGTACTGTTCATGACTCTCTAGCGCTAAAATGGGTCTTGTGGCTCTACTGACATGAATGCATACTACTGATGGCACGAAGAGTGTTCGAGGGGCTCCAATCTAGTCCTGGGGGCAGAGAGCCACCTGAAAATACCTGCAGGGGCTATTGACGGTGTCTGCATTTACACCGGTTCTAACTGACTGTTCTTAATTAGCTAGACATCTGACTGTTATATTGTTACTGTTAGTCTGTTAGTTCAGACGTACTGCACTATTACTATGCCATCATTGACTGTTACTGAACTATTACTGTCCTTTTATTGAGCGACTACTGTCGTGCTCTTTCCTTGCTCTACTTGATACTTTCTATCTTTTGTTATTGAGTTCTATCGTGACTAAATCGCATTCACAGTGCTATACTCTCTCATTGTCTATTAACAATAAAAGTGCTATGTTCTCTCTCGGCTATATACGGATAACCAAAGTGCCATTACTATTTCAATTGATGAAAGTTAATCAAAAGTGCTATACTTTTTCGATTGATGAAAATCAATCAAAGTGCATTTACTCTTTACATGACCATGTACTATCTCTCCTTGCTATACATGTTGCTTGCTATTTCTTGACAATGACATTACTTGCTATTATTGTTATCGTTTCTATCGTGACTTGACATTAATCATCTTGCTATACTTGATTCATCTACTTTTCGAAACATGTTACTTGTGCTATTACTTTCTCAACTTTACATGACTCTTTCTATCAATAGTTTCTCTGCCATTTAAAACATTATTTATTTAAAGCCTACTTGACTATTGAGACTTAAGTCCTACTAGGCGTTATCGCTCAACCTTCGTTATTTGTTATTGTGTCTCAGGTTAGTCGAACAAAGACGTTACACACATCAATGGGACAGTACACGAGTGATGAACGACCTAGAGTCAGTTTCTGAAGTTGCCCTAGTACTATGGAGTCTAATAGTTATTGCTTTAGATTTCTTTTTCAATGTAATGATGTCATTGAGCCCTATGTATTGCCTCCGAATTAGTGGTTGTAATAGTCTTAGTGATTTTATAATGAAATCAAGAGTTATTCCATTATTTCAATAGATGCTCTCCTCCAAGGGAGTAGTATCACCTGCACCTGTATGCCAAAGCAAGAGTGAGTCTACAAGACTCAGCAAGTAACTTCCCACACATTAAGCATACATACATCATATGACATTTTACTCATTTAATCAATTTCACTAGTTCATGTAGCATGGAATTAAACAATCTGAAAAGAAAGCCTAACATGATACTTCTATCAATTTCATGACACATGGTACATAGTTATGTTCATTCAATAATAACCTTAAAACATGCTTTCTACATATTTTCTCAATTCACATTCTAATACATTCATGTTGTAGTATCATGGCAACTTAACATGGAACTTACACATGAAGAATGAAATGTTCCTAACATGGATTCTCAGTAATTTCCACATTCATAACACATGTATAAACATCATAAGCTTGTTGTTTTGACAAAACTTCAACACATTTAGAACCCTGTTTACAATTTCATATGTTATCACACTAATTCACGTATTCACATGCTCATTTACTTATTTACACAAACTTCACATTCACTTTTCACATAAACACAAATTCACATTGTTATCATTATATGCCGTGACACATAGTCCAAACCACCTCTAAGAAGGACACACACTGATCACATCACACATACATCTATCACCTAGGCATTACAGTGATAAATCTTAGTTACTGCGCAGAACCGGAGAAGTACTCTCCACCCTAACCAGCGGTACTTGTCTGCCTCCAAGATTTTATCCCAATGCCCATGGGATTTCACACACATATGAACCTTCCAGTAGGGACTTTACTATGGTACAGTTCCACAGCCCTCTAAGGTAGCAGTGTCACCCATTGGCACATTTACACATTTCTCAATCTTTAACACACTCTTAATGCACAGTTTAACACACTTGTTTCATGTTCACACATACACATTGTAGTATCACCTAGCATGGTACTACTATTTACAGAGTTGAACAAACACCATTTACAACTAATCGTAACCATACTGTAATTATCTAATTTATCACAATTTACATTAAGCATGCTTAAATTGGCCATTCACTCATGAATTAGTGAAATTAGTATCTACTGTTGTCAGATTTACATGACAATTTAACCACATACCGGTTACAGGTTGGGCATCATGCATACCAAATTTCATATTTTTCAGAGTTATACACAATTTATGGTAATTAAAATATGCATTCTGCCTATTTTAGCAAGTACTCAGTTTAGCATGGTACACATGGCCACATACATATTTCTCTATTCAAAAATCTGTTTCCCATGGTCATGATATTGTACAAAATTTTTAAGAATTTATTTGACATCATACAATTTTTGGAGTTTTAAAATCTAACATGCATACTCACTGTTTTACAGTGCAGGAATTTTAATTATTTACACAAACAATAGAAAATCCACAAATTTTCATGATATGATCTGACATCTATTAACATTGTACAGAAATTCTATGACCTTCAAATTCTACATGAATCACAAAAACAAAATTTTACAAGATTAAAAACCTGCTTGACATGCATTTCAGAAATTCAGATAAATAAGGTATTCCACATAAATTCACAAAATTTGCACAGCATGATCCCATGAATATATTACATGGCATATAACTTTTACATTATGTCCTCATGCGCAGAAATCCAAAAATAGCTTCTATAGGGTAGCAGACTACATTGTCTATACCTGAAGAACTCAACAGCAAGGGTGTGGCCATTTATCATGTTAACGTCAACATCTTGGGCCGCCAACTTAGGATCTTAATAGTAAGAGATCATGCCGTTAAGTTCCTATCTGTGCAAAACACAGACTGAATGTAAAAGATCGATTGAAGGGGGTTTCCAGGACTCGAATAAAAATACGAAAAATATGCTAGGTCCTACTAGACATATGTATGGATGATGTGGATGGTTTACTTGCCTTTGGGAAAATCTACAAAAGGAGATTGGGGTCGAAGAAGCTCTCCTCGGTCAGCGCCAAAGAGTCGTCAAACTCCTCCAAATCTGGGTTATGTGTTGATCTTCGTTGCACGCCAGAATTGGGAAGATAATCTTGGATGTTCACACTCCCTTCCAGTCGTTGTAGAACGTCGGATGAAGCCTCCAATCGTCGGATCAAATAGTTCAATGATCGGGGTTCGCACACAAAACTAGGGTTTTTGACCGAAAGAGTCAAAAGGGTCTAACTGCGCCCTAAATAGGTTGTTTTATAGGGTAAAGGGTCGGAGACGCGCTTGGAAGGGTTTTCCTGACCGTTGGGGTCGGTTACCAAAACAAGAGGCGACAATTTTGGCGCCGTTTCTAGATCTGAAACCGCAACAGATCTGGGAAGTAAACGTCGACATCACCAGCCACCAATTCTAAATCGGCGTCGATCGATGTGGCCGCTGACTTGAGGTTATTCAATTGGTCGTTTGATCAGAACTAAAAAAAAACTACAGAAATCCATATTTACACCATTCCAATACATAAACTATACAATATATACTTCAGAAAATAGTATTATCCTTGCAATGTAAATAAATACATACATATAATAAGTATACACACCTTTATTTACAACAATCTATCAATTAGTTTATTTACATACACATATATATATCTATACATACAAACATCTATTTCTATCATAAGCAAACACCTATGCAAGGGAATAAAATTCTAGGGCCTTACATGCACAAATGCACAAATTACAACAGACTGTACAAGGGCTAACTCAAGCCCTTAACAACATGATCCAAGCAGGAGCAAGAAATGGGGCAGGAGACTTATATGGGAACTTTCAATGAATAAACCCCCTAGGTTTAATGGAACTCCGGATCCCGATGATGTTGAAAATTGGATGAAGGCGATGGAATGAATCTTTAGAGTTATGCAATGTTCAGAGCAGGAGAAACTCCTTATGGCAACCGTCTAGTTGGACCGCGATGCTAGAGCTTGGTGGGAAGCTGCCAGTCGACAATTACCCAACATCAACACAGAGTGGGATAAATTTTTAGAACTCTTCAACACCAAATATATTTCTGAGAGGATTCGTAAGACGAAGGAAAATGAATTCGCCAATTTAAAACAACGAATGATGTCTGTAGTAGAATATGAAGCGCAATTTGAAAGACTAGCACAGTATGCACCACATTTGCTGAGTACGGAAGAGATGAAGACAGAGAGATTTTTAGAATGGTTGAGACCTATGTACTGGGAAAAGTTGGCTCCACTAGACATTGAAGTATGTTCAGTTATGGTATTGAGAGCTCAATTAGTAGAGGATACCATGGAACTTCTTGAAAAGATCCAAAAGAAGAAGGTGTTAAAAAGGGAACGTGATACTCATTCTAATGATAATAAAGGATGAAATACAGTAGATGGCAAGAGAATAAAAGGGGAAGTGAAGCGGACGGAAGTCAGTGAATTTTGTGAAAAGCCAGGGCATTAGGTTGATAACTATGGAAGAGATTGGGTAGGTGCTTGCGATGTGGAAGTCAACAACATCGAGTCATCAATTTTCCAACAAAGAAGAACCAAACTCCACGCCAAGGATGATTACAAACCCTTGTGGATAAAAATCCTGCCAATGAGGGTGGGCAAGGTACCATCACTAAACCCTTAGTTTAATTTCATGTTATTATCACGATAGCAAAGCCCTAAGTGGGGGAGGTGATGGAATGAAATATCCATAATAAATTGGTAGTCGTATCATATCATATAAGTTTGGGGACCAAATTCTTTTAAGTGGGGGAGGATGTAGGAAGCGGTGACGTTGCCTCGCGTAGTGGATGATGATGGGATTCCAACTTTCCTCTCTTCGGCCGGCCAAAGAAAGGAAGCTCCATGGTCTCATTAGAAGTGTTTCTGCAACAAGAGAAAGCTCTATTAGACTTGAATGAAGTGTAGTAAATGTTCAAAAAGGGAAGGAGAAGCCCAAAAGGAGAGCCACGTACCGGTTGCAGGCTCGAGAAGAGGGGTGGCCAAGTGTTATGACCACTCTTCTTCCCTCCTTTTTTTGGTTGGAAAACCCCTTTTAGGTGTGTAAGGAGAGTTACTCCGTCCCACCAACCAGCTTTGGCGTAGAAAGAATATAGTCCTTACTGCTGAGCGAACAGAAGTGGAGGATGTGGTGCAATACCCAGCACAAGTGTCTACGCTGCCTGGTGATGTGGTGTCTACATCCAAACAAGCGGGCAAAAAGATAAACGAAGCTCCTACTGAACATCCTTCATCTTCGTTAAACAGGTTTGAAGTTCTGGCCGATGTTGAAAGTGAGGAGGTGTTTCCTGTTCAGGGTGCCAAGCACTCACCAGATAAACCTTCCTCTGTAATCCAAGAACAATCTCACGTTGATAAAATGCAGGCACCGGTGCATGCTACTCATGTTATTAATTGTGATCGTGAGAGTTTTAACGATGGATTCCCTCCTCCGCTAATACCTGAAATACCTTGCAATTCTGGTGAGCCTATTATTACAAATCATATGGAAAGCTATATTAATATCCCAGAACAAGAAATGTCCATAGATGGAATATGCCTTCTTCACGATCTACAATAACTCAAGCAGTTAGTACAGAACAATATGACGGCCGCATTCACAGCTGTCAAGAGCAAGCTCAAATTTGTTCGGTGGCAAAACAGGCTAGCGCTGATAACTATCTTATGCCATTAGTTTCTTTCTCTAAGGATGGAAAAGTTTAGAAATTCGGGGGTGTTCGGACAAGGCCAATGGCTAAGGCCGCTGATACATCATCTGGCTATTGGTTCTCATGAATTTTTCATCAATTATTTGGAATATTCAGGGTGTTGCTAATCCTGCTTCCAGGAGACATCCTAGATAGCTTTGTCGAAAATATCGGCCTATGTTTATTGCAATTTCGGAACCAATGATCCCCTTCTCTCGTGCTGCTGCTATTTGTAAATCTATCAAGATGAATGAAGTGATCGGTAATGATGGCGATGACTCCAAAATATGGTTTTTCTGGCAGGCGGATTCAAGCTTCTATGTTCTTCATAGTTCTAAACAACATATTACTCTGGCCTGTAACGGGGGGATTTTACTTGTTGCCTTATTACTATTGTTTATGCTTCCTGCAATTATAGAACCGATCGAACACTATTTGATGATCTCTTAAATTTCGCTCCTCAAGTTACTGTCCCGTGGTTGGTGGGGGGGACTTCAACTGTATTTCTGAACCTTCTGAGAAAAGTGGTGGAAATTTCTACAATATTAATTCCATGATAGCTTTCAATGCTTTTATCTCCGCCTCATCTTTGGTTGATGCTAGTTATGCTGGTTCTCCTTTCACTTGGTCTAATAATTGTTTGGGTTTGGCTTCTTTTAAGGCCCGTTTGGATCGGGTTTTCATTTCAGCTGATTGGACTAACTCCCTGTCTGATATTTCAGTTACACATCTTCCCAGTGGTCCTTCGGACTATGCACCCCTCTTTCTATATGAGAAGAATATCATAAAGCCTCCAGCTCGGTTCATCTTTCAGGCCATGTGGGCGACACATCCTTCTTTCATGGACGTGGTTCGTCAGGTTTGGAATTCTGCTGAATGTGAGGATACTAATCCTTTGGTAAAACTGCAAATTAAGTTGAAGTCTCTGAAGATCGCTCTGAAGGAATGGAATATTACTAGTTTTGGCAACATCAATAAGAATCTAAAGGATGCTGAATGAATGCTACTTCTACTGAACAAAGGTTTGATCATATGCCAACTCAAGATAATAGAGCTGCCCTGTATTTAGCACAAGCAAAGCTGAAGTATGCTCAACGTTGTGAAGAACTATTTTGGTGCCAAAAAGCGAGACTGGACTGGTTAGATAATGGCGATAGAAACACCTCTTTTTATCATGCAATGGTTCAGGGGAATAGGCGCATGAATTTTATTCACAGGCTCAAAGTTGATGACATTGTTAATTGGTGTGAGGACCAAGGCATGTTAAGGGACGTTGCTGCTAGGTATTTCCAAAATCTTCTAACTTCTGATACTCACATTATGGATGATAATCTTCTGCAGAGCATTCCAAATATTATCACTGCTTCCCAGAATGAAAGTCTCCGCTCACCCCCTACTATGGAAGTGGTTAAGAAGGCTGCGTGGGACATGAATGGCAATGGTGCGCCTGGCCCAGATGGTTATTTTGGAACTTTCTTTACTACTTGTTGGAGTATTATTGATGTGGATGTCTTTGAAGCTGTCAGTAGTTTCTTTAAAGGATTCCCACTTCCTCGTGGAATTTCTTCCACAGTAATTACTCTCATTCCTAAAACCAATAATCCAGTCTCCTTGCGGATTACCGGCCTATCAGTCTGTGCAACTTCTTCCACAAGATAATCTCTAGAATCTTTTGTGATCGCCTTATTGGTATTCTCCCGTAGATAATCTCAGAAGAGCAGGGTGCATTTGTCCAGGGTAGATCGTTCATTGATATTGTAGTCCTTGCTAAAAGTTTGGTTAAAGACATGGGGCGCAAAGTGAGGGGGCATAACATTATTTTAAAGCTTCATATGTTGAAGGCTTATGATCGGGTTGAATGGGATTTCCTTTTTAATGTTCTCAGAAAGTTTGGCTTCTGTAATAGATTTATTTCTTACATGGGTATGTTGATATCAAATTGCTGGTTTTTAGTACTTGTTAATGGTCATCAAGCTGGGTATTTTAAATCTACCAGGGGTCTCAGACAGGGAGATCCAATTGCACCGGCTCTCTTTATCATAATGGAGGAGGTACTTAGCAGGGGTCTTCGGGATCTTCTTCAAAATGGTTCCCTCAAACCTTTTGCTAGCCCCAGACATTGTCCAGCTATCTCTCATCTCCTGTATAGCGATTACAGTCTGATTTTTACTAATGGGCATGCCTCAAACCTCTCAATCTTATTGAAGTTCTTGCAAGCATATGAACTATCCTCTGGGCAGAAGATTAACAGAAGGAAAAGCCATTTTTTCCTATCTAAGAAAACTCCTATTGCCACCGCTACTAAAGTCAAGAATACTACTAAATTCTTGGAGCAATCGGAGTCACTTTGTTATCTTGGCGTCAACTTGAAAGAAGGGCGGACCAAAATTGCAGATTTCAGAAATCTGTTCGACAAAGTAAACAGGAAGCTTAGCAGTTGGAAATCCAAATTTTTATCTCAGGCGGGCCGTATTGTCCTTATAAACACTGTGCTTAATTCGATTCCGATCTAACTGCTTCAGCAACCATTCTTCCAGAAGGCATTATTCGTTCTCTTGAAAAGACCTTTGCCTCTTTCTTTTGGAGCGATCTTGATGGAATTCAGAGACATCACTGGGTTCCTTGGTCTGTCATTCAGGGCCCCACTATTGAGGGTGGTTTGGGATTAGAAGCCTATGGCAAATTCAATTATCTCTGGCCAGTAAATACCTCTGGAACATATACCATGGAAATGACCTTTGGGCCAGGTATGCCAGGAAGAAATCCCATCACACGTATGGTTTGCCTAAAAATACCTTTACCACTGTTAAAAAACTCATCACTGATAACACTCGATGGCTGCTGGGTAAGGGTGGGACTGCTGACTTCTTTTATGATGTGTGGGCTGGTGACAAACCTTTATGTCTATCTCTTGATGATCCTACTAATGCCCCTCATGCTTTGGTGAGTGATGTTCTCAATGATGAAAACCATCATATTTGGAGAACTTTCCTTGGTATTCAGTTTCTTCAAAATCTGCAATTAAATTCTGATGAGGATAGATGTATTTGGTCCCCTACTAATGATGGCAAATTCACCTCCAAATCTGCTTATAGCCTCTTACAGCCTCGAGGTGTTCGATGACCTCTGCTTGCTAAGATATGGCATCAAAGTTTCAACAGGAAAGCCTCCTTATTTTTCTGGAAAATCATCAACAGAGTTGTTCCTGTGGATTCCAGAATTGCGGAAGTTGGAATACATTTAGCTTCTAAATGCTCTAATTCTCATGCACCACAATATGAAGACATGATTCACCTTTTTCTCAAAAGTGATATTGCTAGAAATCTATGGCACTGGTTCTCTCCTTTCGTGGGCTGCAAAATTCTGCCTAATGATAGCTTTACCTCTTGGCTTTGGAAAAACATTGAGCTGCACAGAATTGGTTCTCCTTTCGGATTCATTGCCATATATGGCATTATTCTTATTTCTTGGGAGATCTGGAAGGAATGATGTGGCAGAAGATTTGAAGCAAGCACTCGGTCTTATAGGAGGATCATTGATAATATTATTTTCCTCATTACTCATGCCATCTGTGGTCAGACTTTTAAAACCCAGCCTTCAGTAGAACAGGTGGAAGTTATCAGCTCTATTGGTTTCTCTTACAAATGCTGTCAGTCTATAGCTAAGCTTGTTCGGTGGATACCACCCATCCATGGTATTTGCCTTAATGTTGATGGAGCATCAAAAGGTAACCCGGGCTCCAGTGGAGGCGGTGGTTGTTTCAGAAATGCATCAGGCGACATCCTCCTGGCATTTGCTTTCAACTATGGCTTTGGTTCGAGTCTCCAGGCTGAAGTTCGTGCCCTTCATGATGGTTTACATCTGGCCGAGGAATTTGGTTTTAGTATTTCTTATATCTACTCTGACTCTGCCACTCTAGTTAACTCCATCAACTCGAAATCCTCTCTAGGATGGCAATGTCATAGGTGGTGGCACGCTGCACCGGTTGCTTTTCATAAAAAACCTACTAGGATTATGCATGTTTTCAGAGAAGTGAATCAGGTTGCTGATGCCTTAGCATCGTTAGGGTGTCAGGAACAAATGAATAGGATCTTTACTTCTTTTACTATGCTCCCGAATGTTGTTAAAGGTCCAGCAGTCCTTGATAAGACTGGTTTGCCAAGTGTTCGATTTGTAAAATTTTAGTTTCTTCTTCAGGGGCATGCCCCAGAATTTCTGTATCACCATTCCTCTATCTATAATATTTTCGGCCCAGATTACCTCACTGGTGGAGTGAGAACACTCTCCTCTTCTGGGGGAGGGTGCACTCTCGTAGTTTCGAGGACCTGAGGACCATTTTGGAAAAAAAAAAAAGGTGTGTAAGGAGATGCACTACGTGCCTAGGGTGTGTGTGTGTGAAGTGACTAGCATGCAAAGTTAGGACGGACGGAAGGGAAATAGAAAGAGAAGAGGGAGATGATCCTCATTTGTAGTCGTGGTTGACTCCTTTGTGGGCTCTTCCAACATGTGGTGAAGCCTCCTGGACGCTCCAAAGGTTGAGAGGAAGAGAAGGAACAAGGGTGGAAGTTCAAGTGCACTTTCTCTCTCTTCTCTCAAAGCAACAAGACATGGGCTCATCCAGCATCTCCCCCTCACTTAGAAGGCCAAGGAGTACCTTATATAGGCAGTGGGGGCGGAGCTAGTGAGCATAGGATGCTCAAGTGTGAAGAAACACACTTAAACATGTGGCAATCCATGTGTTAATGCTTGAACCAATGAGAGGGGGCCATGTAGGATTTTTACTGGGTCAAGGGGGTGCCAAGGTGGCCCATTTGCCCATTGGAAACGGCCCCATGCGTTGCATGGGGGAGGAGAGGGTGCAAGTGGGCTGGAATCTCGGGCAGTTGTGTAGACCATGTAATCCCAGGTTGACGGCAAGCGATGCTACCACCAACCCTATGCAGACGTCAACACAGGTGGCCGTCAGCCGAAGTCGGTGTCCAAGGACCTTGCCATCAACAAGGGGTCAGCGGTAGTCGATGTGGACGTCTACATGGGATCTGAGGCAAGTCAACAAGTGGTCAAACGGGCCTTATTGGGCCATGAACCATGTGGGGATGGGCCAAATCTCGTGTCTACACTACTGGCCGAAATCAAAGAGAAACATGGAGAAGATCCATTCTTAATTGAGATCAAGGAGAAGTTAGAACAAATGCCAGACTTTTCTCTATCAGCTGATGGGAGATTACTATTCTGAAGTAGAACATGTGTCCCTGATCATGGGGTACTTAAGAAGAGGTTATTAAATGAAGCTCACCAGTCAAAGTATACGATCCACCCTGGATCAGCAAAGATGTACCATGACTTGAAAAGGTCTTATTGGTGGTCAAATATGAAGAGGGATGTGGTAGACCATGTGTCGTATTGTTTAACATGTATGAAAGTTATGGCCGAGCATTTCCAAACAGCCGGTGGATTGCTACCACTAGAAATTTCGGAATGGAAGTGGGATAGCATCGGTATAGACTTTATCATGGGATTGCCCAAGACTAGAGGGGGTATGGATGCGATATGGGTGATAATTGATTGGTTGACTTAGTCGGCGCATTTCTTGCCGATTAAGAGTACCTGGTGAGTAGATTTGTTGGCTACACTGAATGTCAAGGAAGTAGTTAGATTACATGTGGTTCCATCCACTATAATATTTGATCAGGACCCTAGACTTACTTCACACTTTTGGAACGGTTTACAAGCAGCAATGGGTACCAAGCTAAATTTTAGCACTGCCTTTCATTCATAGCTTGACGGACAAATCGAAAGAACCAATCAAATTTTGGAGGACATACTTCGTGCAATTGTATTAGATTTTAGAGGACGATGGGATGATTAGTTGTACCTGATGGAGTTTGCATACATCAATAGCTATCAAGCAAGTATCAAGATGGTACCGTTTAAAGCCTTATACGGAAGGAGTTGCAGATCACCCCTTTGTTGGGAAGAGGTTGGGGAGAACCAATGGGTTGGACCCGACTTAATTGAAGCGACTATTAGGAAAGTTCAGATTGTCAGGGAACATTTGAAGATAGCACAATCCAGACAGAAGAGTTATGCAGACAAAATAAGCAGAGAGCTGGAATTCCATGTTGGCGATCATGTATTCTTAAAGGTCTCACCATCAAGGGGAATTCAAAGATTTGGGATCAAGGGAAAGTTGAGACCCAGATTTATCAGACCTTTTGAAATCCTGGAAAGGGTTGGTCAGGTGGCGTATAGACTTGCAGTACCTCCACAACTGGCAAATATGCACAATGTATTCCATATATCCATGCTGAGGAAGTATTTATTCAATGCCGACCATGTGATTAACCATGAGGACTTGGAGATTCGGGAGGACCTGACCTATGAAGATAAGCTGGTCAAGCTACTGAATCGGATGTTTCAATGACTCAGGAATTCTACCATACCTATGGTGAAGGTCCAATGAAGTCGAGATGGAGTTACAAATGCTACCTGGGAAACGGAGGAAAGAATGAAGAAAAACCATCCAGAATTATTCCCACGTACGAAACTATACCCTTATATGTAAATTTGGGGACCAAATTTTCTTAAGTGGGGGAGGATGCAACACCCCGGAAATTAAGTAATTGAAAAATTAGAAATAAATAAAAATAAATAATTTCTGCATTATCGAAATGATAGAACTTACGTACCACTATCGTATGTGAGAAAACACATCAAAAAATTCCATAAAAATTATAAATCAACACCAAATATTATCCCTAAGCGTTCAACGAAGGAATTCGTGCAACGAGAAATCAGATTGACCTTGTGTACATCACAATATGATGAATTACCCAATTCGGAAACTAAGTCAGACAACTGTTAATGCGGAAATATGGCGCGGCCATAAATTAAATAAATAGGTTGAAGAGACTTCCAACATCATGTAGTAATGACCCATTAACAAAATTGGGTCAATAGATCACTTTTGGCCCAAGAATAAAAATTGGAACAAGAAAATACCCAACCATGCTTGACACATTCCCATGGTGTAGCTACTCTATTTGGGAGAAGAAATCCCCATTTTTGGAAGGTGCCATGCAGAATTTGCAGGACACCTTTCCTAGTCCCATTAGGGCATGAATTAAACCCTAAAACTATAAGAAAGCGCCACCAAACTCTTAGGGTAAGTTTAGCATCGAGTTGGGGTCGTGAGCAGCAAACCTAGGGCGCTAGAGGAGAGGAGAACGGCTGGGGAAAAATGCGGTTCTTCCTCAACCTCACTCTGCATCGACCTGGGTTATTGTATCTCCTAGATCCATCCAAAGGTAGGAAAATACTTCACCAAACCATGCAAGACTTATACCCCTGGAAAGAGGGTCGAGTCTAGTTCCTAACCCCACTAGTTTGCCTATTTTTCATTCATTAGATCGGGTGTGGTAGCGTTCTCCTCCAAGTGGTCTGGACGAGGGATTTTCTGCAGAATGAGACTTCTTCAACCCAAAAGGTAGGTGATCTCGAGCCAAGACTAAAAGAAACCTATACCATATTGTAGTGCTGCATGTCTACTTTCATATGCAGTTGATTTGCCCAATTTTCATGCTGTATCCGTTGAGTATTAGCTGTTTTCCCCAAGTTGTGCTTGTTTAGGGCTTTTTATATTCATCATGTGTTACATGCTATTCGAGACCGAATTAGATCCAACCTACAAAATGAAAGTCCTTCTAATAGTTGTCCTCGTCATGTTTCATGTTGAAGGTTTTGTCTAAATGTTAGTAGATAGAGAGATATAAGCATGGAAAGTGGATCACTGATGGTTCCTACGTTTTCAGGTTTTGGGTTTGAACCGCGTCCGGTCCAGGCGACACGATACCAGATGTAGTAAACCACGACTGTGATGTCCGACATGATTCAACGTCTGACGAGTCAACGATCCGCGTGAAACATCTCGCCGTGTGGTTTTCTGCGCCAGTCTGATTCGCGACAGCAACACCCGACGTGATTTAATAGGTTTTCCCGCTAAAATTTTTTTGCCGATTTTTATATTAGTATTTTAATGATATTCATGAATGCGACGGGGTTTCCCGTCGTGATTCAAGTTAAAAGGCGGCCATGTAGGCCGACGTAATTTAGAGTTCTTCATAGTTGACCCTGTTTGACTGTACATCGTGTTTCGAAAAGCATCTACTGTGTAGGATGCGATTCAAGGTCTGACTCGAGACTGTCCTTTCCTGCTAGTCAGTCAGCATGTTTAGTTTCTTAGTCTGTAAGCAAGTGACATACTGTTACATAGTGTGCATTGGCCTAAAAGTAATCAACCAATTCGAAAAAGGTAATGACATGAATATGATTCTAATGTGTATTTATGTGATTCATCTTATGTTCATTGATTAATATCTTGTGATCTAGCTTGAGGTGAAATTGACATGATAAGAATTTGATATGAATGTGTGGATGAATACATGTTAGCGTGGACTTGTCAGTTAAGCTTTCTATCATGACTACATGTGAGTTTCCCTAGTTATATGCTTTCCGATGTTTCAATTATTGTTCATTAATTGCATACATGTGTAGGAAAGATCCATGACACGTCACTTACACATTTCCACTATTAGGCACACCCTTCTTAGGGAATTGGGAGCTCTCTGCTAGTCATTCTGTATTGGCAAACTAGCGATCTTTTCCTTAAGACCTCTGTAAGTCTCCGTACTCTATAGATTCCCTCATAGAGAGCGAGCTGGTTATACCATGAAGTACCCTGGAGATAGAGAGCAATTGTACTATGTATGATCTGTCATTAGTCATCCTCTTGATTAAGATATTAATGAATTATGAAACATAAGATACGTCGTTATGCTATCCAATTGATCTCTTGAGCTATCATCTTACCTTGACTCTACGAATGATCATGTCCTTATTACAATGAGCTTGTTATTGAAATTCCGTGGCCATAATACGTATATGTTTGTTCGGCACAACGAGGGACTTCGGTCCATTTGACTAATGCCTCTACAATAGGCACCCTGTCTAGTCCTGGCGAGGAGCGCCCCAACGTACGTATAACAGCGGGATTATGGACTTGTGGTGCTTGGCATGGCACTGATACGTGTGCAAGATTTATGTGAATGTGCCTTCGTTTGATATGATGAGTTTGATATGATAAGTTTGATACGATACGTTTGATCATGTTAACATGAGATATCCGCGTGAATATGGTCAATTCCTTATGATATGATTCTATCCTTGGAATTACCTGTCCATTGTATATGCAATTCAATATTTGATTTGATATGATATTCGTTCTATTCAGCTATTTGACTTGTTAGAAAAGCATGCATTGTCATCATGTTCATGTTCATATCCTGCCCATTTAAAAATTTAGTCATGTATATTAGTGCCCGCACATTGAGATGTAAATCCTACTGAGCTAGTTCGCTCACCTTATCATCCTGTCCATTTCAGGTAATGATGAGGATCTCGTGGAATCCGATGGGGCAGGGCAAGAGTGATGAGCACCCGTCATATGAGGAGATGAAGTATTAGGAATAGATGTCAGAGTAGTTTATGTAATAGTGATACATTTTCATGAAGTTTATATTGAATAATGAACCCTTTAGTTGGTTCTTCCTATGTAAGGTTGTAACTAGCGGTTTGAAATGGAATAAAGAGTACTTTTGATGACAATATTGTGGTCTCAAATGTGTTGTATGGTTATTTGTGACTCTGCACTACTCAACTGTGATACGTCTATTTGTATCGTTCATGCATCCCAGTATTTATTCCGCTGCTAAATATCGAGGCGTGACTGATATAAAGTGCACCGTCACAGTGGGACATGCACCCAAGACAACGTAATAGGTAGAGATGTACACAAATGACAAAGGAAAGTACAGCAGAAGAAAGGTAATTCTTATTCTATCATCATTACACACATCCCACAGTCTATATAGTAGCAATGTAAATAAACAAAGTCTATAATTAAACAAGCCCATATCATAACATTGTTCACATACTAGAAATGGAAAGTACAAGCTATGTAAATAGTTTTCCAATAGCTCCGCTACTCCTCTCGCTCGAAGTCGCTCCTCACTACGTCCTCCTCAATCTCGGGAACACCTATCTCACCTGTATGTTAAAGCAAAGATGAGTCTTCACAAAAGACTCAGCAAGCAACCTATTGGCACATCCTTACACATACCACATTCCTTCTACTCAATTTTAACATAAAGGCAATTTATCACATGATTCATGTCACATTTAAACAATTACAATGAATGATCTATATCATGCTATTTCCACATGGACTTAACTTAAATCATGGTATCAATTATAATTCCATCATGGCACATTTCCCAAAGAACTTAAGCATGAAATTAAACACATGTTTACTAGTACACTAGCATGATATCTATCTCATTCCACATGCTTTCATATCACATATTCTCACATTTTTCTTGCCATTTTAACATAAATATAATCACATTATTTCACATTGGAACACATTAGCACATCACTTTCACATGATCACTTGGCACATTCACACGTAGTTCGCATCTTTACACATTATTTTGTCGGGACACATAGTCCGAACCACCATAAAGGACACATCACACACATAACACATACCCGTCACCTAGGCAATATAGTGATGAATCTTGGTAACTGCGCAAAACCGGGAGAAGCCCTCTCCACCCTAACCAGTGGTACTTGTCCACCTCCAAGATTTCATCCTGATGCCCATAGGATATCACATACACATTAAGCCTTCCCATAGGGACTTTTCTACAGTATGACTCCATAGCCTTCCATGGTAGCAGTGTCAATTTTGGCACAACATTCACTTAATCACATTATTCCTGTTAATCACATGTTTAACACCATTTTACATGCACTTAATGGTCCATTTACACGTTCATGATTCAAAATCATATATTTCATGTCACAAAACTTATCATGATTGTCTAACAGTATGAAAACATGCTTAACAGTGCCTAAACATTATACTAATCAACGGAATTTACCATTTCATGATTAATCATGCTTAATATGACTTTTAATGACTTATAATTTGAAATAGTATTCATGAATGTCAGAACGTGCTCAAATTTTAAACATAAACCCTATGCATGAAATATATCAATTAATTTTTCAGAATTTTCACTTCACTACATCTATTTTTAATATTTAACAGAGGCCTCATGTAATTTAACATGATAATTTAATTATACTTAGCGGACAGTGAACTGATGGTTCTAATAGTTTTGAAACATACACACAATAATCCTAAGTTCATGGAAAATCCTTGTGGCAATAACACACATCATACATATTTACTATGAATTTAAATCTGCTATAACATTCATAATTACTAATAACAAAAAATCTATGATTTGTAAATAAGATAAAAAATGTAATAGGATTTCATGGTTTGATCTACTAAACATATCTAACAAGACAAAATTTTATAAACATGTGCATAGATTCAAAAATCCTCGAAAGATCACATCACATGTGTTGAAAATATTGTTCTGGAAAATCAGAAGAACTTGACGGCAAGGGGCTTGCTGTCAGGTGGGTTAATGGCATGATCGACTGCAGCCAACTCAAGAACTTGACGACAATGATGTTGTCGTCAACCTCCTGTCTGCAGAAAGTGCAGACCGAACACAAAAAAACGGAGAATTTGGGGGTTCAAGACACGGAATAAAAATCCAAAAAAATCCTAAAACTCTAGGTGATAAGTCTTGGGATGAAACCCCTATGTTACTTGCCTCTCTAAAAACACCTAAAGATCGAATTTGGTGATGAAGCCCTCCTCGGTCAAGCCAAAGAGGTTACTTTCCACACTTCGATTCGACCTCCATGCTCTTGCAGACGATCCCTCGTCGTTAGGAGAGCATCTCCACCTTCAGAAGAGTCTCCCATTTGTGGTAGATCGTCGGTGCAGCCATCAGATCGCCGGATCAACTCTCTTTTTCTCTCCTCGAAACCTAAAAACCTCTCTGAGCCAAAGACCTCTCTTTGCCGAGATGACTTGATTTTATAGGCGATTAGGGTCGTGGGAATACTAGGAAATAGAGTCCTGACCGTTGGAGAGTTTCCTAATCTGTCTCCCAAGGAAATAGGGACATTTTCAGATCCAGAATCCCAAACACAGCCGGAGATGATAACTTCCACTTTGCTGCTGTCAACAACAAATAAACATCAATCGTTGTTGACATCTAGATCCTTTGGCCATACTGTAAACGACACACATCTTACCGTCAACCAGTCCTTAACGTCAATTGATGTTGACGTTAAGAAGAATTTCGGGCAGAAAATTAAAACATAACAACAGTGATAAAATACACAGAAATTTAGGGCCTTACAATATAAGTCTCCTCATACACTCCATCTTGGTATCTGACTTCTTCGTATAGGCCATACCAACAACTTTGTCTAAACACAACATCGTGATATTTAAGCACACAAGAACTAACAAACAACTACTCACACAAGTTTGAGAGAAGAAGTTAATGTCTTTTAATCACACACTTTGGGATGCTTACATCCAATTGAATTACTTCACTATGATTCAATGTGACTTTTATTGAAATTTATGTCACTCCGAGTGGGTATGGACCTAGATAGCTTTGGAAGAACTTCGGGCTCACTAAGCACACACCCTCTAGATGGGTCTCCAGTATGGTACAACCAACTCGGTCCGCCGTGAGGAAATCCATTGGGTAGTGAGACTTACGAAGGTCCCGATTAGGATTCTCTAGTCTAAAGTGACGAAATGCTTAATGGAGAGATCGACATCACTAAGAAAGGCGTTTAGATCCTAGGAAGGAGGGAAGGAGGTCTCTCAGCCGAGTATGAACCTATAATGCTGATATGATGTAGAACTGACAAAAGGTTTGCATTCTGTGATCAGACAGAACCGCGATTTGTTCAGTTGTCGCAGATCAAAGTGAATAGCGACCCTTCAGTTGGTTGCGGTTCTGACAGCTCACAAAAGTTGTCAAATCCGTGACAACTCCCTCCGACGTTGTTCTTTCACAGAAACACGACCAGTCAAGCTATCACACAACAAAGCAAAAACATGACGTCTGAACTCATCACGAATCAAAGGTGAAACAAAGACTTATAAAATTCGTAGTGACTCAAGCAAACATGATATATAGTCAATTAAATGAAAAATTTAGAGTCATATGAGGTGATTTCTTCATGGGAAAGTAAGTAAAGGGGGAGGGGAGCAGGATGGTGATCATTTTTTTTTCAAAAAAGTTTATAGGAAAAGCAAAAACACAATTTGGAAAATCTTGATGGTTTTAAAAGGAGTACCGTGTGGGGTACAAGGGGAGGGGAATTATACCATGTGGGGTATGAAACGAGTGACACACATGGTTTCAAAGGGAGGGGCACACATTGTTGTACTATGTAGATTTTGTTGATCACAAAAACACTAAGTTTAACTTATGTTGAGAAGATCACAAAAACACTAAGTATAATTCATGTTCTTAACCTAAGTGTTTAAATTAATTATATGTGATTTGAGGGTCCAATTTGTGTGTTAAGTGTGCAGTAAAAGTGTTCACAACTCGCACATTACAAAGCCCAAGACTTGGACATAAAAAAAGGACAAGACTGATAGAAGAACTGTAGAACTGACATAATCAGATGACCGACTTTAGTAAATCGGTCAATCGATTATCAAGAGGTGTCAACACATGCTCTGAAGGTGTCCACAGATCAGGAGATCGGACGACCGACTCAGATCAATCGGTTGACCGATTATGTAAAGCTCTAATCGGTTGATGAAGTCAAGGCCAATAGGTTGAAGAGCAAGGCCTAATCGATTGACAGTCAGGTAGAAAATTAGACGACCGATTTGGAGATGTTGGTCGACTGATTATGGACCAATCGATTGATGTTCACTCCAATCGATTGATGGTGAAGAGGCAAATCGATTGATGACCAAGGTTCCGATCGGTGAAGAAAAGATCGGACGACCGATATGAGTGAATCAGACGACTGACCTAGCCAGTGTTGCTTGTGGCTAGGACAGCTGAAGAATCGGTTGACAGACATCACAAAATCAGATGACCGACTTTGTGTAGCATGTCAACACAAAGAGAAGAAGCAGGTCGACTCCAAGGCTAAGTCTAGAATCGAACGACCAACCTTGTGAAATCAGTTGACTGATTATGGCGATGAGTTTCCTAATCTGAGCGTATTCTTTCCGAAAGTGGGATCTTGCCTTGATTACCATAACCACGTCTCTCATAAATCTTCTAGGAGTCTTCCACTATAAATTCGACTATGTCTCATGATAAGAAAAAGAAGGAAAGCTGCCTCCAAGAGAGTAGCTTGTGCCCTAGCGTTCATGAAAAAAGTGTGCTTCCCAGAAAGAGCAACATAAGCTCATCATCTGTAGAAACCTGAAGAATGAGTGTCCATCATCCAGAAGCCTTCTAGAAGTTCTAAGAAGGTGTTCTCCATCAGAAAGGCATGGACTTGGTGCTTCTACTTGCAAGGCTCTGTTCTGAAGCGTTCTACATCGGCTAGTTCTATGCTGAGACAGCGACGGGCAAAGACAACCACAAGGACGATCTTCTGTGATAGGAGAATTCTATAATTGCTTGTTTATATTGTTGTCCTCATGTTCACAAATTTTTTTGGTCTTTTTATAACCCTAAATATCACTGTGTGTGTGTGTGCTCGAGTTATGATCACGTTGTGGTGTGTACTGCATGCTCGCATACACAACGGGTTATCTTGTCCTCAGAAACAAGGTGGGGTTTCTGTTGTCCCTGGAAACAACCGTGTGTGTAGGAGTTTACACTTGTACCTGGAAACAAGTAGTGGAAATCCTCATGGGGTGTGAGGTAGTGGACGTAGGAGCACAAAGGGGTGTGTTTTCCGAACGACTCTAAATCTTCTATGTCTTATGGTTTAATCCATATCTTCTACCTCCATTCTATACACGCTAGGATAGTTGGTTTCACAGTTTTTATTGTCATATTTGGCTATGCACATCATTTATAGATTGTCTTAATTAAGTTTAATCTATTCTGTTTAAAAGGTTTTTAAATTAGGCAATAACCAATTCACCCCTCCCCACTTGGTTGCTCATCGCACGTATATATTCTACTTCCATTGGTATCAGAGCATGCCTCTTGATTATAAGAGTTATCTTGTGTGTGATGTCTAGAAAAGGATATGTGCCTGAGGGTCATTCTATCAACCGTCCACCCTATTTTGATGGCAATAATTATTCTTATTGGAAGAACCGTATACACGTCTTTCTCAGGGCTCAAGATTATGAGATCTGGAAAGTCGTAAATACTAGACCTTATGAGTTGCCAGAGAATGAAGGGAATTGACTGAGGATAACATTAAGAAATCTAAGATTAATTTCAGTGCTATGAATATCATGCAATGTGCTATACATCCTGATGAGTATTCTTGTATCTCTATGTGCAGCTCAGTGAAGGAGATGTGGGATAGGCTCAAGCTGATTGATGAAGGCACTTCAGAAGTCAAGGAGACCAAATCCAACATCCTAGTCCATGCGTACGAGATGTTCAAGATGATCCCCATGGAAAAAATCTCTGATATGTTTTCTAGGCTCTCCAAGATTACAAATCGACTAAAAGCACTCAAAAAGAACTATACGGACATAGAGATAGTCTATAAAATACTGAGATCCCTCCCACTAGTATGGCACACCAAGGCAATAGTCATAGAGGACTCCAATAACCTGTCCAGCGTCACTGTGGAGGAGTTGGTTGGGAGTCGCATGACTTATGAAATAAACCTCAAAAGGGAGGAAGCAGAGCAACCCATTCTCAAGCAAAAGGATGTGGCTCTAAAAGCTAAGAAATCCAAGGCAATGTGTCTAGATGAGAACTCTGCAAGTGAAGATGACAAAAAAGTGGCCAAGATTGCACGAAGCTTTAGGGAAATTTTTGAGAAAGAAAGGGCCACAGTATGTGTCACGCCCCGACGCGGAATATCAGAACGCGAGGCAGTTGCAAGAAAAGGGTATAGAGCGAGTACTAGACATCAAACCATTACACAATGAATAATACTAAAGCGAATCCATTTCATTAATATCTTTCCAGTGTCTAGTTACAACCACTAATATCAGAGCCAATCTATGGGGCCCGATTACATTTGAATAAAGCAAAAGACTAAACTTCAAACCTAACTACTACAATGCTAAACATAGCAATAGGACACTAGGGTACTCATGACATCACTCCAGGTCGTTCCCGTCCTCTTGAGTGTATGTTTCATCCTTGGTCTCACCTGAGAACACAACGACAAATAATGCAGGGTGAGAGAACATCACCCAGTAGGACTTAAATCTCAGGCTCAAGCAGGCTTTAAGTAATTAATGCATTAAAGGTAGAGTAACTAATGACAGAACGAAAGAGTCACGTAAATATATATATATATATAGCAGGACAGTACGTGAACGAGTTAGCAAGACTTTCCAAATATAGACTTTCCAAAATAGCACAAGTGTCGGGAATAGCACAATAATAGCAAGATAGCACAATGTCAAGTATAGCAAGATGGCCATAGTATAAATAGCACAATGAGTATAGCATAGCACAACGAGTATAGCATAGCACTTGGTTGTCAATGGACAACGAGAGAACATAGCACTTTTGATTGTCATTTAGATAGTCAAGATAGATAGCACTTGAGTGTAATGCCAAACACTCTGATCATTTAACTCCCATGGGCACTAGCACTTTCGGGCGCACATCCTAGGACTAGATCGGGCCCTTTATATATTGCCAAGCATTAGTTATATTGTTTATCCTTAGACAATCAGTCAATGGCCAATATAGAGTACCAAGAAGTAGATGAGAGCACTAGATGAATAGACGAGATAGTAGAGTGAACGTGAATAGATGAGGGAGTAGAGTATAGATGAGAGTTAGTGGACCTTGCACATGAAACGTCGAGTAACAAGCGATAGTAACCGTTGCACAACACGCGCAAATGGTGTTGGCAGTCAGGCGGAACTCACGACCCTTCCGCTGGCCATGTTAAGCACAAGTCCAGAGGTCCGGCATGATTCGAGACGAGAGTGAATTTCTAATAGCCATTTGAACCATATTGATCCCTAATGGGTGTAACAGGTGTTAGGGTACAACCGCCTCGTCGACCATGTGGGAATCCATGGACAGAGGAGACTTATAGAGGCCTTGAACAAATACTTACTAGTCCGGCAGATGAAGTATCCTACAGAGAGTTCGTCCAAGTCAAGAGAGAGTGTATATAGAAACAAGTGCTCGACGTTCTAGAGGAGTTCTAGAATAGTGGAGCGCCGATATCGGTATTCCCAAAACATCGCGAGAAATGATAGACAAGTATAGGGTAATTTAATTAAATAAATTACCAGATGTATTATGAAATAGTTTCATGCCAAATTATGTCATAATTGGATGGTTCAAAGTGTGTGTAAGTGTCATGAAATTTTAGATAGAAAAGATCATGTGCATGTATTTTAATCATACATAAATATTTAATTTATAACAAGAGTTATTTTCGGGATGTATGACTGTTAAACAAGAGTACAACACTATAGGTAATCAGGCATTTGCTGAGACAGGGGGTTTCATGCAAAAACAACCTAGATCGCGACGTACCCTGATGAGGGTCGCGACGGGTTCAACTGAGATCGCGACGGGTGCTTGTACAGGTCGCGACAGGATTAGTCTGGTCAGGCAACAGATCGCGACGACAGGCCCTGTCGCGATCAGATCATGATAGAGGGTGCTGTCGCGATGACCCTTGTGAATGCGGCCTATTGGGCCGTCGCGTTCACAGGGTCTGTGTAACGGACCGGGGTATTTATGCCCATTAAGGCTCCATATCCAGATCCGCCTCCCGCGAACGCACCGAAGTGTCGCAAGGGATATCCCACACACGTGTCCAGTAAGAGTATAAAAGACAAACCACAAGAATACAAGACACAATAAAGTACATGTGCTCATATCTGTTCACAAATTGTACAACTGTCCCATTACATTAATACATGTCCAATTAAAAGAGTACAACTACCTGGGGCATACCCCGAGGGAGCACAAGCTCACACAACCCTAACTACTAAACTACTGCTGGTGGTACAAGTCTGACGCAACGCCACTGCAAGCCAAACACACGGCAAGCCCTGAAAAGAACTGTAGGGGAGTGAGCCTCAACAAGTCACTGGCTCAGTAGGGGCTACCCAAAACAACACTGTAACCACAGACATCTCGACCCCAATGGGTCTCACTGGCCACAACAATAGCCAAACCATTTCATGCTCACATCATGACAATAAATAACAATTAAACATGCTTATGATAATAAACATAACGACCTCAGAAGAAAAGTAGGACTACAGGACTAACATAATATCATTAGTCAGCCCAACAACCAAAGTGCCTAAACCATAGTCTCACTGACACACTGCTACAACAACGGGTTGCCTAAATTATAAGCCACATAGGCAAGTCATTGCCCAGGCTACAAGCTTTACAGGCGAACCTCAAACACTTGAGTAATAGGACGGCTAACAAAGAGCTGGTCCTTTATACTCCAAACCACTTTACAACCGAACTACTCAAAGGTAATGGAACTGGCTAACACGAAGCCAATCCATAACACACTAAAGCTATAATTGGAATTATACCCAAGATGAGTAAAACTCAACAAGTGGAAGGTCTTACACGGCCTCCACAGAACATAGCTCAATTAAACCATAACATGCCTAGACCATAAGCCTCATCGGCAAATTACCCACAAAGGTAACATAATTAATAATTACAAACTAATTCACAATAATCTTATAAACAAAGATCTACTTAAAGCAATTAGGATACAACAAGTGGCAGGTCAAACCACAAGACCTCCACAACACACAAGTATCCGGAAAGGTTGGTACACAATGTACCATCACAAAACTACAAAGTAACCCACGAAGGGAACAAGTACCTGCTACTCTGAGGTACCACAACACAAACACCCAAACAAGGGTACAAGTAGGTGATAAACACCACACTGAACCATAATTATATTATACCTTAAATTAGGCACAATATTACAGGTGAAACCTTAATCGATGAGTCACACAAACCACAACTGAGTCACAATTGTGCCAACACCAGGGCACATCTCGAACAAGTCAAACCTCGACCACGAGTCACAAACTCACAAACCACATTCACTAGCAAGGCACGAGTCAGAAAGAACGACGCCACCACACGAGAACGAACTACTGGCTGATCAGGCCAATATCCAACCTGGACAGCACAACACAAGAACTACCTCTCAGTCTCGCAGTCACGGACGAAAGGTCCAACTGCCGCTCCACTAGGAAGAAGTCAAACAACTGTGGAGACCAACCAACACCACACCTGCAGACACACAACTGCAGGCCCATGCCTGGCACCTCTAGAGTCTCTGGCCGGAGCACTCTAAAGTGAGGCACTGGAAAACAGGACTAGCTGGGGACCAGTGTCGACTACTGGTGTCCGTACCCCCAACTACGAGCGCACTACAAGCGACTACACACCCACAACACAAGCCGCTGCCCTACTGCCGTCTTTCCCTCAGCCGGACGTACAACTCAAGCACAAGAGTGAGGGTGTCCAGGAAGACGACACAGACCTCAACGGTACCACACTGTACCGGGACAAAACCCCGAGCACAACAAACACACGTGCCTGGCTCACAAAGAACCTGGGGTACCCGACTAGAGAGGCATTCCGGAATAGGCGCCGGACCACCACACTCGGCTAGCACAAACCACGATATTTACATATATAGCCTTTACTTATAATTCACAATATACAAGTGTTAGGATTAGCTTAACATCGGTCACCGTGTGACCCCAAAGCTATCCTACACCAACACATACCTGAACCACAAACTTGCCTATCATTGGTCATCTTGTGACCTCCAAGCTAACTCACACTAACATATATATAAATCACAATAGCCAATCATATTTGACCTATCATTGATCATGAGATGACCTTCGTAATAACACACCATTTACTTACTTCATAAATCCATATAATATTATTCGAAAGACAGCAACGGACCAGGGCTAGGTCGGTATGGACCTTCACTGCCCAAACACCATAAAGTCATGGCTAGTCTCACACAGGAACCTCACTGCCCAATTACTACGATAAATCATAAGAATTACATTACAACAAAGTGTGTAGTAAACACACACTCAAACCACGTAGACAATACGTGTATATTACACCCTGGATGGTGTACCACACGTCATCCACGTAAACCACATGTCCAACGCATGGACAACGCACTCCAAGAGTGCCACAGGTGCCAACGCACCACACATACCACGGAAAGCGATTACGTACATCACATATCATTTACGTAAAACATGCCCATTACATGAGCAGTATGCTCCAAGAGCATAACAAGTGCATTGGCTCACACCGGTCATCGCCATGCACACACACAAACACACATTACTCATAACCAAAAGAGCTACATAAACCATACTGCATGAGTGCATGCATAGGTTGGCGGCAACATCGACTGCCGCTTGAAGGAAGTAAACGGCAAGCGATCTAGCCGTCTATATCCCGGCTGGTGATCTTGGCGGCAAGAGATCTTGACGCCAAGTTCTCTGGCCTAAAACCCTGCAGAAACCCTAATCCAGCTCTACAGGTTTTCCAACCGTTTAAACTACAGAAAAACATATAAAAACAGTTCCTTTTAACATACTAGAACCCGAAACAACCCATTACAACATGCTCCATTCGCTAAATTACTCAAACCACCCATTAACCCCACATGGTGCAACTTAATCCGAAAATACGATAAAAATGCTGGTTCAAGTGATTAAGTCATGTTTTAATGTTTCTAACAAGCTAACAGGGCTCGACCCCTACCTCAGAAACGCAATTAAACTCCCGAAGAACCTCGAATCACGCCGAAACCCGAGAAACGTCCCACGAACACCGCGCTCCAATCCGTCATTCCCCGCCCGATCTGCCGCTACCATGCGCACCACGGCCTTCCCACGAGCTCCCGTCAACTGTCAGAACTCGCGAAGAAGCTCAAGGGTGAAGGTGGGGGAAGAGGAAGGGAAAGAGAGGGGAAAGAACAGGGCTCGGGTCTGCCATAAAAACACAGGCATGCCAGGTTAACGTCAACCCCTAGGCCGTTTAACCAGACCACCACAACTAGACGTCCACAAAGCTTGACGCCAAATTCAACAGTCGACGTCCTCATCGATGGACGCCAACACACTGCTGGTGTCCAGCAAGCTGAACACCAACACGGATCCAAACCAAACCCGGTAAGGATCTACACACAACACTAATAGGCCTCAC
This sequence comes from Colocasia esculenta, assembly GCA_014218235.1. Classification (NCBI taxonomy): domain Eukaryota; kingdom Viridiplantae; phylum Streptophyta; class Magnoliopsida; order Alismatales; family Araceae; genus Colocasia; species Colocasia esculenta. The sequence goes on from CM024756.1 coordinate 43,592,706, forward strand.
ATTGGCCACCAAACCTGCTAAACCTGGATCCACGGGGATCCGGAAAACGCGCCACGTTACAGTCTGCACCCGGGTCCGAAAGGGAAAGGACATTACATTGGATTGCGGGCCAGACCTTACCCTATTTAACACAGGGTGGTTCAAAAAATCACAACTAATTGTATAGTCAATGAAAAATCATGAAACTAGTTGCAAAATGACCTAGACATGCATGGGTACTTACAATAAATAGGAATTGGAAAACATCTAGGGTTTAGACATGTTGTAAATACGGGTATTCATGATGAACATGAAACAGTACATAATTGAGATCAACGATTAAATTCGCAAGATAGGATGAATCAAATTTAGGGCTTTTAGGGACAAAAGATGCCTAACATGCATCAGTTCCTACAGTAAAAATCTCATGGCATGGGGTTGAGTATACAAGGAGATCAAGAATTAAGAAGAGGGTTCGGGGTCATGTAAGTTGCAGAACATGAAAAAATCAAGAACGAAAGATATGCTCGATGGAAAATTATGAATCCAAAGGGCTTTTGTTCCTGATAGACGAGACATCCTATAGAAGAAGTTTCATGGATTATGCTTGTGAGAATGCCTACCTTTGATCATTTTCCTCTTCTAGGGTTAAGACTTGAAGAACTCGGGGAAGAACTTGAGAGATCCTTCCTCTCCACGAATTCTCCTCCTCTTGGCCTCTCCTCCTAGTCCAGGAACCTCTTGGCACAAGCTAGGGCCGGCCATGAGGGTTTAAGAGAAGTATTTAAGCTTCTCCCTATTCCCTTTCCTAGTTTAAGCCTAACTCCTATTAAATTCCGAATTTCCTATTTTCCTCTCCCCTTTTTAACCAAGGAATCTCCTATTTGGGTTGGGAGAGAGGGAATTTCGTGGCCAATCAATTGGGGTAGGTTTAGGAATCCAATCCTAATTCAAACTAGCTATTTAATGCATTAAATATCTCTTTTATATTTTAGTAATATTTTACTTACAAATTTTGGGTATTTCTCTATTATTCCCCTTCTTAAAATCTCTATTTTAGCCCACTCATTTCTAATGGGTCAATATAGCAAAGCCCATTACTCCTTTTCTTTTAATGGGTTTTATTTAATTCTCTCTTATTTCATTTCCTAGTTGATTTAATACATCTTCCTTTTATTTGATTTTCTAATTAAATAATATAAATATTTATTTATTTTTTCGATAAATTAGGGTTGCTACAGTATGCAACTTCTTCCAAGGACTTCAAGGGTAGAAACAAGGAAGAGGACTCCAACAGAAAAAAATGATTTCGTCTGCTATAAATGCCAAGGCATTGGGCACATGAGATCCGAATGCCAAGTATTTCAGAGAAAGCAGAGCAAAGCCAAGGCAAAGAAGTCCAAGGCAATGGTCACTACGTGGAGTGACTCCGATGAGTCAAGCTCTGCAACAGAAGATGTCCATAAAAAGAAGGATGTCGATTGTGGACTCATGGCTATCAAGGATTAATCTCCTGAGGTAAGTTCTGAATGTGAATCCTTTACCATTAAGAAGATGGAAGAATTGTACTCTATCTTGCATGAGAAATATAAGAAAGTAAAAATGGAAAATATGGGATTGCAAAAGAAAATTAATGATATCTTGCATAATGAATATCCATGCAAATCATGTGATTTGTTGAATGTACAATGCAATGTTCTTCAAGATGAAAATGAAACCATGCAAAGTAAAATTTCATTGTATGAAGAAGAAATGCAATGCATGCTTCATGATAATGGTAATTCTGAAAATATGAGCATTCTTCAAAGTTAAAACACATCCTTGAAATTTGAAAATGAAAAAGTTAAAAATAAATTGCATGTGTTTGAAGAAAATATTGAGAAATCTGAAATTTCTATCAAAAGGTTGCATCAAACCATTAATGATTTGAAGTTTACTATTTCCAAACTCATGAAAAGGAAGCAAAAACTTGATGACGTGATTAGTGCTAAAGTTAACACTAATAGACATGGTTTAGGCAACTCCCCTAAAAGTAAAAAGAGCAAATATTTTTAGTCTAGGACAGTAACTTCTTTTCTTCTTGCTTCTAGTTCCTCAAATGCTTCTCATGCTAAATCACAACAGAAAAAGGCCCAACTAAATTCTCATGTTAAGAAACATGTCCATGCTAAGAAGCATGTGCATCTTGAGAAAACTATACATGATAAGAAATAGGTACAAAAGAAAGACCAAGCTCATGTGAAAGGTAAGCATGTTGAATATCATGTCATTCATAGGCCACAACCTACAGAACACAATTCTAATGTCACACGTTATTTCTGTAGTGGGCATGGGCATATGAATTATATTTGTTCTTTAAAAAGAAACATGCAGAAAATGAGCTTTGTGTGGATTAGGAAGGATTTGTTGCATTCGAGGACTAACGCTGTTGGACCCAAAACCATTTGGGTACCAAAGAAATCCACCTGAGATCTATGGTTGCAGGTGTCTTATGAAGTTTGGAGTTGGTACATCAATGTGAAACTCAAGACACCGAAATTGTTCTGTGAGTTTCATGTACTTCTATTTTTGACTTTCATGGTAACACATGAATAATCTTGCATGTTGTATTGTTTACTCCTTTAGATTTTGATGATAGGCTGTGATTTTGTTTTCCTTTTATAAAAAAAATGACTAAAAAATTAAAACACACAAAAGAGTCTTAGAGTTTATTGTCTATTGCATGTCAATCCCTTGTGTGCTTGCATGTAAAGTATATGTAATGACACTTCCTTCAGTCTTTCTATGGTCTTATACTCCCTTGATATTTATTGCATTGGTTTAAGATGTAGTGTGCATTAATTCAGCCACTAAGGGGGAGATTTCTGCATTTAGTGGGTGCATACATTAAAGGGGAGCAAAATAGTTCTATATTTAACTTGCTTCTTAAAATACATCTGAAATTGAGACCAACACACTAATGCACAGGACTATGATTAACAGATATCATCTTAATGATCGATGGAATCTTTCTTTTTAACACTCTTCTGATGTTTAAAATCCACCTAACTTGTAGTAACTCGTGAGGAAAAAGCTACCTATCCCAAATTGAAAGTGAAAAGAGGAACTGAGCTTAGTAACCAGGTCTTTCCACTGAACAAGTGAGAAGTCTCGTGTCAAATGGCAATACTTTTCTCAAAAGTGAAAGAAAAGAAAGAAACAAAAAAACTGATTGATATCTTTTAAAAAAAAACAAAAAAAGGGGTAGAGTGATAGCTACCAAAAATCGAGGGTCTTTCATGCATGGGTAAGATTGAGAGTATCTGTTAATGTTAATTAGAAATTCTACAATCATCATGTGTGATGCCTTTTAATCATGTCTCAGACATCACATCTAATGGAATTTAATTTCTGAATGTGTGTTGAGAACTTGATTAAAATGGATATCTTTTAGAGTATGCACTCCCATCATCATCCCATTGGTGAACTCTTCACATACTCTGTATTTATGCCAATCACATTTTTTATCCCTAATACCACCAACTTTTTTGATGTTGTCAAAAAAGGGGAGAGAATATGTAGATTTTATATTTTGGTTTATGGGTGAGTTTGTTCAAAAGAAAAGGGGAGAGTTAGAAGTATCCTTGAGAGGGGGAGAATAGCGTGACTGATGCATGCACGTAAAAAAAAACATCAATTAAATTGGCATATGAATTTGATATATGAATGCGAATATTGTGTTTTGTGTAAAAAATCTACAAGTGTTTTGTCATCATCAAAGAGGGAGATAGTTGTACTCTATAGATTTTGATGATCATAAAAACAATAAATTTAACTCATGTTGAGTGAATCTCAAAAACACTAAGTATAATTCATGTTCTTGACCCAAGTGCTTAAATTATTATATGTGATTTGAAGGTCAAATTTGTGTGTTAAGTGTGCAGTAAAAGTGTCCACAAGTCACACATTACAAAGCCCAAGACATGGATTAAAAGAAAAGACAAGAATGGTAGAAGAACTGCAGAACTGACACAATCAAACAACCAACTTTAGTAAATCAGTTGACCGATTATGAAGAGGTGTCGACACATGCTCTAAAGGTGTCGACATATCAGGAGATCGGACGACCAACTCAGATAAATCGGTCTACTGATTATGTGAAGCTCCAATCGATTGATGAAGTTATGGTCAATAGATTGAAGAGCAAGGCAGTTTAGATAAAGAAAAGATATGGATTAGAGAAAGGAAGAATTTAGCAAATGATGAAGTGAATAAGATCAGATGAGTCAGGAAATATCAGTTAAAGTTTGCATATTGGTGCAAAGAAATGATTTAATTGAGCAGAAAGGAATTGTTATTAAGATATTTCAGGGTTTAAATGCTGGAGCAGATTGATTAAGAATATTGAAAAGTTTATGCCCCAGAATTATGGGAATTAACCAGAAAATGTCAGTAAAGCAGGAAAGATATATGAAGAGTATAATATATCAATAATGGTTTGGTAGAACAGAAATTGCAGTAATTTTTCAGCATGAATTAATTGAATGGGATGATTGAGAAGCAGTTGAAGCCAGAAGAAAGTAATTGAAAGTAATAGTATGAGCATAAATTGAGGAATATTTTGCAAAAGTGTTCAGTGTGATCAGAGTAGCGCAGCGGAAGCGGAAGCAAAGAAAGATTTAATATTCAGAGATTGTTCAAGTTTGCTTAAATAAGGAGAAAGTGTAAAGTTTTGCGCAGTGGAATAAAGGAAACAGAGTTTATTATGTTTTTTTTTTAATCAGAGATTGACTTTAAGTAGTATGAGTAGAATAATATGAAAAGAGCAGGAAATTCAAAGATGATGATTGGTTTTCTTTGAAGAGGTGTCAGTTGTGAATGTAAATGCAGATGAGGCAGGATAACAACAAGCAGTGATAAATGGAAGAAGAAAATGGTGGCATGAAAGAATATTACAGTGTAAGATATTTGAGAAAGATAAAGCGGCCTCGAAAGAAATATTGCAAACACAGCTGAAAAATTGTGGAAGCAGGTTCAGTCCAAGGAGATAAAGCACCATTGGCAAGGTAGGATCGCCTACGGTTGAAAGCTAAAGAAAGGCAATGGAATCGACAGAACAGAGTAATTGTGAGATGAATTGAAAGGCTGAAGCAGAGAAAGAGTATCCTACTTGTTCTGTGTTCAGCTTTATTTGTTTTTAGGTGATAATCCGGATTGTTGTGATTTGTTTTATATGTCGAGAACGACATTTGTTTTTAGGTGATAATAATGTAACGTCGCTTATTTTCGGACCCTTTTTGGATCGTGTGTGTTGTGGTTGTGATGGCTGTTGTAAGGCCAGTGTGGTGTAGACGCGTGGTGTGTGTAGGTGTGGTGCAGGTTAGGTCCCGAAATGAAATAGGACCTGCTGCAGTTGAGTAGGAGTTGTCGGCCAGGGGTGGTCGTTGACTTGTTGGCATCCAGGTAAGTGGCCGTTGACTGCATGATCTTGGCGGCATTAGATGTGGACGTTTAGGGTGGCGGTTGTCTTTGGCGGCAGAGGGGTTGACGCCAACCTGAGAATTCTGCAGGTTATAGGGTCACCCGAGAGCAGGTTTCCCTCCTGTCTCTCTCTTCCCTTGCCCTAGCTTCGCGTCCCCGGGTTTCTAAAGCTTCCAACAGGTACTGAAGGGTGGTTGGAGGATCGTGGAGCGTGTGGCGTTGTCGAATCGGATGAGGAAACGCCGTGGCGTGGTGCAATTCCCGTGGAGCTCGCGGAGGGTTCGGTGTGAACCGGGAGAATTCAGAGGGTTTGAGCGTGTTCGAGGTAGGGAATGACCCTTGTAGTTCTTGTAGGTCGTGTTAATGTAATTAGATAACATGAATCTGCATGAAAATGGTGATTTCGGGTCATGGCACCCATGCTAGGATAATGGGTGGTTTGATGATTTTATGTAGTAAAGCATGTTGTTTTAGTTTAATTATAATGCATGGGAGTTAGAGGAACTATTTCCTCCTATTTCTTAATGGTTTCGGGATCAGGAATGCATGTGGGATCGGTTAGGGTTTCTGCAGGAGTAGAAGCTGAAGATCTTGGCGTCAACATCGTTGGTCGCCAGGTTCATCAGCCGGGATATAGACGGCCAGATCCATTGCCGTCTACTTCCTATAAGCGGCGGTCGATGTTGCCGCCAACTTGTGCATGTATTCATGCAGTGGGGTTTACGTAGCTTTTCTGATTATGAATATAACGTGTTTGTGTGTGCATGGCGATGACCGGTGTGAGCCAGTGCATTTGATATGCTCTTGAAGCATACTGCTCATGTAATAGGCATGTTTTACGTAAATGATGTGTGATGTACGTAATTGCTTTACGCAGTATGTGTGGTGCGTTGGCACCCGTGGCACTCTTGGAGTGCGTTGTCCATGTGTTGGACATGTGGTTTACGTGGAAGACGTGTGGTACACCAACCAGGGTGTAATATACACGTGTTGTTTACGTGGTTTGAGTGTGTGTATACTACACACTTTGTTGTAATGTAATTCTTATGATTTGTCATAGTAACTGGGCAGTGAGGTTCCTGTGTGAGCCTAGCCATGACCTTGTGGTGTTTGGGCAGTGAAGGTCCATACCGACCTAGCCCTGGTCCGTTGTTGTCTTTCGAATAATATTGTATGGATTTACGTATTAAGTGGTGTGTGTGTGTTGCCACGGAGGTCACCTCATGACCAATGATAGGCAAGTTTGTGGTTCAGGTATGTGTTGGTGTGGGATAGCTTTGGGGTCATATGGTGACCGATGTTAAGCTAATCCTAACACTTGTATATCGTAAATTATAAGTAAAGGCTATATGTGTAAGTATCATGGTTTGTGCTAGCCAAGTGTGGTGGTCCGGCGCCTATTCCGGAATGCCTCCTAGTCGGGTACCCCCGGTTCTTTGTGAGCCAGGCACGTGTGTTTGTTGTGCTCGGGGTTTTGTCCGGTACTTGTGTTGTACCGTGAGGTCTGTGTCGTCTTCCTGGACACCCTCACTCCTACGTTTGAGTTGTACGTCCGGCTGACGGAAAGACGGCAGTGGGGCAGCGACTTCCCAGAGTTTGCTCTTTAGTCGCTTGTAGCGCGCTCGTAGTTGGGGGTACGGACACCAGTAGTCGACACTGGTCCCCACCTAGTCTTGTTTTTCAGTGCCTCACTTTAGGGTGCTCCGGCCAGAGACCCTAGAGGTGCCAGGCATGGGCCTGCAGTTGTGTGTCTGCAGGTGTGGTGTTGGTTGGTCTCCACAGTTGTTTGACTTCTTCCTTGTGGAGCGGCAGTTGGACCTTTCGTCCGTGACTGCGAGGCTGAGAGGTTGTTCTTGTGTTGTGTTATCCGGGTTGGATGCTGGCCTGATCAGCTAGTAGTCCGTTCCCGTGTGGTGGCCTCGTTCTTTCTGACTCATGCTTTGCCTATTCTGGCTGTAGTTTGACTCGTGCTTTGCCACTGGCTATGGTTTGTGAGTTTATAACTCGTGGTCGAGGTTTGACCAGTTCGAGGTGTGCCCTGGTGTTGGCACAATTGTGGTTGAGTTGTAATTTATGTGATTTCCGGTTGAGGTTTTACTTGTAATATTGTGCTTAAATAAAGGTATAATATAATTGTGGTTCAGTGTGGTGTTTATCACCTACTTATACCCTTGTTCGGGTGTTTGTGTTGTGGTACCTCAGAGTAGCAGGTACATGTTCCCTTCGGGGGTTACATTGTAGTTTTGTGGTGGTACATTGTGTACCAACCTTTCTAGGTACTTGTGTGTTGTGGAGGTCTTGTGGTTTGACCTACCACTTGTTGTATCCTAACTGTTTTAAGTAGATCTTTGTTTATATTTTATTGTGGATTAGTTTGTGATTAATAATTATGTTACCTTTGTGGGTATTTTGCCGATGAGGCTTGTGGCTTAGGCATATTGTGGTTTAGTAGAGCTATGCTCCGTGGAGGCCGTGTGAGACTTTCCACTTGTTGAGTTTTACCCTTCTTAGGCATGGTTTCGATTATGGATTTAGTGTGTGATGGACTAGCTAGCTGTAGCCAGTCCTACCATTTATGTGTGGCTCTCGACGTAGTGTGATTTGGAGTATAAAGGACCATATCATTGTTAGCAGTCCTGTTACTTAAGTGTTTGAGATTTGCTTGTGAAGCTTGTAGCCTGGGCAGTGACTTGCCTGTGTGGCTTATAGCTTAGGCAACTAGTTGTTGTAGCAGTGTGCCAGTGAGACTGTGGTTTAGGCACTTTAGTAGTTGGGTTGACTAATAATATTATGTTAGTCCTGTAGTCCTACTTTCCTTCTGAGGACTTTGTGTTTATTATCATGAGTATGTTTAATTGTTATTTATTGTCATGATGTGAGCATGAAATGGTTTGGCTATTGATGTTGCCAGTGAGACCCATTGTGGTTGAGGTGTTTGTGGTTACGGTGTTGTTTTGGGTAGCCCCTACTGAGCCAGTGACTTGTTGAAGCTCACTCCCTACAGTTCTTTTCAGGGCTTGCCGTGTGTTTGGCTTGCAGTGGCGTTGTGTCAGACTTGTACCACCAGCAATTGTTTAGTAGTTAGTGTTGTGTGAGCTTGTGCTCCCTCAGGGTATGCCCCAGGTAGTTGTACTTTTTTTTAATTGGACATGTATTAATGTAATGGGACAGTTGTACAAATCAGTGAGCAGATATGAGCACATATACTTTCTTGTGTCTTATATTCTTATGGTTTGTCTTTTATACTCTTACTGGACACGTGTGTGAGATATCCCTTGCGAGACTTCGGTCCGTTCGCGGGAGGAGGATCTGGATATGGAGCCTTATCGGGCATAAATACCCCGGTCCGTCACAACTACTCCTTAATGTGATCGTGATCGCCAGAAAACACGTGGGTGCCGAAGGAGTACAAATAAGAAGGAAATGTTGCAAGTGCAAATAAGGAGTCATCGCATGGAAATCCACAAGTAGCATGAGATTGTGTGGGAGAGAGTGGGTTCCTTCTTCTTCGATGAGTACGACCGGCCATAGTAGAAGGCTTCTTCTTAATGATTACCCTAAGATAAAAGCACAATAAAGATAGAAAGGATTAGCCATGAAAGTGTAGTATCAAATCTCAAATAATGAAATAAGACATTAGGAAGAGGAGAACGACGCACCTTTTGCGTGGTTGGCTTTTAAACCCGTAAAGTGATAGGTGAGAGACATGCATGTTGTGCGTGATGGGCAAGTGTGCACTATAGTAGAGATCTCAACGTGGTGGGATGTGTAAGAAATAAAATAATGAAAATAAAAGATAGTAATTGATTGGCATATGGACTTCTTTCATAACATATTTACATGGCATGGCTTATTTGTGTAGGATCGAATATGTAGGGTGGATAGATCTAGAAGGGGGGTTTAATAGATTTATTACCAATCACAACAGAAGCTTAAGCAATTTTAAAAATTACAATAGATTGTAACTCAATTCAGCAAAAACCATACTGATCTGATGTGGGTGCATATAGTTGATGTGTGAGACAATCAGACAAACAGTGTGCGAGTGAAATCCCTTTGCATTCATCTACCGAAGAGACAATTAGGCAAACCACAGCACACATAAATTTGTAGGTGGTTCGGAAATCACATCTAGTGACTCCTACGTCCACCCCTCACATAGTGAGGCCACACTACTCAAAACCTTGAGTACAACAGACACACATGAGCTTGACGACTCTAACCACAACACACTTGAGCACGATGGCTCAAACCACAAACACTCAATAGATCGATGGCTCAATCCACACACACACAAGAGCTTGATGGCTCAATCCACACACACACAATCTGATAGAGATTAATCAACATAGAACACTTGTGAAAATGAATCAACACTCAGAAACACACACACAGCCGAAGAATATTTGCATGTGCTCTCATGTTAGAGAACAATTGGACTTCAATGAAGCTTGAAGATCTTGACACCTCTCCTCTAAGATTGGATTTCCAGATAAGGAAGAAGAACGAAGGATTCATCAGCTTCTTCTTTTCTTCTTCTTCTTATCCTTTTTCTTCCTGGCGACACTACTCTGCTCCACTTCTTGGGCACTCGCTTTTCTCGGTTCTTTCTGTACTCCCCTTTTTCTCGCCGCACAACTTTCACAAAGGACAAGGGCATGTTTATAGACAGATGCCTAATCCTCATATCTGGGAGTGTGTGAGCACACACTTAGGGTTGTCCATAGACCCTTTAAGTTGTCACGTGCTCCATTTGTCCTCCACATAGAGAACCCCCAAATAGTGTAGCATTTATGAAAAGTCATTTCATTGAAGCAATTTAACTTCATTATAGTGTATGATACTAATGTATCCAAACATTTAATACATACACTTGTCATATTTTAATTAAGCAACAAATGATGAAATTAACAATTTAAAAAATATAGAACTTCGAATGTCAAAAAATACACATGAATGGTCGACGTGAGCACTTCAACCGAAAATGACTAAATCACGACATCTAAAGTCAGAGTTCTTCGATTGACCAAGTGTAAATCGTGACATCCAAAGTAAAGGTGCTTTGGATGGCAGAGATACAACATGAATATACGACGTCTTAGCAGTTCGACTAGCCAAGTGTAAATCATGACATCCAAAGCGAAGGTGCTTCAGATGGCAGAGATACATCATGAATATACGAAGTGCCATTGCTTCGACTGACCACGTGTAAATGTGAACATCTGAAGTGCCGGTTGAATTTTGTCTTGATCAGTCGAAGTGACTTCATCATATCCGAAGCTTTGTTTCGTATATGACGAAGTTCCACTTCATCATATCTAATGTCTAGCTTCTTATATAATGAAGTTCCATTTCATCTAACAAAGAACAAAGTAGTACATCCGAAGTCATAGTGTTGAATTTTGTCTTAATCAGTCGGAGTGACTTCGTATATGACAAAGTTCTACTTCGACTGACAAAGAACAAATCTGTACATCTAATGTATGTGCTTCGACTGACTATGACCAAATGTGAACATCCGATGTTCATTTTAGCAAGACTTCAATGTGGCCAGTCAATCTATGAATTGCAAACATGATTCAAATGATATGCAACAAGAAAGCACTTAAGTTCAATAACAAACCAATGATATTATGATGTCAACAAGATGAACCATGATTATGTCATCATCAAAACAACTCAAAACAATCATTATCAAAAAAATGATTATGGTGATTCACATAACCATAACTCAACATTTTCCCCCTTTTGATGATGACAAAACATTCTCAAGCAATCTCAGATAGCAAAAGTTTTTCCCCCTTTTTGACAACAACAAAAAGATAATTCCTCCCCCTTAACTAAGGATAAGTGTAGTCACCCCCATGGCAAAACACTCTCCCCCTGTGATGGTACCAATGGTGTAAGATGAAAAGGAGAACACAAAAAACACTAATGGGTGGAGATCAATGTATAAGTGACATGAAAGCAACGAGTGGAATTGGGAGATGGATGTATCAAAAATGATCAGAATCTATGAGATATTAGATATTAAAATATGAGAGAGACATTATTGTGTTTTGTGATTGTGCAACAAAGTTTAATAACAAAGACACATTCAATCACAACATGTGTCAATGTTTTAATAACCTGAATGCATTTAAAAAATGAAGTAAATGTGATTGAAGGTGACTTATATGAGTTGACAGAAGTATTTATCACATGAGTTAAGTAGATAAACAGTTAACACAATGTAGAATAATAACTCTAAACTCAATTTTCATGAACTTCATCTAGGTCAGTGTTAGTCTGACCTACTTACACTTGAATTTTTCTTTCATTTTTCTAGAGAGAATACCTAGAATAACTTGGTCAAAACTCACTTTTCAGTGCAAGAGGCCACATTTACCCAATGCGATACCCCCTAATTACTTAGTGGTTTAACCTTCATTATCTTATACAGAGTTGAAAGATATATTATCACCTTTTGACACAAGCCAAGACACTTGTTTAGGTGAAATAAGCCCAGTTACTCAGTGTAGAAAGATTATTCTTAACATATGTAAAGATAAATCTTGAAAACATACACATGTTAAACACTAAAGCTACTCATGTGCCTACAAGTGTTTTGCAACTCAGTTTAAATGAGTTTAGCATTAAAAAATTGGCATGAACTAGTTCTTGGATTCTATCTTTAAGACTAAATTGAGTGCGCAATTATTTTAGTTTTTATGTTTGAAGTCTCTCATATAGGAATATCATAAAGACTCATTGATTCAAGTGCTTGGGAATCAAAATAGACAAGGAGTGTGAAGAATTGATAAAGACGTCCCCTATTATGTATCTCCCCCTCACAGGGTGAACATGAGAATTATTGATAAAGATTTGAATATCAAAGTGTCAATACAATGTGAGAGGCAAGAATTTATTAGCAAGAAGGAGATGGCTTTTATTAGCAAGAATGAAATCGAAGATATGAAGGGTTGGGAAATTTGCACAAGCCAAGCTCTCTCCATAAGAATGAAAATATGTTTTCTGAGAGAGGCTTAGTGAAAATGTCTGCAATTTGCTTTTCAGTGTCAATACAGTGAACCTTAAAGAATTTCTTACACTACAAGAAAAAAACGGTAATAGAGACCGAAATAGAGATCGAAATATTTCGGTCCCTATTCGGTCCCTAACTAGTGACCGAATTGTCACTGCAATGAATCGGTCTCTAAATAAATGCTTTAGAGACCGATTCAAATCGGTCCTATTCGGTCCCTATTTAGGGACCGAATAGGGACCGAATTAAATCGGTCTCTATATTTGGAACCGTTTTAATTCAGTCCCTATTTAGGGACCGAATTATTTCGGTCTCTATATTTGGAACCGAAATAATTCGGTCCCTATTCGGTCCCTAAATAGGGACCGAATAGGGACTGAATTATTTCGGTCTTTATATTTGGGACCGAAATATTTTGGTCCCTAAATAGAGACCGAATTAAATCGGTCTCTATATTTGGGACCGAAATAATTCGGTCCCTATATATTCAGTCCCTATTTAGGGACCGAATAGGGACCGAATTATTTCGGTCTCTATATTTGAGAACCGAATGATGACTGATTTTATTTCAATCACAAATTCTCAATGATGTGAGGAAATTTTGTGACATCTCAAATTAATACAAAGTATGAAGCCCCTAGCATATTTGCAGCAGAAAATCATTTAAAGATTTATATTGTTTCATGTCGTTACCATTTCTGCACATATGTACACTGACTAGGTGTCACTGGATTTTGGTAATAAAATTTAGTTTGAAATTACCATAATTATCAAAAAAATATGTTGATACCAAAAATGTGGATATTGAGAATTTTTGATGCACGGGTAATGAGGTAAATATGATTTATCTATTTTTAGGACAATTTATACTTGATAAATATTTTTTCAGGAAAATTTTAAATAAAAAATTATCATAAACTTACCACATTGTAATTAGAGAGTGGTTGAAATTTTATTTTATTTGGATGTCATTTACATATTAAATTAAGGTTCCAAATAGTTCTAATTAAATGAATAGTAATCTAGTTACGTAACTTGTTACGTAAGATTAACCTGCATCTAAATGTGAACATGTGTAGGTAGTGGCAGGTATGTGTAAAAGTATATATATTTATTAGTATATATATATATATATGTGTGTGTGTGTGTGTGTGTGTGTGTGTGTGTAAAAGAAAAGATAAAATAATGTCAATGAAATGGATAAACTTTCTGCATGCATATATATACGTGAAGTGTACGTGCTTGTTAATTAATTAATGTCACATGGGAGTGTGTAAGGTCTTAAAAGAAAGTGGAGGTAATGATGAGATAAATAGCTACGTGGGAGAGTGTGGAAGTGTTTATATGCATGTGCAAGCATATATATATATATACATATATATAAGAGTATATAGAAAGGGGTTGGCGGTGGAAGCATTGGGAGAGGAAGAAACGCCAAGAAGGGAGGAGTTTTCGCGTAAGGAAAAATGAGCTAACTTGGTTTTCTGGAAATAAAGAAGAAGGAAATAAGGTGTAAGGTAGATATCTTCACATTACCTTAAGATAATAAGTTTTTTTCTTGATCTTTAATCAAGTTTATAAGTCAAGAACTTCAGTTAATATAAATGAAAACAAATGTTCCATCTGAAGTTTCATTTTTAAAGGCTACTATATGATTTCTGGAATTGTATGATCATCATGTAGGAATATTTCTGTATCTCCTTTCCTTCACGTCTCCATCTTTGGTTAGGATCTTGAATATGAGTATGTATCATATTTACCCCTTGATTTGCGTGTCATAAAGATTATTAGGTATACTTTTTGGTCTCTTGTATACGTGTTTTAACTAATACTCATGTCTTAGGTAAGTGTTCTTGTGAAGGATTCTTATTCTTCTTCTTTTCTTTCGACTGTGTTCTGGAAACAGTGGTAGTGTCAACACTATCTGTCTAGTAGTGTCAACACTATCTATCCAATAGTGTTCACCTATCTATCTAGTTGTGTCAACACTATCTATCCAGTAGTGTCAACACTATATATCTATGCAGTAGTGTTGACCTATCCGTCCAGTAGTGTCAACACTATCTATCCAGTAGTGTCACCATTATCTATCCAGTAGTGTTGACCGATTTTATCTCTTATAATGTTGACCTATCCCTTCATAATATCGACCTATACCTTGCAGAGAGTTGACACTATCCTTCAGAGTGTCAACACTCTCTTTTATTCAGGCTGACACACTCTGTTTTCAAATCAACTTAACTCTTGTCTCCAGTGACTTAGGTCGACACACCCATATTCTAGGTCGACACACCCTGCTAATTAGAATTCGAACTTGAAATAACTTTTACATGAACTATGATACACTAATTAATTTCAGATTTACTTGAAATATTTATTAAGCGACTCCTTCTTCTAAAAAGTGATTTATAATGTATTCACGTATCAGTTCTTACACGATTTGCTTATCTCATGTTCTTAAAATTTCACTTGTAATGTCCAGAACTTGGGATCTGTAGCTAGATCTCTCATGAATTTACAATGAGCCAATAAAAGGGTCCTGACATGGTCCTAATTAAGAGGAGCACCCAAAAGTACTTGTGCCCATGGGAGTGTGAATGGTCTAGTGTGGCATTGCACCTAAAGTATATGTTAAAAATTTGTAGCTATCTGGTTTCAGATAGTGTACATGTGAGTATTTGAAACTCAATATCTAATTGTTCAATACATGAGAAATTCTCACTTCCTGATAACTACAAGGAAGAAATTTGTTTACTTGACTTTTCTTATTTCTGATTTTACCATTTACTTGACAATACATGTCTAAGATCCTCACAGTGACATATATATTTGCTACGTACACATGGTTCAAGCTAGATGTTCCATTTTTTGGCGATAAGAATCGACGAAGCGGCCTAGCTCTCCACTTGTGGTAGGAAGTTTTCGTTCTATGCGCACTGCGACGTCATCACTTAATTTTCATGCAGTTTGATTATATATCTATCCAATCTAGATGCACCTCTGCTTCCCATCTCCAAAAGTTTATCTTCGATGTTGTCAGACGTTGGTAATATCATGATACCAAATCAATATGATCGGCACATGCACTTGCAAGTGGCATATTTTTATTTACTTTTAAACATGTAGGTTTATATTTCAATAATATTAAAATACTATAGAAATAAAAGATTAACTATATCAGTATGTAATTTAAACGTAAAATATGCTCAATATATATTTCATCCATCTAAAAATATTATAAAAAATTGATAATTATTTATTGATATTTTAAAATATATACTTAAATTTGATATTGTATTTTATCTAACCTAGGTTAACAACTATTATAAATACTTAATACATGCATGCAGAACACCCTCCCCGTCGTATATTTAAATGTAACATTTATACTAATAAACATATATAATATATTCTAATATATTTAGATAATTATTTTATGTATGTTATAGATATATTCAAGAATGATATATATTATTTAATTATACATATCTAATAATATTTAAATATATATAAATATCTAATTACATAATAATTAATTAATTAATGGTCCATACCTAAAAACCAAGCTTCGTCGTACCGATCGAATCGACTGTTCCGTATTCTCCGTGGTACGGTACGTATCGAACCGTACCGTACCGTTGAGATACGGTAGAAAATTGACATGTTATGTTAAAACTCATTTTGTACCTTGTAAACTCATTCAAATAATGTCCATTTGTGTTGAAATTTTAGCTATAAACTAATGTAATAGTTTACAAATTATAGTAATTTTAGTTTAATTTTTAAATTTATTTTACACTGGGTGAAAAATCACCGGAAAATAGTTGCATCGGCTTAATATCGAAATCCGTACGTCAACAATTCTGGATATTTACATTTCTGATATCACCATATTTTTCTAAAAATTATGGTATTCTCAAAATTTATTTTTGTTACAATTTTGATGTCGCCTTGTCAGAGCGCGCACTTCTGAGTATGGCATTGGGCTATCATTTATTAATGTTAATTAATCCTAGATAATAATAAAATTACTATAATTTGTATCATCTCTTAATTAGTTTATGTTTGAAATTTTATCTCAATTAGACACTAATTAGACCACTTAAGTGCAGACAGAGTTTGTCGTGGTAGGACGAACTCTCTGTGCGCGTACTTCAACGGGACGCATTTGGTTTCGAAAATAAAGTCAAATATGAAGTCATCATAATTACTAGAAAAATGTACTGATTATAAAAATATAAATATCATAAGTTATTGATGCATAGATGTAGAGATTAGGTCGACCTAATGATTTTTGGGACAGTTTTTACTTGACAAAAAATTAATTTAAAAAATTAAACTAAATTATTACAATTTGTATCACATATTAATTAGTTTATGTTTGAAATTTCATCTCAATTAGACACCATTAGATCCCTTAAATGTTGAGATTAAGTCGATTTACTAATTTTTTGATATAATTTTACTTGATAAAAAAATAATTAAAAAATTAAACTAAAATTACTATAATTTGTATCATCTCTTAATTAACCTATATTTAAATTTTATCTTAATTGAACACCATTTACATCATTTTAATATACCTAATATAAAAAAATTATGAAAAAAAAAATTAACCCGGGTCCCCCATTGGGGTGACCCGACCGTGCCCGGGTGCCGCTGGCGCCCGGGCACGGTACGTTACGCCCGTGCCGCCCCGGTTTGGGCGGCACGGGCGAACCATGCTAAAAACATATCCTTAAAACCCTACCCGAAAAAAAAAAACTCCCTCTCCCCGTTTCCCCCAAATCTTCTCAGCCAAATTGGAAATCTCGTCCTGCGGCCCTGCCTCCTCCCTCCCTCGTCATCTCGGCCGGCCATAGCGCGGCCAGCACCCTCCCGCGACGCGGCGACCTACTGTCGGACCCTTGCAGACGCGGCGGCGGCGGACCATTGTTGACGCGGCGACGGCGGCTCCTCTGCGCGGTCGGACCCTTGCAGACGTGGCGGCAGCGGCAGCTCCTTTGCGCGGCAGGTCCGGCGACTCCACAGCACTGTGCACGGTGGTAAGTGTCCTCAACCCTCCCTCCCTCTGTCTCTCCCTCTCATCCGGCCCTCCCCCCTCCGGCTCCTCCCCTTCTGTGCTCCCCCCCTCCGGGCTCCGACCCTCCCCCACTCCGGCTCCTCCCCTTCTACGCTCCCCCCTCCGGGCTCCGACCCTCCCCCTCTCCGGCCCTCCCTCTCATCTTTATCCTGACACACCTGCTGTTGGAATGTGCCGGATAAATCACCTAGGGATCATAGTACGAACCCAGAAAGAACTGATCTTTCTCTTCTTGTCCCCATTGGTTTGGGATTGCAGGGGAGGTTGATCTGGCAGAATTGGAAGGCCCATTTGTGAAGCTGAGGCTGAAGGGTCAGTTGAATCAATGAGAGCTGAAATTCTCCATACACCAGCAGTGCCTTCATAAGAGAAGGTAAATCAAGTGTTAAAGCATGCCAAATATACCCATGTTTTCATATAAATTACTGAATAAACATTTTGTCCTCCATTGCAAAAGCTTCAATATCCAGCATAGCTTTTCTCTCCTATCACATCTTCTATTTGCATTTCTTCTTCCATTGGAAACACCATTTGAGCATTTGGTTTCTTTCCTTATCTATTATTATCAAACAAAAGGGAAAAATACTTTCTGCATCTAGCATTATAATAATACACCAGTGTGATTTAGCAGGGGCTTCCCACTCCTTTCATAGCAAAATATGTGGTCACTGTTAGTAATGGATGCTTTGTAGGGTAGTGATTGTTTCTTTTGTCCTTCCTTCACAAAATAATTCTGCACCACTGATTAATCAGAAAATGAATTGCTTTTTACCATTGAAACCGAAGAAAGCGTAGGCGGATGAACCTGCTTCCTGCTCCACCTTGAAGTGATAATCCAAAGTCATCTTTTGTATCCTTGTCATCAAGCATTCCTGGTAATTAACTGCAAAATTTCCCAGTAAAGGCCACATCAGCAACTTCTGTCAATTGAAAGTACATAAATCAGAATGAATATGGGGGAGAATTTTGACTCATGTTCAGGTAAGAGAAGTATAGAAGACAAGATGCATTCCTCTCATTGAGCTAAGAAGTTCCCAAGGAACTAGTTAAAATCTACAGAATGTCATTAATTTCTAAAAGATGGTATTTTTATGATTTGTAGCAAATTAGAAAGTACAAAATAGTGTGGCAGCATTGTAGAAAATGCAGAATTTAGAAGTATTACTCGGAGGTTATGCATATTCGTGCAATTCTATAATTCAATTTGATGGTAGTTGACTATCTCTCACTGCTTGGACCAGTTTCAAAGAAATGATGAATAAAACTGTGATTTCATAGAGTGTATGTATTGAATGCCAAGTTCTTTTCTCGAATTTACTGAATGGAAAAATCAGATTCTTAAAGATATGCAAGGTGTTTCGTAGTAAGCATATTCATCAGACTCATCCATGACTTCAATTCAAAAATGAGGACAAGCTAATAGTGATAATAATGGTTTTGTGATCTTGTTATTTTAACCTCTGAGATGGACCATAGGCAGAGAAGCATAAGTGGATACCTCATATTAGCAACCAGAATAAAAAGAAACTCTCAAATAGATGGACAGTTAAAGATGATTTGCCTTATTTATGCTCGACAAGAAGAACAAAATCCGACAATTATCCATGAGAAATGAGCAACTCTGATGAAGAGCATATTTCATTTTTTGAATGGAATAAAAAGGCCATGGCTGGATCCTACTTGATTGGGTCTAAACAGAAGATAGGAAAAAAAAAACATGATTATATTACTTGATTTTTGCTGCATCTACCTGATAAAAAGTATCCTCATAAATGATTATGTAAGATATGGACTTGTTAGCTGGGGAAGGGTTTGCCATGGAGTAGCGAATCGGTCCGATTCGAGTGAATCGGATAGAATCATGGGAATCATGACTCTCCCGATTAGCATGAGAATTGGAAAGACTCCCATCGATTCCCATGCGAATTGGCGTGATTCTCCGGAATCAGAGCCGATCAGAAAAAAAAAAAACCGATTCGCCCCAAACCAGCGATGCAGAAAATCCTGAGGGAGGGTGTAGAACCCAAATGATGGGAGAAAGGATACATAGCTGTTGCTTTGTTCTAACCATAAGGAAACACACATAACCAAAGGCAGGAGCTATTGTCATGATGAAGGATAATTTATCTTGTATAAGTATGTGGATCCCAATTTGTCCTGCGCCAAACATTGCCTCCCTACTCATCCGATTGCTCCTAGAATCTTCTGGAATGTTTGTGACCCCTCGGTAAATTAATAGTTCTTGTTCCTTTTTTTTTTGCTTATTTCAGTAGTCT
Source organism: Colocasia esculenta (assembly GCA_014218235.1). NCBI lineage: Eukaryota > Viridiplantae > Streptophyta > Magnoliopsida > Alismatales > Araceae > Colocasia > Colocasia esculenta. The sequence continues at coordinate 43,612,528 of CM024756.1, forward strand.
GATTTCTGAGAACTCCAATTTCTTTCAGATGATATAAAGTGTGAAACCCTGTTCACCATATTTCAAGTGGGATGTCACCTAATAGGTCCCACATGTTCAATGCTACTTTGCCAGCCTCTAAATTTCTTTCTAATGTTCCTAGTTTAACATGAATAAACATGAACAGGATGGAACTGAAATAACCAAATACCTTAAGGGGGATGCAAGTTATTTCTTCTATGTACTGCAACTTAATGATCTAAACTAACGGGGCCTACCAAAATCCCAACGTGATTGGACAAGAGCAATGTCTGGGTTGTGCATGAGGAATGGGATTGTCCGCATGAGGAAATCTGATTCTGGCTGGAAGTCAGCATTAAAGACTGCAACAAATTCACACAGACGGACATAGCGTCGGCCCATTCCTTCTTTCAGAGAACCTGCTTTGTACCCTTTCCTGTTGTCCCTCACCTCGTAGTTAATGTTCAGGCCTTTGCTCGCCCAATTTACCTGTCCCTGAACCTCGTTCGGGGCTGCTTCTCTTTTGTTCTCGCTTCGGGCTTTTCCTTGGCAGTATCTCCCAGCTTCTCAGTGACAACCCATTCGTTTACTCTTCCTATCTCCAACAGACCAATTATAGTTGCTCTCAACCGATGCATAGCCATGACATTCTCAAAAAGAATCCAGAAGACAATAATATGGATGGAGCTGTCACCATCAGAATACAGAATTTATTAAAGGACTACACATAATCTTACTTAATGTATTACTAATGTTGAAAATCTGCTGCAGTCCTGTTAAGAGAACAGTAGCAAGATCCTAGTGCAAAAATCCAAACCTGGGATTTCTCATGGCATTAACAACACTAAAGTCTTCCATTTAGAATTACAGTGTAATGAATGTGTAATTAGTACTAAAGTCTTCCATTTAATTAGTACTGCAATTCCATACAAGATGTTGATAGCCATGTCATTCCAGACCATCCATGTCTAGCATTTATACTCCCCCACCAAATTCTGTTCATAATTTATAATTAGCACATGATCAATCTTCCTTTTTCTTAAATTGAATGCATATATTTCTGCAGTGATCCCTGATTGTCCTTCTCCCACTTTTCACGTTACCCTCTTGAATCTGCACGTTATAAATGAAGGAATGTTTCATTCTGTTATTCAACTACTGGTTACCTTAAAATTCAATCGTGCCTTACAGGTATGTTTCTGATCAGCTACAGAAGGTCCAAATTGTGAATGAAGTTAACAAGGTGAATGATTTGTTAATCTGGACTTGGTTATTGATGTATGCCCATAAAGTTTATGTACTCTTTTTATTCTATAATGAAGGATTATGTAATTGAAGCTCTTAGATCACTCACAGAGCTGGTCACATACGGTGACCAGCATGATCCAACTTTTTTTGAGAGAGTCTACTAACAGCTGATGTCTTTCAGTTTCAATTTAGATGATGCTGTTTTTATTCTGATCATATATATTTTTATAGGTTTTTCATGGAGAGACAGATTATGGGTGAATTTGTACGCATATTGAAGATTAATAGAACTAAAGATGTCCCGCTTCAGTTGCTGCAAACAATTAGTATAATGATCTAGAATTTGAAAAGTGAACTGCTATGTGTAAGTAGATGAATATTGTAGTTAAGATATATGATACGAGTGTTCGTCAATTAGCAATTTTCTGATAAATATCACTTCATTCAGATTTTCATATGATGTCATTTTGTTGGTTTCATTCTGCAGATTACATTTTCAGTAATGAACATATTAACCACCTCATAACACACCCATTTGACTTCAAAAATGAAGAGCTTCTTTCCTATTACATATCATTTCTAAGGTTTGCAGACTGCCCAAATTATTTTTTTTTTCCTTCAAAAATTTTCTCTTATTATCTTATAGATCTTAAATCTATAGTAGAATGCATCTCTGTTAATTTCTGAACCATCAAACAATCTCAATGTTTCACACAAATCTATCTGGTCTAATCAGGGCAGTGAGTGGGAAGTTGAACAAGAGTACAGTTCCATTGCTTGTGAAGACTAAAAATGTAAGTGTGTCATGTCTCCTGGAGAGAGGCCATATTGATTGACACTTCTTTATGCATAGTTCTCTCTTGCACCAGATTAAACAGAAATGTGTTAAAGTTTCATGTTAACTAACTGTATGTCTGCATTCATATATTACCTCTCAGCTATTGTTTTGCTTTTTCTTGATTTGCAAGATCCACTTTAGAATGAGTATGAAGAAAGAAAAATGATAAAAAAGCCATAGGCTATTCTAATGACTGTAATATTTCTTTCTCTTTGAACATGGTTATATGTTGTGAACCTTGAGTGTTTAATCAGATTGGCCAAAGTTGAAACTGGTATGGAATATGGATCAGATCACATCAGTTGAAATGGCCAATACTGGAGGACAGATTGATCAAGTGGGAAACTATACAATATCAGAATGAGTTTGAGAGCTATCAAAGAATTGATGTTGTTGTTAAGATGTCAATAGTTTTTGTCCTACTCAACAGCTATAGATGTAAGGCTTGTAAGCTGTATAATCAGAATTAACCTTGATCTTTTATGCAGGGAACTCCTGATGTCATACATCACTACTGGCAATGATTTGGATGTTTTGGGCTCTTTAAGTTTGCTGGCTACCTTGTTGCAGGCAAAAGGTTCAACCACTTTTTTTTTAATACTTTTCATGTAAGGCTTGTAAGCTACCAGTTTCATTTTCTTGTTGTGTTTACCTAGAGTCTGAGACATCCTTTCTTTGTAGAGTTGGATGAATCAATGTTAGATGGGCTTGGAATCCTTCCTCAAAGGAAGCAACATAAGAAGCTCCTGTTAGTAAGTGCCAGAACTCATTCCTAGTGTTTGAAAGTTTGCACGTTGCATGGGAAATTTTTTCCAACAACAATTTAGTGAATTATCATATATTTGGGGTCTACCGAAATGGGCACTAACCTCTAGTGACAAAATGTGTTCTACATGGAATCAGACCTTATTGTTATACAATGTCTCTTTCTAACAAAGAAAAAAAGAGTAATCAATTTTAGCCACCAATTTCGGCAAAGTGTTCTACAATGTGGTTTCTTCTGTTTAATTGCAATCTTTCCTATTTTGTGAGTTCCTACATTTATCATAGATATTTGTTCTAGAAGTTTTAGCCCCATGTATGTGTTAAGTTGTATCATATTTGGCATGTCTAGCAAGCATGAGAACTGACATCAGTCTTAAGCTTATTTCATGAGTTTGTTTGAGTGACGAAATAAGGGTCAGGATGACTTTGACACTCTCTTGTATTTTGCTAACTTTCTTCTATTTCCTATCTGCTTTCGATGTAGTTCTGGGTGACATTTATCATAACAGGCCGGTGCTAGGTTTTCTCTTAGCCTCACACATTGGCTTTGGAAAAAGTTTATGTATAAAATTTGTCACATGTGTAAGCTGTTATGCTTGCACATATGAATCCTGTCTATGGGGTCATAAGTGTAAATTCCCAAGGTTGTGCATGTTTTTCAGAAAAGGAATGTTGTTAATGTGTATGCATATTTACATATGTGTGTATTATATTTATATATTAGGGTGAACGATTTTTCATAAGCATCATATAAGCCTTTTAATATGTAGAATATTTATCACCAAGTTTATAATTTGCTTTATATTAATTCAACCTGTCACCATTGCCTAAATAAGCCTCTCAAATGATGTTTCTCTGTGAACACCAACTTGAAAATGAACATGTTTTTCCCTCTCGTCCTCTGCTCTTGATAGAGTTGCATTTGAAGAGCATTTAACCATTCGTTTCTTGTTTAAGCAGGCTACCATTCAGGGATTTCATTCTAAAGGATTTTCTATAGAACAAAGTGAAGATTTACTGAGGAAAAGTGTGGCAATTGCATGTGAAGCACGTGAGATTTTTTATGATAAACTTGCAGACGGTGGTGTATAGCCAATTTTTGCAGTGAAAGCCAATTTTTGCAGTGAAAGCCAGCTACCCACTCGGTGAAAGCCACCAAAGAGAACCTGTAGATGATCTGAGTCAAAGAGAAAAGAGAACTTGTATTACTACATAGTTGGGATTTAATGTATACATTTGATTTTATGTATGGGAATGGATGTCTATCTAGTTAAGAGTTCTTAAATAATTTGATTTTGTATAGCCAACGCTGATTTGAGTATTTTTTTCTCCAAAATTTTCAGATTTGTTATGTATGTTTAAACCAAATTTTGTGTTGTTCTTGCTAGTTGCTATAACCATCATAGATCTGGGTGATTTATTATTTTTTAAGATTTTTTCTGTATATTTAACTGGATTTTATGACTGTTTTTGCTATGGTCAGCACAAATTTGGCTTTTTTTTATATATTTTGTTCAGATTTTCCAAAACATTTATGTATGTTTAATAGAAGTTTTTTTTTGTATATTCTAATAACCAGCCGTCCAGCACAGTTTCAGTAATTTTTTTGTATTTTTTCAGATTTTTTTACCATATTCGGATCCTGATCCGGATCCGAAAATATGCCTAAATTCGGATCCGAGTCAAATCCGGATATTCTAAATTCGGATCCGGATCCGGATCTCTAAGGATCCGACCCGGATTCGTACCGTTGACAGGGCTAGTTACAACAAGCTTTAGTAGGTGAGGGCTTAGGTGAAGAGCAACTATTTTCTTCAAAGAACAGCTTGGCAAAAGATCAGCATTCACCATCATACCTCTAGATCAAAATTCTCGCTTGGAGATTTTGGGTTCTTAATGTAATAACCGCTGATCCTTGTGATATTATCTTTGTGTTTTAGGTGCTCGATGCATTGGTTAACCTCTTCTGCAGATCTAATATTTCCTCAGAGGCTCTGTGGGTGGAGGCTGGCTCTTAAGACAGCTACTACCACATAGTGAAAAGGAATTCAACCGCCATCATCTTAAACTCCTGAAGGTAGAAATATTTTGCTTGCTATCATACTTCTATATATGTATGTCATAGTTTTGCGCTGAAAAAAAGATAAGATGATAGATATTGTTTGCAAAGGATAAATTCGATACAACCAAATTACGCTGAATTTATCTAGTATTCAATCTGGATCATGGGCTGGTACGCTCACGAACTCTTTCTTCCCAGAAGAGAAAGGGAAAATGAGAAGTAAAGAGAAAATGAAAGAAATAACAAATAGAACACAAACACTAACTACATAGATCCAGCACCTGTGGTAGTCTTTTGTGGATTTGGTGGCAACAGGCTGTAGGAGGTGGGCTGTTGGTTGGCCTCCTTCTTCTGTTGTTACTGCTTCAGGCTACTGGTAATGCTGATGGTTGCTACCAGTGCTGCTGTGGCTCAGCTAGTCCTTCCTATCTTCCTTGTTTTTTGTTTTGTAGTTTCCACTGTTCCTCTCTCCCTCTTGGTGCTTCTTTATTCTTTTCACCTCTTTTTCTTCTTTTTCTTTGTTATAATGTTGTACTTGGGAAATGGAGGGTATGGAAGCTTGTTATTACACTATTGTTCGACCAAATCTTGACAATGGTTCAACCATTGTTAGGTCAACATGGTAAAAAACTGTCTTAAATAACCCAAAACATAAGAGCCATAGACCATGTGCATTAGCCAAGATAAGTGGCCCAACTTGGTTTTAGCTTTCAAGTCTATCTGAATCAGCTGGGGTGGTTGTATTTGGAAAAGTGGGGTGGGGGGGGGGGTGGACGAGGATGGAAGTTTACTGCTCATTAGTTCAACTAAGTTGCCCTGGGAAATGGCCTGGGGAATGGCTTGACCAACTTTAGAATGTGGTTCAACCACTGTCAAAATCAACTGCGTGAGGAACCAAATGAATAAAAATCACATGACCCATAGACCAAGCCATCTGATTACTGAGGTCAAAGACCTCAGCCATGGAAGCAGCTCAATTTGTTAACAGTCCATGTGAATCAGCCTCCTACAATGAGCTACTTCAGAATGAATTAGAGTATGTCTTGAGCATCCCAAAAGTGAATGGGAAAATCAAAATCAGATCACTGTTGTCCAATCCTGAACTGAGTTTACCAACCTCAATCGACCAATCTATTTGGGACTTTCCATTGAACTGACTGTCTCTTAGACATACATCATGCATGTTGAGCGTAAATGAGGAGTAGTAATGGGATCAATAGAAGAGCGTCAAGAATAATAGGCATCTCTTCCTAAACATGAAGAGAACATAAATGTTGGCAACAAACTAATGCAGACCAGGTGACTCTTGGTGCTTTCTTTGTCAAAGAAGCTCCATGCTCTTTTAGACAAAGCACCAATTATATTGTTATTCTGCCATTTAGTGCAGTTCTCCTGGGTTCTGTCTCCAGAATACACCTTTGGTCAGCAATAGATAATAAAGTTCTGGTGATGCTATATTGCTAAGTGGAAGAGATTACAGAATCCTTTCTGAATAAAGAATATTGTAAAATTTATAGGAAATCATAGTCTAGCGTGAACTATTTTTAAATAAACACCAATTGGTGGCCTGGCACAAAATGCAGAAGCCTAAACTTGAGGGGGGGGAGGGTTGGGATTTAAGGACGTGCACATTTTCAATAAAGCGACGATTATGAAATTGACATGGAGATTCTTTATTGACTGTGGTGGTTTTTGGACTAAAATTCTCAAAGCCAAGTATTGTAGAGCCCATCCTTTCTGTCATGCAAAAGTTAAAAGGAGTTCTTCATTTATATGGCACTCTATCATGGCAGTTAGACCTTGTGGAAACTGACAGAGTTCAATTCAGACAGGGCGATGAGTGTGACTTGTGAAAATCGACGGAGTTCAATTCGGACTCCCGGTTTGAGCTCGACGCTCAAATTCACATTAAGCAAGTTAGTTTAGTTTAGAAATGAATAACTTAGTTAGGTTTGGGGGTCCAAAACTAGAAATACTCATCCGATTGGCCTCCGGGTTGTTCTAGCACGGTCGGGGCGATGAGTGTGACTTGTGGAAACTGACCGAGTTCAATTCGGACTTCCGGTTTGTGCTCGACGCTCAAAGTCACAATAAACAAGTTAGTTTAGTTTAGAAATGAAAAATTTAGGTTTGTGGGTCCAAAATTAGAAATACTCATCCGATTGGCCTCCGGTTTGTTCCAGCACGGTCGGGGCGATGAGTATGACTTGTGGAAACCGACGGAGTTCAATTCGGACTCCCGGTTTGAGCTCGGCGCTCAAAGTCACAATAAACAAGTTAGTTTAGTTAAGAAATGAAAAACTTAGGTTTGTGGGTCCAAAATTAGAAATACTCATCCGATTGACCTCCGGTTTGTTCCAGCACGGTCGGGTCGATGAGTGTGACTTGTGGAAACTGACGGAGTTCAATTCGGACTCCCGGTTTGACCTCGACGCTCCAAGTTGTCTTAACCAAGTTAGTTTAGTTAAAAAATGAAAAACTTCGATTTGAGGGACCAAAATTAGAAATACTCATCCGATTGGCCTCCGGTTTGTTCCAGCACGGTCGGGCCGATGTGTGTGACTTGTGGAAATTGACGGAGTTCAATTCGGACTTCCGATTTGACCTCGACGCTCCAAGTCGTCTTAACCAAGTTAGTTTAGTTAAAAAATGAAAAACTTCGGTTTGAGGGTCCAATGTTAGAAATACTCCTCCGATTGGCCTCCGGTTTGTTCCAGCACGGTCGGGCCGATGAGTGTGACTTGTGGAAACTGACATAGTTCAATTCGGACTCCCGGTTTGACCGCGACGCGCCAAGTCGTCTTAACCAAGTTAGTTTAGTTAAAAAATGAAGAACTTCGGTTTCATAGTCCAAAATTAGAAATACTCATCTAATTGACCTCCATTGCTTATAGTTTATTTAATTTATGCTTCTAAAATAAGTTATTGCTTATAATAATATTTAATTTTAACTTATTATTGTTATATATGTATTGTAGGTTTCTTCATCGGGTGGAGTGGGAGGACACGAGGATGAAGACGAAGACGAGGCATCATGATTTTCATTTCATTATTATTATTGTTGTAGACATTTTATTATTGTTGTTGGCATTATATTATTGTGATGTTGTGGATATTTTTATTCTTATTGTGGACATTTTATTATTCTGATGTTGTGGACATTTTATTATTCTTGTGTTGTGGATATTTTTATTATTGTGGATGTTGTCGACATTTTATTATTGTTTTGTTGTGGATATTTTTATTATTTTTGTGTTGTAGACATTTTTATTGTGGACAATTATTATTGTTGTGGATATTATTTATTTTTATTAAGAAGGTTATTTTCTTAAAAATGTATATATTTAAAAAAAAAATATTGAAAAAATAGAGACCGATTAGGGACCGAAATAATTCGGTCCCTATTTTAGGGACCGAATTATTTCGGTCCTTAATAGGGACCGAAATAATTCTGTCCCAATTCGGTCCCTATTTGTAGGGACTGAATTGGGACCAACTCAGTTCGGTCCCTAAATAGGGACCGAAAATTTGGTCCCTATTCGGTCTCTAAAATAGGGACCGAATAGGGACTGGCTCTGTTCAGTCCCTAAATAGGGACCGAATATTCGGTCCCTATTCGGTCTCTATTTTAGGGACCGAACTGGGACCGAATACGTTCGGTCCCTAAATAGGGACCGATATTATTCGATCCCTATTCGGTCTCTATTTAGTGACTGAATAGGGACCGAATTTAGTCGGTCACAGATTTGTGACCAGAAGTTTTTGACCGACAAATTCGGTCACTATTCGGTCCCTATTCGGTCTCTGAGCTGGTTAGGGACCGAATAGAGACCGAATATTTCGGTCTCTATTTCCGATTTTTCTTGTAGTGTTAGCAACCTCATCTCTTAAAAAATGGTGCCTTATTTCAATGTGTTTTGTTCGTGAATGCTGAATTGGGTTTTAGAAAGATTGATTGCACTAGTGTTGTCTCATAAAATAGGAATGCAACCCAATTTGTGATTATAGTCTAGAAGTTGGTGTTTTACCAGAAGAATTTGAGTGACACTGTAGTGCCCTAGAATTTTTATTGAATTATATGATGCAATTGTGTATGTGTTCTACATTTAGCTGTATGTTGTTCTATGTTGAACTTGGTGTCAACATCTACTGACGTTGACTATAGTAAACGATATGATCTATTGCCGTTTATTGTCTGTTGATGACAGAGTATTGTGCAGTTTATTATTTTCTGGAATATTTGGTTTTTCGGGCAAGAAAGTTGACAACCTGATCGATGGACGTCTACTTCATGGTGGATGGCAGCATGGGTTGACGTTAACCTGACTTGCCTGTTTTTGTTGTTACCATTCCGGGGGGAATAAATCGGTCGTTTCCATGCATTTAAGAGGAGGATCTGGTGCGTTTCTGATCCAATGGCTATGATTAGCTTTAGGCAATGCGTAGGGATCTTTATAAGGCCCAGTTTTGGCCTCTGGGGGAGATTTTCGCACTGGTTTGGAAGAGAGAAAAGGAGGGCCGAGAGAGAGGGTTCTAGAGCTTCTTCCAGGCGATTTGAGGCGTGCTGGACCAAGGAGGATCATCAGGCATCGAGGTCAAAAGCTTCTCCAAGCGAGGGAGCTATGCTGGAAGCTATTTTGGATGATTGAAGTCGGAGAGGAGGACTGCCTTGTTGCCAAGGCGGGCATCTTCGAATCCCTAATCGTCACTCCAGCAGGAGGGTTAGAGGCAAGTGACATGGGGGATCGATTTAGGATAGTTTAATCTTTAGATTTATTATTTTTACAGATTTTTAAACCATCGAAATATTTTGTGGGAAGGGGTGTAAGTTTCGTTATTTCATGTGCAAGTCTGTGTTTTCTATGCGGATGAACTTGATGTCCATATCGACTGCCGTTTAGTTTATATAAACGTAAACATCGACTACCATTAAGTTATTGTAAACAACATGTTTTTGGACGTCTACTATATGTTAACGGTGCTATGTGCCGCCGTCTACTGATATTAACGATAGGATATGTGGACGTTGACTCTGTGTAAACGCCACATATTTGGCCGTTAAGTTTATCAGTGCTGTGTTTTCTGCAATTTGATTATGTTTCCTCAACTGTGATTCATGCATGTATAAAATTTTCAGCCTGGATTGTATTCTGTGTAAATCAGTGTTGTTACACTATGGACAGGTCATTACAATGATGTATGGGTTATATATATATATATATATATATATATATATATATATATGGTTGTTATTTTGAATTTTGTTTAAACTAGTAAAAGAAAAATGAAAAGATGCAAGTATGATTCATATTCTAATATTGAAAATTATAGACTGTAATACTGATAGGTGAAACTATAGATCTACTGTACTTAATTCTTGTATAGTAACTGTATGATTTCATCCTATTGTACCATGTTGTGTAGTTTAAATTGAGGAATATTTATCATGAAAAAATGTTTATAGAACTCAGAAAATTATAAAATTTCCCATGTGCATGTTATGATTAGAATTAGATTTACTGTCAAAATTTCGGGATTTTTAAAGCAATGTGTATATTGTTATGATTTTCCGAACGATAAATTATGCATGAAAATCAATAAAGATGAGAATATATGTGCATGATAGATTGGATAAAAGTAAAACCATGTTAGGATGTTGTTATACAGTGGAATGTTAATTTCAGAACTGAGAAAACATGTTAGGTAATATTGTAACGTCATCTTGATAAGTTATGCATGAAAGCATGATAGAATTATAGGAAAAATGTAAATTGCATGATCATCTATATGTTAATGCATTTTGAAATGAATTAGCCAATGAGACATTGCTATGATAGAGATAACTACAAGGAACTATACCATGGAATGCCCCTATGGTAATGATTCACCTACATGAAATGACCTACATGAATCCATGGGCAACGGATTGAAATCCTGGAGGTAGACATGTTCTACTGGTTAAGGTGGGAAGGACTTTCCCCGATATTGGGCAATAACTTAGACTTGATCACTGTTTTGCCTAGGAGATAAGTGAATGACTACATGCTACATGATCTCTATTCATAGTGAGGGCTATGTCTTGGCGAAGTACATGACTACATGATCTACATGTTACATGCTATATCAACTGCATATCTACATGATAAATGATTACATGCCACATAAACTACATGACACTTGTTATATGAATTCCATACTACATGTTAAATTGACTACATGCTACATGATGATGAATTACTTGTTGCCTGATGTAGATTAAAGGTCACTTGAGATTGTTTACATGTTACATGACATTGAACATAAGTTTTAAGAATTTGATTACTTGCCATGTTACATGAACATGTTTTAATCAATTATTGTAATATGAGATGCAAGCTATATGTTACATGAATTATGTTACTTCATGATAACTAAACATGTTATGTAAAGAATGTTTGCCAAATGACTTAGAACATGATTATAGGAAGAACTATATGATATCAAGGATGTGAGAATTATGTTATCATGTTTTAAACCTAATATATATTATATCTTGAACTGTCTTTCATGTGACTTGCTGGGTCTTGTAGACTCACACTTGATTAACATTTCAGGAGAGACAAAGGATACCCAAGAGTTAGTGCACACTGACTCGGAGCGTGAGGACGTGGAGACTTAGTATTTGGATATGATGTTCATTGAGAAATTTGGTTCCATGTTCCGTTGCCACTTGTTGGAATTAAATTGTCATTTATGTATCTCAAAATCTATACCGTCTATTGTTGGATATTTTCCACTGTAATACCTCTATTGGATTCAATGTGATTTGGAATAATTGTACTAGGTCCAAGAGGGGCGTTACGGAGATTGGTATCAGTGACTTCCAAATTGAGCATGTACATAAATAGAATGTCAACATTGTGTTCATATCCTTAAGTCTGCATAAGGAATTAGTCCAAGATGTAGGTAGAATAATAGGTTATTATAATAAATGCTTGTTTTACAGACTATGGCTTCCCGTGGACGTAGAGGAGAAGGCCCGACCCGAGGCAATGAGTCAGCAGGAGGTTCGCAGGCTCCAGCTCAGCAGGCGCCGGACCAAGCAGACGTACCTTTGCCACCCCCACCACCACCAGTGGATTATGGAGCGATGATGCAAGGACTTGTGCATGCGATGCAGACTCAGGCTTAGATGGCAGCTGCTTTGCAAGCCCAAGTGCAAGCTCAGGTTAATAGTTGAGAAGTGTTACCAAGGTGTTGATTGGAAAAATTCATCTAAGAACTTTACTTGGATATAGGCGCAGGCACCTGCTCACGTGGTAGGCATTTGAGATGTGTCGATGATGGAGAGGTTCAGGAGGATGACCCCACCTTTCTTTAAGGGGGAGAGTGATCCCATCTTGGCAGAGAGTTGGCTTCGGGAAATAGAGAAGATCTTTCGTGCTATACGATGCATGGAAGAGGGGAGAGTGATCTTTCGTGCTATCCGATGCATGGAAGAGGAGAGAGTGACCTTAGCCACATATATGCTGCAGGTAGAGGATGTTTTTTTTAGAAGGGTGGATTATATTGTTTATGGTGCAACTTTAGATGTATCTACCTTCTTTTACAGGAGCATGCTAATGTGTGGTGGACGTTCGTACTACGCACATAGTTTGATGATGGAGCTAGGGAGGTTGCTTGGGCTGAGTTCGTCTGTCTGTTCAGGGCGAAGTATATTCCAGAACATGTGTAGGATCGCATAGAGCAGGAGTTTCTTACATTGACCCAAGGGTCAATGAGTGTGCTTGAGTGTGAGGCTAGATTCGCGGAGCTGTCAAAGTATGTGCCCCACATTGTGGCCGATGAGCGGAGAAAAGTGAAGAAATTCATCATAGGGTTGAAGTTGTCCCTGAGGACTAGACTAGTGGCATTCGGGCATCGATCTATGCAGGAGGCTTTGTCAGCGGCATGCATGCAAGAGGCATAAATGGAGGTATATCTGCAGGAGAAGAGGGCTTCTTTGAAGAGGCCTGGTTCAGCATTTCAGCGATAGGATAAGAAGAAGAAGGCCCCAGCATTTCAGCCTAGGGTAGTGGTACCAGCGAGAGTGGCTGAACCTACACTAGGCGGAGGCACAGTTGCAGAGAAACCGTTGTGTACTCAGTGTGGGAAGCATCATGGAGGAGAGGTCTGTTGGGTTACTTCTGGTAGATGCTTGAGGTGTGGTGACAAGAACCACAAGATCCGAGATTTTACGAAGATGGCACAACAGATTACAGTGGCAGCAACACCAGCAGCGGCTAGACCAACACCGAGAGCAGCAGGGAGATTGAGAGCTCAGGCTCTAGTGTTCGCTTTGGCGAGAGACGAGGCAGAGTTGGCAGAGCATGTCACAGAAGGTACAGTTTAGATTAAGGGAATGCATGCTCGAGTTTTGTTTGATACTGGTGCTACGCATAGCTTTATTTCTGAGAAGTTTACGATGGTTTTGATGAAGGAGAGTAGTTGGTTCCGGAAGTGTTGGAGGTACCCTTGTCTGTTCATACTCCAGCCAGGACAATGTTGACTGGGCAGTGTTTTTCTTCCTTTCATGTGAATATTGAAGAGCAAGCTTTACCTGGTAGCTTTTATCTGTTGAAGATGAAGGACTACGATGCTATTTTGGGCTTAGATTGGCTCGTGGAGCATTATGCCCTTATGGATTGCAGGAGGAAGATTATTATTTTCTGGATTCCTGGTGAGGAGGAGTTTATTCATCCCTTACGCAAGAACATGTAGGGTAAGTTTGTGATTTCGGCCCTGAAGGCAACCTGGATGTTGAGCAAGGGTTGTAGTGGTTTTCTTGCTAGCGTGGTTATATCCGAGGATTCGAAGAAGGTTTTGACTGTGGAGGATACTGATATTGTTAAGAGATTTCAGTGATGTCTTTCTCGAAGATTTTTATGGTTTGCCCCCTTCAAGGGAGATCGAGTTTGGCATTGAGTTGGTATCTGGCACAACACCTATTTCTATTGCTCCTTATCGTATGGCCCCAGCAGAATTGGCGGAATTGCGGAAGCAACTGTAGGAATTGCTTGATAAGGGTTTCATTCGGCCAAGTGTATCACCTTGGGGAGCACCTGTACTCTTTGTGAAGAAGAAGGATGGGTCTATGAGGTTGTGCATTAACTACCGTAAGCTCAACCAGATGACCATTAAGAACAAGTATCCTTTACCTCGTATTGATGACTTGTTTGATCAGTTGCGTGGAGCTTCTGTGTTTTCTAAGATCGATCATCGTTCTGGCTATCATCAACTCCGAATCAAGCCGGAGGATTCTTCTAAAACGACCTTTAGGATGAGATATGGCCATTATGAGTTCCTGGTCATGCCATTTGGTTTGACAAATGCTCCAGTGGTTTTCATGGACTTGATGAATAGGATTTTCGGGTAGTATCTTGATTCTTTTGTGGTAGTTTTTATTGATGATGTGTTGATCTACTTTCCTGATGAGGAGACTCATAGAGAGCATTTGAGAATTGTTCTTGAAGTCTTGAGGGAGCATAAGTTGTATGCCAAATTCAGTAAGTGCATCTTCTAGATGAAGGAGGTCCATTTATTAGGGCATGTCATTTCTAGAGATGGTGTTTCTGTGGTTCCGGCAAAAGTAGAAGCTGTCCTTGACTGGGAGACGCCGCGATCATCTGCTGACGTCAGAAGTTTCCTTGGCTTGGCTGGCTATTATAGAAGGTTTATAGAGGGTTTCTCTTCTATTATGGCTACTTTGACGAGGCTGACTAGGAAGGGAGTTATGTTCGAATGGACTGAAGCTTGTGAAAAGAGTTTCCAGGAGCTGAAGACTCGGTTGACCTGAGCGCCAGTGCTTGTGTTGCCCAATGGTGTGGATTCTTTCTCGATCTATATGGATGCTTTGAAGATTGGGCTTGGCTGTGTTCTTATGCAGGGAGATAGAGTTGTGGCATATGCTTCTAGGCAACTCAAGGAGCATGAGCACAATTACCCAATTCATGATCTATAACTGGCGGCGGTGGTCTTTGCTCTAAAAAACTGGAGGCACTATCTGTATGGAGTGAGATTTGAGCTTTTCTCATACCACAAGAGTCTCAAATATCTGTTCTCTCATAAGTAGTTGAATCTGAGGCAGTGGAGGTGGATTGAATTTCTGAAGGATTATGACTTAGAGCTTTCTTACCACTCAGGGAAAGCCAATGTGGTGGCAGATGCATTAAGCAGGAAGAGGCAAATGTTGAGGCAAGATTGGAAGATGTTGGAGGATGCTTCAGGATCATTAGTTGTTCTAGAGCCACAATTGTGCAGCATGTTCTTTGCTCAGTTAACCTTTAGATCTTCTGTTCATGATAGAGTTCTAGCTTTGCAATAAGATGACCCGCTATTGCAGGAGTTGGTTGGAAAAGCTGGAATAGATAGAGATGAAGATGGTGTAATTTGCCTGAATCATTGGGTATGTATCCCTAATGATGCGGATCTGCAGAAGGAGATTCTGGAAGAAGCACATAGATCGTAGTTCTCTATTCACCCAGGCAGTGGGAAGATGCATAAAGATTTGAAGCGTTCTTTTTGGTGGTCTAGCATGAAGCGGGATGTTGCTGATGTAGTGGCGAAATGCTTGATATGTCAACAGGTGAAGGCAGAACGTCAGCAACCTTCAGGTTTGATGCAGAAGCTGGATATTCCTCAGTGGAAATGGGAGCAGGTGACTATGGATTTTGTGACTGGATTGCCTAGATCGGCTAGAGGGAATGATTCTATATGGGTGATTGTTGATAGATTCTCAAAGAGTGCTCATTTTTTGGCTATGAAAAAGAAGAAATCCGTAGAGAGCTTGGCTAGATTGTACATTGATAACATTGTTAAGCTGGAAGGGATTCCGAAGTCGATTATCTCAGATCGTGATCCGAGGTTTACTTCTAGATTTTGGCAATGTTTGTAGCAAGCTTTCGGCAGTCAGTTGAAGTTGAGTTCAGCATTTCATCCACAAACGGATGGACAGTTTGAGAGGACTATTCAGACGTTGAAGGACATGCTTAGGGCTTGTGTTGTGGACTGGAGAGGAGATTGGGAGCGCCACTTAGCTCTACTGGAATTTGCATACAACAATAGTTTCCATTCGAGTATAGGTATGGCACCATTTGAGGCTTTGTGCGGGAGACCTTGTAAATCCCTGTTGTGTTGGGAAGAAGCAGGAGATCGGCATATGGTTGAATCAAAAGTAGTGCAGGAAACATCAATGAAGATCCAGTTGATTGTGCAAAGATTGAAGGCAGCTCAAGATCATCAGAAGAGTTATGCGGATACGAGGAGAAAAGACTTGGCTTTTAAGGTAGGAGACCATGCTTTTCCCAAGGTGTCGCCAACCAGGGGTGTAGTGAGATTGGAAAGAGAGGCAAGCTGAATCCGAGGTTTATTGGTCCCTTTGAAATATTGAAGAAAATGGGGAATGTGGCATATCAGTTAGCTTTGCCACCATCCTTGGCAGGAGTGCACCCAGGTTTCCATGTATCCATGTTAAAAAGGTATGTTCGAGATCTGGCTCATGTGATTAGTTATGAGCCATTCCAGTTTCAGCCAGATTTATCCTATGCGGAGCAGCTTGTGGAGATTCTTGATCGGAAGGTGCACGAGTTGACATCAAAGTCCATTCCTTTTGTAAAGGTTTTATGGAGGAATTTTTCACGTGAAGAAGCAACTTGGGAGCTTGAAGAAAAGATGAAAAAGCAATATCCATCTTTATTTGGTGAGTATTATAACTCAATTTCGAGGACTAAGATTATTTCAAGGGGGAGAGGGTGTAGTGCCCTAGAATTTTTATTGAATTATATGATTCAATTGTGTATGTGTTCTGCATTTAGCTATATGTTGTTCTGTGTTGAACTTGGCGTCAACATCTACTGACGTGACTATAGTAAACGACACGATCTATTGTCGTTTATTGTCTGTTAATGACAGAGTATTGTGCCGTTTATTATTTTCTGGAATATTTGGTTTTTTGGGCAACAAAGTTCACAACCTGATCGATGGACGTCTACTTCATGGTGGATGGCAGCATGGGTTGACATTAACCTGACTTGCCTATTTTTGTTGTTAACATTCCAGGGGAGAATAAATCGACCGTTTCCATGCATTTAAGAGGAGGATCTGGTGCGTTTCTAATCCAATGGCTAGGATTAGGTTTGGGCAATGCGTAGGGATCTTTATAAGACCCGATTTTGGCCTTTGGGGGAGATTTTCGCACTGGTTTGGAAGAGAGAAAAGGAAGGCCGAGAGATAGGGTTCCAGAGCTTCTTCCGGGCGATTTGAGGCATGCTGGACCAAGGAAGATCATCAGGCATCGAGGTCAAAAGCTTCTCCAAGTGGGGGAGCTGTGCTGGAAGCTAGTTTTGAACGATTGAAGTCAGAGACGAGGACTGCCTTGTTGCCAAGGCAGGCGTCTTTGAATCCCTGATCGTCACTCTAGCAGGAGGGTTAGAGGCAAGTGACATGGGGGATTGGTTTAGGATAGTTTAATCTTAAGATTTATTATTTTTAGTGATTTTTAAACCATCAAAATAACTTGTGGGAAGGGGTGTAAGTTCCATTATTTCATGTGCAAGTCTGTGTTTTCTGGATAGATGAACTTGATGTCCATATCGACCGCCGTTTAGATTATATAAATGACAACATCGACTGCCATTAAGTTATTGTAAACGACATGTTTTTGGACGTCTACTATATGTTAACAGCTCTAAGTGTCGTCGTCTACTGATATTAACGAAAGGATATGTGGACGTTGACTCTGTGTAAACGCCACATATTTGGCCGTTAAGTTTACAATGCTGTGTTTTCTGCAATTTGATTATGTTTCCTAAACTGTGATTCATGCATGTATTAAATTTTCAGTCCGGATTGTATTCTATGTAAATCAGTGTTGTTACACTGTGGACAGGTCATCACAATGATGTATGGGTTATATACAATGATATATATATATATGGTTGTTCTTTGAATTTTGTTTGAATTAGTAAAAGAAAAATGAAAAGATGCAAGTATGATCTGTGTTATAATATTGAAAATTAGAGACTGTAATATTGATAGGTGAAAACTACAGATCTACTGTACTTAATTCTTGTATAGTAATTGTATGATTTCATCATGTTGTACCATGTTGTGTAGTTTTAAATTGATGAAGATTTATCATGAAAAAATGTTTATAGAACTCAGAAAATTATGAAATTTTGCATGTGGGTGTTATGATTAGAATCAGACGTACGGTAAAAAATTTCAGGATTCTTAGAGCATTGTGCATACTATTATGATTATCTGAACAATAAATTGTGCATCAAAATCAATAAAGGTGAGAATATATGTGCATGATAGATTGGATAAAAGTAGTACTATGTCGGGATGTTGTTATACAATGGAATGTTAATTTCAGAACTGAGAAAACATGTTAGGTAATATTGTAATGTCATGTTGATAAATTATTCATGAAAGCATGATAGAATTATAGAAAAAATGTAAATTGCATGATCATCTATATGTTAATGCATTTTGAAATGAATTAGCCAATGAGACATTGCTATGATGGAGATAACTACAAGGAACTTGTAGCAACCTAGATTTTTTCAAAAAATAAAAAATATAATAATATAAAAATAAAACTAATTAAATTGATTAGAAAATCAAATAAAAGAAAATAAATTAAATAGAAAATTCATGGAAAGAGAATTTACTAAAACCCATTAAAAAAAAGTGATGGGCTTTATTAAATTGACCCAATAGAATTTAGTGGGCCAAAATAGGAATTTTAAAAGGGAATAATGGAAAAATACCCTAAATTCGTAACCAAAATAATACATAATTAAAAAATTGGTATTTAATGCATTAAATTAGCAATTTGAGTTATATTTGGATTCCTAAACATACCCAAATAGGTTGCCCACAAAATTAGCTCCCATCCTAACCTAGTTAGGAGATCTCATGCCTAAAAAGGGGAGAGGGAAATAGGAAATTTGGAATAAATAGAAATTAGAGTCATAATAGGAAATAGAATGGGGAGATGTTTAAATACTCCTCTAAAACCCTCATGGCCGGCCCTAGCTCATGCCAAGGGTTTGTTGGACGTGGGAAGGAGCCAAAGGGAAGGAGAATTCGTGGAGAAGAAGGATCCCACAAGTTCTTCCCCGAGTTCTTCAAGTTTAAACCCAAGAAGAGAAAAACCATTAAAGGTAGGCATTCTCACGAGAAAAACTAATGAGATTTTGACTGTAGATCATTCCATGTACCAGGAACATACCCTCAAGTTTCATGACTTATCATCGAGTCAATAATTACTTCTTACTTTTCGAAGTTCTGCACTTATCATGACCCCAAACCCCCTTGTTAAATCTTGTTCTTGTTGTACACTTGATCTCATGCCACGCAATTTTTAGTAGAGATTTTGATGGTCATTAGGCTTCTTTTGCCCCTGAAGGCCCTAATTTCCATCCATCCTATCATGCGAATTAATTCGTTGATCTCATCTGTGTACTATTCTAAGTCCTTCATAATTACCATGACCAAAGCACGATGAAACCCTGTTTGTTTTCAAATTCCTATTTACTGTAAGTACCCATACATGTCTAGAACAATTCGCAATTGGTTTCATGATTTTTCATCACCTGTATAATTAGATATGTTTTTCTCAATCTGCCTATGTCAAATAGGGTAAGTTTGGCCCGCAACCCAAGAAATTGTTCTTTCTCTGTCAGACTCGGGCTCTAACCCTGTGAACACGATGGCTCGATAGGTCGCGTTAACAGGGGTGTCGCGACAGTGCTTTCTGTCATGATCTGATTGCGACAGGGCCTATCGTCTCGATCTGCTGCCCGGTCTGCCTGAGCCTGTCGCGACCCTCACATGACCCCGTCACGACCTGCCTGCCGAACCGACAAGACCGTCGAGACCTGTACAAGACCCCGTCCCAATCTCAGTGGACTCTGTCGTGACCCTCATTAGGGTGTGTCGCGATCTAACTTTTTGTAGGAAAACCCATCTTTTTGCAAGTCTAGTTGTTATTCAGCTATTCCCATATCTTGTTAACTGTTTTAAACACTGAAAAACGAACTTGTAAATATGGATTATATTTTAATTTAA
The DNA here is from genome assembly GCA_014218235.1 of Colocasia esculenta. Taxonomy (NCBI): domain Eukaryota; kingdom Viridiplantae; phylum Streptophyta; class Magnoliopsida; order Alismatales; family Araceae; genus Colocasia; species Colocasia esculenta. The sequence goes on from CM024756.1 coordinate 43,632,534, forward strand.
GCCAAGCACATGATCTATCTTGTCCATGATCTTCTTATTCACATGCACACACACTTTGAACCATCCAAATATGGCTTAATTGGCACGAACATGTTACGTAATTTATCTGGTAATTTATGTCATTAAATAAACTCATTCTTACATATACTTGTGTATGTTTCTCGCGATGTTTTGGAACACTGATGCTGACGCTCCACTGTTCTAGAATTCCTCTAGAACGTCGAGCACTTGTTTCTCCCTACACACTTTCTTGACTTGGACAAACTCTCCGTCGGATACTCCTTCTGCCGGACTAGTGAGTCTTTGTTCAAGGCCTCTGTAAGTCTCCTCTGTCCATATATTCCCACATGGTCGACAAGCTGGTTGTAGCCTAACACCTATTACACCCTTTAGGGGTCAATATGATCTAAACGGCTATTAGAAGTTCGCTCTTATCATGAATCATGCCGGACCTCTTGACCTGTGCGTAACATGGCCAGTGGAAAGGTAATGAGTTCCACCTGACTGCCAACACCAAACGCGTGTGTTGTGCAATTGTTACTATCGCCTGTTTACTCGACGTGATATGTGCAATGTCCACTAGCTCTCATCTATACTCTATTCGCTCATCTATTCACGTTCTCTCTACTATCTCGTCTATTCATCTAGTGCTCTCATATATTTTTGGTACTCTATATTGGCCATTGACTGATGTCTAAAGATAAACAATGTAACCAATGCCTGACAATATATAAAGGGCCAGATCTGGTCCTAGGATGTGCGCCCGAAAGTGCTAGTGCCCATGGGAGTTAAATGATCAAAGTGTTTGGCATTACACTCGAGTGCTATCTATCTCGACTATCTAAATGACAATCAAAAAGTGCTATGTTCTCTCGTTGTCTATTGACAAAAGTGCTATACTATACCCATTGTGCTATTGCTATACTTTGTGCTATTTGTGCTATGTCCATCTTGCTATTTTGTGCTATACTTGACTCTCGTGCTATATTTGGAAAGATGTGCTATTTTGTTCACATGCTATCATGCTATCTATTACTTGACTCTCCGCTCTATCTTTAGTTACTCTGCCTTTTAATTCATTAATCATTTAAAGCCTGCTTGACTATTGAGATTTAAGTCGTACTGGGCGTTATCGCTCACCCTGCGTTATTTGTTGTTGTGTTCTCAGGAGAGACCGAGGATGAACTATACACTCAAGAGGACGGAAACGACCAGGAATGACGTCACGAGTACCCTAGCATCCTAGCAATATGTTAGAGTCCTAGTTAATCTTTTGCTTTATTTCAATGTAATTAGGCCCTATAGAATGGATCTGATATTAGTGGTTGTAACTAGACATTTAAAAGATTATTAATGAAATGAATTTGCTTTAGTATTTGTTCTTGTCCAATGGTTTGATGTCTAGTACTCGCTCTATATCGTTCACTTGCAATTGCCTCGCGTTCCGATATTCTGCGTCGGGGCATGACAGTTTTATGGTATCAGAGCCTAGGTTATTCTTAAGTATAGGATGATCTAGGTTAACTGGCTCGACTAGAGACAAATTATCCTACCTATGTGAGTTGTGGTTAGAGCCAAGGGTAAATAGCTAAAATGAACTCACACACGCACGAATTAAAATTCACATCAATATCATGACAATAAGTATTATTTTTGTAGGAACTAAGCAACAAAGATGACTGTTGAATGTGCTCAAATGAGGGGCATGCAACAGACCATCCAAGAATTGACACGCGCTATAGTGCAAGCTACCCAAGGAGGTGGCAATCGTGGTGCAGGCGACCTGCATCGTAACTTTCCTAGTCTGAACCCACCTAGGTTCAGTGGATCCATGGATCTAGATGAAGCAGAACATTGGCTCAAAGAAACGGAAAGAATCTTCCGTGTCATGCAATGCGCAGCGGGGGATAAGCTGCTGCTGGCCACATACCAACTTGAAAAGGACGCCCGCGCTTGGTGGGAGTCTGTTGAAGCAACCAGAGCTAATGGTCAGTTCACCTGGACCGAGTTCAAAGAAGCTTTTAATTCCAAATACTTCTCGTAGTGTGTTCAAGAAAGGAAGGCTGCAGAATTCACTGCTTTGAAACAATGGAGCTTGACTGTGGCTGAATATGAAGCCCAGTTCTCTAGACTGGCAAGGTATGCTGAACACCTAGTGAACACTGAGAGAATGAAGGCTAAGCGCTTCCTCAACAGCCTTAAGTCTCAATACATTACCCAACTGGCACCTCTCGACATCCAGACCTACACTGAGATGGTGAAAAAGGCTCAACTGCTGGAAGATGCTACGGACTTCACCGACCGTATAAAAGGGAAGTTCATGAAAAAGAAAATGACCTCGGGTCAGTCATATGCTAAGTCGAACAACAGCAAGAAGCGTCCCTTCAACATCACGGAGGGACCCAGCCAAGAAAGGAAACCTAAAGCTATCATCCCCAACACTCAAACAAAAAGTAACTGCAAGCACTATGACAAAAGTCGGCGCATGTCTGCGCTACGGAAGTCGCGAGCACCGCATCCCCGAGTGCCCGTTATTGAAAGAAAATGAGAGGCGCCCTAATGCGCCTAATAAATAGGGAAGACTGCAAGCCCTGCATGATGAGGAACCCGCTATGGACGGTGGTGTGGTAGAAGGTACTCTACAAGTTTTCTCCTTCTCAGCATTTGTCTTATTTGATACGGGAGCAACTCATTCATTTATATCTCAACATTTTGCTGATACCCTAACTGCAAAACCTATATCCATGGGTTGTGAGTTCTCAGTCACAATGCCACTAGGGGAAAAGGAGAAATTGAATAAATACTTTCCATCTGCCGATGTAATGTTCGGAGACCAGAACCTAAAAGCCGACCTGGTGTGTATGCCTATGGAAGGCTATGATGTAATCTTGGGAGCCGACTGGTTGTCCACATATGAGGCAAGTGTTGACTGTAAGAAAGGGAAGGTTACTTTTAGTGATTTTCCTAAATTGGCATTCTCTGGGATTAGACATAAGAGACAGATGTCTCTAATCTCTGCCATAAAAGCCCACAACATGTTAAGGAACGGATGCATTGCTTTCCTAGCAGCCGTAGTTGTTGAAAAGAAGGGTTCTAAGATAGAAGACATCCACATAGTCAAGGATTACCACGATGTGTTCTCTGAAGATCTCCCAGGGATTCCCCCGGAACGTGATGTCAACTTCGCCATAGAGTTGATCGCTGAACCTGCCCCGGTATCGCGTCAACCATACCGGATGTCACCTGCTGAGCTAAAAAAGTTGAAGACATAGCTGATGGGGCTATTAGAGAAGGGGTTAATTAGACTGAGTACTTCCCCATGGGGAGCACCCGTGCTATTCGTCAACAAGGAAGATGGATCGATGAGACTATGCATCGACTATCGTCAACTCAATCAGCTTACCATCAAGAACAAGTACCCATTGCCTAGGGTCAATGAGCTATTCGACCAAATATTCGGAGCTCAATATTTCTCCAAGATCGATTCTTCGATCTGGCTATCATCAAATGAAGATCAAGGAAGACGATATCTTCAAAACGGTTTTCAGGAGCAAGTATGGACACTATGAATTCATCGTTATGCCTTTTGTTCTAATCAATGCTCCTGCAGCCTTTATGAAACTCATGAATAGAATATACCAGCCATACCTTGACAAGTTCGTGGTCGTCTTCATCGACGACATCCTCATTTATTCAAAAACCAAGGAAGAGTATGAAGAAACCTGAAGATTGAACTACAAGTCTTGCAAGACAACAAACTGTACGGAAAGCTTAGCAAGTGTGAATTTTGGCTCGAAGAAGTGTCCTTCTTGGGCCATGTCATCTCAATGGATGGCATCTCTGTTGATCCCTCCAAAGTCGAAGCAGTACTCAACTGGGAGAGACCAACCAACTCACCGAAATCTGAAGCTTCCTAGGACTGGCTGGCTACTATAGGCGGTTCATCAAGGATTTCTCCAAGATCGCCATTCCTCTCACACGACTAACATGAAAGAAGAATCCATACTCCTGGAGTAAAGAGTGTGAGGAAAGTTTTCAAACTCTTAAAGATTGTCTGACCTGAACACCTATTCTCGCTCTGCCAATAGAGGGAGAAGGTTTCTCTGTCTACACCGATGCCTCGAGAATTAGGCTAGGGTGTGTACTGATGTAAAAAGAGAAAGTCATCGCCTACTCTTCTCAAAAACTAAAGACTTATGAAGTCAACTATCCGTGCATGATCTGGAGTTGGCGGCCGTGGTCTTCGCCTTGAAGATCTGGAGACACTACTTGTATGGAGAGAAATTCACTGTCTACGTAGACCATAAAAGTCTGAAGTATTATTCTCCCATAAAGAACTCAACATGAGATAAAGAAGATGGTTAGAATAACTAAAAGATTTCGACTTCAACATCTAATACCATACATGCAAGGGAAACACCGTGGCTGATGCTCTTAGTAGAAAGCCGATGGCATTTGTTTCAAGTCTAGTCCTTGGCGAGATGCAACTACTAGAACAATTTGCTAGCTTAAACATAAATGTTAAACACAGGGATGATCGAGTCTTGGTTTCCAATATCAAGATTCAATCTGATCTAATAGAAGAGATCGAAGCTCAACAAGATGATGATCCATTCTTAGTTCGCGTCAAGGAAACTCTAGCCGAAAGACCGGACTTTGCTATGACCAAAGATGGAAGGCTTGTCTTTCAAGGAAGGACATGCATTCCGGACAATGAGGAACTGAAGAGAAGATTAATGGATGAGGCTCACAAGATGAAGTACACTATTCATCCTGGAGGTACCAAAATGTATCAAGACATGAAAAGAACATTTTGGTGGCCGAACAAGAAGAGAGAGGTAGCTGAACATGCCGCACACTATCTTACTTCCCAACAAGTAAAAGTGAAACACCTGCGCCCTACTGGTGTACTCAGACCGCTAGATATTCCGGAATGGAAATTGGAAATCATTGGCATGGACTTCATCATGGGTTTACCGAAGACTCGCGGTGGACTCGACGCCATATGGGTCATTGTGGACCGACTAACCAAATCCACCCATTTTCTGCCTATAAAGAGTAAGTGGTCGATGGAGGTACTGGTTGTCATATATGTTAAGGAGATTGTAAGACTACATAGTGTTCCTTCATCTATAGTCTCGGATCTAGATCCAAGATTCACATCTCATTTTTGGAAAGAACTGCAAGGTGCATTAGGTACTAAACTCAACTTTAGTACCGCATTCCATCCACAAACTGATGGGCAAACTGAAAGAACCAACCAATAGTGGAAGACATGTTGAGAGCTTGCACTATAGACTTCCAAGGATATTGGAACGAACACCTATCTCTTATTGAGTTCACCTATAACAACAGTTACCAGGCGAGCATCAAGATGGCACTGTTCGAAGCACTCTACGGAAGGAATTGTAGATCTCCTACATGCGGAATGAGGTTGGAGAGCAGCAGTGGCTAGGCCCAGACATGATGCAACAAACCATAAAGGACATTCAAGTGATTAGTGATCGACTTAAGACTACTCAGTTCAGACAAAAGATCTATGCCGACAAAAGAAGGCGGGACTTATAATTCCAAGTTGGTGATCATTATTCTTAAAGGTGTCACCTACACGTGGCATCCAAAGATTTGGAGTGAAAGGAAAGCTCAGTCCTAGATTCATTGGCCCTTTTGAAGTACTCGAAAGGATTGTGAGGTTGCATACCGACTGGCATTGCCATCGGATTTACCATATGTACACAATGTGTTCCATGTCTCCATGCTCAGGAAATATGTATATGATCCTACCCATATCATTCACCACGAAAAGCTGGTGCTGAACAAAGATGTGACATACGAAGAGAAGCCAGTCAAGATACTGGAACGGAAGATGCGACTGCTGAAGAACCGTCCCATTCATGTGGTTAAAGTCTTATGGAATAATCACCGAGTGGAAGAAGCCACATGGGAACCGGAAGGGACCATTAGACGGAACTACCCCGATCTTTTCGATAAGACATTCTCTCCTGAATGATCATATGAATTTGGGACAAAATTCTTTTTAAGAGGGGGAGGATGTAGCAACTTAGATTTTTTTGAAATTAAAAAAATAATAATATAAAAAGAAAACTAATTAAATTTATTAGAAAATCAATAAAGAAAATAAATTAAATAGGAAATTAATGGACAGAGAATTTACTAAAACCCATTAAATGAAGAGAAGTGATGGGCTTTATTAATTGACCCAAGAGAATTTAGTGGGCCAAATAGGAATTTTTAAAAGGGGAATAATGGAAAAATACCCTAATTCGTAACTCAAATAATACTTAATTATAAAAGAGGTATTTAATGCATTAAATTAGCAATTTGAGTTATATTTGGATTCCTATACCTACCCAAATAGGTTGCCCACGAAATTAGCTCTCATCCTAACCCAATTAGGAGATCTCATGCCTAAAACGGGGGGAGGGAAATAGGAAATTTAGAATAAATAGGAATTAGAGTCATAAAAGGAAATTGAATGGGGAGATGCTTAAATATCCTCTAAAATCCTCATGGCCGGCCCTAGCTCGTGCCAAGGGTTTGCTGGACGTGTGAAGGAGCCAAAGGAAGGAGAATTCGGGGAGAAGAAGGATCCCTCAAGTTCTTCCCCGAGTTCTCCAAGTTCAAACTATAGAAGAGAAACCCATTAAAAGGTAGGCATTCTCACAAGCAAACTAATGAGATTTTGATTGTGGATCGTTCCATGTACCAGGAACAATACCCTCAAGTTTCATGATTTATCATCGAGTCAATAATTAATTCTTACTTTTCGAAGTTCTACCCTTATCTTGACCCCGAACCCCCTTGTTAAATCTTGTTCTCCTTGTACACTTGATCTCATGCCACGCAATTTTTAGTAGAGATTCTGATGGTCATTAGGCTTCTTTTGCCCTTGAAAGCCCTAATTTCCATCCATCCTATCATGCGAATTAATTTGTTGATCTCATCTATGTATTGTTCTAAGTCCTTCATGATTACCATGACCAAAGCATGTCGAAACCCTGTTTGTTTTCAAATTCCTATTTACTGTAAGTACCCATGCATGTCTAGAACAATTCGCAATTAGTTTCACGATTTTTCATTGCCTGTACAATTAGATATGTACTCCTTATACCGGTACGATTATACCAATCCACGTCGGTATAATGAACGTCATCACAGTGGGACATTTACTCAAACAATAACATACGATTGAGATGCTCATAAATACAAATACAGAGTAGCGGAAGCAAAAGAACTACTTGTCTTCATTTCATCATCCACATTTAACATACATGATTCAAATGACAATTTAAAGATAACTAAAGTCCACGTAAATAAAGTGCTAAAAATCAGATTACATAGCTTGTCCACAATTACAAATATTTCATTACAATGCCTCAATTACATACATGAAAGCAAAATGTCACGATGACGACACCACCAGGCTACTCGCCACGCTCGGAGTCACTCTCCACGGTCTCCTCTAATGATGTAGGGTCACCAACTAAACCTTATGCCGAAGCAAGGAATGAGTCTAAAAGACTCAGCAAATACACCACACACCTGATACATGCATATATCACAGTAGGTTTTTCATTTCAATTTACAAAGCAAAAACATATAGCATGCTTGGACATTGATAAAGACAACCTATCATGATGATTCTACAAACTCTAAAACACATGGTACATGATTTAAGCCATTCCAAAATAAATATCCTATTACATGCTTCTACTCATGTAATCACATGAAAGCTACATTTCAAATGAGGCTATAACATGGAAGCAACCAAACAGGGATTCTTGCATGTATGAAGAGTAACATTTCTATCATGGTTTCTACACATTCTTGCACATGCATTTATCATTTCATACACATTAAGGTTTGTTGTTTTGACATACTTTAGCAATTCACATCCTATTGCATGAGGGCTACAATTCCAATTGATTACAACACGATAGCAATTAAACTTGGAATTGTTCACACATATGCAAGAAATGCTCCTAGCATGGATTCTACGCATTTTTCCACACATAAAATATTCTTATAAACACCTTTAGGTTGCTGTCATAACATAATTTCACATTAACATATCATGGCCACAATTTCACAATTTAACATAATGGTTTCACATGTCTACACAATTACTCATTCATATAGTTCCCTTTTTACCACATTGCACATTTACACATATCCCACTACACAATTTACACATAATCACATTCACATTTCACAATTTAGTGCCATGACACATAGTCCAAACCACCATTAAAGGACACATCACATAACACATACACATAAACGTCACCTAGGCAATATAGTGACGACTCTTGGACTGCGCAAACCGGGAGAACAAGTCTCCACCCTAACTAGTGGTACTTGTCCACCTCCAGGATTTCATCCTAATGCCCTTATGATCTTAACACATTGAACCTTCCCATGGGGACTTTTCCATGGTACGGTTCCACAGCCCTCTATGGAAGCAGTGTCACATAGGCACACACTTTTACACATTACACATTTCGATTTTTAACACACATATTACACATATCTTTACATTCTCTCACTTATGCACATGGCTCTGTTTTTCCTAATCATGATTTACTGTAATTTTGCAAATCCTACGCAGGTTTTCTATTTTTAAAATAGAAATTTCAGTAAATCACATGCTCTTAGAAAAATTCCGAAATTTGCAGGGCAAAGACTGACACATACATACATGTTTATAAAAATTTGGGCACTCGAATTCTTCACGGATCATGTGAACAGTAGATAGATATGTACAACCATTTCTTTCCAACATGTATTTTAATAAAACTAATAACTCCTACCATCCACAAATGCACAAGAAATTTCCCCACCACATCACTTATCTATTTCACATAACATACAACAATTACTTTATATCCTCATGTGAAAACACTTCAGAAATAAATCTATACAAGGGAGAACAACTCATTGTTCTGCCCTGAAGAACTTAACGACACAGTCTGGCCATTAATGAGCTTAGAGGCAACATCGTTGGCCGTTAATTGAAGATCTTAACGGCAAGGGGTCTTGCCTTCAAGTTCAGGTCTGTGCAAAACACAGACTCGAGCTTCAAAAGAAGGAGAAGTATGAGGATCCAGGACACGAGGAAAATCTGTAAAAATGGTAAAACCCTACTGGACTCATACATGGACGAATGTATGGGTTACTTGCCTTTTTAAAAACCTCCAAAGGGATCTAAGTTGCTGTTTGTGATACCCCGAAAATTTTTATTCATTTTATATGTGAATGTATAATTATTTGTTGTGTGTATAGTGTGTGTATTCAATTATGCGTATTATAATTTCTATATTCCTTATGAACTCATGCATGTATATATATGATAATTTTTGTGAGAATAGGCAATTAGCTAAATTGATGTGTATTGTGTATACTAAAATACTAGGCTTGTAATACTTAAGTAATACTATGCATGCTAATCTAATTACCGATGTGCATGTTATGTTTATCTATTTCATGATAATGTATATAATTATGTTGTAATGCCTATATATTTATGCATAGGATAATTGAAGTATGTGCATGCAAGGATTTCTTTTGTTGTATAAATTATTATAGATAACTTATTCCAAACTGTATCTTAATAATATTATGCATGCATTATCTAAATCTTGAAGTGCATACCATTCTGCCTATTCCATGGAGGTTGTGTGTAAAAATATACATATATGTATGTTACCTTATACATATGATATCTATCTATTTAATCCTATGTACATCAATTCATCTATAGTATGTGAATAATACATAGATAACATTGTGCATGTAATAGATAATTTTCTATGGACCATGTAAGTATATGTATGCTATTTTCATACAAGTATAAAGCATACATAATTGTGCATGCATTATCTAGTTATCAATGTATGTAAATCTCATGCATATGGTGCGTGTTGTACTCATAGTAAGAAATTATTATCATGCACTTTGTAAATAATCATGAGTTTATTTCTGAGCACGCAAATATATATATATACGTGTGTGAATTATCTAATTATTGAGGTGCCTATTGTATTTAATTATTTTAATGCACATAGTTAGTGCTATGGATGTGCGTATGTATACATACATGTGTTATCCTTGTTTAAATAATAATTATCTACTTTAAGCGTGTTAAATTAATTAGGGTATGTAAAGTACTTGGATGATAATATGCATACAATATTTAACTAATAATGGACACATTTTAATCATAAGTTCATGCGTAATGTATGTAATTATGCAATGTGTACGTATGTGTGCATATATGTATGTATTGATGCATATTGTTCTTAATTATGATTAGTGTAAGTTGTAATTAATTAAATATTACATAATGCAAGTATTTTATGTGGTAATGATATATGAAATTATTTTTGCATATACTAAATTATTTTAGTGCATTTATGCATGAAATTCTAGGTTTATCGGTGTTTCGGCTGCCAAGACAGTGGGCGGCCAGACCTGGATGCCAAGACACTGCTGGCGGCCAGACCTGGACGCCAAGACACAGTGGGCGGCCAGACCTGGACGCCAACCCCAGTGGGCGGCCAGACCTTGACGTCAACTGCCAGGTTGACTACAACCGATGTTGACGTTAATATCCAGCTGCGTAACGGTTCTAGAATTGTTAATGTCCGTGTTTTAGCTAGTTTCAGATTAGGAAACCCTTCCTAAACCTTTGGTAACTTACCCTAATGCATACCCAACCCTTGAACCTATAAAATACCCACTCTTGGATGAGGAAAAGGCTTTCAACATTTGGTGAAAACCCTAGCTCCGAGATGGTGAAAAGATGATCTTTAGAAGGCCGGATCCATCAATTGGAGGTGTTCCCCGAAGAGCTACAACATCTGGAGGATAGCCTATACATAGAGGAAGAGATTCCAACTCCGAGGAGCCATCTACATCGACAGGAGAAGAAGATCTAAGGCGTTTCCGAGCACCTTTTCGCAGGGCCGAAAAGGGCTTCACCGACGATTCTGATCTTTGTAGATTTTTTTAAGAGGCAAGTAAACCTAGATCTTGATCCTATACATGTCCCCTAAGTCCTAGGTATTTTTACGGATTTTTCCTCGCGTCCTGGAACCCCGAATTCACCGTTGTATGAAAATTCGTATGTATGTGCTGCTGGGAGCAAGTAGAAGGCAACATAGGTTGCAGTCAAGTTCTTCAGAAGAAGTTGACGGCAACATCCCTTGACGTCTACTTCTTCAGGACCTGAAAGTGTTACTTTTTGATCTTCTTTTGCTGTTTAAATAATTTCTGGACATGGGTATACTCTGAAAATTTTATGGGTAATTGTATACTGTCAGTAAGTCATATCATGAGGTTGCCTAAATTTTCTATGAACCATGTTAATTATTAAAATTCAGTGACTGAGTAATGAGCATGATATGAACATGTTTAAATCTAGTATAAATGGATTTTGTGATGAATTAGTTTTCATAAATTTTCCATGACAGATTGAATGTTGGTATTAGGTTTCTATTCTGTTAATGCCTAAACATATTGATATGTCTCATGCTTAATGATATTTCGATAAATATGTCTGAATTCTAGATTTAATTGTAGAAATTATGTTTACTGTCCGAAAAATCCAGAAAATTTCATATGTGACATACTTATTGATGATAACCTGTGATAAAAATTTAGACCTCAATTGATGACAGTAATTATAATTTCTAGTTAAACCGTTGAAATTTCACATATTAGATGTGTTGAATTTGATCTGGTATAATCCTGTAAATATACACATGTTAGGACTGTATTGTAAGATGTTTTATTTCTGAAAATAGTAGTTTCATGATTAGGCTAATCAAGACATGTGCAATTGACAAATAAGATACTTAAAGTGATCAATTAATATATGTGAACAATGTAAATAAAGTGTAAGAATGTGATAAAGTGAATGTGTAATAATTGGGCCAAGAATGACACTGCTACCCTAGAGGCTTCGAGAGCTGTACATAGAAAAGTCCCTATGGAAGGCTCTACATTGTAAAAGTTTGTCCTAAAGGCATTAGGAAAAACCCGGAGGTGGACAAGTACCACTGGATAGGGTGGAGAGAGCTTCTCCCGGTCTGCGCAGTTACCAAGATTCACCACTTCATTGCCTAGGTGGTGGGTATGTGATATGAGTTGTGTTATGAGATGTGATGAGTTATGAGTATGAGATATTTGTTTGTGTCCTCTAAAAGGTAGTTAGGACTATGTGTCATGGCATTTTAAGTAATTGGAATATGTATAAAGTGTAAGATTATATGCGAATGTCACATGATGAGTGCAAATGATATGATATGTGATAAATGAAACCAAAGAGTAAATGATGTGAAGAATATGTGAAAAGATATGTAAGAGACAGTTAATGTTATTGAGAGTGTGCTTGCATGTGAAAACCGATGTAGTAATGCATAATGTTCATGTTTTCATGCATTAATTACCTCATTTGCAATATCATGTTTATCATCATGTCATGTAGTTTATCGTTCTCATGTAATAGTGTATGTGAATAAACATGAGTAACCATGTCATTTATGCAACATGAAAGATGAAAATGTAGAATTGTGAATGGATAAGATAACATATGAACAAATGTAAATCCATGTAATTGAATGTAATTCATGTCAAAACAGCAAGTAAAGTGTAGTTATGAAGGTGATAAATGCATGTAATATTAATTAGATTCCATGCTAGATGTGATGTTTGCTTAGTACAAAGTTTCATGCTTTAGTGCTTATTGTTGCCAACCAATTTGACCATGTTTTAACTTCTCAATTCATGCTATAAAATATGAAACCATGTGTATGAGATGTATGTACATTTAAAACAGCAAGCAAAATGTGAAATTAAATATAAAAGTGCATGTGAAAAGTGAATAGTCATCATATTAGTTTGTTCACTCCTTTATGTCTAATTCTATGTTCTAGTTGTAGAAATATGTCATGAAATGAATTAATGTGGAAATGAAGGAATCATGTTATGTGTTAAGTGTAGAGAATATGTACAAGTGTATAGTAATAGTATCCATGATTTAGAATAAAATATGATAGAATGAAGCATGTCTAGGTGATTAAAAATGTGTTGATAGCTATGTGTTTGGGAGTTTAAATGATAGTATGTATTCATGAGTGTTTAATAGCTTAATGTGAATGTGATATGTTTAAGATTAAGTCTTTGTTTTACTTGCTGAGTCTTTGGACTCACCCTTGCTTCGGCGTACAGGTTGACAGGTATCCCGTGCTAGGGGGAGAGACGCTATCTTGGAGGAGAGGCTTTTGAGGAGCAAGTAGTAGTTGTATTTTCCTTTCATAGTTGAAAAAAAATGTTATTTGGACAATGTAGCTCTTTCATCATGTAATAATGTGGACATTGTCGTTCTATTTTTGCACTATATAGATTGTGGAATATGGGATGGTGATGGACTAAGTTAAATTGTTGTATTTATTCCGTTGAAATCAATTGCTATCTACGTACTTTTCAACCTATCGGTTAGTGTTGGGTTTTATCCCACTGTAATGACGCTCTTTATACCGATGGGGATTGGTATAATCGTACCGGTATGAGGAGGGTCGTTACAGAGATTGGTATCAGAGCCCAAGGTTGAAACTGTACATGGATAGACCATCATCACCACCATATTGCAAAGTCTTTATAGGGAATTGTCCATAAATATAGAAATTACTAATAACGAATGGAAGATAGTTAAGGAAGATAGTTAGAATTAGTAACCTAGATTCTAACTAATTAACTATTTTGCAGATTATGGTTGGACGTGGTAGACGTAATGCTCAGTCTAGAAGTATGAACAGAACCGCAAGTTAAAGAATTTCGTGAAAGGACTCAAACCATCAGTGAGGACTAGGCTTTTAGAGCTTGATTCCCGTACTTTGGAAGAAGTCCTAGGTGTGGCGACCAAGCAAGAGAAAAATGGAATCATATCAAGGAGAAAATGAAGCTCAAAAGGAGGAAGCACCAAAACCATTCCAAAGGCAAGATAGGAAGATGAAGAAACTCATGGAAGGTCAGCAATCAACTGTGGCATCAGGCAGCGAGAAGCCCAAATGCATTCATTGTGGGAAGCGTCATGGCGGGAATGCATGTTGGCGAATGGAAGGAAGGTGTCTTAGATGTGGCAGCAAAGATCATCGGCTTAAGGAATGTCCAAACTTGAAGACGAAGTTCGTCTCAAGAGATGCTTCATCAGTAATCATAAAGGAGCAAGGATTAGTCAGAAATGATCTCGGCGACGTCATTACAGGTACTTGATTCGATCTTCGAGGACGAAGATCTTTTTCAAGGGGGGAGAGTGTGATACCCCGAAAATTTTTATTCATTTTATATGTGCATGTATAATTATTTGTTGTGTGTATAGTGTGTGTATTCAATTATGCGTATTATAATTTCTATATTCCTTATGAACTCATGCATGTATATATATGATATTTTTCGTGAGAATAGGCAATTAGCTAAATTGATGTGTATTGTGTATACTAAAATACTAGGCTTGTAATACTTAAGTAATACTATGCATGCTAATCTAATTACCGATGTGCATGTTATGTTTATCTATTTCATGCATAATGTATATAATTATGTTGTAAATGCCTATATATTTATGCATAGGATAATTGAAGTATGTGCATGCAAGGATTTCTTTTGTTGTATAAATTATTCATAGATAACTTATTCCAAACTGTATCTTAATAATATTATGCATGCATTATCTAAATCTTGAAGTGCATACCATTCTGCCTATTCCATGGAGGTTGTGTGTAAAAATATACATATATGTATGTTACCTTATACATATGATATCTATCTATTTAATCCTATGTACATCAATTCATCTATAGTATGTGAATAATACATAGATAACATTGTGCATGTAATAGATAATTTGCTATGGACCATGTAAGTATATGTATGCTATTTTCATACAAGTATAAAGCATACATAATTGTGCATGCATTATCTAGTTATCAATGTATGTAAATCTCATGCGTATGGTGCGTGTTGTACACATAGTAAGAAATTATTATCATGCACTTTGTAAATAATCATGAGTTTATTTCTGAGCACGCAATATATATATATACGTGTGTGAATTATCTAATTATTGAGGTGCCTATTGTATTTAATTATTTTAATGCACATAGTTAGTGCTATGGATGTGCGTATGTATACATACATGTGTTATCCTTGTTTAAATAATAATTATCTACTTTAAGCGTGTTAAATTAATTAGGGTATGTAAAGTACTTGGATGATAATATGCATACAATATTTAACTAATAATGGACACATTTTAATCATAAGTTCATGCGTAATGTATGTAATTATGCAATGTGTACGTATGTGTGCATATATGTATGTATTGATGCATATTGTTCTTAATTATGATTAGTGTAAGTTGTAATTAATTAAATATTACATAATGCAAGTATTTTATGTGGTAATGATATATGAAATTATTTTTGCATATACTAAATTATTTTAGTGCATTTATGCATGAAATTCTAGGTTTATCGGTGTTTCGGCTGCCAAGACACAGTGGCGGCCAGACCTGGACGCCAAGACACTGCTGGCGGCCAGACCTGGACGCCAAGACACAGTGGGCGGCCAGACCTGGACGCCAACCCCCAGTGGGCGGCCAGACCTTGACGTCAACTGCCAGGTTGACTACAACCGATGTTGACGTTAATATCCAGCTGCGTAACGGTTCCAGAATTGTTAATGTTCCGTGTTTTGGCTAGTTTCAGATTAGGAAACCCTTCCTAAACCTTTGGTAACCTACCCTAATGCGTACCCAACCCTTGAACCTATAAAATACCCACTCTTGGATGAGGAAAAGGCTTTCAACATTTGGTGAAAACCCTAGCTCCGAGATGGTGAAAAGCTGATCTTTAGAAGGCCGGATCCATCAACTGGAGGTGTTCCCCGAAGAGCTACAACATCTGGAGGATAGCCTATACATAGAGGAAGAGATTCCAACTCCGAGGAGCCATCTACATCGACAGGAGAAGAAGATCTAAGGCGTTTCCGAGCACCTTTTTCGTAGGGCCGAAAAGGGCTTCACCGACGATTCTGATCTTTGTAGATTTTTTTAAGAGGCAAGTAAACCTAGATCTTGATCCTATACATGTCCCCTAAGTCCTAGGTATTTTTACGGATTTTTCCTCGCGTCCTGGAACCCCGAATTCAACGTTGTATGAAAATTCATATGTATGTGCTGCTGGGAGCAAGTAGAAGGCAACATAGGTTGCAGTCAAGTTCTTCAGAAGAAGTTGACGGCAACATCCCTTGACGTCTACTTCTTCAGGACCTGAAAGTGTTACTTTTTGATCTTCTTTTGCTGTTTAAATAATTTCTGGACATGGGTATACTCTGAAAATTTTATGGGTAATTGTATACTGTCAGTAAGTCATATCATGAGGTTGCCTAAATTTTCTATGAACCATGTTAATTATTAAAATTCAGTGACTGAGTAATGAGCATGATATGAACATGTTTAAATCTAGTATAAATGGATTTTGTGACGAATTAGTTTTCATAAATTTTCCATGACAGATTGAATTGGTATTAGGTTTCTATTCTGTTAATGCCTAAACATATTGATATGTCTCATGCTTAATGATATTTTAATAAATATGTCTGAATTCTAGATTTAATTGTAGAAATTATGTTTACTGTCCGAAAAATCCAGAAAATTTCATATGTGACATACTTATTGATGATAACCAGTGATAAAAATTAGATCTCAATTGATGACAGTAATTATAATTTCTAGTTAAAACCGTTGAAATTTCACATATTAGATGTGTTGAATTTGATCTGGTATAATCCTGCAAATATACAGCATGTTAGGACTGTATTGTAAGATGTTTTATTTCTGAAATAGTAGTTTCATGATTAGGCTAATCAAGACATGTGCAATTGACAAATAAGATACTTAAAGTGATCAATTATTATATGTGAACAATGTAAATAAAGTGTAAGAATGTGATAAAGTAATGTGAAATAATTGGGCCAAGAATGACACTGCTACCCTAGAGGCTTCGAGAGCTGTACATAGAAAAGTCCCTATGGAAGGCTCTACATTGTAAAAGTTTGTCCTAAAGGCATTAGGAAAAACCCGGAGGTGGACAAGTACCACTGGATAGGGTGAAGAGAGCTTCTCCCGGTTTGCGCAGTTACCAAGATTCACCACTTCATTGCCTAGGTGGTGGGTATGTGATATGAGTTGTGTTATGAGTTATGTGTTATGAGATGTGATGAGTTATGAGTATGAGATATTTGTTTGTGTCCTCTAAAAGGTAGTTAGGACTATGTGTCATGGCATTTTAAGTAATTGGAATATGTATAAAGTGTAAGATTATATGCGAATGTGGTCACATGATGAGTGCTAATGATATGATATGTGATAAGTGAAAACCAAAGAGTAAATGATGTGAAGAATATGTGAAAGATATGTAAGAGACGGTTAATGTTATTGAGAGTGTGCTTGCATGTGAAAACCGATGTAGTAATGCATAATGTTCATGTTTTCATGCATTAATTACCTCATTTGCAATATCATGTTTATCATCATGTCATGTAGTTTATCGTGCTCATGTAATAGTGTATGTGAATAAACATGAGTAACCATGTCATTTATGCAACATGAAAGATGAAAATGTAGAATTGTGAATGGGATAAGATAGCATATGAACAAATGTAAATCCATGTAATTGAATGTAATTCATGTCAAAACAGCAAGTAAAGTGTAGTTATGAAGGTGATAAATGCATGTAATATTAATTAGATTCCATGCTAGATGTGATGTTTGCTTAGTACAAAGTTTCATGCTTTAGTGCTTATTGTTGCCAACCAATTTGACCATGTTTTAACTTCTCAATTCATGCTATAAAATATGAAACCATGTGTATGAGATGTATGTACATTTAAAACAGCAAGCGAAATGTGAAATTAAATATGAAAAGTGCATGTGAAAAGTGAATAGTCATCATATTAGTTTGTTCACTCTTTTATGTCTAATTCTATGTTCTAGTTGTAGAAATATGTCATGAAATGAATTAATGTGGAAATGAAGGAATCATGTTATGTGTTAAGTGTAGAGAATATGTACAAGTGTATAGTAATAGTATCCATGATTTAGAATAAACATATGATAGAATGAAGCATGTCTAGGTGATTAAAAATGTGTTGATAGCTAATGTGTTTGGGAGTTTAAATGATAGTATGTATTCATGAGTGTTTAATAGCTTAATGTGAATGTGATATGTTTAAGATTAAGTCTTTGTTTTACTTGCTGAGTCTTTGGACTCACCCTTGCTTCGGCGTACAGGTTGACAGGTATCCCGTGCTAGGGAGAGAGACGCTATCTTGGAGGAGAGGCTTTTGAGGAGCAAGTAGTAGTTGTAGTTTTCCTTTCATAGTGGAAAAAAAATGTTATTTGGACAATGTAGCTCTTTCATCATGTAATAATGTGGACATTGTCGTTCTATTTTTGCACTATATAGATTGTGGAATATGGGATGGTGATGGACTAAGTTAAATTGTTATATTTATTCCGCTGAAATCAATTGCTATCTACGTACTTTTCAACCTATCGGCTAGTGTTGGGTTTTATCACACTGTAATGACGCTCTTTATACCGATGGGGATTGGTATAATCGTACCGGTATGAGGAGGGTCGTTACACTGTTGAAGCTCTCCTTGGGCAGTCCCAAGAAGCCTCCAAACTCTTCTTGCTCCGGGTTCTTGGTCGATGCAAGCTTCAGTCGAGTGTTGGGGAAGCCTTCCCCAATGTCCCGACTCCCTCCTGGTAGTAGTGGATCGCCGGAAGAAGCCTTCAGTCGCCGGATTCAAGCTTGCCAAGTTTAGTTTTCCTCTAGTTTTTGGGCTAGGGTTTCTCTCCTTCTTGAAAGAAGTCAAGAGAGTTCTTCTGGTGCAGAAAGGGTTTAGTTTATAGTAGAGGGGTTTGGGAAATCCCGGAGGGGTGATGTGAAGGCCTGATAGCCGTTGGGGACATCTCCCCAATGGCTGGGCTCGCTTGCCCCTGGAATTTCGGGGTCTGCAACGCATGCAGGTCAGAGATATTAACTTCCACATCCATGGCCGTTGACTTAAGTATTAAAGTCCATCGAGGTGGACGCTGACTCATCATGGACGTCCATCCATGTTGACGCCAATTTGGCCCTTCGGCCAGAACTTAAAACATGCAGAAACCATGCTTAACGTTTACATATACATACATGCCATATATATACTATCATGTACTCACTACCACCATGCAATTCATACACTATTTACAACTAATTATACACATGCACACATAAGTATAACTAGTTAATGCGTACGTAGATATGTACATTCTATGCATACACAAGCATGAATTATTTACACGAAATAAAGTAATACCACAAAATTCGTGGGCCTTACACCCTCTCCCCCTTAAAGAAACTCCGTCCTCGAAGTTTAAACAAAACTACTCAAACAAACGGGGATACTTCTTCTTCATCGCATCCTCAAGCTCCCAAGTAGCCTCCTCTCGCGAGAAGTTCCGCCATAGAGCTTTCACCGACGCAATACCCTTGTTCCGGAGATGCTGAACCTTCCGGTCAAGAATAGCTACTGGTTGCTCCACATACGACAAATCTCGCTGAATCTCCACTGGCTCATGACTAATCACATGATATGGATCTCGGACATACTTCCTGAGCATAGAAACGTGGAAAACGGGATGAACAATAACTAAAGTTGGGGGTAAAGCTAGCTCATATGCCACACTACCCAATCGTCTGAGAATCTCATACGGGCCAATGAATCAAGGGCTCAACTTACTTTGCCTGCCAAATTTGACGACACCACGAGTAGGTGATATCTTCAATAAGACATGATCACCCACCTCGAACTCCAAATCCTTCCTCCTGTTGTCGGCATAGCTCTTCTGCCTATCCTGCGCCGCAACAAGCCTCTTCCTGATAAGCTAGACCTTATCCGAAGTCTCCTGAACTAACTCCGGACCGATCAGCTGCCTAAAACCGATCTCCTCCCAACATAAAGGAGATCTGCAAGGCCTACCACACAATGCCTCAAATGGAGCCATACCAATACTCGTATGAAAGCTGTTGTTGTATGCGAACTCCACTAGAGGTAGATGACGCTCCCAATTATCCTTCCAATCCAGTACACACGCTCTCAACATATCCTTGAGCATCTGGATAGTCCTCTTGGACTTCCATCTGTCTGGGGATGAAATGTCGAACTGAGCTTCAGCTCCGAACCTAACGCATGCTGAAGACCCTTCCACAACCTCGAAGTAAATCTCGGATCTCGATCCGAAATGATCGACTTCAGCACACCATGCAATCTAACCACACTACTAACATACAATCTAGCTAAACTCTCAACCGACTGCTTCTTCTTCATAGGCAAGAAATGCGTAGTCTTCGAGAATCTATCTACAACTACCCAAATCGAGTCATTTCCCCTTCTAGATCGAGGCAAACCCGAAACAAAGTCCATAGTGACAGCTTCCCACTTCCACACTGGGATCTCCATCCTTTGCATAAGACCGGATGGTCGCTGTCGCTCGGCCTTCACTTGCTATCACACTAAACACTGGGATACATAATCTGCCACATCCCTCTTCATGCCAGACCACCAAAAGGACCTCTTCAAATCCTGGTACATCTTAGTGTTATCCAGATGAATAGAGAATCTCGACCTGTGAGCCTCTGCTAACACATGCTCACGGACATCTACCAAATCAGGGACACACACATGGTGATGGAATCTAATCACACCGTCCTCATCACGAGCAGGGCCTGCCTTGCCCACTAGCTCTAGGAGTCTAGGGTCGGCTTTCTATTGCTCGATCACCTCATCCAAAACCGAGGACCTAAGGGCTAACTGAGCTACAAAACCCTGGCATAGCGATGGCTCTAACTCAGTCAACGCGCAAGCCGCATCCTCCAACATCTTCCAATCCTGCTGGAGAGATGGTCTCATCCTGCTCAGAGCATCCGCTACGACATTCGCCTTCCCAGGGTGATACTGAAGGTGAAGTCATAGTCCTTCAAGAACTCAATCCATCTTCTCTACCTCAGGTTTAATTCCTTTTGGGAGAAAAGATACTTCAAGCTCTTGTGGTCGGTAAACACCTCAAATCTGACACCATAAAGATAGTGCCTCTAGATCATTAGTGCATGAACCACTGCTGCAAGCTCCAAATCATGAGTCGGATAGTTCTTCTCATGCTCCTTCAACTGACGAGAAGCATATGCCACTACCCTTCCTTGCTGCATTAGCACACAGCCTAAGCCAATCCGAGACGCATCCGTGTAGATAGCAAAACCCTCTACACCGCTCGGCATGACTAACATCGGAGCTGACGTGAGCTTAGTCTTCAACAACTGAAAACACTCTCACACTTCTCGGACCAGACAAACTTCACTCCCTTCCTGGTGAGCTGAGTCAATGGGGCGGCGATGGATGAAAATCCCTCAATGAATCGCCGATAGTAATCAGCCAAACCCAGAAAACTACGAATCTCCGAAGGGGTCTTTGGAGTCTCCCAATCCATAACTGCCTGGACCTTTGCTAGATCAACTGCAACACCAGCACCGGAGATAACATGCCCGAGGAAATGAACCTCGTGCAACCAGAAATCGCACTTGCTGAACTTAGCATACAGCTTGTGCTCACGGAGAACCTCTAATACTACCCTCAAATGCTGATGCTGTGTGGCCTCATCCGAAGAGTAGACCAGCACATCATCAATAAACACTACAATAAAGCTATCTAGATACGGCCTAAACACCCTGTTCATGAGATCCATGAACGCTGCACGGGCGTTGGTCAATTCGAAAGGAAGAACCAAAAACTCATAATGTCCATAACGAGATCTGAATGCCGTCTTGGACACATCCTCACTCCGAATCCTCAACTGATGATAACCAGATCGCAAATCAATCTTAGAAAAGACTGATGCATCTTGCAACTGGTCAAACAAATCATCGATACGAGGTAAGGGATACCTGTTCTTCACAGTCACTTGGTTCAGCTTTCTGTAGTCAATGCATAACCTAAGTGACCCGTCTTTCTTTTTGACGAATAATACAGGTGCGCCCCAAGGGGAAACACTAGGGCGAATAAATCCCTTATCTAGCAACTCCTGCAATTGCCTCCTCAACTCAGCTAACTCCGCAGGTGCCATCCGATATGGAGCCTTCGAGATAGGTGAGGTGCCCGGAAGCAACTCTATGGTAAACTATATCTCTCTATCCGGTGGCAATCCAGAAAAATCATCGGGAAAGACATCTAGAAAATCCTGCACGACCTTAATCTCTGTAAGAGTAGGTGACTCATCAGCCTCTGGTACTAATACCACGCTGGCAAGAAAAGTGTCACAAACCTTATTTACCATGCGCATCGCTTTCATGGCAGAGATGACCAACTTTCCTGCCAAGTTCCTTGGCAAGGGATGAGAGAACTCATCGTCACCAGGAATGCGGAAAACAATCCTCTTTCCAAGACAATCTACTAATGCATAGTGCTCCTCTAGCCAATCCAGACCAAGAATAGCATCATAGTCCTTCATCTTTAGCAAGAAGAAACACCCTTCTAGGATTCTATCCTCAATGCACACAGGTAACGACGGAATGCACTTTCTAGTCAATACCGTACCTGCAGGGGTGTGCGCAGACAAAGGGACCTCTAAATCCTCAGATAATGCCTGACTCTAGAGCTAACTGCCTAGAAAACCGCTCAGAAATGAACGAGTGAGTAGCACCCGTATCAAACAAAACCCGAGCGTGCACACCTAGAAGTAAAACCGTACCTTCGGTGACATGCTCTGCCTGCTCGGCATCCTCGCGCGCTAAAGCAAACACTCGAGCTGGGGCTCGAGGCCTTCCTGGTCTTCCTGTAGCTGGCACTACTGCTGCTACCGCTGCTGGGGCTGGCGCTCCGCGCTGGACTACCTGCTGAAGTCTCGAACAATCCTTGATCTTGTGGTCGCTACTTCCACACTTCAAGCACTTTCCCGCAACCATCCAACATTCGGAACCACCATGTGTCTTCCCACAATGGAGACACTCTTTCATCATACCAGGGGAACATACAGAAGGTACCTGAGTACTGCCGACTGCCATTGATCGCTGTTGTGTTTAATACACCGCTTTCTTCTTGTCCTATCGTTGGAAGGTAGTTGCAGGTCTCTTCTGCAAAGCCTTCTTCTCTTCAAGGTATTGCTCCATCTCACCCTCCTGCCCACAGGCAGTGCTAAGGGCCTCGTCCAAGGTGCGATGGTCGAACGCCACTAGCCTCGTCCTCAGTGATGGATTGAGTCCCATCACAAACTTCTTCGCCTTTCTACGCTCATCAGCCACAACGTGAGGTGCATACTTAGATAGTTTTGCAAACCTTGCCTCATACTCTAGCACGGTCATGGAGCCTTGAGTCAAAGAGAGGAACTCTTGCTCTATCCGATCTTGAATATGCTCGGGGACGAACTTGGCCCGAAAGAGCCTCACGAACTCGTCCCAAGCAACATCAACCGCGCCGTCCTCAATCCGTGTACGTAGTAATGAAGCCCACCATACATCATCTCATTCCTGCAGTACACCATTCATAAGCACCATCTAAACAAATCTAACTTAACAGAACATACAAACATACAAAACTAACACATACCTGAAGCATATAGGTGGCTAAAGTAACCTTATCCTCATCCGCGCACCTAATAGCTCGGAAGATCTTTTCAATCTCCCTCATCCAACTCTCAGCTAGTAATGGATTTCTCTCCTCCTTAAAAGAGGGTGGCAACATCCTCTTGAATCTTACCATGATGGAAGGACCACCATGGTCCTGAGCTGGAACTTGAGCCTGCTACATCCAACAACAATTAATACACATTCAACATAACATCATACAATTAATAAAACAGACTACTCTTGAATTAATTATGCTAACCTGAGCCTCCAACTGAGCCTGGAGTGCAGCCTGGGTGTCGGCCTGCGTCTGCATGGCCTGCGCCAAACCTTGCATGAACACTCCATAATCCATAGGCGGTGGTGGGGGAAGTACAGGACCCTGCGGTGCTGGGGCCTGCTGCTCCGCCCGCTCCTCGCGTCGCGGCTTGTCCTCATGGGCCGGCACTCCGCCATGCCTACCTCTCGAAGCCATGGCTGCAATAAATTTTAGCCACCATTAGCGCTACGTTAATTCATTTCCTAACCATTTCCTTACCTATTTTTCATTCATTATTAATCAATTCTACACATGTAGACATTCCTATGTAGACTTAGCATGAAATGGGGATGATGACTTATATATATTCATGTGCAATCTCAACCGGTCGCTCTGATACCAATCCTTGCGACGACCCTCTTTATACCAGTATGATTATACCAATCCACGTCGGTATAATGAACGTCATCACAGTGGGACATTTACCCAAACAATAACATACGATTGAGATGCTCATAAATACAAATACAGAGTAGCGGAAGCAAAAGAACTACTTGTCATTGTTTCATCATCCACATTTAACATACATGATTCAAATGACAATTTAAAGATAACTAAAGTCCACGTAAATAAAGTGCTAAAAATCAGATTACATAGCTTGTCCACAATTACATAATAGTTTCATTACAATGCCTCAATTACATACAATGAAAGCAAAATGTCACGATGACGACTCCACTAGGCTACTCGCCACGCTCGGAGTCACTCTCCACAGTCTCCTCTAACGATGTAGGGTCTCCAACTAAACCTGTACGCCGAAGTAAGGAATGAGTCTAAAAGACTCAACAAATAACACCACACACCTCATACATGCGTATATCACAGTAGGTTTTTCATTTCAATTTACAAAGCAAAACATATAGCATGCTTGGACATTGATAAGGACAACCTATCATGATGATTCTACAAACTTTAAAACACATGGTACATGATTTAAGCCATTCCAAAATAAATATCCTATCACATTCTTTCTACTATGTAATCAAATGAAAGCTACATTTCAAATGAGGCTATAACATGGAAGCAACCAAACATGGGATTCTTGCATGCATGAAGAGAAACATTTCTATCATGGTTTCTACACATTCTTGCACATGCCATTTATCATTTCATACACATTAAGGTTGCTGTTTGGACATACTTTAGCAATTCACATCCTATAGCATGAGAGCTACAATTCCAATTGATTACAACACAATAACAATTAAACATGGAATTGTTCACACATATGCAAGAAATGCTCCTAGCATGGATTCTACGCATTTTTACACACATAAAACATTCTTATAAACACCTTTAGGTTGCTATCATAACATAATTTCACATTAACATATCATGGGCCACAATTTCACAATTCAACGTAATGGTTTCACATGTCTACAAAATTACTCATTCACATAGTTCCCTTTTTACACATTGCACATTTACACATATTCCCACTACACAATTTACACATAATCACATTCACATTTCACAATTTAGTGCCGTGACACATAGTCCAAACCACCATTAGAAGGACACATCACATAACACATACACATAAACGTCACCTAGGCAATACAGTGACGACTCTTGGACTGCGCAGACCGGGAGAACTTGTCTCCACCCTAACCAGTGGTACTTGTCCACCTCCAGGATTTCATCCTAATGCCCTTAGGATCTTAACACATTGAACCTTCCCATGGGGACTTTTCCATGGTACGGTTCCACGGCCCTGTATGGAAGTAGTGTCACACATGGCACACACTTTTACACATTACACATTTCGATTTTTAACACACATATTACACGTGCCTTTACATTCTCTCACTTATGCACATGGCTCTATTTTCCTAATCATGATACTATTTGTTGACAGAAATCAAACACTCAGTAGCTCACATTAATCAGATTGGCAATCACATTATCAACTCATATTCATGATAGCATGCATTTATCACATGTTTTCACATGAAAATTTCATAATAAACTTTACAGTTATCAAAATATCACGAAATTTTAACCACACACTAGTTGCAGGTTCATGACCTCACATACAAATTTCCAGATTTTTCTGAGTCATATTACATTTACAGAAATTAAAACATTCAATTGCATGCCATTCATAATTCAATTTATCATGGAACATAACATGAATATCTAGTTTCACAGTTGACAGCCCTGAACCTAACATACACATCATTATAGGAATTTTCCCCGGATTTATAGCACATCACATGATTTACTGTAAATTTTACAAATCCTACGCAGGTTTTCTATTTTTAAAATAGAAATTTCAGTAAATCACATGCTCTTAGAAAAATTTCGAAATTTGCAGGGCATAGACTGACACATACATACATGGTTTATAAAAATTTGGGCACTCGAATTCTTCATGGATCATGTGAACAGTAGATAGATATGTACAACCATTTCTTGCAACATGTATTTTAATAAAACTAATAACTCCTACCATCCACAAATGCACAAGAAATTTCCCCCACACATCATTGTATCTATTTCACATAACATACAACAATTACTTTATATCCTCATGCAAAAACACTTCGTAAAATAAATCGTATACAAGGGAGAACAGCTCACTGTTCTGCCCTGAAGAACTTAACGGCACAATCTGGCCATTAATGGAGCTTAGAGGCAACATCGTTGGCCGTTAATTGAAGATCTTAACGGCAAGGGGTCTTGCCGTCAAGTTTAGGTCTGTGCAAATCACAGACCCGAGCTCCAAAACAAGGAGAAGTGTGAGGATCCAGGACACGAGGAAAATCTGTAAAAATGGTAAAACCCTACTGGACTCATACATGGACGAAATGTATGGGTTACTTGCCTTTTTAAAAACCTCCAAAGGGATCTAAGTTGTTGTTGAAGCTCTCCTTGGGCAGTCCCAAGAAGCCTCCAAACTCTTCTTGCTCTGGGTTCTTGGTCGATGCAAGCTTCAGTCGAGTGTTGGGGAAGCCTTCCCCAATGTCCCGACTCCCTCCTCGTAGCAGTGGATCGCCGGAAGAAGCCTTCAGTCACCGGATTCAAGCTTGCCAAGTTTAGTTTTCCTCCAGTTTTTGGGCTAGGGTTTCTCTCCTTCTTGAAAGAAGTCAAGAGAGTTCTTCTGGTGCAGAAAGGGTTTAGTTTATAGTAGAGGGGTTTGGGAAATCCCGGAGGGGTGATGTGAGGGCCTGATAGCCGTTGGGGACATCTCCCCAATGGCTGGGCTTGCTTGCCCCTGGAATTTCGGTTTCTGCAATGCATGCAGGTCAGAGATATTAACGTCCACATCCATGGCCGTTGACTTAAGTATTAGCGTCCATCGAGGTGGACGCTGACTCATCATGGACGTCCATCCATGTTGACGCCAATTTGGCCCTTTGGCCAGAACTTAAAACATGCAGAAACCATGCTTAACGTTTACATATACATACATGCCATATATATACTATCATGTACTCACTACCACCATGCAATTCATACACTATTTAGAACTAATTATACACATGCACACATAAGTATAACTAGTTAATACGTACGTAGATAAGTACATTCTATGCATACACAAGCATGAATTATTTACACGAAATAAAGTATTACAACAAAATTTGAGGGCCTTACGTTCTGAATCACCCTGTGTCAAATAGGGTAAGTCTGGCCCGCAACCCAATGAATTGTTCTTTCCCTGTCAGACTCTGGCTCAGACCCTACGAATGCGACGGCCCGATAGGTCGTGTTCACAGGGGCATCGCGGCAGAGCATTCTGTCACGATATGATCGCGACAGGGCATGTCGTCGCGATATGCTGCCCGGTCTGCTTGAGCCTATCGCACCCTCACATGACCCCGTTGCAACCATCCTACCAAACCGACAAGCCCGTCGCGACCTGTACAAGACCTTGTCGCGATCTCAGTGGACCCTATTGTGACCCTCATTAGGGGGTGTCTCTGTAGCACCCCAAAAATTTTAATTACATAAAAGCTCAAATAAATGGAAATAATTAATTTCCATAATATTGGAGTATTTAAAACATACGTATCATTAACGTATATGCTAAAACACATCGGAAAATTCTCTAAAAATTATAAATCAACCCTAAACATTATCACTAAATGTTTCACAAAGTTTAAAGTGTTTAAAGTGTTTATAAAAATCATGAATAATGGATTAGCCAAGTTTAAAGTGTTTCGCGACTTATTATCGTAATTCATGAATAAGTCGAAAAATCCTTATCACGCGTACTTGGATGAGTCAGAAAATTAAATAAAAATCATATACGGACTTCAAATAATATCCTATAATGACCCATCAAGAAATTTGTGTCAATAAAAATCATTTGAACTAGGTTTAAGAGTTATTGTGAGCGATAATCCAAATTAGGAAACAAGTCGGAAAACCGTAACATGAAAATATGATGCAACCATAAATTAAATAAAAATATTGGGGAGACTTCCAACATTATATATTGATGACCCATTATCATAATTGGGCCAATGGATAACATTTGGCCCAAAAATTAAATAAAGCTAGAAAATGCATGGAAATTCGAAACTCTAAATAGGTTGAAATTAGAAAGAGCCAATTTGAGTTGAATTGGGATAAAAACATGCATTCTTGGCAACCCAAATTCGTGCATAAATAGGGTGGGAGGTTTCCTAAAGCCTCACACACTCTAATGGAGGAAGAAATCCTCAAATTAGGAAAGTAACAAGCCAAAACCGCAACTCTTCTTTCCTAGTCACAATAGGACTCCTAAACACCATGATTGCTTAAATACTCTTCACCAAACCCTTGGGATGAGTTTACATCTTGTTGGAGTCGTATGGAGGAGTTCTTGGCAGTTGGGGAGCTGGAGATCGCCCACATCAAGTCGTTCTTCTTCCCCTTCTCGTCTGCTGTGACCTGCATAAACCGTCTACTTGAAGTTGACCAAAGGTGAGTCAAACCATAACCAAACCTTGCAAGTCTTATACCCCTGGAAAGAGGGTCGAGTGTACTTTCTAACCCAACTATAATGAACAATTTTCATGTAGTATACTGCGTGTAGTAAGCATTCTCTTGCAAGTGGTTTGAACATGGGTTTTTTCGAAAAATGGGACTTCTTCAACCCATAAAGTAGGTTTTCTCGGGCTCAACCTTAATGAATCCTATGACAATGTGTAGAGCATCAAGTTAACTTTCATTTCCCACTGGTTTCAACAAATTTCAAGGAATAGATTTTGAATTATAAGCGTTTTTCCAAAGTCGCGCACTGTTAGGGCTTTTCCCGTTCATTACATGTTGCATGTGATTCGAGACCGAATTAGAGAAAACCCACAACATGAAAGTTTTTCTACTAGTTGTCCTAGTCATGTCTTGTGTTGAATGTTTTGTCTCAATATCAACATTTAGAGAGTTATAAATGTGGTAAGAGGGTTGCTACTTGAAACTACGTTTTCGGGTTACACTTGGCTTTTACGTTTGTGTTTGACTTGATTAAAGCCTATCGAAACCATCCTTGTTTTCTAATTCCGATTTACTGGAAGCACCGTTCATGTCTAGGTTGGTTTAAAACTAGTTTCATGATTTTTCATGTACTACACAATTTGTTCTCTATTTTTAAAGCACACTGTGTCAATATAAGGTAGTCCTGGACCGTAATCCAAGAACATGTCTTTTCTCTGTCGGATTCAGGCGCAGACCCTGTGAACGCGACGGCCCGATAGGCCGCGTTCTAAGATCTTGTCGCGACAGCAAACCCGTCGCATTTTGAACACGATGAGTGCCCCGTCGCTATCTCGCTGCCTAATTTGACTGCCCTGTTGCGTTCTGTACATACCCTCGTCGCCTTCTTCATATGAACCCGTCGCGAACTGTCTGCCTGATCAGACAAGCCTGTCGCGATCCTTACAAGGCACTGTCGCTTTCTGATCTGACCCCGTCGCGATCCTTAAAAGGGTCCGTCGCAACCTTAGGTTTTTTCATGAAACCCCACCTATTTATTTTACAAAACTTACTGCTATACCCGAGGTCTATTTAAATATGATATTTAGCGTGTAATTCACATGTCTAAGTCTGATCATTGCATGATGGTTTATTTAATGGCCTAAAAGTGATTAACCCATTTAAAAAGCCTTAATTACATGAATATTATTCTAATTGCTTTCTTAATGATATGATCATTCATGAAACTTGTGATTTACTCTTGTTACCGTTCTAGCTTGATTTAAATGATAATTATTATCTTAGAATCTTGTAAACCCATGTGTAGTTAAATGCATTGTCCATTGTATGGCAACATGTTAATTGTTTTCCGCGAGTTTGAAACCGGTCGATTGTGAATTTGAGATGCATACATTACTACACACTTGCACATCTAGGCATCCCTTTGTTGGGGATTTGGAAGCTCTCTACCGGTCATTCCGAATCGGTAGACTAGCAACCTTTTCTCTAAGACCTCCGTAAATCTCCTCTAACCATGGATTCCCACATGGCCGACGAGTTGGTTGTACCATTGAAGTTCCCTGGAGATAGCGTGCACTTCCTTTCTCTTCTTGTTCTCGTGAGTTTGATTTACAATGTAGACTAAAGCCGTTAATGTAAAGATTGAAGTAAAGTATAAATCGTATCATTATGCTGCCAAATTTATCTCTTGACCATTGTTATCATGAAATCATGTTCAATTTACTTATTGTTGGTTCTCATCATCATCATGAACATGACATTACATATGCTTACATCTTGAAACTCTCATTCTCCATTATTAATGACTGTGGGTATCTACATTTAAATTTTTACATGAGATGCTGACCGGGCACGGCGAGTGTCCAAGGGCTCCAGTCTAGCCCCAATGACGGAGAGTCATAAATATACTGTTAACCATGGGGTATAATGATTACTGACGTTGCATCTGCACTGGGAGTCTTGCTTGCTTGTTGAATGATAGATACAATAACCACATACATGTGTCCTGGTGTACATTCTTGATCGATCTTTTCTCGGTGTACATTAGTGTATACGTGCCTGATTAGTGTTACAAGATGGTGCTCGTGCGTTCTTGCTTGCTTGCGTGATATGGCCATCGTGCATTTAATGCAATTAGTGATATCTTGCGTTCTTAACATCAATTGAAATCTTGCATGCTTGTACAAAGTGATCTATTGCTAGTTCTATCTTGTCATCTTGTTCTAAAATCTTGCTCTATCATGATCACTCTATCTAGCCTGTTTCATGTATCATGTTTTAATGAGTTTTATTCATACTTGCATATCATTCATCGTGCTTACCTAGTTCTAAAATTGCTAATCACTTATATCATTGTCCGCACATTGAGATATAAATCCTACTGGGCTAGTTTGCTCATTCCCTACTTTTACCCAATGTAGGTGACTATGAAGATCAAGAGGAAGAGCAAGTCAAGGATGGGAAAGCGTCCGAGTGATGAGCATTCCAACTATGAGTCTAGTAATAGTAGTTTGCTTGAGGGTTAGATTCATGTAGTAAGAAGTGAGGAATAAAAGTGTAATTTCCCTTTATTTGAGTCTTAGTCCTGTAATAGTTCCATACAATAAGTTGATATTGAATACAATTTATATTGAGTTCAACATTTGGGCCCTATTATGATGATGTATGTTGTTATACATTTAGGGCGTGCTAGCTAGAGGCTTATTTGCCGACTGTTCACTCCTCGGGTTATCGTCTCTAATTATTTCCGAAAGAATAATAATATCCGCTACTTAATTCTCAGCACATGACAGTCGCGATGTGACTTTTTGCAGGAAAACCCATCTTTTTGCAAGTCCTATTGTTCTTCAGCTATTGCCATATCTTTTTAACTGTTTTAAACACTGAAAAATGAAGTTGTAAATATGGATTTATTTTAATTTAAGCCAAGCACATGATCTATCTTGTCCATGATCTTCTTATTCACATGCACACACACATTGAACCATCCAAATATGGCTTAATTGGCATGAACATGTTACGTATTTATCTAGTACTTTATGTCATTAAATTGCCTCATTCTTAAATATACTTGTGTATGTTTCTCGCGATGTTTGGAACACCGATATAGACACTCCACTATTCTAGAATTCCTCTAGAAAGTCGAGCACTTGTTTCTATCTACACACTTTCTTGACTTGGACAAATTCTCCGTCGGATACTCCTTCTGCCAGACTAGTGAGTCTTTATTCAAGGCCTCCATAAGTCCCCTCTGTCCATGGATTCCCACATGGCCGACGAGCTGGTTGTACCCTAACAACGATTACACCCTTTAGGGGTCAATATGATCCAAATGGCTATTAGAAGTTTGCTCTTATCTTAATCACGCCGGCCCTCTGGACCTGTGCGTAACATGGCCAGCGGAAAGGTAGTGAGTTCCACCTGACTGCCAACACCGAACGTGTGTGTTGTACAACTGTTACTATCACCTGTTACTTGACGTGATACGTGCAATGTCCACTAGCTCTCATCTATACTCTATTCGCTCATCTCTTCATGTTCTCTCGTATCTCGTCTATTGATCTAGTTCTCTCATCTATTTCTTGGTACTCTATTTTGGCCATTGACTGATTGTCTAAAGATAAATAATATAACCAATGCCTGGCAATATATAAAGGGCCTGATCTGATCCTGGGATGTGCGCCCGAAAGTGCTAGTGCCCATGGGAGTTAAATGATCAGAGTGTTGGCATTACACTCGAGTGCTATCTATCTCGACTATCTAAATGACAATAAAAAAGTGCTATGTTCTCTCGTTGTCTATTGACAAAAGTGCTATACTATACCCGTTTTGTTATTGCTATACTTTGTGCTATTTGCGCTATGGCCATCTTGCTGTTTTGTGCTATATTTGAATCTCATGCTATATTTGGAAAGTTTTGCTATTTTGTTCACATGCTATCCTGCTATCTATTACTGACTCTCTCGCTCTATCATTAGTTACTCTGCCTTTTAATTCATTAATCATTTAAAGCCTACTTGATTATTGAGATTTAAGTCCTACTGGGCGTTATCGCTCACTCTGCGTTATTTTTCGTTGTGTTCTCAGGAGAGACCGAGGATGAACTATACACTCAGAGGACGGGAATGACCAGGAGTGACGTCACGAGTACCCTAGCGTCCTAGCAATATGTTAGAGTCCTAGTTAGTTTTTGCTTTATTTCAATGTAATTAGGCCTATAGAATGGCTCTGATATTAGTGGTTGTAACTAGACATTTGAAAGATTATTAATGAAATGAATTACTTTAGTATTTATTCTTGTTTAATGATTTGATGTCTAGTACTCTCTCTATACCGTTCACTTGCAACTGCCTCGCATTCCGATATTCCGCATCGGGGCGTGACAGAACTACCACATGGAATGCCCCTATGGTAATGGTTCACCTACATAAAATGACCTACATGAATCCGTGGGCAACAGATTGAAATCCTGGAGGTAGACATGTTCTACTGGTTATGGTGGGAAGGACTTTCCCCGGTATTCCGCAATAACCTAGACTTCATCACTGCTTTACCTAGGTGATAAGTGAATGACTACATGCTACATGATCTCTATTCATAGTGAGGGCTATGTCTTGTCAAACTACATGACTACATGATCTACATGTTACATGCTATATGAACTACATGTCTACATGATAAATGATTACATGCCACATAAACTACATGACACTTGTTATATGAATTCCATACTACATGTTAAATTGACTACATGCTACATGACGATGAATTACATGTTGGTCTTGTAGACTCACACTTGATTAACATTTCAGAAGAGACAGAGAATACCCAAGAGTTAGTGCACAATGACTCGGAGCGTGAGGACGTGGAGACTTAGTATTTGGATATGATGTTGATTGAGAAATTTGGTTTCATGTTCCGCTGCCACTTGTTGAAATTAAATTGTCATTTATGTATGTCTCAATCTGTACCATCTATTGTTGGATATTTTCCACTATAATACCTCTATTGGATTTAATGTGAGTTGGAATAACTGTACTGGGTCCAAGAGGGGCGTTATAGCCAGAACAACCAGCCACAACGTATTCAGCCTCTGCAGTGGATAGAGCTACTGAATGTGGCTTTTTGAAAGCCCAAGAGATTCGACATTCACCTAGATATAAACACAAACCACTAGTATATTTTCTATCGAGTTCGCAACCAGCATAATCAGCATCCCAATAAGCAATTAAATCTAGTCGGCAACCAACAGGGTACTAGATTCCAAGATGACATGTTTCAACAAGATATTTAAAAATTCTTTTAACAGATAACATGTGACTTTCCTTAGGATTGGCCTAAAATCTAGCACACATGCACACATTGAATTGAATATCTAGCCTTGAAGTTATAAGGTAGAGTAGAGAGCCAATCATATCTCTATAGGTCTTGTGATCTACTGACTTATTAGATGAATTCTCCTCTAATCTTACATTTATGGGCATAGGTGTGCTTGAAGGTTTGAGGTGCTGATAGTCAAATTTCTTCAGGACCTCTTTCACATACTTAGTTTACCTAACAAATATTCCTTCAATAGTTTGATGTACTTGCACTCCTAGAAAGAATTGTAATTCACCTATCAAACTCATTTCACATTCAGTTTGCATAAGATTAGCAAATTCAGTACACAACTCTTGATTTGTAGATCCAAAGATTAAGTCATCAACATAAATTTGAACATCAATGATTTAATTTTTGACATTTTTTGTAAATAGACTTTGGTCTACATTACCTCTTGTATATCCTTTATTGAGAAGAAAGGAACTCAAACGGTCATACCAAACTCTTAGAGCTTGCTTAAGACCATAATGGGCCTTATTAAGTTAGAAAAAATGATTAGAATATTTTTCACTTTCAAAACCAAGAGGTTGACCCACAAAAACTTTTTCTTTGATGATTCCATTCAAGAAAGCACTTTTCACATGCATTTGATAGAAACATTCTTACAACTTTTAGTCTAGCTACAAGGGCATATGATTCTTCAAAGTCAATTCCAAATTCTTGATTGTACCCCTTTGCAACTAGCCTAGCTTTATTTCTAATAGCTTGCCCATCTTCATTCCATTTATTTTTGAAGACCCATCTAGTGCCAATCATAGATTTGTCACTGGGCTTTGCTACTAATTTCCATACTTTATTTCTATCAAATTGATGAAGTTCTTCATGCATTGAATTGATTCAATCTTCACTGGTTAGAGCTTCATCAATAGACTTAGGTTAAATTTGGGAAAGTAGTGTCAAACAGTCATCATTTATGACGTTCTTAAAAGAAGATCCAGTTCTAACTCTATCTTGCAAATTACCGACAACACATGCAAGAGGATGGTCTCTTAAGAGTCCAGGTTCAGAAATTACCTCTTGAGTTTCATTCAATTCTGGAGCAATATTACCTGATCCATTTGTGGTATGTACTGGATTATTCAAATTTTCAGATGCTTCTTCATGCTCCTCAACGGTTGGTGAAGACTCAATAATGAAATCATGTTCTTCTGCATTTTGTAGAGTCCGCAAGATGTAGAACCATCAAAATTATAAGAGTTTCATCAAAGACTACATATGGATATTCTTCCACAATTTTATTCTTAAGAATGTAAACTCTATATGCTCTAGAATTTTTAGAATAACTGAGAAAGACAACTTCAAGACTCTTAGCATCAATGTTGTTAAGATTTTTTTATTATTGTTATGTATAAAGCATTTCAACCAAAAACTTTAAAGTAAGACACAAAGGGTTTGTTGTTTTTCAAGAGTTCATAAGGGATTTTTCTAATTTTTGGTCTGACCAATGCTCTATTAAAACTATGATTTGTTG
Source organism: Colocasia esculenta (assembly GCA_014218235.1). Classification (NCBI taxonomy): domain Eukaryota; kingdom Viridiplantae; phylum Streptophyta; class Magnoliopsida; order Alismatales; family Araceae; genus Colocasia; species Colocasia esculenta. The sequence continues at coordinate 43,668,370 of CM024756.1, forward strand.
TATTCATAGCTTCAGCCCAGAAGGATTTAGACAGTTTACTTTCCAAGAGCATAAACCTTCTCATTTCCACAAGAATTCTTTCTTTCTTTCCACAACTCCATTTTGTTCTGGAGTCTTGGTGAAGAGAATCTGTGGAAAATGTTCAATTTAGCACATAAATTAGAAAAGGCTGCATTCTCAAATTCACCTCGATGATCAGTCAAAATGGACTTTATTTTGTGTGAAAATCCCATTTAGGCAGTGTTACAGAATTTCCTGAATTTCATACAAACATCACATTTGTGAGATAGAAAGATAACCCAAGTGTATCAAGTAAAATCATCGATGATGACAAATCCATAATGTTTGCCACTAAGACTGAGATTTCTTGTTGGCCCAAAAAGGTCTATGTGAAGTAATTCTAGTGGCTTAGTGGTGAGTACATCATTGAAGATCTTAAAAAAATTTCTAATTGTTTTCCTTGAGCACATATTCCAAGAACTTGAATTTCAACATTAGGAAAAGTGTCAGAAGTCCTTTAACCAAATTTAGCCTTATGAGTTTATTCAAGGTATTGAAACTTTCATGACCAATTCTCTTATGCCATGTCCATGCAATTTCATTTTTATTAGCAACCAAACAGATGTTTTTATCAAATTTTGTCATGATTTATTAAGTAAACATTGTTCTCTCTTTTTCCAAAAACGATTATTTTTTCATATGAAAAGTCAATTATTCTGCAAGAGTTTGACTCAAAACAACCTTGTGACCTTTGTCAGACAGTTGACTAATACTCAATAATTGTAGTCCAAACTATCAACAAGCAAAACATTTTCAATTGAGTTTGAGGAGGATTTACCAACCTTGCTAGATCCAATGTTTTCCCTTTATTTTTTACCTCTAAATGTGACTGATCCTCATTCCTTTTCAATTAGACATGAGAATTTGGTTCTATCTCTAGTCATGTGCCGTGAACTCCCACTATCAAGATACCACACATTTAAGCTGGGTACATGTCCTTCCTGCACAATCAAATCAAAGAAGAAAGGATTTTAGTACCCAAACATTGTTGGGACCATCACTTTGATTGAATAGAAATAGTAAATCTTTTCCAATCCACATTTGAGTCATTTTTGGTTTGTGTTTCACGTCTGAAATGACTTCCCTTTTTGGTAGTTTGCATTATGATTTTGATTATAAACACCAGTATTTTCTTTCAGAAGCTGGGAAATTATGTATTTGGCATGTTTGTTCATGTGTGAAAATTCAGACCAAAAGTTTTATTGATGTCTTGGAAAATTGGATAGAATGAATAAGAATTATACCAATGAGGATTGTGGTACCACTGATTCCAAGGATTAATCTAATTGGATTGATAAGATGCTCTACAGTTCCAATCAACATTATGAAATTGTGTTTTTTATATATATATATATATAATTTTTGAATTTTATTTAAAATCTTCTTATTTTTAAGAACTTGATAGGTCGACCTATGTTGAATATTGTTCACACAGTGGCCATAGGTTTTAACTTATGGTTAACCTGTGTCGACCTCTCTTCAGTATGTGTTGACCTAATTGGTTTCATCTTATTCGACACATCATTTTTATTCTAATTTTTTATTATTTTAAATGTTTCTTTTGACAATTATTTATTTTTGTTTTCTAAATTATTACTGTTAACAAATTTTATCAAAATCATTTTTGAAGATTTTCTTTCTTTTCAGCTATCTTATTTTTCATTATTCCTTCTATGGTAAATCTCAGTCCATGCTTTTTAGCATTCATTCTTAGTCCTAACAAGGCATCAAGATTTTCTTTGCCATTTTTGAAATTATTTATCATTTGATCCTTTTTAGTCAGCAATTTATTAAGTTTTTTAATTTCATTAATTGCTTGTTGTTTTTCCTTTTGTTGCATTTGCATTTTCTTTGTTAATTTTTCAATCTCATTATTAGCCTTCTGAGTCATGATTTTAAATTTATTCAATTCATCGAGAATTGCTTCCCTTTCACCATTAGATTAAGAAATTTTATTTTCTAGGTCAGACATTCTACTTGTTAGAGAAGTATTGTCACGTCCGAGCATTACGCAGCAGATATAAATTATCGGAAATAATTCGAGACGATAACCCGAGACGTGCACAGTCGGCAAATAAGCCTCTAGCTAGCACGCACTAAATGTATAACAATATACATCATCATAATAGGGCCCTAATATTGAACTCAACTAATCTTGTATTCAACTCTCAACTCATTGTATTCCAAATGGAAACTATTATAGGACTAAGACTCAATAAAAAGGAAAAGTACATTTTATTCATCACTTCCTACTACATGATTCTAACACTCAAAGCAAACTACTATAACTAGACTCATAGCTGGGACGCTCATCACTCGGTCACATTCCCATCCTCGACTTGCTCCTCATCTTGTATTTCATAGTCACCTAGATTGGATAAAAGTAGGGGATGAGCAAACTAGCCCAGTAGGATTTATATCTCAATATGCGGGCAATGATATAAGTGATTAGCAATTTAGAACTAGGTAAGCACGATGAATGTCGTGATATGCATGTACGAATAAAACTCATTAAAACATGATACATGAAACAAGCTAGATAGAGAGATCATGATAGAACAAGATCTAGAACGATATAACGAGATGAAACTAACAATAGATCACTTTGTAGGAGCACGCAAGATTTCACTTGATGTCAATAGCTTTCGAGAACACAAGATATCACTAATTGCAATAAATGTAGGATGGCCATATCACGCAAGTAAGCAAGCACGCACAAACACGATCATGTAACACTAATCAGGCACGTAGACACTAATGTACACCAAGAAAAGATCCATCAAGAATGTACACCAGGACACGTGTATGTGGTTATTGTATCTATCATTCAACAAGCAAGCAAGACTCCCAGCTTAGATGCAACGCTAGTATTCATTATACCCATGGTTAACAGTATATTTATGACTCTCCGTCATTAGGGCTAGACTGGAGCCCTTGGACACTCGCTGTGCCCAGTCAGCATCTCATGTAAAATTTTAAATGTAGATACCCACGTCATTAATAATGGCCAATGAGAGTTTCAATAAGTAAGCATGTGTAATGTCATGTTCATGATGATGATGGGAACAAGTAATAAGTAATTGAACGTGATTTCATGATAACAATGGTCAAGAGATAAATTTTGCAGAATAACACCACGATTTATACTTTAGTTCGATCTTTACATTAATGACTTTAGTCTAGATTGTAAATGGCACTCACGAGAACAAGAAGAGAAATGAAGTGCATGCTATCTCCAGGGAACTTCAATGGTACAACCAACTCGTCGGCCATGTGGGAATCCATGGTCAGAGGAGATTTATGGTGGCCTTGGAGAAAAGGTCGCTAGTCTACCGATTCGGAATGACCGGTAGAGAGTTTGCAATTTCCCAAGAAAGGGCTGCCTAGATGTGCAAGTGTGTAGTGATGTACGCATCTCAATTCACGGTCTCAAACTCGTGGAAAACACTTAACAATATGACATGGAATAAAACTATGCGCTTTAACTAATCATGGTTTGCAAGATTTTAAGATAACAATTATCATTTAAACATGGTAGACCAGTAGGAAGATTAAATCATAAGTAGCATGAATGATCACGTCATTACGAAAGCAATTAAAATAGTATTCGTGTAATTAAAGCTTTTTAAATGGGTTTACCACTTTTAAGCCATTAAAATAACCATCATGCAATGATCAGACCTAAGACATGTGAATTACACACTAAATATCATATTTAAATAGACCTCAGGTATAGTGGTAAGATTTGCAAGAAAATAAGTGGTTTCATGTAAAAATCCTGACATCGCGGCGGACACTTGTAAAGGTCGCGACGGGGTCAGATCAGAATGTGACAAGGGGATGTGAAGAACGTGACAAGGCAGTCAGAACATGCAGAGAGATAGCGACGGGGGCGACGGGTTAGCTGTCGTGATAAGACCTCAGAACGTGGCCTATCAGGCCGTGCCATTCACACGGTCTGCACTTGAATCCGACAGAGAAAGGACAGTGCTTTGGATTGCGGACCAGAATTTCCCTATTTTGACACAGGGTTGTTCTAAATATAAGAAAAAATTGTACAGTGCATGAAAAATCATGAAACTAGTTTTAGAACAACCTAGACATGCAAGGGTGCTTCCAGTAAATCGAAATTAGAAAACAAGGATGGTTTCGACAAGCTTTAATCAAGTCAAACACAAATGTAAAACCAAGTGCAACCTGAAAACGTAGTATCATGCAGCGACCCTGTTACCAAGCTTATAACTCTCTAACTATTGACATTTAGACAAAATGTTCAACATAATACATGACTAGGACAACTAGTAGAAAAACTTTCATGTTGTGGGTTTGCTCTAATTCGGTCTTGAATCACATGCAACATATAATGAACGGGAAAATCCCTAACAGTGCACGCCTTTGGAAAAACACTTATAATTCAAATCTACTCATTGAAATTCGATGAAACTAGTGGGAAACGAAAGCTAACTTGATGCTCTACACATTGGTATAGGATATGTTAAGGTTTGGCACGAGAAAACCTACCTTCTGGGTTGAAGAAGTCCCATTTTTCCAGAAAACACGTGTTCAGACCACTTGGAGGAAAACGCCTAATACGCGTGTATACTGCATGGAATTTGGGAATTCCACATGGGTTACAACGTAGGCTCCACCCTCTTTCTAGGGGTATAGGCCTTGGATGGTTTGGTTAGTTTTTGACTATCCTTTGGTCGACTTCAAGTGGACGGTTGTGCAGGCCGTAGTAGACGAGAAGGGGAAGAAGAACGGCTTGGTGTGGACGATCTCCTGCTCCCCAGCTGCCAAGAACTCCTCCACATGACCCCAAAAAGATTTAAACTCATCCCCAAGGGTTTTGTGAAGAGTATTTAAGCATCCATGGTGTTTAGGAGTCCTATCGTACCTAGGAAAGAAGAGTTGCGGTTTTGCCATACTAGTTTCTTATTTTAAGGATTTCTTCCTCCATTTGAGTGTGTGTGGCTTTAGGAAACCTCCCACCATAGTTAAGCATGAATTGGGTTGCCAAGAATGCAAGATCTCTTCCCAATTCAACTCTAATTATCTCTTTCTAATGTCAGCTTAATTAAAGTTGCGAATTTCTATGTATTTTCTTGCATCATTTTATTTTTGGGTCATATGTGGTCCATTAACCCAATTATGATATTGGGTCATTAATATATAATGTTAGAAGTCTTTCCAACATGTTTATTTAATTTATGATTGCGTCGTATTTCCGTGTTAACAATTTTCCGACTTGTTTCCTATTTTGGATAATCGGTCACATAAACCGATCCCAAATAATTTTTATTGACCCAAATTTCTTGATGGGTCATTGGAAGATATTATTTGAAGTCCGTTTATGATTTTATTTAATTTTCTGATTCATCCAAGTATGCGTGATAATGATTTTTTGACTTATTTATGAATCACGATAATAAGTCGCGAAACACTTTAAACTTGGCTAATCCGGTTTTTCTTTGCACAAATTTATTTGTAAAAAATTTAGTAATAATGTTTAGGGTTGATTTATAATTTTTAGAAAATTTTCCAATGTGTTTTAACATATACATTAATGATACATATGTTTTAAATACTCTGATATTATGGAAATTATTTATTTCCATTTATTTGAGTTTTTATGTAATTAAAATTTTCGGGGTGCTACAAGTATCATGCATAACATTTTCAAATTTTTTTTTCAGATATTTGTTTTCTTTCCTTATTTCAGAACATTTTTCAACTAATGTGGCATAAGCTTCTTGCCGGTCATCAACAGTGTATTGTTCAAAAGAAGAACTTACCTTACTATCATTGTTGTTGGCCATAAAGCATACTTTCTCATCTTCAGAACTTGAGAAATTGTCTTCTTCTTCTTCACTCTAGTCTTCATCAAACCAGGTTGCTAGCATTGCCTTTGACTTCTTCGTCTTGATATCCTTTTTGTATTTCTTGTTCATATTTCTTTTGAAATCAGGACACTCACCTTTCATATGTCCTGGCCTATTGCACCTGTAACACAAAACCAGATTTTCATTTTTCTTGTCATTTCTGTTTAGATGTGAAGTTGAAGATGGGAACTATTTCTTGCTAAGAGACTTGTTGTGTTTTCCATGGTATTTTTCAAATTTTAAGTTAAAAATGTTATAAACCTATCTCGTGATGAGGGCAATCTCATCCTCATCAGATTCAGATGATTCTGAAACATTAATTTCTTTCTTTGGTGATGAGGGGTCTAAGAAAGACTTGAAATTGATTCTTCTAGTAAGTATAATCAGACCCATCGAAGTTGGGTGGTCTATTTACAGAATGGCCCTCAGCTACAAAACCTCGAGAATCCATGAATTGAATTATGTAGCAGTTGAAAAGAAAGCTCACAGATCAAACCAGATGGACTAAGCAAATGCAATCAAATCAGATCAGAATCAGAATCACAGATTAACCTACTTTGATACCAATTGTAGGATCGAATAAGTAGGGTGAATAAATCTAGAAGGGGCGTTGAATAGATCTATTACCAATCACAGCGGAAGCTTAAGCTATTTAAAAAATAACTTCAGATTGTAACTCAATTTAGTGAAAATTATACTGATCTAATGTGGGTGTGTGTAGTTGATGTGTAGGACAATCAGACAAATAGTGTGTGAGTGAAATCCCTATGCATTCATCTACCGAAGAGAAAATCAGGCAAACCATAGTGCACAGAGATTTTTAGGTGGTTCGGAAATCACATCCAGTGACTCCTATGTCCACCCCTCACATAGTGAGGCCACAATACTCAAAACCTATAGTACAACACACACTCTTGAGCTCGACGGCTCAAACCACACACATACAAGAGCTCGACAGCTCAATCCACACATACATAAGAGCTCAACGGCTCAATCCACACACACACAATCAGATAGAGATTAATCTGCATAGAACACTTGTGCAAATGAATCAACACTCAAAACACACACACAGTCAAAGAACATTTGCATGTACTCTCAAATTAGAGAACAATTGGACTTCAATGAAGCTTGAAGATCTTAACACCTCTCCTCTGAGATTGGATCCCCAAATCAGGAAGAAGAACGAAGGATTCACGAGCTTCTTCTCTTCTTCTCCTTCTTCTTCTTATCCTTCTTCTTCTTGGCGGCACTAATCTGCTCCTCTTCATGGGCACTCATTTTTCCCACTTCTTTCTGTAATCCTCTTTTTCTAGCCGCACAACTTTCAGAAAAGACAAGGGCCTATTTATAGCCAAATACCCAAACCTCATACTTGGGACTGTGTGAGCACACAATTTAGAGTTTGTCACAATTTAGAGTTTGTCCATACACCCTTTATGTTGTCATGTGCTCCATTTGCCCTGCACATACGGAACCCCTAAATTAGTGGAGCATTTATAAAAGGTCATTTAATTGAAGCTATTTAACTTCATCGTAATATATTACAAAATGTATCCAAACATTTAATACATACATATGTCATATTTTCATTAAGCAACAAATGATGAAATCAACAATTTAAAACAATATAGAAATTCGAATGTCAACAAATACAGATGAACGGTCGAAGTGAGTACTTCAACCGACAATGACTAAATCGTGACATCCGAAGTCAGAGTGCTTCAACTGACCAAGTGTAAATCATGACATCTGAAGTGAAGGTGCTTCGGATGGCAGAGATACAACATGAATATACGAAGTCTCAGCATTTCGACTAGCCAAGTGTAAATCGTGATATCCAAAGTTATGGTTATAATACCCTAGATTTCTGTGCATTATACTTACTATTGTGTTTTGGATTGTGGCTTGAGATTCATCTTGACGGCAACTATCATTGCCATCAAGTGATATTGACAACAACCTTTGTGTTGTTAACTAGTTGTTGACTGCATAGTTTGATGTCGTCTACTTTTCTAGACATTTTGCTTTAGGAGGTTAACGGCAAAGTCGATTGTCGTCCATTTTATGTAGACGAAAACCACATCGACGTCAATAACTTCGTCTGTATGTGGGTTTCTTTCTCCGATTCCATCCCGACTTCTTCATGGATAGACTAGGAAACCCCGAATTGGGTTGGGTTTCTCTTCCCTACCATGAGCATGACTCAAACCCCTATAAAAATAGCTTGTCTCTATAAAGGGAGAACTTTTACTCAGCTATGGTTTTATTACGGTTCACAGAGAGAAAAGGGTGAGACTTTGAGAGATCAATCTGGCGAAAACTGAAGCTACACTGACGATTCCTGGCAACAGAAGGGCTCTACAGAACGTGAGGAGGCTTTGTCATCGTCAAGAGATCATCTGCTAAGGCGTGGAGGTCGATTGAAGCTAGAGAAGAACACTTCTTTGGCTTGGCTGGGGAGGGCTTCATTGTCTGAATTCAAACTTCAGGGAGTTTTTCAGAGGCAAGTCACTTAGGGGTTTCATCCCTATGCCTATCACCTAGTGTTTTACGATTTTTAATGATTTTCGTCTCGTGTCCTAGATCCCCGAATTCCTTCTTTGCTTGGTTTCTGTCTGTAATTTCTGAAGATAGGAGATTGACGACAACAGCCTTACTGTCAAGTTCCTGAGTTGACAGCAATCGACATTGCCAACAACTACCCTTGACAGCAATGATCTTGTAGTTAAGTTCTTCGTCTTTCCAATAATTTGTTTCAACATATGTGATATGATTTTTTGGAGATTTTGAATGTAAGAGTGGATTTTACGATTTTGTTCAGGCATGTACATATGGTAGAGTAAATCATGAATTTCTGATATTTTTCTGATCATACCTGTAATTACTAGAGTTTATGACATGAGTAAACAAGTATGTCGTAGTAGTTTTAATTCAAAAAAATAAGGTATGTTATGCATCCTTGCCTCAATATTTTTCCTTGGAATTAGGGTTCCTGCGAACATGTTTTTAGATAGATAGATTTGTTAGTTTCCTGTTAAACATGTTTTAGTGAATCATCTTGTTAATTACCTGAAATCTATTTTAAATATTCCAAATAGATATACTATTCCTAAGATTTTGAAAAATTAGAGATATGATATGTTCCCTTTATATTATATATGGTAACATTTTGAGCATGTTCTGACATTCATAACCATTTTTTCCAGTTATAAGCCTTTAATGACTATGTTAAGCATGATTAGTTAAAAGTAATAGTTTTTTAGTTATTAGTATTGTAATTAGGCTCTGTTAATTATGTATTAATTTTGCTATACAGAAATGATTATCTCTATAACCTAAAATATGTGTTTGAGTCAAAAGTCTATGAATAAACAACTAAATGCATGAGAATTATGTGTTAAATATGTGATTAAGTGATTAATGTGCTGATTATGACACTGCTACCATTGAAGGTTGTGGAGTTGTACTATAGAAAAGTCCGTAGGAGAAGGCTCAATGTGTATTTGATATCCTGTGGGCATCAGGATGAAGTCTTGGAGGTGGACAAGTACCACGAGTTTCAGTGGTGAGTGCTTCTCCCGGTTCTGCGCAATTTATCAATATTTCTCATTGTGTTGTCTAGGTGATGGGTATGTGATATGTGTGTGATAGTGTCCATCTTTATGGTGGTTTCGGCTATGTATCACAGCAAAAGATGCAAAAAGATGTGAAATTATGTTTGAATGTGCAAAGTGATGTGTTAATGTGTTTCTATGTGAAATCATGTGAATATGTTGTTTATGTTAAAATAGAAAGTAAAAGGTAGAAACTTATGGTATATGAGTATATTGAATGAGAGAGATATCATGCTAGTATCCCTAGTAGATATGTGCTTAATTTCATTATAAAAATATTGGGAAATGTGTCATATTTCTGAGTTATGTTAACCATTATGTGCCATATGAAATCCATGTGTAGTTAGTATGTTAAAGCTTGTTCATTTAGTAGTTTCTAATAGTTACATGAATCATGTGATAATTTACTTAATGTGTTGTACCTGTGTGGAAAGTATGTGATAAGTGTTGGATGTGACCAATGGGTTGCTTGTTGAGTCTATTGTGAAGACTCATTCATGCTTAAATATATAGGTGAGGCAGGTATTCAAGAGATTGATGAGGAGATAGTGAGGAGCGACTCTGAGCGTGACGAGTAGTTGAGACTTAGAGAGCTATTCTTATAGCTTGTACTTTTATTTTACATAGTACATGAGACCATATTGTCATATGGACTTATGGACTTGATTATTTGTAGACATTATATTTATTTGCTACTATATAGACTGTGTGATGTGTGTGGTGATGATGGAATAAGAATTACTTTTATTTCCGTTGTACTTTCCTTTGTTATTTCTCTACATCTCTACCTATTATGTATGTTGGGTGCATGTCCCACTGTGACGACACGCTTTATATCAACGTGGATTGGTATAATTGTACGGTATAAAGAGGGTCGTCACAGAGATTGGTATCAGAGCCACAGGTTGAGATTGTACATAAATAAGCCATCAACTACACAATATTTCAAAGTCTTTATAGAAATTAGTCCATATATGTGGAATACATCTAATAATGAATTTAAGATAGTTAAGAGATTGGTGAGGTCTAAGAACTTAGATTATAATTGAGATGCCGTTTTACAAGTAATGGCAAGCCGTAGTAGGCATAGTACTCAGGCTCGGGAGGATGAGCAGAGGCGAGAGGAGAGGGGTGAGCAGCAAGCCCCGGCATACCAGGGTTCCTCTGTACTATGACCACTGCCACTCGTAGGCTATGGCATGTTCATGCAAGGCCTGGTCTAGGCATTGCAGACATAGGCACAGGCCAAAGCAGCACTACAGGCCCAATTACAGTCACAGGTTGGCATTGTCAACTAGGAGTAGTTTGTTTTGTTATTGTATGGTTGCTTAAGTGTTGCATATTGTTTCAGGCTCAGGCTCAGGCTCTAACTCCAGTTCCTCAGGAGCTTGGACATGGTTGTCCGTCCATTATGGAGCATTTTAAGAGGATGGCTCCGCCTTCTTTTAAGGGGGAGAGTCAGCCCCATCAAGCAGAGAGCTGGTTGAGAGTGATGGAGAAGATCTTCCGTGCTATCAGGTGTGCGGAAGAGGATAAAGTGAGCTTGGTGACCTACATGCTACAAGGACTTAGAGTATATATGCTTGGATGTGGGTGCTTTTGGTTTAGTTGATGCTTATTGGTTGTATCTTGCAAGAGAGAGCTGATGTTTGGTGGGCCTCTGTGCTACGTACCAGGTATAAGGATGGGGCATTAGAGGTGACTTGGGCTGAGTTCACCAGACTCCTCAAGGACAAAATCTTCCCTGAGCACATTTAGGACAAGATGGAACAAGAGTTTCTTGCTCTTACTCAAGGTTCCATGACCGTTCTGGAGTACGAGCCGAGATTTTCTAGGATTTCCAAGTACGCTCCCCAGATTGTTGCAGATGAGCGTAGGAAGGCCAAGAAGTTCGTGGTGGGCTCAGACCATCACTTAGGACTAGACTGATGGCTTTTGCTCACCGTACCTTGGACAAGGCACTCAACGCAGCTTGAAGACAGGAGAGCAAGCTGGATCAGTACCTTGAAAATAAGAGGGCACACAGAAGAGGTTAGCTACACCGTTCTAGAGGCAGGATAGGAAGAGGGCAGTAATGTACTAGCAACAGCCATAGCGTACGATAATTCCAAACCAGTTAGTGGTTTTACCCCAGATGACCAGTTTCCAGTGATAAGAAGGAGTGTTCGCATTGTAGAAGGACACACGACAGTTCAGAGTGCTGGAAGCTGGCAGGAAAATGCTTGAAATGAGGTAGTATCGAGCATCAGATCAGAGACTGCCTGAGACTTTAGTAGTTCGCGCCAAGAGGAGCTCCAGCACAGCGACAGTAGTGGTACTTGTGACCGGAAGCTAGGAAGTCCTCGGGCCCAAGCCCGAGTGTATGCGCTTGCACGTGAGGACACAGATGAGGCAGAGAGTGTCATGGAAGGTACTATTTTAGTTATGGGTGTGCAGGCTCGAGTATTGTTTGATACAGGTGTTACACTGTAACACCCCGGGAATTTAGTAATTGAAAAATTAGAAATAAATTGAAATAAATAATTTCCACATTATCAAAATGGTAGAACTTACATAGCACTATCGTATGTGAGAGAACACATCAAAAAATTTCATAAAAATTATAAATCAACCCCAAACATTATTCCTAAGTGTTCCACGAAGAAATTCATGCAACAAAAAATCTGATTGGCCATGGGTACGTCAGAATGTTACTAATTACCCAAATTAGGAAACTATGTCAGTAAACCGTTAACGCGGAAGTATAACATGACAATAAATTAAATAAACATGTTGGAGAGACTTCCAACATCATGTATTGATGACCCATTATCAAAATTGGGCCAATGGATCAGTTTTGGCCCAATGATAAAATGAGAGCAAGAAAAATACCTAAAATTCGTACCTGTAATTATGTGGTAATTGGGAAGGGCAAATTAGGGCTTAAACTGATGCTATTAGCCGAGCATAGTAAGCCAAATCATGGCCAACCATGCTAAGAACCTTCCTATGGTGTAGCTAGTTCAATTGGGGGAAGAAATCCCAAATTTTGTAAGGTGCCAAGCAGATTTCGCAGCAACCCTTCCTAACACCACTAGGACATGAAATTAAACACTAAAACTACAAGAGATCGTCATAAAACGTTTAGGGTAAGTTTGGCATTGAGTTGGGGTCGTGAGGAGCAAGCTAGGGCGCAGGAGGAGAGCATAACGGCTAGGGAAAACTGAGGTTCTTCATCAACCTTGCTCTGCATCGACTAGGCATTGGCATCTCTTAGATCCATCAAAAGGTAGGTGATCTGAGGCCAAAACTAAACAAAACTATACCATCTTGTTTTGCAGCATGTCTACATTCATACGCAAGTGATTTTCCCAATTTTCATGGTGTATCCATCGAGTTATAAGTGTTTTCCCTAAGTCGCGCAAGTCTGTCCCGATTCTTGTTCATGCTAGTTTGCATGCCTAACGAGACCAAGTTGATCTGGTCTAAAGGCATAGATCACTTCTTCTTGATGTCCCCTACAAGTTTCATGTTCACCATTTTGACCCAAGTGCTCTAGATAGAGAGTTATAAGCATTGCATGAGGATCGTTGTCTGTTTCCTACGTTTTCGGGTTGAAGTTTGAATCACGCCCGATCCAGGCGACGCGATTCAATCGCCTGGTATCATGACGTTCTTGACTATCATGATTCACTAAAATGCGACCGACCCTTATGTTGCATTTTCCCATCTGACCAGTCAACCTCCTGCATGGAACTGTGTGCTGCATGGTTTTCAATGCCTGTCCGATTCGCGACGGGAACCCCCGTCGTGATTTTGCCAATTTTCCCGCTCAAGTGTTACACCAAATTTTATATTATTATTTTGAACGGCTTTCATGAACGCGATGGGGTATCCCTTCGCGATTCAATCATAAAGGCGACCACATAGGCTGTCACGATTTGGGTTTTCACAGGATATGCTTGTTCGACCGTACATTATGTTATTAAATGCGTCGACTGTGTTCGACGTGTATTCCAAGGCCTACTCGAGACCTGTTTTTACATGGTTTCATGTTAGTCTTGCATGATATGTTCTTAAGATGCACTGGGTAGTCTGTCTAATGACCTCAAACCAACGAACCCATTTAAAAACTATAAAGACATGAACAAGATTCTTAAGTACGGTATGAATTGATTTATCTATATTCATTTAATTATCATCTTGTGATCTAGCTTGATGTGAAAATGTTGTAACAAGAATATGATATGAATTTTTGTGGAGATTACTTGTTAGAGTGGACTTGTTTAGCTTAAGAGCATTCCATTATGTTACTTGTTTATTGCATGTGGACTTTCCTTATTTATACGCTTTCCGATGTTTCCATAATTTGCTCATCCATTGCATGATACAACACTACACGTTTGCACGATTAGGCACACCCCTATTGGGGAATTGGGAACTCTCTGTCGGTCATTCCGTATTGGCAGACCAACGATCTTTTTTCTAAGACCTCCATAAGTCTCCATACTCTATGGATTCCCTCATAGAGACTGAGCTAGTTGTACCATGAAGTACCCTGGAGATAGAGAGCACATGTACTGCGTACGATCTGTCATTAGTCAACCTCTTGTTAAGATATTAAAAAATTATGAAACATAAGATACACCGTTATATTGTCCAAATAATCTCTTGAGCTATTGTCATACCTTGATTCTATGAATGATCATGTCCTTATTACAATGAGCTTGTTATTTGAAATCTGTGGCCATATAATATGTATATGTTTGATCGGCACAACATCGGACTTCGGTCCATTTGACTAATGCTTGTGCAACCCTGTTTGGTCTTGGGGAGAAGCGCCCCAACGTACTTATTAACCACGGGAGTATGGACATGTGGTGCGTGGCATGGCACTGAAATGTGTGCAACATTTGTGGGAATGTGCCTTTGTTTGACATGATATGTCTGATCACGTGAATATGTGATATCTGTGTGAATATGGCCAATTCTTTTTGATATGATTCTATTCCTGAATTACCTATCCATTGCATATGAAATTCCATAATTGATTTAATATTTGTTCTATTCAGCTATTTGACTTGTTAGAAATGCATGCATTGTCATCATGTTCATGTTCATATCCTGCTTATTTAAAAATGTTAATCATGTATATTAGTGCCCGCACATTGAGATGTAAATCCTACTGAGCTAGTTCGCTCACCCTATCATCCTGTCCTTTTCACGTAGTGATGTGGATCTAGTGGACTCCGATGGGGCAGGGCATGAGTGAAGAGCACCTATCATACGAGAAGTGGAAAGATTAGGGATAGATATTTGAGTAGTCTATGTAATAGTGAACCATTTTCATGGAGTTTTTATTTAAATAATGGACCCTTTAGTTGGTCCTAGTGATGTACGGTTTTTAATTAGTTGAATGGAATGGAATAAGGAGTATTATAGTTGACATTATTACAGTCCCAAATATAATGTTACATTTAATTATGACTCTACGTTACTCAACTGTGATACTTATATTCGTATCGTTCATGCATCCCAATATTTATTCCACTGCTAAATGCCGGGGGGTGACAGTTGTATTAGAGCCAGGTTTCGATCCTGGGACCTGTGCGTTATTGGCCCACCACACTTCCGCTATGCTACAAGACAAAAGGATAATGAGGAAAGGTTGTATGGCCTTTCTTGTTGTTGTTGTCATCGCAAAAAAGGAACTCAAGGTTGAGGACATCCATATTGTCAGCAAGTATACTGATGTCTTTCCCGAAGACTGGCCAGGAATTCCTCCTGAGCGAGAGGTCGACTTCACCATCGAGTTGATCCCTGGAGCAGCACCAGTATCTAGGGCACCATATAGAATGTCCCCCACAGAATTGAAGGAATTAAAAGAGCAACTGATGGAACTGCTAGAGAAAGGATTTATCTGACCAAGCACATCACTATGGGGTGCACCTGTCCTCTTTGTCATGAAGAAAGATGGGTCGATGAAGCTGTCTATACATTACAGGCAATTCAACCAGTTAACCATCAAGAACAAATATCCCCTGCCAAGGATTGTTGAATTATTTGATCAACTGTCTGGAGCTAAATATTTCTCTAAGATAGATCTCAGATCCGGCTATCACCAATTGAAGATCAAGGGGGACGATATACACAAGACAACCTTCCGAAGCAGGTATGGGCATTATGAATTCATTGTTATGCCTTTTGGACTGATAAATGCCCCTGCAATTTTCATGCAGTTGATGAATAGCATTTATCGCCCATATCTTAATAAATTTGTGGTGGTATTCATCAATGATATACTAATCTATTCCAAGACAAAAGAAGAGCATGAGGAACATTTGAGGATTGCATTGCAAACTCTGAGGGAGAATAAATTGTATGCCATGCTAAGTAAATGTGAATTTTGGCTTGAGGAGGTATCCTTTTTGGGGCACGTAGTAACCAAGGATGGAATCGCTATTTATCCATCAAAAGTATAGGTCGTGTTGAAATGGGAAAGACCGACAAGCGTCACGGAAATCAGAAGCTTTTTGGGATTAGCAGGATATTAGCGAAGGTTTATAAAGGATTTCTCAAAGATTGCAGTACCATTAACCAAGCTGACCCGGAAGGAAAATCCATTTGTGTGGACCGATGAATGTGAAGAGTGCTTTAACAGGTTGAAGAAGTGTTTGACTACTGCTCTTGTCCTCGCCTTACCCACTGAAGAGGGAGGATTTAAAGTTTATTTAGATGCCTCTGGAACAGGTCTAGGATGTGTCTTAATGAAACAAGGGAAAGTAATAGCATATGCCTCAAGACAATTGAAGATCTATGAAGTAAACTACCTGGTACATGACCTGGAGTTAGCGGCTGTAGTGTTCGCCTTGAAGATTTGGAGGCATTACATTTATGGTGAGCAATTTAAAGTCTTTTCTGACCACAAGAGTTTGAAATACTTATTCTCACAGAAGGAGCATAACATGAGACAAAGAAGGTGTTTAGAATATCTCAAAGACTTTGACCTTTCCATTCAATATCACCCAGGAAAAGCCAATGTGGTGGCAGATGCTCTAAGTAGACAACTAGGAGCTATGCTAGCTAGTATGATGCTGGGTGAATGGAAGTTAATGGAGCAATTTGCAAGTTTGAATTTAGACATGGGAAAGAAGGAGAAACAGGTGATGATTTCCAATCTCCAAATACAGTCTGATCTACTGATCGAAATCAAGGAGAGGATCCATTCTTAGTTGAGATCAAGGAGAAGATAGAATAAAGAACATACTTTTCTCTATCAGCTGATGGGAGATTACTATTCCGAGGCAGAACATGTGTCTGTGATCATGGGGAACTCAAGACGATGTTGTTAAATGAAGCTCACCAGTCAAAGTACACGATCCATCTTGGATCAACAAAGATGTACCAAGACTTGAAAAGGTCATGTTGGTGGCCGAATATGAAGAGGGATGTGGCAGACCATGCGTCATATTGTTTCACATGCATGAAAGTCACGACTGAGCATTTCCAAATAGCCGGTGTATTGCTACCACTAGAAATTCTAGAATGGAAGTGGGATAGCATCGGTATAGACTTTATCATGGGGTTACCCAACACTAGAGGTGGTATGGATGCGATATGGGTGATAGTTGATCGATTGACTAAGTCGGCTCATTTCTTGTCGGTTAAAAGTACATGGTCAGTAGATGTGTTGGCTGCACTTTATGTTAAGGAAGTAGTTAGATTACATGGGGTTCCATCCACTATAATATCTGATCGGGACCATAGATTTACTTCACACTTTTGGAAGGGTTTACAAGAAGCAATGGGTACCAAACTAAATTTTAGCACTGCCTTTCATCCTCAGACTGACGGACAAACTGAAAGAACCAATCAAATAGTGGAAGACATGCTTCGTGCCCTGGTGCTATATTTTAGACGACGATGGGATGACCGGTTTTACCCGATGGAGTTTGCATACAACAATAGATATCAGGCAAGTATCAAGATGGCACAATTTGAAGCCTTATACGGTAGGAGTTGCAGATCACCCCTTTGTTGGGAAGAGGTTGGGGAGAACCAATGGGTTGGACCTGACTTAATTGAAGAGACTGTCAGGAAGGTTCAAATCATCAGGGAATGTCTAAAGATAGCACAATGCAAGCAGAAGAGTTATGCAGACAAGAGAAAGAGAGAGCTAGAATTCCAAATCGGCGACCATGTGTTCTTGAAGGTCTCACTATCGAGGGGAATTCAAATATTGGGATCAAGGGAAAGTTGAGTCCCAGAGTTATCGGGTCTTTTGAAATACTAGAAAGGGTTGGTCAGGTGGCGTATAGACTTGCACTACCTCCGCAGCTGGCAAACGTGCACAATGTATTCCACATATCCATGCTGAGGAAGTATTTATTCAATGCCGACCATATGATTAACCATGAGGACTTGGAGATTCGGGAGGACCGATGAAGAGAAGCCGATCAAGCTATAGGATCGGAAGTTTCAACAACTCAAGAATCGTACCATACCTATGGTGAAGGTCTAATGGAGTCAAGACGGAGTTACAAATGCTACCTAGGAAACGAAGGAAATAATGAAGAAAAACTAGCCAGAACTATTCTCAGGTACGAATCTATACCATTATGTGTAAATTTGTGGACCAAAGTTTCTTAAGTGGGGGAGGATGTAACACCTCAGGAATTTAGTAATTGAAAAATTAGAAATAAATTGAAATAAATAATTTCTGTATTATCAAAATGTTAGAACTTACGTACCACTATCGAATGTGAGAGAACACATTGGACAATTTCGTAAAAATTATAAATCAACCCCAAACAGTATTCCTAAGTGTTCCACGGAGAAATTCGTGCAACGAAAAATATGATTGGCCACCTTTCCTAACACCATTAGGACATAGAATTAAACCCTAAACTATAAGAGATCGTCAAAAAATGTTTAGGGTAAGTTTGGCATAAAGTTGGGGTCGTGAGGAGCAAGCTAGGGTGCAAGAGGAGAGGAGAACAGCTAAGGAAAATCGAGGTTCTTCCTCAACCTCGCTCTGCATCGACTGGGCGTTGACATCTCTTAGATCCGTCAAAAGGTAGCTGATCTCGGGCCAAAACTAAAAAAAATCTATACCATCTTGTACTGCTGCATGTCTAGTTTCATACGCAAGTGATTTGCCCAATTTCATGGTGTATCCAACGAGTTATAAGTGTTTTCCCTAAGTCGCGCAAGTCTATCCCGATTCTTGTTCATGCTAGTTTGCATGCCTAACGAGACCAACTTGATCCGGTCTAAAGGCATGCATATCTTCCTCTTGATGTCCCCTACATGTTTCATGTTCACCATTTTGACCCAAGTGCTCTATATAGAGAGTTATAAGCGTTGCATGAGGATCGCTGTTTGTTTCCTATATTTTCGGGTTGAAGTTTAAATCTCGACCGATCCAGGAGACGCAATTCCATCGTCTGATATCGCGATGGTCTTGACCGTCATGATTCACTAAAATGTGACCGACCCTTCCATCGTGTTTTCCCGTCTAACCAGTCAGCCGCCTGCATGGAACTGTGCGCTGCATGGTTTTCAGTGCCTATTCGGGTTCCCATCGCGATTTGGCCAATTTTCCGGCTCAAACATTTCACCAAATTTTATTATTATTATTTTGAACAATTTTCATGAACGCGATGGTGTATCCTGTCGTGATTCAATCATAAAGGTGACCACATAGGCCGTCGTGATTTGGGTTTTCACAAGATATGCTTGTTCGGCCGTACACAATGTTATTAAATGCGTCGACTGTGTCCGACGTGTATTCCAGGGCCTACCTGAGACCTATTTTTTCAGGGTTTCATGTTAGTCTTGCATGATATGTTCTTAAGATGCATTGGGTAGTCTATCTAATGACCTAAAACCAATCAACCCATTTAAAAACTATAAAGACATGAATACGATTCTTAAGTACGATATGAATTGATTGATCTATATTCATTTGATTATCATCTTGTGATCTAGCTTGATGTGAAGTTGTTATAACAAGAATATGATATGATTTTTTGTGGAGATTACATGTTAGAGTGGACTTGCTTAGTTTAAGATCCTTCCATTATGTTACTTGTTTATTGCATGTGGACTTTCCTTATTTATACGCTTTCCGATGTTTCCATAGTTTGCTCTTCCATTGCATACATGACTAGGAATGTTCCATGACACAACACTACACATTTGCACGATTAGGCACACCCCTCTTGGGGAATTGGGAGCTCTTTGCCGGTCATTCCGTATTGGCAGACTAGCGATATTTTCCCTAAGACCTCCGTAAGTCTCCGTACTCTATGGATTCCCTCATAGAGACTGAGGTGGTTGTACCATGAAGTACCTTGGAGATAGAGAGCACATGTACCGCGTATGATCTATCATTAGTCATCCTCTTGTTAAGTTATTAAAGAATTATGAAACATAAGATACGTCGTTATGCTGTCTAAATAATCTCTTGAGCTATTGTCATACATTGACTCTATGAATGATCATGTCCTTATGACTCTATGAATGATCATGTCCTTATTACAATGAGCTTGTTATTTGAAATCCATGGGCATAATATGCATATGTTTGATCGGCACAACGTGGGATTTCGGTCCATTTGACTAATGCCTATGCAATAGGGGCCCTGTCTGGCCCTGGGGAGGAGCGCCCCAACGTACTTATTAACCGCGGAAGTTTGGACATGTGGTGTGTGGCATGGCACTGGAATGTGTGCAAGATTTTTAGGAATGTGCCTTCGTTTGATATGATATGATAAGTTTTATATGATATGTCTGTTCACGTGAATATGTGATATCTATGTGAATATGGCCAATTTCTTTTGATATGATTCTATTCCTAAATTACTTGTCCATTGCATATGAAATCCAATAATTGATTTGATATTCATTCTATTCAACTATTTGACTTGTTCGAAATCCATGCATTGTCATCATGTTTATGTTCATATCCTACTTATTTAAAAATGTTAATCATGTATATTAGTGGCCGCACATTGAGATGTAAATCCTACTGAGCTAGTTTGCTCACCCTATCATCCTGTCCTTTTCAAGTGGTGATGTGGATCCAGTGGACTCCGATGGGGCAGGGCATGAGTGAAGAGTACCCGTCATACGAGAAGTGGAAAGATTAGGAATAGATATTTGAGTAGTCTATATAATAGTGAACCATTTCCATGGAGTTTTTATTTAAATAATGGACCCTTTAGTTGGTCCTAGTGATGTACAGTTTTTAATTAGTTGAATGGAATGGAATATGGAGTATTATAGTTGACATTATTACTATCCCAAATATAATGTTACATTTAATTATGACTCTGCTTTACTCAACTGTGATACTTATATTCGTATCGTTCATGCATCCTGATATTTATTCCGCTGGTAGATGTTGGGGTGTGACCTACACACTCGTTTGTTTCCGAGTGGTTTGCTAGGCATTGTTTGAGGAAGGGGGTGTGGGACCAGAAGACCTAGAGGTTCCCTTGTTGGTACATGCCCAAACAAGTACTAACCGACCAGGAAGTGTATCTCGTCCTTACCTGTGTGCATTGGAGATCAGGGTTTGTTTGGGTGCTTCTACTTGCTCAAAATGAAGGACTATGATGCTATAATTGGTCTGGATTGGATTGAGGAGTAGTATGCCTTGGTCGATTGTAGAAGGAAGAGAATTACATTCTGTATTCCTGGAGAGGATGTGTTCTCACATCCTTTGCCTAGGAATCTAGTGGGAATGTTCGTGATCTCTGCTATGAAAGCTATGTGAATGGTGAATAAGAGTTGTAACGCTTTCTTACTAGTGTGGTCTTAATTCCTGAGGCCGATCAACCACCCACCCTTAAGGAGATCGAGGTTATGCATGAGTTTCCAAACATGTTCCCTGAGGATTTGTCTGCATTGCCACCAGCAAGGGAGATAGAGTTTACTATTGAGTTTCTTCCACGTATCTCACCTATCTCTAAGGCTCCCTATCGGATGGCTCCTGTTGAGTTAGCTGAGCTAAGGAAGCAATTGCAGGAGTTGCTCGATAAGGGGTTTATTTACCCTAGGGCACACATGTACTTTTCATTAAGAAAAAGGATGGCTCCCTTAGATTATGCATTGACTACAGGAAGCTCAACTAGGTGATGGTGAAGAACAAGTACCCCTTGCCGCACATTGATGACTGTTCGATCAACTCCAGAATGTGTTTGTGTTCTCCAAGATTGATCTACGTTCAAGTTACCATCAGCTGAGGATCAAGGAGGAGGACACTTCCAAGACAGCATTCAGGACCCGTTATGGACACTACGAGTTCTTTGTGCTTCTTTTTGGTTTAACTAATGCCCTTGCAGCATTTATGGATCTCATGAACAGGGTGTTCAGAACATATTTGGACAGTATTGTTGTAGTGTTCATAGATGATGTGTTAATCTACTCCCCTGATGAAGATACACACCGTGAACACTTGAGGACAGTTCTAGAAGCTCTTCGTGAACATAAGTTGCACACCAAGTTTAGTAAGTGTGATTTCTGGATGCATGAGGTTCACTTTCTTAGGCATGTCATCTCAGGCACAGGAGTTGTTGTTGATCCAGCAAAGGTTCAGATAGTGTTAGAGTGGGAGACTCCAAGAACACCTTCTGCGATCAGGAGCTTTCTTGGTCTAGCTGGCTACTACAAGTGACTTATAGAAGGCTTCGCCTCCATAGCGGCGCCTTTGACCAGCTAACTAGGAAGAGAGTTAAGTATATGTGGTCCGAGGAGTGTAAGAGTAGTTTCTACAGACTGAAGACAAGACTGACATCTACACCTGTGTTGATACTGCCAAGTGGTGCTGATGGTTTTACGATCTACTCAGATGCTTCGCAGATAGGCCTTGATTGTGTTCTGATGCAACATGGTAAGGTGGTTGCCTATGCTTCTTGTCAACTAATGGAGCATGAGTGTAACTATCCGACCCAAGACTTGGAGTTAGCGGCTGTGGTCCATGCACTGAAGATCTAGAGAAACTATCTCTATAGTGTCAGGTTCGAGGTGTACATAGACCACAAGAGTTTGAAGTACTTGTTCTCCCACTAGGAGTTGAACTTGCTGCAGAGGAGATGGATTGAGTTCTGGAAGGACTTTGATTTCGAGCTTCAGTACCATCTAGCGAAGGAGAACGTCGTAGCAGATGCCCTTAGCAGGTAAAGATCCATACTTCAGTAGGATTGGAAGATGTTAGAGGATGCAGCATGTGCCATGACTGAGTTAGAGCCTCAGTTGTGCCAAGCATTTATGGCACAGTTGTCTATTAGGTCCACTCTGTTGGACAAGGTTGTGGAGCAGCAGGGATCAGATCCAGACGTCATGAGTTGGTGGGCAAGGCAGGCGTTGCTCATGATGAGGACAACATCATCAGATTTCAGCACATAGTATGTGTACTAGACTTTGTAGAAGTTAGGGAGCAAGTGCTTGTGGAAGCTCATAGGTCACGGTTCTCCATTCATCCAGGCAACACCAAGATGTACCAAGACTTGAAATGGTCCTTCTGGTGGTCATGCATGAAAAGGGACGTGGCAGAGTTTGTGTGTCGGTGTCTTGTGTGCCAATAGGTTAAGGCTGAACGTCAGAGACCATCCAACCTTATGTAGAAGATGGAGATACCGATGTGGAAGTGGGAAGCGATCACCATGGATTTTGTAACGGGTTTGCCCATACCAGTTAGGGGCAATGACTAGGTATGGGTGGTCATGGACCGATTCTCTAAGACTGCTCACTTCTTGCCTATGAGGAAGAAGCAGTATGTGGAATGCTTGGTAAGGATGTATGTGTAAAGCATTGTGAGGTTGCATGGCGTGCCGAAGTCTATCATCTAAGACAGACTCACGGTTTATGTCAAGGCTGTGGTAGGGTCTTTAAGAAGCTTGGGTTCTCAGCTAAAGCTGAGTTCAGCTTTCCATCCTCAGACAGATGGTCAGTCCAAGAGGACGATCCAGACGCTCAAGGACATGTTGAGAGCATGCGTGATTAAGTGAAAGGGTGACTGGGAGCATCACCTACCTCTTGGAGAGTTTGCTTATAACAACATCTTTCACGCTAGTATAGGCAGGGCTCCATTCAAGGCATTGTACGGTCGACCCTGTAGGTCTCCTTTGTGTTGGGAGGAGACTAGAGATAGACAGTTAGTAGGCCCCGAGTTGGTCCAAGAGACATAAGACCACATCCAACTTATAAAGCAGAGATTGACTACAACACAGGATAGGTACAAGAGCTATGCCGACAATAAAAGGAAGGACTTAGAATTCGAGGTTGGTGAGCATGTATTCCTCAAGGTGTCACCTCCCGAGGCATTGTTAGGTTTGGCAAGCTTGGCAAGATGAATCCGAGGTTTATTGGCCCATTTGAGCTTCTCAGGCGGAAGGGTAGTGTGGCATATGAGCTAGCATTACCCCCAGCAATGGCAAATGTACACCTTGTGTTCCAGGTGCCTATGCTCAAAGATACGTGCGAGATCTGTCACATGTTATCAGCCACAAGCCAGTGGAACTTCAACCAAATTTGTCATATGTGGAGGGACCAGTAGCTATCTTGCTTCGCAAGGTTCAGCATCTCAGGAACAAGGCTATAGTTTCTTTGAAGGTGCTGTGGACGAACTTCTTACAAGAAGAGGCAACATGGGAACTTGAAGATGCCATGAAGAAGCAATATCTGCATCTGTTCGGTTAGTACCCTTACTCTAACTTCGGGGATGAAGTTTCTTTAAGGGGGAGAGGGTGTAAGACCCTATTTCTCTGCATTATACTTATTGTTGTTTTTTGGATTCTGGCTCAAAATTCATCTTGACGGCAACTATCAGTGTCATCAAGTGATATTGAAGGAACCTTTGTGTCGTTAACTTTTCTAAGCTTTTGCTTTAGGAGGTTAACGACAGAGTCAATTTCCGTCCATTTTACATAGATGGCAAGAACATTGACGTCAATACCTCCGTTTGTGTGTGGGTTTCTTTCCCTGATTCCATCCCGACTTCTTTGTGTATAGACCTGAAAACCCCAATTGAGACTTCTCTACCATGAGCATGACCCAACCCCTATAAAAATAGGTCGTCTCTGTAAAGGGAGAACTTTACCAGCTAGGGTTTATTAGGGTTCAGAGAGAGAAAAGGGTGAGACATTGGGAGATCAATCTGCCGAAAATGAAGCTACACCTATGATTCTAGGCAATGAAGGTTCTACAAATCGTGGGGAGGCTCTCTCATCGTGAGGAGATCATCTACTAGGGCGTGGAGGTCCATTGGAGCTAGAGAGAACACCTCTTTGGTTTGGCCGAGGAGGCTTCATCGTCTAAATTCATGTTCAAAGTGTTTTTCCAGAGGCAAGTAACTTAAGGGTTTCATCCCCATGCCTATCACCTAGGGTTTTACGATTTTTAATGATTTTTGTCTCGTCTTGTATCCCTAAATCCTTCTTCGCTTGGTTTCGGTCTGCACTTTCTGCAAACAGGAGATTGATGGAAGCACCCTTGCCATCAAGTTCCCGAGTTGTCGGCAATCGACTTTGCCGCCAACTAGCCATGACGGGAATGATCTTGCCGTTAAGTTCTCAGTTTTTCCAAAAATTCATTTCATCATATGTGATGTGATTGTTTGGAGATTTTGAATGTATGAGTGGATTTAGGATTTTGTTCTGGCATGTACGTATGGTAGAGTAAATCATGAATTTCTGACATTTTTTTTATCATACCTGTAATTACTAGAATTTCTAACATGAGTAAACAAGCAAGTCGTAGTAGATTTAATCCGAAAAAATGGTATGTTATGCATCCTTGCCTAAGTATTTTCCCTTGGAATTAGGGCTCTTGCGAACATATTTTTAGACCAATAGATTCGTCAATTTCCTGTTAAACATGTTTTAGTGAATCATCTTGTTAATTACATGAAATCTATTTTAAATATTAAAAATAGATATAATATTCATAAAATTCTGAAAAATGGGACATATGATATGTTCCCTTATATGATCTATGGTAAAAATGTGAGTATATTCTGACATTCGTAACCATTGTTTCTAGTTATAAGCTCTTAATGACCACATTAAGCATGATTAGTTAAAGTAATGGCTTTTTGGTGATTAGTATAATAATTAGGCTATGTTAAGTATGTATTATATTGTTAGATAGTAATGATTATCTCTCTAACCTAAAATATGTGTTTGAGTCATGAGTTGTGAATAAACCACTAAATGCATGAGAATTATGTGTTAAATATGTGATTAATGTGATGAAGGGATTAATGTGTCAATTATGACACTGCTACCATAGAAGGCTGCGGAGCTGTACTATAGAAAAGTCCCTATGGGAAGGCTCAATGTGTATGTGATATACTATGGGCATCAGGATGAAATCCTAGAGGTGAACCAGTACCACTGGTTAGGGTGGAGAGTGCTTCTCCCGATTCTACGCAGTTTACCAAGATTCGTCACTGTGTTGCCTAGGTGATGAGTATGTGATATGTGTGTGATAGTGTTCTTCTTTATGGTGGTTTGGGCTATGTGTCACAATTAAAAAATGCAAAAAGATATGAAATTAAGTGTGAATGTGCAAAGTGATCATGTGAAAGTGATGTATTAATGTGCTCCAATTTGAAAGAGCGTGAAATCATGTGATTATGTTATGTTTATGTTAAACAACAAGTAAAAGGTAGGAACTTGTGGTAATGAGTATATTGAATGAGAGAGATATCTTGCTAGTATCCCTAGTAGATATGTGCTTAATTTCATTATAAAAACATTTGGAAATATGTCATATTTCTGAGTTATGTTAACCATTATGTGCCATATGAAATCCATGTCTAGTTGGTATGTTAAAGCTTGTTCATTTAGTACTTGCTAATAATTACATGAATCATGTGATAAATTACTTAATGTGTGTAACTGTCTAGAAAGTATGTGATAAGTGTTCGATGTGACCAGTGGGTTGCTTGCTGAGTCTATTGTGAAGACTCATTCTTGATTAAATATATAGGTGAGGCAGATATTCCATAGATTGAGGAGGAGATAGCGAGGAGCAACTCCGAGCGTGAGGAGTAGTCGAGACTTAGAGAGCTATTCTTATAGCTTGTACTTTTCTTTTACGTAGTACGTAAGACGATATTGTGATATAGGCTTATGGACTTGATTATTTGTAGACTTGATATATTTATTTTGCTACTACATAGACTGTGGGATGTGTGTGGTGATGATGGAATAAGAATTACTTTTATTTCCACTGTACTTCCAATGTTATTGTGTACATCTCTGCCTATTGTGTTGTGCAGGGTACATGTCCCACTATGACGACACGCTTTATATTGACGTGGATTGGCATAATTGTACCAGTATAAAGAGGGTCATTACATAGGTCCTTCGGATGGCAGAGATACAACATGAATATAAGAAGTGCCATGCTTTGACTGACCATGTGTAAATGCTTACATCTGAAGTGTCTATCGAAATTTCTCTTCATCGGTCGAAGTGACTTCATCATATCCGAAGTCTAGCTTCATATATGACAAAGTTCCACTTCGTCTGACAAAGAACAAATGAGTACATCCGAAGTCACAGTGTGGAATTTTGTCTTAATCGGTTGAAGTGACATTGTCATATCTGAAGCTTAGCTTCATATATGACGAAGTTCAACTTCATCATATCTGAAGTCAAACTTCGTATATGACGAAGTTCTACTTCGACTGACAAAGAACAAATTTGTACATCCAATGTCTGTGCTTCGGTTGACTACGACCAAATGTGTACATCCGATGTTCATTTTCGCAAGATTTCAATGTGGCTAGTCAATCTATGAATTGCAAACATGAATCAAAGGATATGCAACATGAAAGCACTTAAGTTCATCAACAAACCAATGATACTATGATGTCAACAAGATGAACCATGATTATGTCATCATCAAAACAACTCAAAACAATCATTATCAAAACAATGATTATGGTTATTCACATAACCATAACTCAACAATTTGCATGACTTTCATGTAATGGCATTATCTTTTGCATGTGATGTCCTCTTTTGTGAAGAAGGAGAAGAAATTAAAAGGGGCTAATTAAAATAGATATAGATTATGAGAGAGATGGTGAAGAGAGAATTGTTTTAAAAAAAAAGGTTAGATAGAGAGATAAGAGATAGAACGGTGGTAGAGGAGAGTGAGAATAATAAAAAAAAAATAGAGTGGAGAGAGATTAGTGGAAAAAAGAAAATAATTTTAAAAAGTAGATGGAAGAGAGAGAATGGTTGTAGGATGGAGAAAACAATTTTCAAAAATTGATAGAAGATGATAGGATCGGATATTCGGTGATGGCAAAGCTAGAAGGGGGGGGAGGTTGAATAGATTTGCAGCGGAAATTTAAATGATTTAAAAAATTACTTCGAATTAATAAATCTACTCAATTCAAAACCCCTTTGATCTAATGTAATGTGTGTAAACAAATTAACAAGTAGTGTGCAAACGAAATCCCTATGCATGCATCTAACGATGAGACAATATCAAACCACTGCACAGAGATTTTCAGGTGGTTCGGAAATCACACCACGTGACTCCTACATCCACCCCTCACACTGTGAGGCACACACTCTTCAAGAACTGAGTACAACACACACATGAGCACAACAGCTCAACCACACGCACACACATGCTAGATCAAGTCCACAAAAGATCAGATCCTCTATCCTTGATCTGATCAACACACCACACACACAGAAAAACTACTTATTAAACGAGTTCAACTCTACAATACACACACGCACGATGTCTGATGCAAACACGCAATTAGAACAACACCACACACGTGGATCAAGCACAAGGGTCGCTCAAACCACTTCCACACACACACAGATATGAAAAGTATGGAAGGACAAGAGTTCTGAGATGTAGAAACAAATCCAGATGTGAACTCTTCGTGGTGGTCGTCCAGAAGAACTCCAAGCTCCGTGTTGATGATGATCAAATGATAAGAAGCTTGAATCGTAGACAGACCGACTTCAACTCCGCTCATGAGATAGATCTTCTTCGCACTGGACGAAGAGTTGAAGTAGAGCAGCAGGGAGAAGCCTTTCTCTTGGGTTTTGCTTAGGGTTTTGGTATGGTGGCTTCTTGCTGCGAAAATACCTTCATATGATCTATATATATGGGTGTCCAAGTATGGAGAGTCATGCTTGATGGGATCACCACAATATAGATCATATCCTGACCATCAGATCTAAGTTTCTCTTCGTCTATCGATAGACACTTCATGGCTGTCGACAGCTACTGCAGACTTTTGGTTTCCAGAACCATGATGTTGCTGGAAGTCCTTAGCTATCGACAGGCGATTGGTGGCTGTCGACAGGCAGCATGTATCTGTCGACAATTACTGCTCCAATTGAGCTTCCAGTAGCTTGATTGTTGCTGGATGGTTCATCTGTCGACAAGTGTATTCCTGGTTGTCGACAGGTGATCACTTGAAGTTTATTTCTTATTCTTTTTCACTTGGATCTTGTTGCTTGGCTTCATACCTACATTAAAGACATTCTAAGTGAGATACAATGAATACTTAGGTGATCAATAAAAGCATGTTATCATGTGATTGTTTCTTTCATGTCTTTGTCACTGTCATCTTGTTTCAACCATTCACACAACATCAATTACGTTACTCATCATCAAAAACATTTAAGCACATGTCATAACCCAACATTCTCCACCTTTTTGATGATGACAAAATTAACATAGTTAAAATTGATGCAATTCATGTTTCTCCCCCTTTTGACAACATTCAAAAAGATAAATCATGCACACATGGATAAAAATAAGCAAATAACTCTGATTTCATTAATTGGAGTGAGAATTACACAGTTCAAAATGTATCCAGTACATGACATAATAAAAGCAAAAGAGAAAGGGAAAGAAATGACATAATTGATAACCCATGACCCAAACTAATAAAAAGAACTACATGACTCCATATAAATCCTAGACATGCTAAGCATCGTCATTCCTAGGAGCAGTGGGATGACCAAAGTCATGGAATTCCTTAGTGAGATGATCAGAAATGAATGGGGAATGAGTGTTCAAATGGGATTTTAAGGTTGAGAACTGGTTTATATCCATTACAAAATGTCATAAACACTAGTATTAAGACACATAGAAATTCTACAATGGTTAAGAGATAATACTCCGGGAATCTCAAGTTGTAGCATCTACAATACATCGTTCAAAAACATATGAAAATAAGATAACCCCTTTGAATAAAACCATTGAAGAAAAACATGTTCTTTGGTGGGTGATCTTCAGTGGTAAATGAAGGTAATGTCTTCATGAGCAATTAACAATAAACAACATATTGTTTGTGATTTAAAAATATGAAGGCTACACTCTATTTCTTACATTGAATTATTTCTTTTGTCAAGATAATGTGGGAAAGTGGTAATTAGGATCAATTTCACCTTGAAGGTAGACATTTGAGATGCCCATACCCCCAGTTACTCAGTGTGAGTGACCATCATACATTTGTGGAGAGATAATGAAAGGACTTTTTGATGCGAAGACACACATTTGTGATGCCCATGTCCCTGGTTACTTAGTGATGCTCAGCATTGCTCTGCCTTTATCCCATTTCACATTTATTTTTATTTGAATTTTCATGAATTTGGAAATTGGTAGTTTTCTCCCTTTTATTTTTGTTGTGAAAATCAAGTTCAAAATGTTATCTAAGGTTAAAAACCAATGAAAGACATTAATTTCAAATACCTTCTTACTTATCAACCCATTTCAGAAAAATGATTATCCACAAGGGAGTTATTCAAGTGAGTTAGGTTAAAGCCATTAGATTTGTTCAATGTTTTCTAGATGACACAACCTACACTCAAGCACAAAATATTATATCAAAATCATTGTGATTAAGACAATGTCTTTGATACTATGTGAGTATGAAATGTTGTGATGAATATTAAAGCCCAATTCTCCCCTTGCAATAATAATATGAACTTACTCATAAAGAAAGGATGAGAAAAGATGAAGAATTCATAGAAAATGTGTATCTGTCGACAGCAAGTGTGTGCCTGTCGACAGGTACTGAGAGCCAGTAGGATGAAGTTTCTGGAGAGGCTATCTATCGACAACTGAGATTCTGGCTGTTGATAGGTACTTGAAAACTCATCTTCAAGCCTTTCAATTGAGAGAGATTTCAACCACATGATTGAGGGATAATGACACATTAAATATGAAGGGTATCCCTCAAGAATTTCACTCACCTAGCCTTAACTTACTCCCCCAAAGTATGTACATGTGATGACTCAATATTCAAGCAATTCAATCATGATTTTCACATTCATCACAAGCAGTTGCACACAAAAGAGGCATCCATAATCATGAAGACACCAAAATTTCATTCTTTTAAAGAGATACATGTGTCAAATTTGATGTGAAGGAATGTCCCTCAAACAACTCACTCAAAAACTCTGTTTGACTTACTCCCCCATAGTGTATGCATGGTATTGAAATGAACATTCAGACAATTCACACATGTTCATGTCAAGCAAATTGCACAAAGAGAGTATAAACATGATCAATTGAAGTTTTTGAGATTATCATTTTATTTTTAATAATCTTTATATAGTAGAAGACTATTGATATTTGGCGAGTAATATTTCTCACGCATAATGATAGTTTCCAGACAAGCCTAACTTATTCTTCCACATTTCACCATTTGATATACCAAATAGTCACTACATAAAAGATCAATTTCAGTGGATTTTAAAGAACATTTTTTGTGCTTTTTCAAATTTACTCCCCTTAACATGTGTATGAACTAAAAAGAGCTGGCAAGCAATTCACACATTATTATGCACACAGAATTATGGACATAGTCAAGCAAGCATGAGAATACAACCATGATTCAAATTGTTAAGAGGCATTGTCATTTGGGGATAGCATCAAAACATATTTTTCATTGCTCAGATAAAATTAAAAATCTATTTCAATTTCAGCAGTTCAAATCTGAAGTGATAAGGAGATTTTACCTGAACAGTCTTCAATCACAGTCTCAAATTTTTTTTTTTACCTTTGTTCTCCAATCATTTCTTACCCTGCACAACCAATGTCATGAATCCATTTACACTGTATGGCTGTAAGACATTTCAACTTGTTGATCAAGCTGATTTTGGGACCCACACTTGCTTGGGTCCTGCAATGACATTAATGTTAGGATTTAATAATGATTTCAGAATCCAAAATGATTTTATTTTTGGAATAGATGTATTTCTTTCATTAATGGAACTATGAGCAGCATTAGTTCCATACTCTTCTGTAGTCTTGTTCAATAGATCTATATTTTTATGAAACGTTTTGTTTTTAGGACTTTTAGCATGAAGAACAGAACACTTCTTTTGTCCAGTAATCATATTCTTATATACATGGAATTTCTGAGTTTTTTCAGTATGAACATGAATTTTATTCTTATGTACATGGGCATGTGTATGAACATGGGGCTTGGGAACATGCACAAGATGATCATTTATATGCCAACAGTTTCTAGAGATTGACTATGTTTATGACATGTAAAGCATTAGACAGACTTGACATATTTATGAAAATGTTGACCTTTATTCCAGCAGAATTTGGCAAGGTGACCAGGTCTATTGCAATTAAAGCAAACGAGTTGAGTATATACCTGGAGCTTACCATAGTATGAGTGCATTTGTTGGAATCTCTGTGATCCTCTAGAGTAACTTTGATTATCCTTGGGTTGAAAAGGCGGAGGTGTGGAGACCTTGTAGAGTCCTATTTTCTTTTTCAATTTCTTTTTCTGGTTTTCAGTTGAAACCGGATTCTTCCTATTTGTATTGTTTAATTTATCATTTTGTTTTGAACATTTTTCTGAACATGAATCTTAACAAGTTTTTCTTTAGGTGAAATAGAATTCTTATTCTTAGAAACATTGACAAATGTGGTCTTTGTTTTGTTTTCAAAATCCTTTTGGTTCGAGGGGTTAAATCACAAACCCTCCTTTTAAAGATTTACTTTTATTCCAAGAAGATTATCTTCCTTGAACAAACTTAGACAGAGCAGATTTTTAAGTTGTCAATGATTTTGTTCAATTCAGAAATCTTCTTTTCAGAATTTCGATTTTGTTTAATAACCACTTCAAGTTCATTTGTCAAATTTTCTTTTTCAGCTTTCAATGCATCAATTTTTTTTTTCAGAAGTTTGAAGTTGGTTTGTCATGACATCCATACCATTTTTAATTTTGTTCTTTTCAATTTCACTTTGAATAATTTGATTTTCCAAGTCAGTAATTTTTTTCTTAGAATTGTTCCATTCATCATTTAATGGTCTATCATGATACAAGCATTCAATCTTCTTTTTGAGATTATTATTTTTCTCAACCAATGGTTGCATTTTACTTTTATTTGATGATCATGAGCCATGTTGGAGATTTTTTTGTTCAATTGATCATTATCAAGTTTGAGATTCTCATTATGATCAATCAATTTTTCATTTTCATTTTTCAAATCAAAATTTTCAGATCCAACCTGATCATGATCTTCTTTCAATTTAGAAAGCCTGTTTTCATAGTTTCTAACTTCATTCTCCAATTTTTCATTCTCCATTTTCAATTTTCTTTTAGTTTCTTGTTTGAGATTTTACCTTCTTAAATTGATTGGACAAGTGCTCATAGCATTCTATCAATTCATCATAGGATATATCATTCTCTTAATCATAGTTGGATATTGATACATCAAATGGGTCTGAATTGGATTTACCTGACCTTTGAGAGTTTCTTGACTTCTCTGACATATATGATTCTTCAGATTTGTCTGAACGGAAAGAGCCTTTTGAGATGCGATGAGCCATGTAGCATTTTTCTTCTGTTTCCTTTCCAGACTTGCTTGTTTTCATAGAGGAGACCTGCATTTTATCAACCTTGTCATTAAACTCAATTATCATAGGTCTATTTTTGATACTTGAGAACTTAGCCATATTTCTGAGTATGCTTCAGATGATTAGAGCAATCAACAAAATATTGAGTCAGATCAACAAGTAATCAATCAGTTCAAACAGATCAAATGATGTTCCAAAAGTTTAATCACAAGTAATCAGATCAGATCAGAATCAGATGAGAGATGAAGCACACAAAAATAGATCTGCTAAATCATAACTGATGAACAAAAAACCCGCCCTAATACCAATTGATAGGATCAGATATTCGGTGATGGCAAAGCTAGAACGGGGGGTTCAATAGATTTGCAGCGGAAACCTAAACGATTTAAAAATTTCATCGAATTAATAAATCTACTCAATTCAAAACCCCTTTGATCTGATGTAATGTGTGTAAACAAATTAACAAGTAGTGTGCAGACAAAATCCCTATGCATGCATCTAACGATGAGACAATATCAAACCACTGCACAGAGATTTTTAGGTGGTTCAGAAATCACACCACGTGACTCCTTCGTCCCCCTCACACTGTGAGGCACACACTACTCAAGAACTGAGTACAACACACACACGAGCACAACAGCTCAACCACACACACACAAGCTACATCAAGTCCACAAATGATCAGATCTTCTAGCCTTGATCTAATCAGCACACCACACACACAGAAAAATTGCTTATTAAGTGATTTCAACTCTACAACACACACACGCAAGTTGTCTGATGCAAACACACAATTAGAACAACACCACACACGTGGATCAAGCATAAGGGTCACTCAAACCACTTCCACACACACAGAGATATGAAAAGTATGGAAGGAGAAGAGTTCTGAGATGTAGAAACAAATCCAGATGTGAACTCTTCATGGTGGTCATCCAGAAGAATTCAAAGCTCCATGTTGATGATGATCAGATCATAGAGAAGCTTGAATCATGGACAAACCGACTTCAACTCCCCTCATGAGATAGATCTTCCTCGCGGTGGACGGAGAGTTGAAGCAGAGCAGCAGGGAGAAGCCTTTCTCTTGGGTTTTGCTTAGGGTTTTGGTATGGAGGCTTCTTGCTGCGAAAATACCTTCATATGATCTATATATATGGGTGTCCAAGTATGGAGAGTCGTGCTTGATGGGATCACACCAATATAGATCATATCCTGACCATCAGATCTGAGTTTCTCTTCGTCTGTCGACAGGCACTTCATGGCTGTCGACAACTACTGTAGACTTTTGGTTTCTAAACCAATGATGTTGCTGGAAGTCCTTAGCTGTCGACAGGCGATTGGTGGTTGTCGATAGGGAGCATGTATCTGTCGACAAGTACATTATATTTGTTAACAGCTACTGCTCAATTGAGCTTCTAGTAGCTTGATTGTTGTTGGATGGTCCATCTGTCGAAAATATTCCTGGTTGTCGACATGTGATCACTTGAAGTTTATTTCTTATTCTTTTTCACTTGGATCTTGTTGCTTGGCTTCATACCTACATTAAAAGACATTCTAAGTGAGATACTGTGAATACATAGGTGATCAATAAAAGCATGTTATCATGTGATTGTTTCTTTCATGTCTTTGTCATTGTCATCATGTTTCTACCATTCACACAACATCAGTAAGGCCCTCAAATTTCCGTCGCATTATTTGTATTTATGTGTATATTTGTGCTTGTGTATGTATGTACATATTTACGTACGTATTAATTAGTACGAGTACGTGTGCATGTGTTTATATTAAATATAAATAATGTACGTATTGCATGGTGATAGTATGGATGTAATACCATATACACATTGCATGTATATATGCTCGTATGCATGGTTTTCTGCATATTTTAGAGTTCTGGCCGAAGGCCACCTTGGCGTCAAGCCCAGGCCGTTTAGGTGGTGTCAGCGTCCAGACATGG
Source organism: Colocasia esculenta (assembly GCA_014218235.1). Lineage (NCBI taxonomy): Eukaryota > Viridiplantae > Streptophyta > Magnoliopsida > Alismatales > Araceae > Colocasia > Colocasia esculenta. The sequence continues at coordinate 43,703,747 of CM024756.1, forward strand.
ACGCCAACACTAATCCTGGCGTCCAGCGATATGGACGCCAATCTCTCTGGCCTGCATGCGCAGCAGAGCTGCAAGCTTCTGAAACAAGGCTAGCCAACCATTGGGGGGTGTCCCCAACGGCTCTGAAGGCTGTCAAATCAGCATGGTGAGTGGGAGAGAGACCCTCCTTATGTCTGAACCCGAAATGGCCTCTCCCCACTCCTCCCTTCACCTTGCAAGAGGAGAAAAAGTGAGAAGAAAAACCCTAGAGAGAAAAACTGAGAGAAAACCCACTTTGGAACCCAAAATCCATCAACCTGAGAATCTGATCCGGAGATCTACTGCTTCAAGAAGGTAGCTGGATCAAAGGAGGAGGCTTCCCCGACATCCCCGGTGTGGAGATCATCCAGGAGCCCGGAGGAGAGATCGTTTGGAGGGAGTTCTGCACTTCTTGGGACAGCCCAAGGAGGGCTTCACCAACACCCTAAACCCTTTGGAAGAATTTTTAAAAGGCAAGTGACCTATCCATGGATTCCCGTATGAGTCTAGGTGTTTTATTATTTTTATGGATTTTTCCTCGAGTCCTAGACCCTCCCATTCACCCAAGTTTGAGAGCTCGGGTCTGTGTTTCTGCACAGACCTGGCTTGACGGCAAGGTCCCTGGACGCCCAGATCATGCTTGGCGTCCATCGGCCATGCCGCTGACCCTGAGTCAGCGGCCAGAGACCGCCAAGTTCCTCTGGACAGAACAGTGAACTGTTCTGCCCTTCCTTTACATTAATTTCGGTATGGTTTCCGTGATGAGGATATATGGTAATCCTATACTCTATGTATATAGTCAATTGTGGTGTGTGGATGATGTGGTGTGTGATGGTGAATGTAGGAAATATTGTATCCTATGAATTGTGAGCATGACTTGTTAATGAATCTTGTCAAATTTATGTTTCATGATTAGGATTAGTATAATGCCTTGGTTTTGTCTGATCATGAAGGTTAGTGGGTCAGTATATGTGTTTGCAATTTTGGTAAATTATCCATGCTTGTGTAATTTGCTAATAAATCGGTTCGGTAAAATAAAAGCATACAAGAAAGATTGTGATGATTAATCTATAGATGTATGATTTAGGGTAATCTTGTATTCTCAAATCATGCATATGTTAGTAGCCTCTGTTTAAAACAGTAAGTGGCAAATTGCAAGATGTGTTAAACCCCATGTTAGCTTAAGTTGTGAATAGTATGCTAATTAGGTTTTTATTTTCTGTAAATTCTATTTAGCTCAGAAAAATCTGAAAATTTGAGTGTATGATCTTGAACCCGAAAACAGCATGTGGTTAAAATTTCAGGTCATTTGGATCAGTAAATAAAAGTTATGTATTTTCATGTGAAATGTGATAATCTACGTGTATTATCGTAATGTGATTAGTTATTGTCTAAAACCAACTTGATTAGTGAAATTACTGTGTGCTAAGCTCTTGAAATTCTGTAGTACCATGTTAGGAAAACAGAGATATTCATGTGAGTGAGAAAGTGAATGTGATGAAAAGTGTGAAGTGTAAAACCATGTGTAAAACGGTAAATGTGTAAATGTGTAACTGTGCCAATGTGACACTGCTTCCGTAGAGGGCAGTGGAGCTGTATCAGGGAAAAGTCCCCCTGAGAAAGTTCAATGTGTAAGTGACCCTAAGGGCATTAGGGGGAAATCCTGGAGGTGGACAAGTACCACTGGTTAGGGTGGAGACTTGTTCTCCCGGTCTGCGCAGTCCAAGAGTCGCCATTGGAATGCCTAGATGGCGTCTATGTGTAATGTGATGTGTATATGTCCTTCTTTGGTGGTTTGGACTATGTGTCACGGCACCTAAAAATGTGAAATGTGTAATGTGTATGTGTCCATGTGTAAATGTGTAAGTGACAATGTGAATGTGTATGTGTAAAGTGAACCATGTGAAAGAGGAAACTTGTGTAAAGAAAATGTGAAACTAAAGATGTGAAAATATGTTATTGAAAACCATGTGAGACAAATCTGAAATCATGTGAAATCAGTGAATTTATGTTATTATCATCATGTTATTATGTGCAAAGATGTTTAGAATCCATGTTAGGGATAATTGGTGAAAACGGGCAAAAGATAGCATGATATGTTTTATGCAATATTGTAGCTTTCATGTATAGGTTTACAGCCGTTAAACCATGTGAAATCAGCAACCTAAAGCATGTGAAAAGGGTTATGTATGTACTTAAGGACATGTGAAATCCATGCTAGTTGTGTTCCCCTTTCATGTATGTAAATGTTCATGTTGGTAGCTCTCATGTTTTAGCTCTTTAAAGATTAAAGTTTCATGAGTAAATTGAATGGAGAGCATGTGATAGGTGAATTTTATTTTTAGAAATCTGAAAGCATGATTCATGTATAAAATTGTAAAACTTTCATGATAGGTTGAAACTTGAATTGACTAGCATGCTATGTGTTGCAAATTGTAAATGTGCATGTAGAAACCACTAGGACTTGTACGTGTATATCATGAGTAGTGTTGCTTGCTGAGTCCTTGGACTCACTCCTTGCTTCGGCGTACAGGTATAGTTGGTGACACGGCACCGTTGGAGGAGACGGTGGAGACGGACTCCGAGCGCGGAGACTAGCTTTGGAGTTTCTTGAGATTTGTGTATTTCATAAGTATGAAATTTGAACATTGTATTAGAGTATTATGAAAAGGATGTATAAATGTGGACAATTTGTAGTTCTATTTCAGCAATTTAAATTATGTGGACTTTAGTTCTTTTATGTTAATTGCGAATTGCATGTATGTTTAATGTGGATGATGAATGAATGGAGACAGTTGTCTTTTACTTCCGCTACTCTGTTGTATATTCGCGTGTATCTCAGCTGTATGTATCGTTGGGTAAATGTCCCACTGTGGCAGCGCTCGCTATACCGACGTGGGTTGGTATAACCGTACCGGTATAATGAGGGCCGTCACAGAGATTGGTATCAGAGCGACCGGTTGAGATTACACATGAATATACCTAAGTCATCATCCCCATTGCATGCTAAGTATGTCCACATGTGTAGAAAACACTAATAAGAAATGAAAGATAGATAAGAAAATGGTTAGAGAACTTAGTAACCTAGCTCTAATAGTGGCTGAAATTTTATTACAGCCATGGCTTCCCGTGGACGACGTGGAGGTGTGCCAGCTCGCGACGACGAGCAGAGGCGTGAGGAGCGGGCGGAGCAGCAGGCCCCGGCCCCACAGGGTCCTGTGCTTCCCCCACCACCGCCAGTGGACTATGGAGTATTCATGCAAGGTCTGGTGCAAGCCATGCAGACGCAGGCCCACACCCAGGCAGCACTCCAGGCCCAGTTGGAGGCCCAGGTAGAATAATGAAACAACCTAGTAGTTTGCTAGTTAAATTGTGTGATATTGTGTTTATTGTATATTGTTATTGCTTAATGTAGCAGGCTCAGGCCCCAGCTCAGGACCATGGTGGACCTTCCATCATGGAGCGATTCAAGAGGATGACCCCACCCTCTTTTAAGGGGGAGAGTGATCCGCTAATGGCAGAAAGCTAGATGAGGGAGACGGAGAAAATCTTCCGAGCTATCAGGTGTCCTGATGAGGACAAGGTGACATTAGCCACCTACATGCTACAGGTATGCTTTAGTTATTTGTCAAGTTAGAATTTGTTAGTTAGTGCTTATGAAGGTGTATTGCAGGAGAGAGCTGATGTATGGTGGTCCTCCCTACTTCGTACACGCTTTGAGGACGGAGCAGTAGACGTGGCGTGGGACGCGTTCGTGAGGCTCTTCCGAGCCAAGTTCGTCCCAGAGCATATCCAGGACAAGATGGAGCAAGAATTCCTTTCCCTGACGCAAGGATCAATGACCGTCCTGGAATACGAGGCAAGGTTTTCTGAACTTTCTAAATATGCACCGCATATAGTAGAGGATGAGCGCAGGAAGACCAAGAAATTCGTGATGGGTCTCAAACCATCACTGAGGACGAGACTCGTGGCGTTTGACCACCGCACGCTAGACGAGGCCCTCAGCGCTGCCTGCAGACAGGAGGGAGAAATGGAGCAATATCTGGAGGAGAAGAAGGCTTCGCAGAAGAGGCCGGCAGCGACATTCCAGCGGCAGGATAAGAAGAAAACGGTGTACCAGACACCGCAGAAACCATGGCAGTCAGCAACTCTCAGGTACCTTCTGTACGTTCCCCCGGTGTGAAGAAAGAGTGTCCCCATTGTGGGAAGACCATGGTGGTCCGAGTGCTGGTTAGTAGCGGGTAGATGCTTAAAGTGTGGGAGCAGCGACCACAAGATCAAAGATTGCCCAAGACTTCAGCAAGGAGCTCAGCGTGGAGCGCCAGCACCAGCAGTAGCGGCAGCCGCGCCAGCTACAGGAAGACCAGGAAGGCCTCGAGCCCCAGCTCGAGTGTTTGCTTTAGCTCGCGAGGACGCCGAGCAGGCGGAGCATGTCACCGAAGGTACAGTTTTGCTTTTCGGTGTGCACGCTCGGGTTTTGTTTGATACGGGTGCTACTCACTCGTTCATTTCCGAGCGGTTCGCTAGGCAGTTAGCCCTAGAGTCAGGCATAGAGTCTGAGGAGTTAGAGGTCCCTTTGTCTGTGCACACCCCTGCGGGTACGGTATCGACTAGGAAGTGCATTCCGTCGTTACCTGTGTGCATTGAGGATAGATTCCTAGATGGGTGTTTCTTCTTGCTAAAGATGAAGGACTATGATTGTATCCTTGGTCTGGATTGGCTAGAGGAGCACTATGCGTTAGTGGATTGTCGTAGGAAGAAGATTGTTTTCCGCATTCCTGGTGAGGATGAGTTCTCTCATCCCTTGCCAAAGAACTTAGCGGGAAAGTTAGTTATCTCTGCCATGAAGGCGATGCGCATGGTGAACAAGGGTTGTGACGCATTTCTTGCCAGCGTTATGCTAGTACCCGATGCTGGTTCGTCACTGACTCTTGCAGAGATCGATGTGGTGCAGGATTTTCCAGATGTCTTTCCCGATGACTTGTCTGGATTGCCACCGGATAGGGAGATAGAGTTCACTATAGAGTTGCTTCCAGGCACCTCTCCTATCTCGAAGGCCCCATATCGGATGGCCCCTGCAGAATTAGCCGAGTTGAGGAAGCAATTGCAAGAATTGCTGATAAGGGATTTATTCGCCCTAGTGTTTCCCCTTGGGGCGCACCTGTATTATTCGTCAAGAAGAAAGACGGGTCACTTCGGTTGTGTATTGATTATAGGAAGTTGAACCAAGTGACTGTGAAGAACAGGTATCCCTTACCTCGGATTGATGATCTGTTTGACCAGTTGCGAGAGGCATCAGTCTTTTCCAAGATTGACTTGCGATCTGGTTATCATCAGTTGAGAATTCGGAGTGAGGATGTGTCCAAGACGGCATTTAGAACCCGTTATGGACATTATGAGTTTTTGGTCCTTCCTTTCGGATTGACCAACGCCCCTGCAGCGTTCATGGATCTCATGAACCGGGTGTTTAGTCCGTATTTAGATAGCTTTGTTGTTGTGTTTATTGATGACGTGTTGGTCTATTCTCCGGATGAGGCCACACACCGTCAGCATTTGAGGTTAGTCTTAGAGGTTCTCCGTGAGCACAAGCTGTATGCGAAGTTCAGCAAGTGCGAGTTCTGGTTGCGCGAGGTTCATTTCTCGGGCATGTTATCTCCGGCGCTGGTGTAGCTGTTGATCCAGCAAAGGTCCAGGCAGTTATGGATTGGGAGATTCCCAGGACCCCTTCGGAGATTCGTAGTTTCCTTGGGTTAGCTGGTTACTATCGGCGATTCATTGAGGGTTTCTCATCCATCGCCGCCCCTTTGACAAAGCTGACCAGAAAGGGTGAGAAGTTCGTATGGTCTGAGGCATGTGAGCGTAGCTTTCAGCTATTGAAGGCTAAGCTTACTTCTGCTCCGGTATTGGTATTGCCTAGTGGTCTAGAGGGCTTTGCCATTTATACGGATGCATCTCAGATTGGTTTAGGCTGTGTGCTCATGCAGCAAGAAGGGTAGTGGCTTATGCTTCTCGTCAGTTGAAGGAGCATGAGAGGAACTATCCGACTCATGATTTGGAGCTCGCAGCAGTGGTTCATGCACTAAAGATCTGGAGGCACTATCTTTATGGTGTCAGATTTGAGGTGTTTACCGACCACAAGAGCTTGAAGTATCTTTTCTCCCAAAAGGAATTAAACCTGAGGCAGAGAAGATGGATTGAGTTCTTGAAGGACTATGACTTCGACCTTCAGTATCATCCTGGAAAGGCGAATGTCGTAGCGGATGCTCTTAGTAGAAAGAGGTCTTCGCTCCAGCAGGATTGGAAGATGTTGGAGGATGCAGCGTGCTCTATGACCGAGTTAGAGCCATCGTTGTGTCAGGCTTTTGTAGCTCAGCTATCCCTTAGATCCTCAGTCTTGGATGAGGTGATTGAGCAGCAGAAAGCCGATCCTAGATTGTTAGAGTTAGTGGGTAAGGCGGGCATTGCTCGTGATGAGGACGGTGTGATTAGATTTCAGCACCGTGTTTGTGTCCCCGATGTGGTAGATGTCCGTGAGCATGTGTTAGCGGAGGCTCATAGATCGCGATTCTCTATTCATCCGGGTAACACTAAGATGTATCAAGACCTGAAGAGATCATTTTGGTGGTCCGGCATGAAGAAGGATGTTGCGGATTATGTGTCTAGATGTCTAGTATGTCAGCAAGTGAAAGCCGAGCGGCAGCGACCATCCGGCCTTATGCAGAGGATGGATATCCCCGTATGGAAGTGGGAAGCTGTCACTATGGATTTCGTTTCGGGTTTGCCTCGATCTAGAAGGGGCAATGACTCGATTTGGGTAGTTGTAGATAGATTCTCGAAGACTGCTCATTTCTTGCCTATGAAGAAGAAGCAGTCAGTAGAGAGTTTAGCTAGATTGTATGTTAGCGGTATCATTAGATTGCATGGTGTGCCGAAGTCGATCATTTCGGATCGAGATCCGAGATTTACTTCGAGATTGTGGAAGGGTCTTCAGGATGCGTTAGGTTCGGAGCTTAAGCTCAGTTCGGCGTTTCATCCCCAGACCGATGGACAGTCCGAGAGGACTATCCAGACGCTCGAGGATATGTTGAGAGCGTGTGTTCTGGATTGGAAGGATGATTGGGAGCGTCATTTACCTCTTGTGGAGTTCGCATACAACAACAGCTTTCATGCTAGTATTGGTATGGCTCCATTCGAGGCGTTGTATGGTAGGCCCTGCAGATCTCCTTTATGTTGGGAGGAGACTGGTGATAGGCAGTTGATCGGACCGGAGTTAGTTCAGGAAACTTCGGATAAGATTCAGCTTATCAGGAAAAGGCTTGTTGCGGCACAGGATAGGCAGAAGAGTTATGCCGACAACAGGAGAAAGGATTTGGAGTTCGAGGTTGGCGATCATGTCTTCTTGAAGATATCGCCTACTCGTGGTGTTGTCAGATTTGGCAGGCATAGCAAGCTAAGCCCTAGATTCATTGGCCCATATGAGATTCTCAGACGTTTGGGCAGCGTGGCGTACGAGCTAGCATTACCCCCAGCTTTGGCTAGCGTTCACCCGGTATTCCACGTATCTATGCTCAGGAAGTATGTCCGAGATCCGTCTCATGTGATTAGTCATGAGCCCGTGGAGATCCAGCCAGATCTTTCGTATGTCGAGCAACCGTAGCCATTCTTGACCGGAAGGTTCAGCATCTCCGGAACAAGAGTATTGCGTCGGTGAAAGTTCTATGGCGGAACTTCTCACGTGAGGAGGCTACGTGGGAGCTTGAGGATGCGATGAAGAAGAAGTATCCCCTTTTGTTTGAGTAGTGTCGTTCTAACTTCGAGGACGAAGTTTCTTTAAGGGGGAGAGGGTGTAAGGCCCTCGAATTTCCGTCGCATTATTTGTATTTATGTGTATATTTGTGCTTGTGTATGTATGTACATATTTACGTACGTATTAATTAGTACGAGTACGTGTGCATGTGTTTATATTAAATATAAATAATGTATGTATTGCATGGTGATAGTATGGATAATACCATATACATATTGCATGTATATATGCTGGTATGCATGGTTTTCTGCATATTTTAGAGTTCTGGCCGAAGGCCACCTTGGCGTCAAGCCCAGGCCGTTTAGTGGTGTCAGCGTCCAGACATGGACGCCAACACTAATCCTGGCGTCCAGCGATATGGACGCCAATCTCTCTGGCCTGCATGCGCAGCAGAGCTGCAAGCTTCTGAAACAAGGCAAGCCAACCATTGGGGGATGTCCCCAACGGCTCTGAAGGCTGTCAAATCAGCATGGTGAGTGGGAGAGAGACCCTCCTTATGTCTGAACCCGAAATGGCCTCTCCACACTCCTCCCTTCACCTTGCAAGAGGAGAAAAAGTGAGAAGAAAAACCCTAGAGAGAAAAACTGAGAGAAAACCCACTTGGAACCCAAAATCCATCAACCTGAGAATTGATCCGGAGATCTACTGCTTCAAGAAGGTAGCTGGATCAAAGGAGGAGGCTTCCCCGACATCCCCTCGGCGTGGAGATCATCCAGGAGCCCGGAGGAGAGATCGTTTGGAGGGAGTTCTGCACTTCTTGGGACAGCCCAAGGAGGGCTTCACCAACACCCTAAACCCTTTGGAAGAATTTTTAAAAGGCAAGTGACCTATCCATGGATTCCCGTATGAGTCTAGGTCGTTTCTATTTTTATGGATTTTTCCTCGAGTCCTAGACCCTCCCATTCACCCAAGTTTGAGAGCTCGGGTCTGTGTTTCTGCACAGACCTGGCTTGACGGCAAGGTCCCTGGACGCCCAGATCATGCTTGGCGTCCATCGGCCATGCCGCTGACCCTGAGTCAGCGGCCAGAGACCGCCGCCAAGTTCCTCTGGACAGAACAGTGAACTGTTCTGCCCTTCCTTTACATTAATTTCGGTATGGTTTCCGTGATGAGGATATATGGTAATCCTATACTCTATGTATATAGTCAATTGTGGTGTGTGGATGATTGTGGTGTGTGATGGTGAATGTAGGAAATATTGTATCCTATGAATTGTGAGCATGACTTGTTAATGAACTTGTCAAATTTATGTTTCATGATTAGAATTAGTATAATGCCTTGGTTTTGGTCTGATCATGAAGGTTAGTGGGTCAGTATATGTGTTTGCAATTTTGTAAATTATCCATGCTTGTGTAATTGCTAATAAATCTGGTTCGGTAAAATAAAAGCATACAAGAAAGATTGTGATGATTAATCTATAGAGGTATGATTTAGGGTAATCTTGTATTCTCAAATCATGCATATGTTAGTAGCCTCTGTTTAAAACAGTAAGTGGCAAATTGCAAGACGTGTTAAACCCCATGTTACTTAAGTTGTGAATAGTATGCTAATTAGGTGTTTTTTTTTCTGTAAATTCTATTTAGCTCAGAAAAATCTGAAAATTTGAGTGTATGATCTTGAACCCGAAAACAGCATGTGGTTAAAATTTCAGGTCATTTGGATCAGTAAATAAAAAGTTATGTATTTTCATGTGAAATGTGATAATCTACGTGTATTATCGTAATGTGATTAGTTATTGTCTAAAACCAACTTGATCGGTGAAATTACTGTGTGCTAAGCTCTTGAAATTTGTAGTACCATGTTAGGAAAAACAGAGATATTATGTGAGTGAGAAAGTGAATGATGAAAAGTGTGAAGTGTAAAACCATGTGTAAAACGGTAAATGTGTAAATGTGTAACTGTGCCAATGTGACACTGCTTCCGTAGAGGGCAGTGGAGCTGTATCAGGGAAAAGTCCCCCTGAGAAAGTTCAATGTGTAAGTGACCCTAAGGGCATTAGGGGGAAATCCTGGAGGTGGACAAGTACCACTGGTTAGGGTGGAGACTTGTTCTCCCGGTCTGCGCAGTCCAAGAGTCGCCATTGGAATGCCTAGATGGCGTCTATGTGTAATGTGATGTGTATATGTCCTTCTTTGGTGGTTTGGACTATGTGTCACGGCACCTAAAATGTGTAATGTGAAATGTGTAATGTGTATGTGTCCATGTGTAAATGTGTAAGTGACAATGTGAATGTGAATGTGTATGTGTAAAGTGAACCATGTGAAAGAGGAAACTTGTGTAAAGAAAATGTGAAACTAAAGATGTGAAAATATGTTATTGAAAACCATGTGAGACAAATCTGAAATCATGTGAAATCAGTGAATTTATGTTATTATCATCATGTTATTATGTGCAAAGATGTTAGAATCCATGTTAGGGATAATTGGTGAAAACGGGCAATAGATAGCATGATTGTTTGAACACATGATATGTTTTTGCAATATTGTAGCTTTCATGTATAGGTTTACAGCCGTTAAACCATGTGAAATCAGCAACCTAAAGCATGTGAAAAGGGTTATGTATGTACTTAAGGACATGTGAAATCCATGCTAGTTGTGTTCCCCTTTCATGTATGTAAAATGTTCATGTTGGTAGCTCTCATGTTTTAGCTCTTTAAAGATTAAAGTTTCATGAGTAAATTGAATAGAGAGCATGTGATAGGTGAATTTTATTTTTAGAAATCTGAAAGCATGATTCATATATAAAATTGTAAAACTTCATGATAGGTTGAGACTTGAATTGACTAGCATGCTATGTGTTGTAAATTGTAAATGTGCATGTAGAAACCACTAGGACTTGTACGTGTATATCATGAGTAGTGTTGCTTGCTGAGTCCTTGGACTCACTCCTTGCTTCGGCGTACAGGTATAGTTGGTGACACGGCACCGTTGGAGGAGACGGTGGAGACGGACTCCGAGCGCGGAGACTAGCTTTGGAGTTTCTTGAGATTTGTGTATTTCATAAGTATGTAATTTGAACATTGTATTAGAGTACTATGAAAATGATGTATAAATGTGGACAATTTGTAGTTCTATTTCACAATTTAAATTATGTGGATCTTTAGTTCTTTTATGTTAATGGCGAATTGCATGTATGTTTAATGTGGATGATGAATGAATGGAGACAGTTGTCTTTTACTTCCGCTACTCTGTTGTATATTCGCTTGTATCTCAGCTGTATATATCGTTTCGGTAAATGTCTCACTGTGGCAGCGCTCGCTATACCGACGTGGGTTGGTATAACCGTACCGGTATAATGAGGGCCGTCACAACATCAATTACGTTACTCATCATAAAAAACATTTAAACACATGTCATAACCCAACAGAAGAGAGAGAACGATGGTAGAGAGGGGAGGGAATAGAAGAGAGAGGATGAGTGGGAAGAGAGAGAGAGGTTAAAAAGAATAAGAAAAGAAGAGAATAAGTGACAAATCGGCGGGAGAGTGGAGAGAATAGAAGAGAGATAAAGGTTATAAAGAATAAGAAAAGAAGAGCATAAGAGAGAGATCGTTGGGAGAGGGTAGAGATAATAGAAGAGAGAGGATGTGTGGGAAGAGAGAGAATAATTAAAAAGAAGATAGAGAAACAAGAGAGAGATTGGTAGGAGAAGAGGGGAAATTATGTGAATAGAAATTAAAAGAGGCTCCATGTTGCATGGTGAGCACCGACGTGGCTTCCTTGAGCGATTTCAAGTGCGCATAGAAGCTACGGAATGACTTTAGTCTGCATAGTGTGAATGAATTGTTTCATGGATGATGTGCAGAAGCAGAATGGCAGTAGCGTTTGGGCAGCACAGGCGGCTCCTCCCACGATCGGCCCTCTCCTTGCAGACTCTCAAAATAAATAAAAATGAAGCACTAGAAGAGAGAGAGAGCTCTTGAGCATTCTGAGTATTAGGGGGCAAAAAGGACGAGAGATAGTATTTTATAGGCGTTGGCATGCATCTCGAGGTTTCAAACATAGTGAGATTGTGAAATCTGGCTCAAATCTCAAGATTCAGTACGACTACTAAATCGCATCCAGTTTAGTGGTCGTGATTTAAATGTGCGACTGGATGACCGGATGTAAATTAGACAATCAATTTAGGAAAGATATTATCGTAAAATATTAGCCCAAAAATCACAACGTAACAACCTGTAACGACGTATCATTTGCTTCGTCGTCATTTTGATACCCTTTTTTTCTTTTTCTTTTTTCCTTTTATTCATGCAAAGCCCCTTTAAAAATGACACACAAAAATTCAAAAAAATGGCAAAAAATCCCAAAATGAAAAAATGTGAGAAAATGATAAAAAATATGGGAAATCACTCAAAATTTGCAATTTGGAGGGCCACTTAACATATTTCAATATAGTATGTGATTTACTCACTATAGTGTCATTTTTGGCATGTCTACAAAAGGGTACTCCCTTTTGTAATCACGAGGAAATGCGCTCCTCAAAACACACAACAAGATATCATGATATGATCATGGAATGGGTGCGAGCGCCACCTAGCATGTTGCCCTAAGATTCACACAAGAGTACAACGCTAACGTACTAGGAACAGGAGATGAGAAGGTTGCTTACCTCTGTCACGACCGGGTAACACGTCGTGATAAGAAGCATGATGTCGCGACCATGTAGGCTGTCGCCTTCTTAGCAGAGATGTGGGAGTGTGGTTGAGCCTCCTTCCCTTCCTCTGGCCGGTGATAGGAGGAGAGCTCCTCATCTATTCTTCTTAATAAACCTGCTAAAACAACGAAACAAGGAAAAGAAACTATTAGACCACTTTCAAGTGAAGTATCTACGCAACACGAAAAGGAAAAGAGGAAGCAGGGAGGGAACGAACATGGGAGTGTTTTGAAAACCCCTAGGGTTGTGGGAAAACGTGCTAATGGAGGTGTGAAACTATTTAGAAGAAAGTAACAAAATGCATGAAAGGAAAATGAGAGGGAAAGAGAGAAGAAGGGCCCCAAAAGGGGTGACTCCTTGGCTGGAAACATGCTCCTGAGGTCGTGCAACAGCCTTGGTTGTTGTAAGAAGCCACCTTTTGGCCGCCAAGCTCCAGAAATGAAGAATATGACATGACTTGATGAAGAGGATGAGAGGAAATGGGTGGAAATGGAAGGGCTACGAGCTAAGAGGGAGTTCTAGAGAGAATTTGACAGCACTTTGTGGTAGTGTAAGAGCCTTTACCTCATTTAGAGGGATGGGTTGCTTATATAGAGAGGAGAGAGAACATCTCATCCTTAAGTGATAATGGCCCATGAAACTGGAGAAAAGTCAAGTAAATCTGCATGGGAGAGTCCTAGGAGGGTTCTAAGATAGGATGGTGTTAAGCAAGAAATGTTGAGCAACTATCTTAAGAATTGTTGAACAAAATCTTTTTCAAATGTTTGATCATTGTGTTTTTGCTATGATAAAATCTTTTAATATCTCCTAAATAAATTTATTGAATTATACCACAAGTTATTTTTTATGAAAATTAATATGACAATGTGAAGGCATACATGTATTATACTCTGTAACACTTATTCAAATTTGTGTGTCAACACACAGGACCTTAGCGTCAACACCGACACACTTGATAAGTGTATATTGTATACTATACTCCAACTCCTGGAAATTCAAAGTGAGCTATCGACTTTATGAGCTATTGACTATACTCCGACTCTTGAAAAGTCAAAAGTAATCTGGCTTCACTCTGACTCATCGAAAGTCGAAGAGCTCTAGCTTCACTCTGACTCTTGGAAAGTCGTGGTAGCCTCACTCCGACTTCTGAAAAGTTGAAGTTTGATATCGATTGATGAACAAATATGCTAGACTCTGACTCTCAACAAGTCGAAGTCTATTACCAATCAATGTCTAACTCAGACTCTTCTAGAGTCGAAGTCTAGTATCAATTGTCTTGATTATTTTTCACTCCGACTTTCTCAAAGTCGAAGTATAACATCAACTTCTATGTAATCATACTTAGATAATTTTTTATTCATTTAGAAAATAATATTTTATTTATCTTGATGATTTCAATAGATTCCTTTTATTCCTATGGGATCTTTTAAAGAATAATTGTCTCATATATGAGTTTTAGTATGATGTTTTCTCTGCCAGTAATTCAAATATTATGTTAGGTGGGAAAATGTGTATTTTAAATCATATTAGAAATCTTTTTTGAGATTTAAAAGAGTTGTATAATATGCTTTCTTACTTCTTGTACGAAATATAGTTCTACTTTCATTTGACACATGCTATGTAGTAAATGCGTCGGTAGGTATAAGCAGCATGGGTTATCTGTCAAAACCCACCTACCACACAGAGGTAGTTGTGTTTCTTGACCTTGCAGATTTCCAGCTACCCACTGAAGCACGCTTGCTGTCAGTCATGAGTATGTAGCTTACAGTCATTTAATGATGTTGTCTCATAAAGCCATGAAGCTATCTGCATAGCTTGAAGCTGTTGAGACTCTAAGAACTGAAGAACTGATGGTCATAACAGAAGCCTTAAGGTCTCAACATCCAAGAATCAACAACTACTTTCTAACATTCAGTTTCAAATGGGAAGCTCAAATCTCTGATGCATATATAGGAGCTGAAGTTTGAACTAGAAAGACACACCAACCCCAATAAAAAATGCAAGAAGCAAGAACCACAACAAGTATACACAACCACACCTTCTACAGAAAAGAGAAAGAGAGAAGCTCAATAGATCAAAAGAGATCCTGCTGCTTTAAGCTTCAACTTCCAAGATCTCTACATTATGAAGTCCTTTCTCTTGGGTGGCTAAGGTATTCTAGATATTCTCAATCCACCACCTTTGAGTCAAAAAGAGTTAGAGCAATTCTTTTTATTTGTATCTCTTTCTGATTTTTTGTGTTTGCTCACCCCATGAGCAGACACATTGTACTCTTTTCAGTGATTGTAACCAGAAAGGGGTATGTTCCCTGTAGTGCCCCTCTTGTGAAGGGTAGTACTTTGGTTGTAGGTGTTTGTATTACCCCTTGGTAAAGGGAAGACTTTCTTGGGAGCAAGTGGGTTGTAATACCTCTCAGGTTGAGAGAATGCCAAGTGTTCTTGGCAGTTAGTGAAATCCCAAGTGGTTCTTGGGGACTAGATGTAGAGCTTCCATGTGGGAAGATCCGAACCAAGATAAAATTTATGTGTGTTTTGTGTGATTGTTTCAGCCAAGTATTTCACGTGTTTCACAAACTACACTAAGTACTAACATCACTATTTAGTGTTATTTATTTTCAGATAAATTTTTAAAGGTATAAAAAAGTCCTATTCACCCCCCCCCCTCTAGGACATCTAAAGCTCCATCTCGATCCAACAAGTGGTATCAGAGAATGGTCTTCTCAAAAGAATCAAACAATTTTAGAAGAGATGGCAACTGAAGGTCACAACTATGAAGGATAGTCTGTTACAAGGCCACCATTCATTGATGGTGAAGATTACTAGTACTGGAAAATGAGAATGGAATGCTTCATCTGAGGCACAGATTTTGATCTGTGGCAGGTAATTGAACAAGGTGAATTTGCTATACATGCTGATGGTACTTCTGCTCTATCTAGAGCTAATAAAAGAAATATGTCTCTAAACTATAAAGGTAAGAATTATTTGTGTTGTGCATTATCTAAAACAAAATTTAACAGACTATCTGCATATAAAACTATTAAAGAAATGTGGGATAAAGTACAAGTAACATATGAAGGAACTGATAAAGTAAAACAAACTAGAATATATATTCTTGTTTCTCAATATGAATAGTTCAAAATGCTACCTAATGAGAATATCACTCAAATGTATAATAGATTCTCAAATATAATAGTTTGTTTAAGTTCACTAGGAGTTAGTTCAGAAAACTTCGGATAAGATCCAGTTTATTAGGAAGAGGCTTGTTGCGGCACAGGATGGGCAGAAGAGTTATGCCGACAACGGGAGAAAGGATTTAGAGTTCGAGGATGGCGATCATGTCTTCTTGAAGATATCGCCTACTCGAGGTGTTGTCAGATTTGGCAGGCATAGCAAGCTAAGCCCTAGATTCATTGGCCCATATGAGATTCTCAGACGTTTGGGCAGCGTGGCATATAAGCTAGCATTACCCCCAGCTTTGGCTAGCGTTCACCCTGTATTCCACGTATCTATGCTCAGGAAGTATGTCCGAGATCCGTCTCATGTGATTAGTCATGAGCCAGTGGAGATCTAGCCAGATCTTTCGTAGGTCGAGCAACTAGTAGCTATTCTTGACCGGAAGGTTCAGCATCTCCGGAACAAGAGTATTGCATCGGTGAAGGTCCTATGGCGGAACTTCTCACGAGAGGAGGCTACTTGGGAGCTTGAGGATGCGATGAAGAAGAAGTATCCCCTTTTGTTTGAGTAGTGTGGTTCTAACTTCGAGGACGAAGTTTCTTTAAGGGGGAGAGGGTGTAAGGCCCTCGAATTTCCATCACATTATTTGTATTTGTATGTGTATATTTGTGCTTGTGTGTGTATATACATATTTATGTACGTATTAATTAGTACAATTACGTGTGCATGTGTTTATACTAGATGTAAATTATGCATGTATTGAATGGTGATAGTATGGATACATTACCATATACATATTGCATGTATATATGCATGGCATGCATAGTTTTCTGCATGTTTTAGAGTTTTGGCCGAAGGCCAGATTGGCGTCAACGCTTAGCCGTTGAGGTGGTGTCAGCGTCCACCCATGGACGCCAACACTAATCCTGGCATCTAATGATGTGGACACCTATTTCTCTGACCTGCATGCGTTGCAGAGCCAGAAATTCTGGAAACAAGGAAGCTCACCCATTAGGGAGTTGTCCCCAAGGGCTCTGAGAGCCATCTTGTCACCTTGTGAGTGGGAGAGAAGTCTCTCCCACATATCCAACCCGAATCTGCTGCCCAAACCCTCTCTTCACGCTTTTGCAAGAGAGAAACCAGAGGAGAAAAACTCTAGCTTCTGAGCTGTGAGAAAACCCCATACTTGCAGCCCAAAAATCTGAACTTCTGAAGCTTGTCCGGCGTTCTACTGCAACTGGAGGCTAGAGGGATCATCGAGGAAGGCCTCCCCGACATTTCCTTGCTATGGAGATCATCCAGGAGCCCGGAGGAAGGAGATCTTGGAGGACGTTTCTGCACTTCTTGGGACGGCCCAAGGAGAGCTTCTCCGAGCATTTACATCCATTGGAGCAATTTCTAAAAGGCATGTGACCCTACCATAAGGTTCTCGTATGAGTCTAGGATGGTTTTAACATTTTTGTGTATTTTTCTTCGTGTCCTTGACCCCCACATTCACCCTATCTTAGGAGCTCGGGTCTGTGTTCTGCACAGACCTGCATTAACGACAAGGTTCCTGGACGCTGAGATCATGCTTGGCGTCCATCGACCATGCCGCTGACATTGAATTAGCAGCCAGAGACCGCCGCCAAGTTCATCTGGACAGAACAGTAAACTGTTGTGCCCTCCTATACGATTATTTTCAATGGGTTTTCCGTGATGAGGATATATGGTAACCCTATACACTATGTATACTGGTAAATGTGGTGTGTGGATGAGTTATGATGTGTGGTGGTGAATGTTAGAGATTTTTATTCCATGAAATTTCAAGCATGATTTGTTGATGATTCTTGCCAATCCATGTTTTCTGAATAGGACTAGTCTGAGTGCCCTAAGTTTTGTCAGATCATGAAGTTAGTGGATTAGTATATGTGTACTCAAATTTTGATAAATTGTCCAAGCTTGCATAAATTGCTATTAATTTTGGTTCGGTAAATAAAAAGGCATGCAAGAAAGAATTGTTGTGATCGATCTATGGTTGTATGATTTAGGGTAATCCCGTATTTTCAGATCATGTATATAATAGTTAGTCTCTGTTCAGACAGTAAGTGGCAAAAATGTATGATGGTGTTAAACTCCATGTCAACTTAAATTGTGAATGGCATGCTAAATAGGTATTTGATTTTCTGTAAATTCTAATTAGCTCAGAAAAATCTGAAAAATTGAATGTATGATCTTGAACCCGAAAATAGCATGTGGTTAAATTTTCAGGTCATTTTGACCAGCATATAAGGAGTTATGCACTTTTTCCATGTGAAATGTAAAAAATTATGCATGTCATTGTAAAGTGATTAGATATCGTTTAAACCCAACCTGATTGGTGAATTTACTATGTGTTAAACTCCTGAAATCTGTAGTGTCATATAAGGAAAACAGAGATATGCATGCGAGTGAGAAAGTGAATGGGATGGAAAGTGATATGTGTAAAACCATGTGTAAAATCGGAAAAAAATGTGTAAATGTGTAACTGTGCCAATGTGACACTGCTTCCGTAGAGGGCAGTGGAACTGTATCAGGGAAAAGTCCCCCTGAGAAAGTTCAATGTGTATGTGACCCTAAGGGCATTAGGGGGAAATCCTGGAGGTGGACAAGTACCACTGGTTAGGGTAGAGACTTGTTCTCCCGGTCTGTGCAGTCCAAGAGTCGCCATTGTAATGCCTAGATGGCGTCTATGTGTAAGGTGATGTGTATATGTCCTTCTTTGGTGGTTTGGACTATGTGTCACGGCACCTAAAATGTGTAATGTGTAATGTGTAATATGTATGTGTTCATGTGTTAATGTGTAAGTGAACAATCTGAAATGTGTATGTGTAAAGTGCAACCATGTGAAAGGGGAAACTTGTGTAAAGAAAATGTGAAACTAAAAATGTGAGAATATGACATTGAAATCCATGTGAGACAAATCTGAAACCATGTGAAATCAGTAATTTCATGTTGTTATCATCATGTTTATATGTGCAAAAATGTCTAGAATCATGTTAGGGATAGTTGATAAGCATGTGTACAAAATAGCATGATTGGTTGTTCACATGGTATGTTTTAAAAAACATTGTAGCTCTCATGTGTAGGTTTACAGCCATTAAACCATGTGAAACCAGCAACTTAAAGCATGTAAAATGTCTATGTATGTGCTTAGGAACATGTGATATCCATGCTAGTTCTGCTTTCCCTTCATATATGCACAGTGTTCATGTTGGTAGCTCTCATGTCTTGGTTCTTTAAAGGAAAATTTCACGAGTAAATTGAATAGAGAGCATGTGATAGGTGAGTTTTATTCTTCAAATCTGAAAGCATGATCCATGTATTAAATTGTAGAACTTTCATGATAGGTTGCAACTTTCCAATGACTAGCATGCCATATGTTGAAATTTGTGAATGTGCATGTAGAAACCGCTATGACTTATACGTGTATGTTATGAGTAGTGTTGCTTGCTGAGTCTTTAAGACTCACTCCTTGCTTCGGCGTATAGGTATAGACGGTGACGAGACTCTCGTGGAGGAGACGGTAGAGACGGACTCCGAGCGCGGAGTTTAGATTGTTGGAGCGTGTACCCCTTTTGTGTTTTCATAGTATGTAAAAGTGACATTGTATTAGAAATCATGAGAAGATTATATAAGTGTGGACATTGTGTACTTAATTTTCAGCAATTTAAATTATGTGAACTTTAAGTTCTTTAATGTTAATTGCAAATTTCATGTATGTTAAATGTGGATGATGAATGAATGAAGACAGTTGTCTTTTACTTCCGCTACTCTGTCGTATATTACGTGTATCTCAGCTGTTTGTATCGTTTGGGTAAATGTCCCACTGTGAGGACTCTCGCTATACCGACGTGGGTTGGTATAACCGTACCGGTATAATGAGGGCCGTCACAGAGATTGGTATCAGAGCGACCGGTTGAGATTGCACATGAATATACCTAAGTCATCATCCCCATTGCATGCTAAGTATGTCCACATGTGTAGAAAACACTAATAAGAAGTGAAAGATAGATAAGAAAATGGTTAGAAAACTTAGCAACCTAGCTCTAATAGTGGCTGAAATTTTATTACGGCCATGGCTTCGAGAGGTAGGCGTGGTGGAGCGTCAGCCCGTGAGGACGAGCCGCGACGTGACGAGCGGGCGGAGCAGCAGGCCCTGACACCGCCAGGTCCTGTACTTCCCCCACCGCCGCCTGTGGATTACGGAGTATTCATGCAAGGTCTGGTGCAAGCTATACAGACGCAGACTCATACCCAGGCAGCACTCCAGGCACAGTTGGAGGCCCAGGTAGAATAATGAAACAACTAGTAGTTGCTATTTAAATTGCATGATATTGTGTTCATTGTGTATTGCCTACTGTTTGATGTAGTAGGCTCAGGCACCAGCTCAGGACCATGGTGGACCTCCCATCATGGAGCGATTCAAGAGGATGACCCCACCCTCTTTTAAGGGGGAGAGTGATCCATTAATGGCAAAAGTTGGTTAGGGAGACAGAGAAAATCTTCCGAGCCATCAGGTGCCCTGATGAGGATAAGGTGACATTAGCCACCTACATGCTACAGGTAGACTTTTAATTTTGTATGTTTGTATGTTCTGCTTAATTTAGAATTTGTTAGTTGGTGCTTATGAAGGTGTATTGCAGGAGAGAGCGGATGTATGGGGGTCCTCCCTACTACGTACACGCTTTGAGGACGGAGCAGTAGACGTGGCGTGGGACGCGTTCGTGAGGCTCTTTCGAGCCAAGTTCGTCCCAGAGCATATCCAGGACAAGATGGAGCAGGAATTTCTCTCCCTGACACAAGGCTCCATGACCGTGCTAGAATAGGAGGCAAGGTTTTCTGAACTTTCTAAGTATGCACCGCATATCATAGAGGATGAGCGCAGGAAGACGAAGAAATTCGTGATGGGACTCAAGCCATCACTGCGGACGAGACTCGTGGCATTTGACCACCGCATGTTGGACGAGGCCCACAGTGCTGCCTGCAGGCAGGAGGGAGAAATGGAGCAATATCTAGAGGAAAAGAAGGCTTCGCAAAAAAGGCCGGCAGCGACATTCCAGCGGCAGGATAAGAAGAAAACGGTGTACCAGACACCGCAGCGATCCGTGACAGTCAACAACTCTCTGGTACCTTCTGTACGTTCCCCTGATGTGAAGAAAGAGTGTCCCCATTGCGGGAAGACACATGGTGGTTCCGAGTGTTGGTTGGTAGCGGGTAGATGCTTGAAGTGCGGGAGCAGCGACCACAAGATCAAAGACTGCCCAAGACTTCAACAGGGAGCTCAGCGTGGAGCGCCAGCCCCAGCAGTAGCGGCAGCCGCGCCAGCTACGGGAAGACCAGGAAGGCCTCGAGCCCCAGCTCGAGTGTTTGCTTTAGCTCGCGAGGACGCCGAGCAGGCGGAGCATGTCACCGAAGGTACGGTTTTGCTTTTAGGTGTGCACGCTCGGGTTTTGTTTGATACGGGTGCTACTCACTCGTTCATTTCCGAGCGGTTCGCTAGGCAGTTAGCCCTAGAGTCAGGCGTAGAGTCTGAGGATTAGAGGTCCCTTGTCTGTGCACACCCCTGCGGGTACGGTATCGACTAGGAAGTGCATTCCGTCGTTACCTGTGTGCATTGAGGATAGAATCCTAGATGGGTGTTTCTTCTTGCTAAAGATGAAGGACTATGATGCTATTCTTGGTCTGGATTGGCTAGAGGAGCACTATGCGTTAGTGGATTGTCGTCGGAAGAGGATTGTTTTCCGCATTCCTGGTGAGGACGAGTTCTCTCACCCTTGCCAAGGAACTGGGCGGGAAAGATGGTCATCTCTGCCATGAAGGCGATGCGCATGGTAAACAAGGGTTGTGACGCTTTTCTTGCCAGCGTGGTGTTAGTGCCAGAGGCTGATGAGTCACTTACTCTTGCGGAGATTGAGGTAGTGCAGGATTTTCCAGATGTCTTTCTGATGACTTGTCTGGATTGCCACCGGATAGAGAGATAGAGTTTACTATAGAGTTGCTTCCGGGCACCTCTCCTATCTCGAAGGCTCCATATCGGATGGCACCTGCGGAGTTAGCCGAGTTGAGGAGGCAGTTGCAAGAGTTGCTTGATAAGGGATTTATTCGCCCTAGTGTTTCCCCTTGGGGCGCACCTGTATTATTCGTCAAGAAGAAAGACGGGTCACTTAGGTTGTGTATTGACTATAGGAAGTTGAACCAAGTGACTGTGAAGAACAGGTATCCCTTACCTCGTATTGATGACTTGTTTGACCAGTTGCGAGATGCATCAGTCTTTTCTAAGATTGACTTGCGATCTGGTTATCATCAGTTGAGGATTCGGAGTGAGGATGTGTCCAAGACGGCATTTAGAACCCGTTATGGACATTATGAGTTCTTGGTCCTTCCTTTCGGATTGACCAACGCCCCTGCAGCGTTCATGGATCTCATGAACCGGGTGTTTAGGCCGTATTAGATAGCTTTGTCGTAGTGTTTATTGACGATGTGTTGGTCTATTCTCCGGATGAGGCCACCCACCGTCAGCATTTGAGGTTAGTGTTAGAGGTTCTTCGTGAGCACAAGCTGTATGCAAAATTCAGCAAGTGCGATTTTTGGTTGCGCGAGGTTCATTTCCTCGGGCATGTTATCTCCGGCGCTGGTGTTGCAGTTGATCCAGCAAGGTCCAGGCAGTTATGGATTGGGAGGTTCCCAAGACCCCTTCGGAGATTCGTAGTTTTATTGGGTTAGCTGGTTACTATCGGCGATTCATTGAGGGTTTCTCATCCATCGCCGCCCCCTTGACAAAGCTAACCAGGAAGGGTGAGAGGTTCGTATGGTCTGAGGCATGTGAGCGTAGCTTCCAGCTATTGAAGGCTAAGCTTACTTCTGCTCCGGTATTGGTATTGCCTAGTGGTCTAGAGGGCTTTGCCATTTATACGGATGCGTCTCAGATTGGTTTAGGCTGTGTGCTCATGCAGCAAGAAAGGGTAGTGGCTTATGCTTCTCGTCAGTTAAAGAGCATGAGAGGAACTATCCGACTCATGACTTGGAGCTCGCAGCAGTGGTTCATGCACTAAAGATCTGGAGGCACTATCTTTATGGTGTCAGATTTGAGGTGTTTACCGACCACAAGAGCTTGAAGTATCTTTTCTCCCAAAAGGAATTAAACCTGAGGCAGAGAAGATGGATTGAGTTCTTGAAGGACTATGACTTCGACCTTCAGTATCACCCTGGAAAGGCGAATGTCGTAGCGGATGCTCTTAGTAGGAAGAGGTCTTCGCTCCAGCAGGATTGGAAGATGTTGGAGGATGCGGCGTACTCTATGACCGAGTTAGAGCCATCGCTGTGTCAGGCTTTTGTAGCTCAGTTATCCCTTAGATCCTCGGTTTTGGATGAGGTGATCGAGCAACAGGAAGCCGACCCTAGATTGTTAGAATTAGTGGGTAAGGCGGGCATTGCTCGTGATGAGGACGGTGTGATTAGATTTCAGCACCGTGTCTGTGTCCCTGATTTAGTAGATGTCCGTGAGCATGTGTTAGCGGAGGCTCATAGATCGCGATTCTCTATTCATCCGGGTAACACTAAGATGTATCAAGACCTGAGAAGATCATTTTGGTGGTCCGGCATGAAGAAGGATGTTGCGGATTATGTGTCTAGGTGTTGTGTGTCAGCAAGTGAAGGCCGAGCGACAGCGACCATCCGGCCTTATGCAGAGGATGGATATCCCAGTATGGAAGTGGGAAGCTGTCACTATGGACTTCGTTTCGGGTTTGCCTCGATCTAGAAGGGGCAATGACTCGATTTGGGTAGTTGTAGATAGATTCTCGAAGACTGCTCATTTCTTGCCTATGAAGAAGAAGCAGTCAGTAGAGAGTTTAGCTAGATTGTATGTTAGTGGTATCATTAGATTGCATGGTGTGCCGAAGTCGATCATTTCGGATCGAGATCCGAGATTTACTTCGAGGTTGTGGAAGGGTCTTCAGGATGCGTTAGGTTCGGAGCTGAAGCTCAGTTCGGCGTTTCATCCCCAGACCGATGGACAGTCCGAGAGGACTATCCAGACGCTCGAGGATATGTTGAGAGCGTGTGTTCTGGATTGGAAGGATGATTGGGAGCGTCATTTACCTCTTGTGGAGTTCGCATACAACAACAGCTTTCATGCTAGTATTGGTATGGCTCCATTCGAGGCGTTGTATGGTAGGCCCTGCAGATCTCCGTTATGTTGGGAGGAGACTGGTGATAGGCAGTTGATCGGACCGGAGTTAGTTCAGGAAACTTCGGATAAGATCCAGCTTATCAGGAAGAGGCTTGTTGCGGCACAGGATAGGCAGAAGAGTTATGCCGACAACAGGAGAAAGGATTTGGAGTTCGAGGTTGGCGATCATGTCTTCTTGAAGATATCGCCTACTCGAGGTGTTGTCAGATTTGGCAGGCATAGCAAGCTAAGCCCTAGATTCATTGGCCCATATGAGATTCTCAGACGTTTGGGCAGCGTGGCATATGAGCTAGCATTACCCCCAGCTTTGGCTAGCGTTCACCCTGTATTCCACGTATCTATGCTCAGGAAGTATGTCCGAGATCCGTCTCATGTGATTAGTCATGAGCCAGTGGAGATCCAGCCAGATCTTTCGTATGTCGAGCAACTAGTAGCTATTCTTGACCGGAAGGTTCAGCATCTCCGGAACAAGAGTATTGCGTCGGTGAAGGTCCTATGGCGGAACTTCTCACGAGAGGAGGCTACTTGGGAGCTTGAGGATGCGTTGAAGAAGAAGTATCCCCTTTTGTTTGAGTAGTGTCGTTCTAACTTCGAGGACGAAGTTTCTTTAAGGGGGAGAGGGTGTAAGGCCCTCGAATTTCCGTCGCATTATTTGTATTTGTATGTGTATATTTGTGCTTGTATGTGGTTATACATATTTACGTACGTATTAATTAGTACAATTACGTGTGCATGTGTTTATACTAGATGTAAATAATGCATGTATTGAATGTTGATAGTATGGATAAATTACCATATACATATTGCATGTATATATGCATGGCATGCATAGTTTTCTGCATGTTTTAGAGTTCTGGCCGAAGGCCAGATTGGCGTCAACCCCTAGCCGTTGAGGTGGTGTCAGCGTCCACCCATGGACGCCAACACTAACCCTGGCGTCTAACGATGTGGACGCCTATTTCTCTGACCTGCATGCGTTGCAGAGCCAGAAATTCCGGAAACAAGGAAGCTCACCCATTGGGGAGCTGTCCCCAACGGCTCTGAGAGCCATCTTGTCACCTTGTGAGTGGGAGAGAAGTCTCTCCCACATATCCAACCCGAATCTGCTCCCCAAACCCTCTCTTCACCCTTTTGCAAGAGAGAAACCTGAGGAGAAAAACCCTAGCTTCTGAGCTGTGAGAAAACCCATACTTGCAGCCTAAAAATCCGAACTTCTGAAGCTTGTCCGTCCTTCTACTACAACTGGAGGCTAGAGGGATCATCGAGGAAGGCCTCCCCGACATTTCCTTGCTGTGGAGATCATCCAGGAGCCCGGAGGAAGGAGATCTTGGAGGACGTTCTGCACTTCTTGGGACGGCCCAGGAGAGCTTCTCGAGCATTTAGATCCATTGGAGCAATTTCTAAAAGGCAAGTGACCCTACCATAAGGTTCCCGTATGAGTCTAGGACGATTTTAACATTTTTGTGTATTTTTCTTCGTGTCCTTGACCCCCACATTAACCCTATCTTGAGAGCTCGGGTCTGGGTTCTGCACAGACCTGCATTAACGGCAAGGTCCCTGGACGCTGAGATCATGCTTGGCGTCCATCGACCATGCCGCTGACACTGAATTAGCAGCCAGAGACCGCCGCCAAGTTCATCCGGACAGAACAGTAAACTGTTCTGCCCTCCTATATGATTATTTTCGATGGGTTTTCCGTGATGAGGATATATGGTAACCCTATACACTATGTATACTGGTAAATGTGGTGTGTGGATGAGTTATGATGTGTGGTGGTGAATGTTAGAGATTTTATTCCATGAAATTTCAAGCATGATTTGTTGATGATTCTTGCCAATCCATGTTTTATGATTAGGACTAGTCTGAGTGCCCTAAGTTTTGTCAGATCATGAAGTTAGTGGATTAGTATATGTGTACTCAAATTTTGATAAATTGTCCATGCTTGCATAAATTGCTATTAATTTCGGTTCGGTAAATAAAAAGGCATGCAAGAAAGAATTGTTGTGATCGATCTATGGTTGTATGATTTAGGGTAATCCCGTATTTTCAGATCATGTATATAACAGTTAGTCTCTGTTCAGACAGTAAGTGGCAAAAATGTATGATGGTGTTAAACTCCATGTCAACTTAAATTGTGAATGGCATGCTAAATAGGTATTTGATTTTCTGTAAATTCTATTTAGCTCAGAAAAATCTAAAAAATTGAATGTATGATCTTGAACCGAAAATAGCATGTGGTTAAATTTTCAGGTCATTTGGATCAGTATATAAGGAGTTATGCACTTTTTCCATGTGAAATGTAAAAATTTATGCATGTCATGTAAAGTGATTAGATATCGTTTAAACCCAACCTGATTGGTGAATTTACTGTGTGTTAAACTCCTGAAATCTGTAGTGTCATGTCAGAAAACAGAGATATGCATGTGAGTGAGAAAGTGAATGGGATGAAAGTGATATGTGTAAAACCATGTGTAAATCGGTAAAATGTGTAAATGTGTAACTGTGCCAATGTGACACTGCTTCCGTAGAGGGCAGTGGAACTGTATCAGGGAAAAGTCCCCCTGAGAAAGTTCAATGTGTAAGTGACCCTAAGGGCATTAGGGGGAAATCCTGGAGGTGGACAAGTACCACTGGTTAGGGTGGAGACTTGTTCTCCCGGTCTGCGCAGTCCAAGAGTCGCCATTGTAATGCCTAGATGGCGTCTATGTGTAATGTGATGTGTATATGTCCTTCTTTGGTGGTTTGGACTATGTGTCACGGCACCTAAAATGTGTAATGTGTAATGTGTATGTGTTCATGTGTTAATGTGTAAGTGAACAATGTGAAATGTGTATGTGTAAAGTGCAACCATGTGAAGGGGAAACTTGTGTAAAGAAAATGTGAAACTAAAAATGTGGGAATATGACATTGAAATCCATGTGAGACAAATCTGAAACCATGTGAAATCAGTAATTTCATGTTGTTATCATCATGTTTATATGTGCAAAAATGTCTAGAATCCATGTTAGGGATATTGATAAGCACGTGTACAAAATAGCATGATTGGTTGTTCACATGGTATGTTTTAAACAACATTGTAGCTCTCATGTGTAGGTTTACAGCCATTAAACCATGTGAAACCAGCAACTTAAAGCATGTGAAAATGTCTATGTATGTGCTTAGGAACATGTGATATCCATGCTAGTTGTGCTTTCCCATCATATATGCACAGTGTTCATGTTGGTAGCTCTCATGTCTTGGTTCTTTAAAGGCAAAATTTCACGAGTAAATTGAATAGAGAGCATGTGATAGGTGAGTTTTATTCTAGAAATCTGAAAGCATGATCCATGTATTAAATTGTAGAACTTTCATGATAGGTTGCAACTTTCCAATGACTAGCATGCCATATGTTGAAATTTGTGAATGTGCATGTAGAAACCGCTATGATTTATACGTGTATGTTATGAGTAGTGTTGCTTGCTGAGTCTTTAAGACTCACTCCTTGCTTCGGCGTACAGGTATAGACGGTGACGAGACTCTCGTGGAGGAGACGGTAGAGACGGACTCCGAGCGCAGAGTTTAGATTGTTGGAGCCGTGTACCCCTTTTGTGTTTTCATAGTATGTAAAAGTGACATTGTATTAGAAATCATGAGAAGATTGTATAAGTGTGGACATTGTGTACTTAATTTTCAGCAATTTAAATTATGTGAACTTTATGTTCTTTAATGTTAATTGCAAATTTCATGTATGTTAAATGTGGATGATGAATGAATAAGACAGTTGTCTTTTACTTCCGCTACTCTGTCGTATATTCGCGTGTATCTCAGCTGTTTGTATCGTTTGGGTAAATGTCCCACTGTGAGGACTCTCGCTATACTGACGTGGGTTGGTATAACCGTACCTATATAATGAGGGCCGTCACAATCTTACTGAACTCTTTATAGATAAACTAATTGGTTCTCTAATGGCTCATGAGATTAATATGGAAAGATATTCTAAAAGTTCCTCGAAAAAGAAAATGTCAAATGCTTTGAAGGGTGCAGATTCTTCTTCCTCTGAAGATTCAAAAGAAAAATCTGAGGACAGTGGTAATGAAGCCATGCTATCAAAGAAACTTCAAAGAATCCCTTTAATGAGGGCTAACATCACTATAATGAAGCCATGTTGTCAAGGTTTCAGAATTACCTCCTTTACTTCATGCTTAGAATCTGATTTCGATAATCTAGAAGATGCATTTAATGAATTGTATGATAAAATAAAATAGTAGTCAAACAAATGAAAATAGTTATGTTAAATTTACTGAACCAAGAAAAATCCAACACCTTTCTAAAAAATGAAGTAGAAATATTAGGACAAAATTTAACTGAAACTAAAAGATCAAATGAACTATTATGTGAAGACATAAAGGCTAAAAATAGTAAAATTATGAAACTTGAATCAAGTATAAATGAATTAAAAGATGAAGAAAATTAAGATAAGAAAACAACTATTTATGAGCTACCATAGATAGAATAACAAACTGTAAAATATCCTTAGTTGTAAAATTGAAAGGTGCTAGAATAGAAAAAAGAAGTATGGAGTAGGCTATACACCTCCAAAAAATGTAGAAAAATTGTGTATCCTGAAGAATACCCAACCACATATTTGTAAAAGAAAAGATAATTAAGAATCCAAAATGGGTTAATCAGTATGCTTAGAGATAGAAACAAAAACTAATAACACTATAAATTTAAAGAATGCATATGATCTTTGTTGTAGCCATTGTAATCAATTATGACACACAATTAGCACCTGCACTACTAGACACTTACGTTGGATACCAAAAACTTACCATCAAGGACCCAAAAAAATTTGGGTACAAAAAATCTCAACTTAATTCTATTTGCAAGAATGCCCAAGAGCATCCAAATGGTATTTGGATAGTGGGTGCTCGAGGCATATAATAAGTGACAAAAATTTATTTACAAGTCTCAGAAATGAGAGTGGTCAAGTCACTTATGGTTATAATGGAAAAGGAAAAGTGTTAGACTATGGAATAGTAGGAACAAACGAAAAAGATTTAATAGAAGATGTCATGTATGTTGAAGGATTAAAGCACAATCTCATTAGTATCAGTCAACTATATGACAAAGGTCCCTTGGTAATGTTTTAGAATGACAAATGTATTATTCAAAAAGATGGAAAAACATTCTTTAAAGCTCACAGAGTTAAGAATTTGTATACCTTACAACTGGCAGAATGAAAGAAGTCAATTTGTGCCTTGCAACTACTAAGAATGAAGAGACTAATTTGTGGCATAGGAGACCAGGACATGCAAGCACCTTAGTAATCAAGAAATTAATCAAGCATGGTCTAGTTGAGGGTCTTCCAAAGCTGAAATTGAAGAAATCTGGAATCTGTATAGTTGTGCAAAAGGAAAGCAAACCAAGATATCATTTCAGTCCAAGACATTGGTGACAACCTCCAAACCATTGGAACTTATTCACATGGATTTGTTTGGACCTACAAGAACAGTAAGTCTTGGATGAAAAGTTTATGGCTATGTAATTGTGGGTGATTATTCAAGATACACTTGGGTATCATTTATAGAAGCCAAATTAGAAACCTTTTTCAGCTTTTCTGAAATTTAGTAAATTAGTACAGAAGAACTAGAAATATCAGATAATTAGCATTAGATCTGATCATGGTGGAGAATTCAAGACTAAAGAATTTGTCAGATTCTGTGAAGAAAATAGCATAGAACAAAACTTATCTACACCAAAAACACCACAACAAAATGGAGTAGCAGAAAGGAAGAAGAAAACACTGCTGGATATGTCCAGAATAATGCTTACAGAATATAATTTACCCAGATACTTCTGGGAAGAAGCAGTCAACACAGCCTGCAACATCATCAACAAGTGCATGATCGAACCAATTCTGAAGATGACACCTTATATGCTATATAAGGAGAAATAGCCAAACGTCAGTCACCTTCGACCCTTTGGTTGTAAGTGATTCATTTTAAATAATGGTAAAGGTAATTTAGGAAAATTAAATGCTAAAAGTGATGAAGTTTTCTACTAGGATATATTTCAAAACCTAGAGGTTACAAAGTGTTTAACAGAAGAACTTTAACTATAGAACAGTCAGTCCATGTTTTATTTGATGAAACTAACCCGTCTATTAAGAAAATAGAAGAAGAAGAAGATGTTGTTGAAGAATTGTGCAGGGATCTGGAGCAGACCTCCCTTGATGAAAAAGAGAATGACAAGGAAGATCCACCAATAGTAGAACTTCAACAATAAGAAGAAGCACATGAAGGACTATCTAGAGAATTGAGGTATCACAAAGATCATCCAAGAGAAAATATCATAGGTGATCCTCAAGACATGGTAAGAACAAAAGGTATAAACATTCCTTGTGACTACACTGCATTTGTTTCTCAGATTGAGCCTAGGACAATCAATAATGCACTGGCATATGAATCTTGGATCCTAGCTATGCAAGAGGAACTTAACCAGTTCTAATGCAGTCAGGTCTGGACTTTTGTGCCTAGACATTCTGACCATCCAGTTATTGGGACTAGATGGGTCTTCAAAAACAAAATGGATGAATCAAGAGTGATCATAAGGAACAAAGCTAGACTAGTAACACAAGAATATTTCCAAGAGGAAGGCATTGATTTTGATGAAACATATGCTCCAGTTGCTAGATTAGAGGCAATCATAATTTATATTAGCTTATCCATGTTCGCTTAATAAAAATTTATTTTAGATGGATGTTAAGAGTGCTTTTCTAAACGGTTTCATAAAAGATAAGTTTATGTTAAACAACCACCTGATTTTGAAGATACTAAGTATTCAAATCATGTTTTCCTCTTAAAGAAAGCATTATATGGTTTGACACAAGCTCCAAAAGCTTGGTATCAAAGACTAAGTGCTTATTTTATATCACATGATTTCTCAAGAGGTAAAGTAGATAGCACCCTATTTATCAAGAAATTTTTAGAAGGGATCTTGATTGTACAAATAAATGTTGATGATATTATCTTTGGTTCTACTAATGAGTCACTCTGCAAATTCTTTGAGCATCTTATCCAAAGTGAATTTGAAATGAGTATGATGGGTGAGCTTAATTACTTTCTTGGCTTGCAGATCAAGCAGACCAAGGAAGACACTCAAATTTGTCAAATTAAGTACATTTCAGATTTGCTTTCTAAATATGGTTTTGACAAGTGTAAGCCCTTAGGAACACCCATGAGCTCAAGAATTAAGTTAGATAGTGATCCAATTGGTAAGAAAGTAGATCAAAAGGTGTATAGAGGCATGATTGGGTCATTACTCAATCTTACTGCTAGTAGACTAGATATAATGTTCAGTGTATATTTGTGTGCTAGATTTCAGGCTGATCCTACAGAATCTCATGTTAATGCTGTTAAAAGAATTTTTAGATATCTTATGAATACAAGTAAATTGGGTTTATGGTATCCCAAATGTTTTGAATTTAAATTGCTTAGATATAATGATGCTGCCTACACTAGATGCAAAATAGACACAAAAAGCACCAGGGAAACTGTCAATTTCTCGTACGATGTCTAATTTCCTGGTCTTCCAAAAAAACAAAATTCAGTAGCTTTTCCACAATAGAAGCAAAGTACATTACAGTTGGGAGTTGCTGCAGTCAACTACTATGGATCAAACATCGAGTAGAAGACTATGGTCATACACTACATGAAATTCCAATGCTATGTGATAATACAAGCACAATCAATTTGACCAAAAATCGAATCCAACACTCAAGAACCAAGCACATAGAGGTCAGACATCATTTCATCAAGGACCATGCGAGTAATGGTGATATTTACTTGAATTTGTTTCTGCAGAAAATCAATTAGCTGATATATTCACTAAACCTCTTCTTGAAGATAGATTTACTTCAATAAGAAGAGAAATAAGAGTGTGCAATCCTGATTGAGTAATTAAAATTCCTGAGTACATATTTTGATCTATCCATCATCAAACGTTTCCTATGTACTGGACTTTCGACTTCTTAAAGGTCGGAGTTTTGAGAGTCGACTTATAAGAAGTCGGAGTCTGTGAAGTAGGAGCCTATGTTAATTACAAGAAAAAAGGGGGTCACAAAACGATTGGGGAAAATTAAAATAATAGTTTATTCTTTTAATTCAGCCATTCATTTTCTCATCTATTGTCCGTTACACATCCTCTTTCTTTATTAGAGCCTTTCCCTCTTACTTTCCAAATCACCCCATTCGAAACATCTCTAACTCCTTCGTCTTCTTCCTGGTTCCCGCGTCTGTTCTTCACACGACAGAAGCCCCTTCAAGCATTTGCCGATTTCCTTGATTTCTCTGAAGAATGGTAGGACCTTTGACGATCATTGACTTATCTGAACTCATTTCACTTCTCCTCTATCATCTCCCTTAGATTTATCTTGTACATTTGTCAAGATGGCCGCCTCTAGGGCACTGGACGGGACCTTCTTCACCCAGAACAGCTCCAACGACTCAACTTAGCCAAAGCCTCGATTTGCCCAGGAAAAGTAGTGGATTTTTCTCAGTTACGGGCAGACTCAGTTGGGTAGCAGAAGCCCTAGAAAAGATGGTTTGGTCAAAGATTTGTCAGATCAACGAGTCGACATTTGAGGATGCAGTGAAGGCTTTCTATGTCTCTTCAAGTATCTGCAGATGGGTCAGTGATAGGTTTTATAAAACGTACATAAATTTCTATTACTGAAGATTTATTAGTTGAAATTTTGGATTGTCCCTCTATTGGACATAAGATAGGAGAGTTTGTTCCCTTAGAGAAGTAGAGATTGGGAATAATCAGAAGTCAAGGCAATCTCTCCAAGAAAGGGCTCCTAATCAACAAGCTCTCAGCAGAAAAGAGGATTCTCCATGCCATCATCACCACCATCATCACCCCTAGGGCTGGGACTCACTCCTCCATCATAGCCAGAGATGGCAGTCTTCTATTTTGGGCTATTCAAGGGCATAAAGTCAGTATGCCCTCTATCATTTTGGATAGGATGGCAGGGTCTAAGTATTTACAGGAATCTCTTCCTTATGGACCCTTGCTTACTGTCATTTTCAGAAGATTTTCAATAGATTTGTCTGATGAGATCTCAGTGTCAGTAAAGGAAAAGATTGGGTGTAGCAAACTGGATTTTTCAAAAAAAAACATAAAAAAATAAAATAATAAAAGCAATTAGAAAATCAAAGAAAAGAGAATTAAATAAAACCCATCAAATGAAAATAAGTATTGGGCTTTATTAAATGAACCCATTAGAAATTAGTGGGAAAATTTTGAGATTTTAAGAAGGGAATAATAGACAAATACCCAAAATTCGTAACTAAAATATTACTAAAATAGAAAAGAGATATTTAATGCATTAAATAGCTAGTTTGAATTAGGATTGGATTCCTAAACCTACCCTAATGGGTTGGCCATTAAATCCTCTCTCTCCCAACCCAAAAAGGAGATCTCTTGCTTAAAAAGGGGAGAGGGAAAAAAAAAGGGAAATTCGGAATTTAATAGGAATTAGACTTAAACTAGGAAAGGGAATAGGGAGAAGCTTAAATACTTCTCTTAAACCCTCATGGCCGGCCCTAGCTTGTGCCAAGAGGTTCCTGGATCAGGAGGAGAGGCCAAGAGGAGGAGAATTCGTGAAGAGGAAGGATCCCTCAAGTTCTTCCTGAGTTCTTCATGTCTTAAACCTCGAAGAGGGAAATGATCAAAGGTAGGCATTCTCACAAGTATAAACCACGAAATTTTTTCTGTAGGACGTCTCATGTATCAGGAATAAAATCCCTTTAGTTTCATAATTTTCCATCGAGCATATATGTCGTTCTTGATTTTTCATGTTCTGCAACTGACATGACCCCGAACCCTCTTCTTAACTCTTGATCTACTTGTATACTCAACCCCATGACACGAGATTTTTACTGTAGGAACTGATGCATGTTAGGCATCTTTTGCCCCTAAAAGTCCTAAATTTGATTCATCTTATCTTGCGAATTTAATCGTTGATCTCAACTATGTACTGTTTCATGTTCATCATGAATGCCTATGTTTTAAACATGTCCAAACCCTGATTGTTTTCCAATTCCTAGTTATTGTAAGTACCCATGCATGTCTAGGTCTTTTTGCAACTAGTTTCTTGGTTTTTCGTTGACTATACAATTAGTTGTGATTTTCTGAACCACCTTGTGTTGAATAGGATAAGTTTTGGCCCGCAATCCAATGTATGTCCTTTCCCTGTCGGACCCGGGTGCAGACCCTGTGAACGTGACAGCCTGATAGGCTGCATTCACAAGGGTCGTCGTGACAGTGCCCTCTCTCACGATCTGATCGCGACAGGGCCTGTCGTCGCGATCTGCTGCCCGACCTAACTAAGCCTGTCGCAACCCGTACAGGCACCCATCGCGATCTCAGTTGACCCCGTCACGACCCTCACAAGGGTACGTCACGATCTGGGTTCTTTTTTTGCAAGAAACCCCTTGTCTCAGTAATGCTTAATTATCTACCGTGTTGTACTCTTGTTTAACAATCATACACACAGACAATAATGCTTGTTATAAATTGAACATTTATGTATGATTAAAATACATGCACATGATCTTTTCTATCTACGATTTCATGACACTTACACACACATTGAACCATCCAATTATGGCATAAATTGGCATGAATTTTCATAATACATTTGGTAATTTATGTAATTAAATTACCCTATTTTATGTATACTTGTCTATCGTTTCTTGTGATGTTTTGGAAATACCGATATCGACGCTCCACTGTTCTAGAACTCCTGTAGAACGTCGAGCACTTGTTTCTATATACACTCTCTCTTGACTTGGATGAACTCTCCGTCGGATACTCCTTCTGTCGGACTAGTAAGTCTTTGCTCAAGGCCTCCGTAAGTCTCCTCTGTCTATAGATTCCCACACCTGTTACACCTATTAGGGATCAATATGGTCCAAACGGCTATTAGAAATTCACTCTCATCTGAATTATGCCGGACCTTTGGACCTATGCTTAACATGGCCAGTGGTAAGGTCGTGAATTCCGCCTGACTGCCAACACCATGTGCGCGTGTTGTGCAACGGTTACTATCGCTCGTTACTCGACGTTTCATGTGCAAGGTCCACTAGCTCTCATCTATACTCTACTCGCTCATCTATTCACATTCACTCTACTATCTCGTCTATTCATCTAGTGCTCTCATCTACTTCTTGGTACTCTATATTGGCCATTGACTGATTGTCTAAAGATAACAATATAACTAATGTCTGACAATATATAAACGGCCCAATCTGGTCCTGGGATGTGCGCCCGAAAGTGCTAGTGCCCATGGGAGTTAAATGATCAGAGTGTTTGGCATTACACTCAAGTGCTATCTATCTTGACTATCTAAATGACAATCAAAAGTGCTATGTTCTCTCATTGTCCATTGACAACAAAGTGCTATCTATCTTGACTATCTAA
This sequence comes from Colocasia esculenta, assembly GCA_014218235.1. Lineage (NCBI taxonomy): Eukaryota > Viridiplantae > Streptophyta > Magnoliopsida > Alismatales > Araceae > Colocasia > Colocasia esculenta. The sequence goes on from CM024756.1 coordinate 43,739,075, forward strand.
ATGACAATCAAAAGTGCTATGTTATCTCGTTGTCCAATGACAACAAAGTGCTATGCTATACTCGTTGTGCTATTTGTACCATGGCCATCTTGCTATAATTGACTTGTGCTATCTTGCTATTGTTGTGCTATTTCAGACACTTGTGCTATTTTTGGAAAGTCTATATTTGGAAAGTCTTGCTATTTCATTCACGTACTGTCCTGCTATATAATTTTACTTGACTCTCTCTCCCGTTCTGTCATTAGTTACTCTGCCTTTAATGCATTAATTACTTAAAGTCTGCCTGAGCCCCGAGATTTAAGTCTTACTGGGCGATGATCGCTCACCCTGCGTTATTTATCGTTGTGTTCTCAGGTGAGACCGAGGATGAACCATACACTCAAGAGGACGGGAACGACCTGGAGTGATGTCATGAGTACCCTAGTGTCCTATTGCTATGTTTAGCGTTGTACTAGTTAGGATTGAAGTTTGGTCTTTTTCTTTATTCCAATGTAATCGGGCCCATAGATTGCTCTGATATTAGTGGTTGTAACTAGACACTGGAAAGATATTAATGAAATGAATTCGCTTTAGTATTATTCATTGTGTATGGTTTGATGTCTAGTACTCGCTCTATACCCTTTTCTTGCAACTGCCTCGCGTTCCGATATTCCGCGTCGGGGCGTGACAGTTTTGTGGTATCAGAGCTTAGGTTATTCTTAGTACAAGATGATCTAGGTTAACGTGCCTCGACTAGAGTCAATTATCCTACCCATGTGAGTTGTGGTTAGAGCCAAGGGTAACTAGCAAAAGTAAACTCACACACGCACAATTAAATTTCACATCAGTATCATAACAGTAAGTTATTTTTGTAGGAACTAAGCAATCAAGATGACTGCCGAACGTGCTCAAATGAGGGGCATGCAGTAAACCATCCAAGAATTGACACGCGCCATTGTGCAAGCCACTCAAGGAGGTGGCAATCGTGGTGCAGGCGACCTGCATCGCAACTTTAGAAGTCTGAACCCACCTAGGTTCAGCAGATCCATAGATCCGGATGAAGCTGAGCACTGGCTCCAAGAGACGGAAAGAATTTTCCGTGTCATGCAATGTGCAGCGGGGGACAAGCTGCTACTTGCCATGTTCCAACTGGAGAAGGACGTCCGCGCCTGGTGGCAGTCAGTGGAAGCTGCTAGAGAGAATGGGCCATTCACCTGGAACGAGTTTAAAGAGGCATTCAACTCCAAATACTTCTCCGAGTAGGTTTAAGAAGGAAGGCTATGGAATTCGCTACTCTTAAACAGCAGAGCTTGAATGTGGCCGAATATGAAGCCTAGTTCTCTAGACATACGCTATGCTATGCATCTGGTGAACAATGAAAGGATGAAGGCTAAGCTCTTTCTAAACGGCCTTAAGCCCCACTACATCACTCAACTCACACCTTTCGACATCCGACCTATGCGAGATGGTGAAGAGGCTCAGCTGCTAGAAGATGCTACGGACTTCACCGACCGTATCAAAGGATGTTCGTTAAGAAGGAAGTGACCTCGGTCAGTCATCTGCTAAGCCTATCAATGGCAAGAAGCGTCCCTTCAACATCATGGAGGGATCTAGCCAAGAAAGGAAACCCAAGGCTTTCGTACCCAACACTCCAACAAAGAGCCACTGCAAACACTGTGACAAGCCTGGTTACACGGCTGATGAATGCTGGAGGAAAGCCGGCACATGTCTACGCTGCGGAAGTCACGAGCACCGTATCCCTGAGTGCCCGCTACTGAAAGAGAATGAAATGCGCCCTAATGCGCCTAAGAAACAGGGCCGACTCCAAGCCCTACATGATGAGGAACCTGCTATGGAGGGTGGCATGGTAGAAGGTACCCTTCAAGTTTTCTCATTACAGCATTCGTTTTATTTGATACTGGAGCCACTCATTCATTTATATCTCAAAATTTGCTGATACTGTGAATGCTAAACCTATATCCATGGGTTGTGAGTTCTCTGTCCAACGCCACTCGGGAAAAGAAGAATTGAATAAATACTTTCCCTCTGACGATGTAATGATCGGAGACCATAACCTAAAAGCCGACACAGGTGTGTATGTCCATGGAAGGCTATGATGTAATTTTGGGAGACGACTGGTTGTCCGCATATGGGGCAAGTGTCGACTATAAGAAAGGGAAGGTTACCTTTAGTGACTTTCCTAAACTAGCATTCTCCGGGATTAGACATAAGAGACGGATGTCTCTAGTCTCCACCATAAAAGCTTACAACATGATGAGGAAAGGCTGTATTGCTTTCCTAGCAGCCGTAGTAGTGGAAAAGAAGGTTTCCAAGATAGAAGACATACATATAGTACAGGACTACCCAGATGTATTCCCCGAAGACCTGCCAGGGATTCCCCCTGAACGAGATGTCAACTTGGCCATTGAGTTGATTCCTGGAGCCGCACCGATATCGCGTTAACCATATCGATGTCACCTGCCGAGCTAAGGAATTGAAGGTGCAACTGATGGAGCTACTAGAAAAGGGGTTCATCAGACCAAGTACTTCCCCATGGGAGCACCTGTGCTATTCGTAAGAAGAAAGATGGATCGATGGGGATCGACTATCGACAACTCAATCAGCTTACCATCAAGAACAAATACCCATTGCCTAGGGGGGTCGATGAACTATTCGACCAAATTTCTGGAGCGCAATATTTCTCCAAGATCATCTTCGATCTGGCTATTACCAATGAGGATGAAGGATGACGATATTTCAAAACTGCTTTCAGGAGCAGGCATGGACATTATGAATTCATCGTTATGCCTCTTGGTCTAACCAATGCTCCTACAGCCTTTATGCAACTCATGAACAGCATATATCGGCCATACCTCGACAAGTTCGTGGTCGTCTTTATCGACGACATCCTCATATACTCCAAGACCAAGGAAGAGCACGAAGAACACTAAAGACAACACTACATGTTTTGCGAGACAACAAGCTGTACGCAAAGCTTAGCAAGTGTGAATTCTGGCTCGAAGAATTATCCTTCTTGGGCCATGTCATCTCAAAGGATGACATCTCTGTTGATCCCTCCAAATTCGAAGTTGTACTCAACTGGGAGAGACCAACTAATGTCACCGAGATAAGAAGCTTTCTAGGACTAGCTGGCTACTGCAGGCGGTTCATCAAGGACTTCTCAAGGATCGTTGTTCCTCTCACGCGTCTGACACGAAAGAAGAATCCATACTCCTGGAGTAATGAGTGTGAGAAAAGTTTCCAAACCCTCAAGGACTGTCTTACCTCAGCACCTATTCTCGCTCTGCCAGTAGAGGGAGAGGGTTTCTCTGTCTACACCGATGCCTCTAGAATGGGCTAGGATGTGTACTCATGCAAAAGGAGAAGGTCATCGCCTATTCTTCAAGACAACTGAAGACACATGAATTCAACTACCCTATACATGATCTCGAGCTGGCTGCCATGGTCTTCGCTTTGAAGATTTGGAGACACTATCTATATGGAGAGCAATTCACTGCCTACTCAGACCATAAAAGTCTAAAGTATTTATTCTCTGAGAAGTAACTCAACATGAGACAAAGGAGATGGCTGGAATACTTGAAAGATTTCGACTTCCACATCCAATACCACCCAAGCCAATGGCATTTGTCTCAAGTCTAGTCCTTGGCGAGATGCAACTACTAGAACAATTCTCAAGGTTAGACTTAATATCGAACATAGATATGATCGAGTTTTGGTTCCCAATATCAAGATTCAATCTGATCTGCTAGAGGAGATCAAAGCTTAACAAGAGAATGATCCATTCTTAATTCGCGTCAAAGAAATTCTAACTGAAAGACCGGACTTTGCAATGACAGAAGACAGAAGGCTTGTCTTTCAAGGAAGGACATGTGTTCCCGACAATGAAGAACTAAAGAGAAGACTAATGGATGAAGCTCACAAGACAAGTTATACTATTCATCCAAGGGGTACCAAAATGTATCAGATATGAAAAGAACTTTGGTGGCCGAACATGAAAAGAGAGGTAGCTGAACATGCCGCTCACTGCCTTACTTGCCAACTTAAAAGCGAAACACCTGCTCCCCTGCTGGTGTACTCAGACCGCTAGATATTCTGGAGTGGAAATGGGAAAGCATCGACAGGATTCATCATGGGTTTACCCAAGACTCGTGGTGGACTCGATGCCATATGGGTCATTGTGGACCGACTAACCAAATCCGCCCACTTTCTGTCGATAAAGAGTAAGTGGTCCGTGAAGGTACTAGCTGCCTTATATGTCAAGGATTGTAAGACTACATGGCATTCCATCATCTATTGTTTTGGATCGTGATCGAGATTCACATCTCATTTTTGGAAAGGACTGCAAGGTGCACTGGGTACTAAACTCAACTTTAGTACCGCATTCCACCACAAACCGATGGGCAAACTGAAAGAACCAACCAAATAGTGGAAGACATGTTGAGAGCTTGCACTATAGATTTTCAAGGTTACTGGAATGAGCACCTACCACTAATCGAGTTCGCCTATAACAACAGTGATCAGGAAACCATTAAGATGGCACCATTCGAGGTGCTCTATGGAAGGAACTATAGATCTCCTGCCTGCTGGAATGAGGTTGGAGAACAACAATGGCTAGGCCCAGACATGGGTGCACAGACAACAAAGGACATTCAGGTAATCAGAGACCGGCTCAAAATTGCCCAATCCAGAGAGAAGAGCTACGCCGACAAAAGAAGGCAGATCTGGAATTTCAAGTGGGTGATCATGTATTCTAAAAAAGTGTCACCTACCGTGGCATTCAAGATTCGGTGTAAAGGGAAAGCTTAGGCCTAGATTCATCGGTCCTTTTAAGTACTCGAAAGGGTTTGGAGGTTGCATACCGCTGGCGTTGCCACCATATCTGTCATGTGTACACAATGTGTTTCATGTTTCCATGCTTAGGAAATATGTGTACGACCCCACGCACATCATTCGCCACAAGAAGTTGGTGTTGAACAAGGATGTGACATACGAAGAGAAGTCAGTCAAGATACTTGAACGGAAGGTACAACAGCTCAGGAATCGTCCCATTCACGGGTGAAGGTCTTATGGAATAACCGCGGAGTGGAAGAAGCCCATTGAACCAGAAGGAATCATCAGACGCAACTACCCCGATCTTTTCGGTAAGACTTTCCTCCCTTATGATCAGATGAATTTGGGGACCAAATTCTTTTAAGAGGGGGAGGATGTAGCAACCTGGATTTAAAAAAAAACATAAAAAAATAATAATAAAAGCAATTAGAAAATCAAGAAAAAAATTAAATAAAACCCATCAAATGAAATAAAGTAATGGGCTTTATTAAATGGACCCATTAGAAATTAGTGGGCAAATAGAGATTTTAAGAGGGAATAATAAGAATACCCAAATTCGTAACTCAAATATTACTAAATAGAAAAGAGATATTTAATGCATTAAATACCTAGTTTGAATTAGGATTGGATTCATAACCTACCCTAATGGGTTTGGCCACGAAATCTATCTCTCCCAACCCAAAAGAAGATCTCTTGCTTAAAAAGGGAGAGAAAAAAAAAGGGAAATTCGGAATTTAATAGGAATTAGACTTAAACTAGAAAGGAATAGGGAAGCTTAAATACTTCTCTTAAACCCTCATGGCCGGCCCTAGCTCGTGCCAAGAGGTTCCTGGACCAGGAGGAGAGGCCAAGAGGAGGAGAATTCATGGAGAGGAAGCATCCCTCAAGTTCTTCCCCGAGTTCTTCAAGTCTTAACCATAGAAGAGGAAAAACGATCAAAGTTAGGCATTCTCACAAGCTAAACCACGAACTTTTTTTGTAGGACGTCTCGTCTATCAGGAACAAAAGCCCTTTGTTTTCATAATTTTCCATCGAGCATATCTGTCGTTCTTGATTTTTCATGTTCTGCAACTGACATGACCCCGAACCCTCTTCTTAACTCTTGGTCCCTTATATACTCAACCCATGACACGAGATTTTTATTGTATGAACTGATGCATGTTAGGCATCATTTGCCCCTAAAATCCCTAAATTTGATTCATCCTATCTTGCGAATTCTCGTTGATCTAACTATGTACTGTTTCAAGTTCATCATGATACCCGTGTTAAAACATGTCCAAACCCTAATTGTTTTCCAATTCCTATTTATTGTAGTACTCATGCATGTCTAGGTCATTTTGCACTAGTTTCATGATTTTTCGTTGACTATACAATTAGTTGTGATTTTTGAACCACCTTGTGTCAAATAGGGTAAGTTCTGGCCCACAATCCATGTAGTCCTTTCCCTTTCGGACCCGGGCCCAGGCCCTGTGAACGCGCGGCCCGATAGGCCGCATTCACAAGGGTCATCATGACAACACCCTCTGTCGCGATCTGATCGCGACAGGCCTGTCGTCGCGATCTGCTGCCCGACCTGACTAAGCCATTCGCGACCCATACAAGCCCCTCGCGATCTCAGTTGACCCCGTCGCGACCCTCATCAGGGTACATCACGATCTGGGTTCTTTTTTACAAGAAACCCCTTGTCTCAGAAATGCTTAATTATCTACCATGTTGTACTCTTGTTTAACAGTCATACACACAGACAATAATGCCTGTTATAAATTGAACATTTATGTATGATTAAATACATGCACATGATCTTTTCTATCTACCTTTCATGACACTTACACACACATTGAACCATCCAATTATGGCATAAGTTGGCATGAATTATTTCATAATACATCTGGTAATTTATGTAATTAAATTACCCTATTTTAAGTATACTTGTCTATCATTTCTCGTGATGTTTGGAAATACCGATATCGACGCTCCACTGTTCTAGAACTCCTCTAGAATGTCGAGAACTTGTTTCTATATACACTCTCTCTTGACTTGGACGACTCTCCGTGGATACTCCTTCTGCCAAACTAGTAAGTCTTTGCTCAAGGCCTCCGTAAGTCTCCTCTGTCCATGGATTCCACATGGTCGACGAGGCGATTGTACCCTAACACCTGATACACCCATTACAGATCAATATGGTCCAAACGGCTATTAGAAATTCACTCTCGTCTTGAATCATGCCAGACCTCTAGACCTGTGCTTAACAAGGCTAGTGCTAAGGTCGTGAATTCTGCCTGACTGCCAACACTATGTGCGCGTGTTGTGCAACAGTTACTATCGCTCGTTACTCGACGTTCATGTGCAAGGTCCACTAACTCTCATCTATACTCTACTCGCTCATCTATTCACGTTCCCTCTACTATCTCGATTATTCATCTAGTGCTCTCATATACTTCATGGTACTCTATATTGGCCATTGACTGATTGTCTAAAGATAAACAATATAACTAATGCTTGGAAACAATAAGGGCCCGATCTGGTCTTAGGATGTGCGCCCGAAAGTGCTAGTGCCCATGGGAGTTAAATGATCAGAGTGTTTGGCATTACACTCAAGTGCTATCTATTTTGACTATCTAAATGACAATCAAAAGTGCTATGTTCTCTCATTGTCCATTGACAACAAGTGCTATCTATCTTGACTACTAAATGCCAATCAAAAGTGCTATGTTCTCTCGTTGTCCATTGACAACAAAGTGCTATGCTATACTCATGTGCTATTTGTACCATGGCCATCATGCTATACTTGACTTTGTGCTATCTTGCTATTGTGTACTATTTCAGACACCTGCTATTTTTAGAAAGTCTATATTTGGAAAGTCTTGCTATTTCATTCACGTACTGTCCTTCTATATATTTGTACTTGACTCTCTTTCACATTCTGTCATTAGTTACTCTGCCTTTAATGCATTAATTACTAAAGCCTGCTGAGCCGAGATTTAGTCCTACTGGCAATGTTTGCTCACCCTGCGTTATTTGTCATTGTGTTCTCAGGTGAGACGAGGATGAACCATACACTCAAGAGGACAGGAACGACCTGGAGTGATGTCATGAGTACCCTAGTGTCCTATTTCTATGTTTAGCATTGTAGTAGTTAGGTTTGAAGTTTAGTCTTTTGCTTTATTCCATGTAATCGGGCCCCATAGATTAGCTCGGATATTAGTAGTTGTAACTAGACACTGGAAAGATATTAATGAAATGGATTCGCTTTAGTATTATTCATTGGGTAATGGTTTGATGTCTAGTACTCACTCTATAACCCTTTTCTTGAAACTGCCTCGCGTTCCGATATTCCGCGTTGGGGCGTGACATTAGGCTTTCCACCCTGAGGAGAAGTCACTATATTTTGGAAGATAAAATCTAGAATCTTTGGACAATGAGTCTGTACCAAGTTGCTCTCACGATAGATTTACAAATGAGGTACAGAGCTCCTCCTTCATTCCTCAAGTTCAGTCTCTAGAAAGTAGATGAGAAAAGTTAGAATAGATGCAACAATAGAAGAGACAGTACAAGATGAAGCTGCAGAGCATGAAGAGTGCTCAAAGATCTGAGGGGTAAAGGAGTGGCTCAAGAAGAGGATATTCCAAGTACTACACCAGTTGAGCCTTCTATGCATGAAGAGTATCATCATGTCTCTCCACCACTAGTTGAGACCCTGCCAAGGTCTCAGGGGGAGACAAGTAAGACCATTGATGATGTACTGAATGTGGTCCTGAAGCAACAAGAGATGCTGGCTGTGCTTCAAATGCAAATACATCAGATTGATGTACATTTGATTTTATGTCAAAGAATTCAGCAGATGAAGGACGTCCTCCTTCATTAGTGTGCCAACAGGGCAAGACAGCTCTCTGCACCTCCTTCAGTTGCTCAACCTGAAGAGCAGCAACCCAAACTAGTCAGAACCACCGCCAGAGAAGCATGTGGATCAGTCAGCTGTGGACCAGTGGTACTACAAGAACCATCTGTTGTACAACAACAGCAGCAACCTCAGCAGGACTAGCCTTCTCAACAAATCAAGCATAATTAGAAGTGCAAGTAGAGTAGTCAGTGGAGTAGCCTGTTGATCAGTCTTTGGAGGAACTATCTAAAGTCAAGACTTTCAAGTGAAGGGTCAGGAGGAAGCTGATGAAATCTGGTTCTGTCATCTTTCCCTTAGAACCTCAACCACACCTCCAACTTCTTCTTAACCTACACCTCCAATTCATTCTGAACCAATCCTTTTGTTTGCTCTAATCCTCCTTCTTCTACTTCTCAACTAGAGGAACAACCTCCTTCTCCCCAAACACTTCAGTTACTTCATTTCTTATGGTATACACATACAAGTCTCACACTGTAAAAACACCTACTCTTCACACCCTAGCTCCTCACTTTTTCTCCTCTCTCCCTACATCATCCTTCCTTCCTCGGCCCAACCTACTCATCCACTTTCTCAATATTGCCAAGTGTGGCACTTTCATCTAGAGTAGGGCCAAAGATGAAACACAACCCTAGCTCTATACTTCCTCCTTTTTGGTATGCTTTTATTTATCACTCTAAGCAACCCATGGCTCTTTTCAAAGAATTTCTTTCCATCAAAGCTTTTCTTGAAGTCCATGGGATGCCAGCCTACAAAATTAAAGACTGCCTCCCTACTTTGCTCAAAACTTTACAAGTTCTTTTGGCTGATCTAATTCTTATCACTCAGAAAAGTCATAGTCTTTCTCCTAAAGAATTCTTGAACCTTTACCTAGTAGAAGCTGTAGGTATAGAGAACCGGTTAAGGAACCAGTTTCTGAATGTTTCCTTTCATTTAGACCTTAGGTTCTTTGATCCTTTTGGAAATTTCATAAAGGAATAGCAAAATAGTTACAGTAAAATGAAGTAATTCAATGAAGACAGATTCAAATGAACTTCCCTGATTTCAATAAGGGGCAGTGGGCAATGATTGTTAGAGGGCAAAGAGAAATCACTCCATCTATGACCATTGGTTGCTCTCAAGATTGCAGACCAGTTTGATAGGGGGAATTTCCTCCAGAAAATAGTTTGCCCAAGTTGTCTTCAACAGACACATTAGGATAGCAGCAAGGATCAAGATAAAATAATATCAAGCTATCCTTCCATCATTTTGCACTAATGCTTGCCCCAAGAACTCATAGTATCTCAAGGACTTTCAGCACAATTTTGCAGAATCTGAATGAATGTCTAATGATCAGTGGGTAGTGTCTTATCCTAAAGAATGTTAAGAATGCAATAAGCTGAAGTTATCTCCTTCAGCTTATCTTTGTTAGGGCTATGAGACACTTTGGAAGTCTCTCTCTCTGAAGTGGACAGAGAGATATACCATCTACTACAAGGCCAAGGAAGCAGCTCACTACTAGGGTCTCTATTGGAACATCACAGTCCATGAGTTTTTACACAAGGCAGCCAGTAGGCAGTTTATTCCCCTTAGAAGAACTTTGTCTGCTGATAACTACAATAGGAGAGTCAATTGGTATCATCATCGTCACCTTAAGACTTATAGGAAAATCCTCTCTGTAGGACCTTCCTATGACATAGATGGTTCCAAATTCCTTCATGTATTCACTGGTAATGAGAAGAAGCTCTGGGATCTTCTTCAACCTTTGTTTGCTCAAGCCCCACCTTCTCTCTATCTCCCTAGTTTCACTTCATGAATGTTTAATGCTCTTCTGTTGCCCACTTACGGTTGGCAGCAAGGATAAACCTACAGGGGGGTGTGAAAATGTTTGGTTAGTCTAAATAAGCGTGTGCAAGGAAATTAAAGGCGCGGAAGCAAGCACACAAGGAACATAGAGATTTATCCTGGTTCGACCATTCCAAATGGAAGTCCAACATTCAATCCCAAAGCAAATTTTTGGATTTCACTAACCAGAGTGTAATCCCCCCAAGGATATACAAACCCCCAGCACCCCGCTGGTCTTCATCCTTTCCGAGTAGGAAGGAAACTCACTTCTGTTATGGGTCAAGAAGCCACCCTCTTGTAACAAACCTCAGTGCAGTTTGCTAGACTTAAACCCCTAGCTATGTTCTACTGACACCAACCCCAGCTAGGTCTTCCCTTAACCCAAGGGGAACATTATGTACAGTCCCACAGCCAGACAGACACCCAGCACTTTGGCTGGTCTTCTCTTCACCCTAGAAGAGGAACACTGTATACAGTCCTACAGCTAGACACAAGTCCTTCTTAGAAAAAAATGAACAGACTGAGAGCTTGTTGGGTTATACTTTGTATGCTGATTGTCTTGATGGTTACATGTGAATGTTTTCGATAATGACAAAATGTTGACAAGACATGTGAAGACATGATCAAATGAGACAACTCTATGACTATATATGCTTTCATGATATCTTACTTGGAATGTCTTTTATGTAGGTGAGAATGAAAGCACAAGATAAGTAACAAAACTCAAGTGCAAAAGAGCTGAAAAACACAAGAAGTACTTAGCTATCAATAGGCATGAAGCCATCTATCGACAGCCAGTTGTAGACACCCGATTCTGGCCCATAAGTCGAACCATATTTCTTGTTATTTTATTGAGCAACAAGTTGGTCACTCACCTTGAGCCCATCATTAGCCTTGCTTTGAGCCCATTAAAAGCCTAATTTTCAGATTATTCCGTCCAATTATCTTTTGAAGAGTCCTAATGCTTAATTGTCTAATTACTCTTCTTGGTGATTGATCAATATTTTGAGAATAATCGGTTTTCCTTAACGTGACGGGTCGCAGCGCCGCGTTAAGCTTATCGTGCCCCCCATAGGTATCGCGACAGCCCATGCATGTCCATGCACATGGCTTTAGAGTTGTGACATGCGTAGGCGTCGCGTTCATCCTTGTCGGCCCCTACGATCTGTCACGACTATAGCCGTGGCAATAGCCTCCGCAACCACCTCCTATTTATCCTTTCATGGCCTTTATCTTCATCCTTAAGTAACCTCCCAACCCCCTAGCCGCGGTTTGGGATTGTGAATCACCTTGGGGGCTCCTTAGGACTCTTACCCATAGATTAACATGGTATTATCACTTAAAAATGGGATATTCTTTCTCTTCCCTTATATAAGCACCCCTTCTCTTGCAGAAGAGGGGGGAGCCCGAATTTGCCACAAAGTGCTGCCGAATTCCTGCTAGACATTGGACTTAGCTCATGGCCCTCTATTTCTCTCCCATTTTCCACTATTCACTTCACCAAGCCATGCTTATTCCATCATCTATGGAGCTTGGAGCTTGAGGAGGGAGACTTCCACCTTCTCCCACAGCATCTACAGAACCGAAAGACGTCATCTGAAGATAGGGAGTCGCCCCTTTGGCATTCTTCTTGCCTCTCCTCTCCTTCTTCATTCTTCATGCATTTTATTGCTTTTCCTTATGTAGGGTACACTTCTCCCTCTTCCCTCATTTTTTATACACCCAAGGGGGGTTTAAAAACCATCCCAGGTCCGTTCCCTCCAAGCTCACGTTCTTTACTTTATTCATGAATAGATATTACGTTTGAAGATGGTCTAACATGGTTATTTTGTTGTTTCTTTATCTTGGCTGGCATTCAAAGCAAAGGTCCATGAGAAGCTCTTGTCCCCTGGCTGGCCGGAGGACAAGAAGAAGGTCCAACCACGTTTTCTCCCGCACTGCAGAGGACATGGTAGAGAAGGGCATCGCGAGAATAGAGATGCGCCTGGAAGGGCCTCGTGACATCAGGCCCATCGCGACAGGGAGACCCGTCACGATCTCAGTAAGGTCCATGTTCTTGTCTCCTTTTCCTAGTGTAGTTAGCCTATCTATTTCTTTATCCTGGCAACTATCTAGGTGGTGATCACATTCCTCCATACTTCCATGCTCCTTAATTTTAATCTTTAAAATTCGTGTGTGTGTTTCGAGGGGGTGCACAACACCGTGATTACACCTTTTGGCGATCACGGGGGGACCTCCAGTGCTACCCTCGTGGATCCTTGCTTGCCTGCCTGCCATGATCATTTGTTTTGTTGCTTTATAGAGCCTGTTAGGTATTTCTGTGTTGTTTCCTGTGTTTCTGCGCTCTGTCGTGAACGCGGCGCATCGTGCTGATGCGTTATAATCTTGTCCACAAGGGCGGATGCGAAGATAGGTACGCGCCCTATTCCCTACCCATGCACTGTTCCTTCACTGTAGGTCCATCTATGTCTTCGTAATGCTGGTATACCATGTATATTCTCATTTATGTCTGTTAAAATCTTGCTAGGGTTCAGGTTTTCCTTTTACTTTTACTGTTTGATTTCGGATCTTATCGCGGCGGAACTTGTGGTCGTGACTTGGTCGCGTCGTAGGTGGATGTTGCGTCTTCAGGTACACATTGTTTGTTATTGCTTTTGATCCATGTAGCGATTTCTGTATGTTGATTGAGTCTTATTGTGTTCCTTTTAGATTGTTCCATGATTGTATTACGTCCTAGGATAGTCTATTTGCTACATGTTTGCATGTGGTTGTAGGTTTCTGCACTCAGTTGTTATCGCATCGTGGTTTCCAGTCGCGATAAAGGCGCAATGGACCGTGGTCGTCGCGACGTCAACAGAGACACAGTCACTATTTTTTAGTTTAGGCTAGACTTTGCATGCACCTCAGTGCGCATAGGATCATGCATACACTATTGTTCTGTGTAGTTTAGGTGTTCCCCCTTGGTAGAGCAGACCCCCTCACCTGCGAGCACTCGTGGGCTGACCAGGGCCGCCTACCGAGGACCTCCGTAAGTCCCCGTGGCCGTACGGACATTGCGGTTCGCCGGGCTAGTTGTACCCGTTACTCCCTAGTTCAAACCATCTTCCGTGTGAGTTGTCTGTCCCCATTAGCTTCATTGGAGTACTTGAGTTCATACCTAATTAGGGTCCCTTTTGGCTGAGTGTAATTTCATTAATCAACTCATTAAATGTCAAATGAGAACCTTAAAAGCTTGATGATAATCATGACAACTTGAGTGCTTGTGTGCTACACCCCTTCTCATCTCATAGTCCTTACTTGTTGTGTTAGAGTCTAGGGGTTGTTGGGTCGTCGTCTCATCTCCCCTAATTGTTAGGGGTGGTGTATGCATCATTGTTTGGGCCGTTCAAGACAGTCCCCTCCTACCTTGTATAATATCACAATCCCTTGTTCGGTATGAACCTTCGTGTCCTTTCCGACGACACCATGCCCATTGGGCTCGTCAAGGATGTGACCCAACCCTCTGCGGACACCCTCTCCAGGCACATTCATCCACTAACTCTTGTTGACAGTTGGTCCCGCCCCCCTTCTCCTTCTAGGGCAGATGACCCACATACCCAATTCAGCCAAATCCTCTCGCATTTAAGCCCAGAACAAGTCCGGGAGTTTCTGGCCGTTGCCAAGGGCAAGCATCCCTTATCCCCACCATCCCATCATTCGGCCCAGCAGGCAGCCTCCTCTGCCCCCGCTATCTCTGCACCACATGTCCAATCCTCTGTGGCGGATCCTACTCCCCTTCGTCCGCGGGCCATCCACTTTTCCGAGCCCAGCTACAAGCCAATGCGAGAGGTTCGGCCCAAATCCCCTCCCGTTTCCTCATTTTATCAAGCTGAACTGGCTCCCCTTCCCTGCGAGAGGTCCTACTCCTTAGAGCAATCACGCTCCCTCATTCCTGCTCTTCATGCCACATCCCCTTTCGACTCCTTGCGGAGTGGCCATCAATGAAGAGGGAGCTCCATGACCCAAGGAGACAATTGGACCCGCAGAAGGCCGCGAACATCTCCCTTCCATCCTTTCAACATCTCCAGGTCCCACCCCAATCAGAACTCCCTGTCTACCGATGATATTCTAGGGTGGATGCCCCTTATGTGCACCTTAAAGATTTTGTATATGACTCTGCTCCTCACAAGTACGACCGCCACCTCATGGCATACTTGTTCAGAAAGTCGTTGATGGTCCGGCCCTCGAATGGTTTTATCTCTACCTCCGAGGAAGTCAAAGATTTCCAAGTGGTCCAAGAGATATTCCTACAGTAGTTTCAAGATCGGGTCGGACCCGAATATTCTTTTGTTGATGTAGTGGCCGAGAAAATGAAGCCCGATGAGGAGTTGCTGTCTACACCAACACGGTGGCATGCCCTAGCTGCTAAGGTCCACTGCCTTATGCCGAAGGAGGAGAAAGTTAAATTGTTGATTTCTAATGCCACTCCAACCTACCGAGCTATCCTAGCGATGAACGACATCACCTCCATGCGCCAGTTGTATAGTCGAGCCCGTTTCATCTAGACCCAACTTAAGGACTCGCCTATCCATTCTATGTTTGAGACCCCCATGTCCTACTATCCTATGAAACCCTAAGGTCCTGACACTGAGGGAGTCCAAACCAACGAACAGGTAGGTGCAGTGAATAACCCTCAGGGCCTGGTAGGTAGGTCGCTCCTTAATCAATACCCTCAACAACCATGGAACAATAGACAACCTCTTCAGACCCAAAATCCCCAGCAGACCAACGCCAATACAACCAGGTCCCTCCACCCAAAATGGCTATTATCCTCGAAAGCCTAATGGGCCCAAGTGGGCGCAATACCCTCCTCTTCTAGAAAGTCTAGCTGACATCTTTGCAGCCCTCATGTCTCTAAATGCCCTTAGACTCCCTCCCGAGAAGCCAAACTGGAACATGGCAACGGATCAAACAAAGTACTGTGTGTACCATCAGCACGCAGAGCACAATGTATCGGATTGTTTCCAATTCTGGGACATTATATATGACCTCCATGAGCTAAATCAAATTGATGGGCCGAGATGAAGAGGTTAATTCAAACATTGAGGGATCAACAGGGTCAGAGGCAGCATCAGTAGCAACAAAGGCGACAGTAGCCACAACAACAACAACAATTCTAGCAGCAGCAACAACAATTCCAACAGCCACTCCAGCAGTAATACCAACAACAAGAACAACCACAGCAACCATAGACACCGACAAATGATCTAGGCATAATTCGCAATCCCATGCCACAACATCAGCTCACTCCGAACCCTCAGCCTACTCCACCACCTCCTCCACCCACTCAATTAACCTCGTTAAACACCATCCACCACCAGCAGCCGCGTGGGCCTACGACGATGAGCACGAAGTAGGCCAGCTTTTGGCGATTTCCCACGCTGCACCTACTTCCACCACATCTACCTCCACCACACCCACCATTGCCACCATCACCTCACCATTCTATAACACCCCCATCATATCACCGTCACTCCATCACCCCTCAAACATCCCATTCCCCCCTATGCCAGTGCCCATAATAGCCAACCCCTCCATCCTCGATACTACTCCACCTCCACTACACCACAACCTCGCCCTACGGTGTAGGCGGATGTTCCACCGGATGTACCCTAGTGCATCTATGTCTATGCCAGGTCAGCCGACCCAAAATGCCAATAACAACAACAACCAGCAGCAACAACAAGATAGTGAGGAGATAGATCGGTCCGGTGGACCCAATATGATATCTTAAAGCATATGAACCAGACTCCCTCCAAGATATCTATCCTTGAGCTAATAGAAAGGTCACAGACACGTCAAGATGCCTTAAGGGCCTTTCTGTAGAGGGTTATGGTAAGTGAAGACATGAACCCTGACAATCTGCCATCGGTCTTGTCCATTATCAACAAGAGACCAACAATTACCTTCACAGACAGTGAATTAGCTCCGCCAGAGGCCAGGAGGATGCCTCTCTATATGACCTTGATGAAAAACGAAGTGGCCATTGATGCCGCATTGGTTGATACAAGAGCTTCCATAAATGTGTGCCCTCCAAGCACTCTGCAGTCTTGTAACATCTCCGAGTGCCGCTTACAACCCACTCCCACCACCATAGCGGCTTATGACAATTCCAGGCAAGCATGCCATGGTGTTATCTCTCTGCAGGCAGAGCTAGGCCCACTTGTTATGACCGTGGATTTTATGTGCTCAGCATCGACCCAACCTTCAAGGTATTCTGAGTCATCCTTGATTGAAGTGCTATGGGAAGTCCCCTCCACAGCACACTAATGCTTGAAATTTCCATTCCAAGGGCGCATAGTCAAGGTTAAAGTGCAGCAACCACCCATACTGTGGAGGCCATTGCGAAGATTATGCCGGCGGTCTAGCCATCTAACAAGCCCATCATTTTAGTACTTGACGTAAATTATCGATGGGCTTATACCTTTTCCTCCAGCCACCAAACTGTGTCCCCATCACTGGCAGCTGTTGGAAAGAGTATACCTGCAGATACCAAGGCTAGAACATCATGATCAAGATTGGCTATCAGCTGGGAAAGGGTCTCAGAGCACATCTCAAGAGAAGAACACGGGCCATTACTAGCTCAAAGCAAATTACAAGGCGTGGCTTAGGGTATAAAGAGGAACTCGACCCATGGGCAGCATTCTCATCTACTTCAAAGGCAGAGGAAGAACCCCTCGCCTGGACGTTGTATGAGCAGTTCATCAGAGGACCCACGCAGTCGGGATAGAACTCCGTCATAGCAGAAGCACTAGCGTCGCATATCATGTTCTGGAGGCCTAGCTGCCCAGTAACAAGACAAAGCTGAAGATACAGAGGAGGCAGATCTGGAAGACCTCGTGACAGCGGTCAATCTCTTATTCTGGGATGATCATATCACACGGTCCCCGACAGCAGTAGAATCACCACAGTCTGCATCAGCAACCACCTCCAAGCGATAGTGCTTAGGCATTGTGAGGATTTGAAGTTTTGAACCCCATCAGCTTGGCAGAGGAGTTCTGGCCAGAGCATTCCCGGTCTTCTAATCATTTCGTGTTTTCCATCCTTATTTCTAAATTCGCCTTCATCCCTCTCTCTCTGCCTCTTATTCTCAAATTCTCCCCTGACGCTCTCGAGGCGTTAACCAACTCTTAGCCCCATTTAATGGCTCAGTTCTCTCCTTCTCTTGATGCTTCGCATGTAGGGTAGTTAGTGTCCTTTCTTAATTTCGTATGTTGTGTTTTGTTAAAAAAAAAAAAAAAAAAGATGTACATATCGTTTCTTTTAGCATGCATTATTTCATTTACTTAGGCCTATTTAAATAAGGCTTAGCCCCTTGACTATTATCAGTTAAAGTCATTCCCTGTTTAATGAAAGGGGCTAAGCCAAGAGCAGATCTAACGGTTTGCTAAGTTTGCAGGGGTAGGGATTTCTGGAACAAGCGCAACATGGTACTTAGTTCTCTCTCTCTCTCTCTCTCTATCGACCTCATGTAACATTTGTGTCAATCTCAAATCATTCCAACCACAAATATTGGCACAAAAAGATAAAAGATCCATAATAAAAGCATCATGTACAAAGATAAGGGGGAGGTGGCTCACAAGCTCCTCACTGTCCACCACCACTCTCCCCTAATCCCTCCTGCTTGTCGGGTGGGGGTGGCATTTCACTCCACCCCTAGCACTCCGAGCACTCGCCTCTCCTACAAGGCATCCCCCTCCTCCTCGTTCCTCCGAAACTAGAGGAACCAGCTAAGAACTGCCGACGGAGGCACCACTCACCCCACTCACCCTACCCTACTCCTGCTCCTGCTCCGAGCCTAGCCTATGGCCGTCACTATACCCCCAAGCTCCCAGGCCAGGTTCTGCTGTGCGAACAGCTCAGAGCACAGTCGGGTCAACTCCGCCTGATCTGCGACTGGTCCCTATGTGCGTAGCCTCGCTAACTTGCTCGTCATCTCATCTGCCTGTGCACGCAGCCGGCCCACCTCTGCTGTCGCCGTCTCCGCCTGGAGGCGCCAATGGTGACTGATGCTGCCACTGTATTAGCCTGCTCCCGCTAGTAGGTCACCTGACTGGTGGCGGTCTCTACCTCTGTCACTTGTGAGAGGCATGTCAGTGCCACGCATAATGAAATTCAGTTCAAATCAATATCAACTTACCCTCTCTATCATCTCCGCCTGCACCTCCTCAGCCCTCCTCACTGCACCCGCCAGTCGGTCCTCTAGATCTGACTGAGGCGTCTCGCTACTGCCCTGGAGGATGCACTGGCCTGTGCTCTCCTCACACTTGCTAGCTCTGCATGCGAACATGCAACACTTGTCAGTTCTCAATCAGCTAGAAGATTGGGTAAGTTACTAAAGTCTGAGTGAGTACTTACCAGCTATTCTACCTCTCTCCGAGCAGCCTCCCGGTCCTGTACTGTCGAATGCAGCAAGGCCCGGAGTGAGGCAATCTCCCCGCCCACGTCCACTTGCAACTCATCCATATCTATCAGCTCAATTCAATAAAGAACATTTCATAGAGTCTAAGTTTAGAGATCTACCTGTCGCCTCGCGCCCCTGTAGACCCTCGCCCCATACTTCAAGGCGAATGCCTGCAGGTAAGCATCGTCGGACTCGACGTCGGATTGGACTCACCTGCCTTTGTGCTCCTAGTCATCGATCTACTGTCGGGCCCGCTCGCGCCAATCTGTGGTGTCATGGAGTCTCCGGAAGCTCTAGCCAGAACTAGGGGTCCAGCCTCGGCTGGGTAACTCCACTGCACTCTGACGTAGGCTGAGGGACATTTGAGTCAACTGCAGGTGGAGAGGTAGCACCACGTTGAGAGCATGCACCCATACCGTCCTACTGATGTAGGGGCAGGCGGGCTCCAACCAGGGCTGTCCCTTGCCCCCTCCTCTAGGTATGGCTGCCACACCACCTGCACATCAAAGCACATTTGATCAGTATTCAAGCCATCAATTCAAATCAAGTTAGATTTAGAGAGGGGTTAGTGCACTTACAGCCAGCTGAGGGTAGATGTCAATTGCGTCCTGCATGGACGCCACCTGATCCTCTAAGGGGTGCATGTCGTGACATGGCACCCAGCGTTGAGCTATGGGCATGAGGCCCGGTCGCTCCAGAGTCCCTCTCCTCAGGCCAGGGAGGTGAAGGTAGGTCCAGACCTGCAAGAATGCAAATACAGTCATATCACAGGTGCAATATAAAGAGTAGTTTGGGTAAAGGGGTGTAGAAAAGAAGAGTGTAGCTGAAGGAAGGGGTAGAATCCGCTGATCGAGGTCCGCCGATCGGAGGAGCCCAGACTGTCGAACTGATGCACCAGGAACACTGCTCCACACGCATAGCTACCCACCTGGCTCAGGTCCCCTAGCAATGGCAGAAATCGATAGTGGACCGTGTCACCCCTCGTAGCAAACAAGAGTCTGCCAAGGATGAAGATGAGGAAGCGACGTAGGTCCAAGTCTGCCTCGGCTCCTGGCTCATCAGCTAGCACCTCCCTGCACCCCTTGATCAGCCAGTACAACTGCTCATCCACCGTCTCAGCCACATCCCTACCGTCTAAAAAAGCCTTAGACTCTCCTATAGCTCCACCCTAGAAAGGGGGGAAGACCTCTGTCCTACTGTGAAGCCTAACAGTCTATGGGCTAGCTCTCTGTAGCATGGGTAGGTGTAACCGCTCACCGGATGCCCACACACCCTCAGGCCGGTGATCCTGCTCACATCCTCTAGGTTGTGTATCATATGTCCCCATGGGAACATGAAGGCAGTCGCCTCCACATCCTACCTACTACGCAGGGTCTAAGTGAGAGGGGCGTCTTCCCTCATCATCTCCATATGCAAAACCTCCCCGAACCCCATCTCATCAATCCTCTCTCTCTGAAACCCAGGGAAGGCCAAGTAAACTACTAACACCAGTAGCCATGAAACTCGGGCCCTCATCTAACCTCGCAAGCACAAATCGGTCAATAAGTCAGTTCAAGCATGCCCCATTTAGTTGCTGAGCTGATGTCGTGCCGGCTAGCTAGGCTGCGACCTTGTCGCGATGCCCCGAGATGCTGTGACTTGGTCGCGACCAGCCTAGTGACCGCGACCTTATAGAGATGGCCCTTGGCTGACGCGACAATGTCGCAGCCTCTGACACCGTCATGACAGCAATGTCGCAACGGGGCGAGCCATCGTATTCTCAGACGCAGACCAACCGGCGCTTCCCTTATTCGGTGGTCGTTTCTCTAGGCATCACGCCCTACATTGGCCCTCTTTGGGGCTTCCCCATCACACACACGACATCAAATTAAGGGTTTAGGGTTGGGGGCCTACCTTTTTCATGGCGGCTTCCCGTGCCATCGCCGCCACTTCTAGGTCCACGGGGGGCGCCTCTTTTTCCGCCATCTCCACATCTGGTACCTCCTCTGTCGCCAGAGGCGTTGCCTCATGCCCCCGGGAAGGTCTCCTTGCCTTGGCCTTCTTCCCCTTTCCACCATCACCGCCGCCGCTTCCACACCCTTCCATTGTCATCGAAGGGAGAGAGAGAGAAAGAGAGGGAGAGTGAGGAAGAGAGGGGGAGAGAGGGAGAGTGAGGATATGAGAAAGAGAGAGAGTGAGGAAAGCCGGAGTCAAGTCGTCAGAGCTGGGTTTCTAGAGGGTTTGAATGCACATGAGGGGGAAGGAGAAGGGTCTGCTGCATTTTTGAATCACCGGTTCTTGTCGCGACGCCGTTGGACGTCGCTTACTTGTTGCGACGGCTTGGTAGGCCACGACCCTGTCGCGGCCTACCGCTGCAACGTGACCTTTAGGTGATGTCTGTTGTGGTCGCTAGATCAACAGAGCATTGCGCAAACTTAATAAAACATTAATTTTATTCATTCAAACCATCAATTACAAGTCATAATCCTTCCTACAATCAATCAAATCATGTTTTCAATCCTTACTACCATCTAATAACAATGCCTACATCTCTCTATCACTCTCAATCACCTGGTGCCGCCTCGGATCCTCCGGCTATTATTGGCCAGATTCTCTTCAAAGCCAGGTAGTACTCTCATGCCACGTCCTCGTCCTCCACATCCTCCGCCTGAATGAGGCTTGTAGCGCACCCCGATGGCACTCCTCACGTCTCGTTCATCTTGCTCGTCGTTCATTTTCCGCACTTGGAGGGGTGGGAAGTGAGGGAGAGGCAGTACCACTGTGCGTGCAACTCCACACTGTAGGTAGCAGTGGTCAGGGTTGTAGAGAACCAGTCCTTCATCGCCTATGAGCTACAAAGCCAGGCCGCTGCGCTGAGATAGATGGTTTATCTGTTATGAAGGAACCTTGGGCGCATCTCGAACTTCTCCTCGACCATGGTTTTGAAGTAGGTCCGCCATTCTTTCAACCCCTTGATTAGCACGGTCTTGCACCATGCCCTTGGCATCATGTAGAGGGGAGCGTCGACGAAAGCCAGAGGATGGTGTAGCATGCTCTTACATTGAGTAGAGGGGTCATCTGTCCCCTGGAACTGGATGTCCATGCCCATCCAGCACTAGAGGGTGATGACTGAGCCGTAGAAAGGGCTGCTTGTGGCTGCAGAGGAGAGTCCAGCATAAAGGTATCCAAGAACGGCCTGGGAGTTGGACGTACCTTCCCATATGCAACTAATGATGCTCAGGTTGGGAACGAAAAGGAGATTGTCCTCTGCTGGAAAGAGTATTACGCCACAGATGCAGATGGCGGCGACCTTGGCTATGGCAAGGTGCTTCCCGGTCTTGTGCTTGCACTAGGAGATGATCCACTGAGTGATGGGGAGAAGGTGGATGTGTGTCCGGTTAGTCATCGTGTACAGGTCTGTCTGCTTGGTGGTGATCTCCCTGAGTATGCCCCACGAGTCGATGGAGGCCATGGTATGGGCGATGGCGTACTCCTGTCCTTTCTTACCGTACGGGAGCCCCAGGATGAACTCCAACTCCTCCAGCAGTATGGTTGCCTCAAATGCCCGGAAAATGAACGTGTGTGTCTGTGGGTGCCACAGCTCCGCCAGTGCTGTGAGGCTGTTGTAGACAACGCCGAGGGATGACTGTTCGACGACGCATACAAAGAGGGATATGGAAGGTGAGAAGAGGACCGTGATCGCCAGGTGCACGTGGGCACCGAATGGAGACGCACGGTGAGGGGTGCGGAATGAAATGGGTGATCGCGAGCGTACCTTTTTAGCAGGGAGATTGCGCGGGGGATGATGTTGGTTCTATCTTCCTCTACGAACAGGGCCGGCCGTGGTAGAGGGCATTTCCTCGTTCGATTACCCTGAAAAAATACAAAGAATATGAAAAGGGATTAGTCACATAAGGCGTGTAGTATACAAATCCTAAGATAAAGAATGGAAAGAATAACATGGGGGAGGACTCACCATGTGATGGTTTTAAACCCCTAAAATGTAGGTGTGTGTGTAAAAGAAGTAAAATGGGCCACGTGGGGCTCAGAGAAGATAAATGCAAAGACAAGAAAAGGGAAGGGGGTGCTTCCCCAAACGTTGGTGCGGCGTGACGGGCCGTTGCTGGTTGGACGGAGAGGAGGAAGACGTCGTCCACCTCGCCCCGGTACACGTGGACCGCAGGGACGCCAGCTTCGAGGGATGGAATTGACGGCGCGACGTGGAAGGTAGCTCGGAGTCGAGGCAGGAATTTGGCAGGGCTTCGCAGCTTCGTGGAACCCCCCCTTACAAATGACCCTCGGGGGTCAATTTATAGGGGTAAATCTTTGAATCGCATCGGGTACAGCCACCGCGACGAGGAGTTGAATCGCGTCTGGGCGGTAGGCCGCGGCTTGAATCGTGTTGGGCTTTGGCACCGCGACAAGGATTCAAACGCGCCTGGGCGGCAAGCCGCATTTCAGAAGGTCAATTTGATGAGACAGGTGCCTGATTGCTATCAATGTCTCTGAATCGCGTCCTATCTAGACGCCGCAATAAGGAATGGAATCGCGTCTGCCAGGGCTGCCGTGACTTGAAACGCGGCGGCCATAGCCGACGCGATTACCATAGAGGCAATTTCTGAGGCAATCAGCTTATAAATGTGCTTATCTTCTGGAAGCTTTTAGGATTTGACCTTTTAAATCACATCTTCTAAAAAGGAAGCGATTAAGGCTTTTCTCATGATTACGGGCCTGAGCGTGACGACTTTCTGGGTCACACTGAATCATGTCCGGGCGGTAGGGCATGACTACAAACTGAGTCATGGTCGACATACAGGACGCGATAAAGGTTGCACCCCTGAAGTCCGTCGTGATAAAGATCCTGAATCACGTCCAGGATGCCGGACACATTTAGAGAGAGGCGGCTGCCATACCCGTCGCGATAAAGAATTCAGGCTTATAATACCCGAGGGGTTCCAGAAATGGAGGGAAAGCATCGAGGAAGAATGGGGTTGATCCAAAATCATGGGGAAAACACTCTTTTAAGGCAAAATGCAGGCCATTTGTGGCATCATGGTGCAATATGAAATTTGCCTGCGGTGGAGCCAAATTCGCGTGTCTACAGCTGTCCCACACATGCACTACCTTGTGGTAGTTCTTGGCCAATGTGAGAATTGTACTAAGCCCCCACTCACGCAGCTGATGAGTGGATGCCACGGGGAGCATCTGTACCATGGGCTTGAGCCACGGGACCTTAGAGAACCTCCTGTGGCCCGGCAGGAACTGGAAGAGAATAGAGCAGAAGGGGAGATTAGAAGAATAACTAGAAGATAGAGAAAGTCAACTAGAAGAGAGAGAAAGCCACTTACTTGGAGATCCGGCCTTGCACTAATGTGACCGGGCACAGAGGAGAGGCATTGCAGCTCTGCATGGGACTCCCTGGCAGCCTTGGGCCCCCCATAGGGTTGAGGGCCAGCATGGAAGGAAGAGAAAACTCTCTTCATAGATAGAAGAGAGAGAAAAGCAAGTGGAAGGAGGAGAGAGAAGATGATCTGCAAAAATAGGCCTTGCACCCTTTTTTATAGACCTCTAGGAGGCCTAAATCTCACCCCAAGTCGTAACTAGGTAGTAGAGTTGCACTAGGATAGGTTTAACTAATGGTAGATTAGATAGGCTTAGGATGAGGATTAGCTCAGATTTTTCGTGTTTATCGCACAGATCGTTGTCGCGACGCCACGATCCGACGCATTAAGGTCGCGACCACCAAAGCCGTCGCGACAGTGTCGCGACCCCCAGGTGCGTCGCCTTTAGGTTGATTGTGTCTTTTGTGCCCGTGCATAATTTTTTTGTGTTATTTATTGTGTATGCATATATTCGTTGTTATATTTATTGCTTTGATTTATTCATCTGAAAATCACAAAAAAAAATCAGAAAGCTAGAAAATCGAAAACAAAATGAGAGGAACATCGCATGTAAGTCAGATAAGTATGTCTGTCCCTTATCCCCTTGCATTACTATATGGTATCTTTATTTATTATATCGCTTCAAGGACCGGCTGGTTCTCAATGTGCTCTAGGATCTGAGTTCCCCTTCATAAAAAACAGTGATGATCTAGGTACGCGTTGCTAATCACTGGATAGGCCGTTAAGTTAGATAAGTTTAGGAACGAAGGATTCAGGCCTACACTGCGGTTGCGGGTAGTCTCTTGACCCATTCTTATTCATCTTAATAATATTCTCCTTGATATATTTTCTATTTTCTCCTTTTCTTTGCATTTGATTTAATGATTTCTTTTCCTTTAGCCCAGCATGCATCATGTAGGACTTTGAGCGATCACGACTCATTCTTGACTAATGGTGAGCTCTTGTTGAGTGCCCAACCATCCTTCATGTTTCAGAACAAGAAATCCTATTCCACTCCAAATCGGAAGGTCTGCCTCCGAGTGAGTTGTTCTTTCCAGTCTGTCAAGAATTTCCCTGTCTGGATTTTTTATATGATTTTCATCATTGTGCCTTTTGATCCGTTTTGGTTGAGAACCACTCCCAGGACAAGTCATGAGTTAGCTGCCTGGCACGCACATGTCCCTCCAAAATGAAACCTGCAGGCCAATCGGCTAGGGTATCCCTCAATGGAGGGGTTGATCGTCCTTTTCTTTTTTCCTTCTCCTCCAGACTTGTGTTTTCTTTTCATTCTATTTGAGCAGCTAACTCGGGGCTTTCTAGAAGATTCCAATTGCTTATTGGTTAGATCGGGTGTCTCTTTACCTTGGCTCCCATCCTTTCAGTCCACTCCACATCATTTCTGCTTCACCGTCATTTCATGACGCCTCCGCTACACTTCCACTTTGCTCCATTACAAATTGGAGGCCAAGGAGGGGCAATTTGTAGACACCCGATTCTGGCCCATAAGTCGAACCATATTTCTTGTTATCTTATTGAGCCCCAAGTTGGTCACTCACCTTGAGCCCATCATTAGCCTTGCTTTGAGCCCATTAAAAGACTAATTTTTAGATTATCCCATCCAATTATCCTTTGAAGAGTCCTTATGCTTAATTGTCTTATTATTCCCCTTGGTGATTGGTCAATATTTTGAGAATAATCAGTTTTCCATAACGCGACGGGTCGCAGTGCCGCGTTAAGCTTATCGCGCCCCCCATAGGTGTCGTGACAGCCGATGCATGTCCATACACGTGGCTTTAGAGTCGCGACCTACGTGGGCGTCGCATTCATCCTTGTCGCACCCCTACGATCTGTCGTGACTACAGCCGCGGAAATAGCCTCCGTAACCACCTACTATTTATCCTTTCATGGCCTTTATCTTCATCCTTATGTAACCTCCCAACCCCCTAGCTACGGTTTCGGGTTGTGGGTCACCTTGGGGGCTCCTTAGGACTCTCATCCATGGATTAACATGGTATTATCACCTCATTTTTGACCATTATCACTTAAAAATGGGATATTCTCTCTCTTCCCTTAGATAAGCACCCCTTCTCTTGCAGAAGAGGGGGGAGCCCGAATTTGCCACGAAGTACTGCCGAATTCCTGCCAGACATTGACTTAGCTCGTCGCCCTCTCTCTCTCCCATTTTCCACTATTCACTTCACCAAGCCATGCTTATTTCATCATCTATGGAGCTTGGTGCTTCAGGAGGGCGACTTCCACCTTCTCCCACAACATCTACAGAACCCAAAGACGTCATCTGAAGCAAGGGAGTCGCCTCTTTAGGGCTCTTTCTTCCCTCTCCCCTCCTCTTAATTCTTCGTGCATTTATTGCTTTTCTTTAGATAGGGTACATTTCTCCCTCTTCCATCATTTTTTATACACCCAAGGAGGGTTTAAAAATCATCTCAGGTCCGTTCCCTCCATGCTCACCTTCTTTACTTTATTAATGAATAGATATTACGCTTAAACATGGTCTAATAGGGTTATTTTGTTGTTTCTTTATCTTGGTAGGCATTCAAAGCAAAGGTCCACAAGGAGCTCTTGTCCCCTGGCCGACCGGAGGATAGGAAGAAGGTCCAACCACATTTTCTCCCGCACTGCAGAGGACGTGGTAGAGAAGGGCGTCACGAAAACGGAGACGCGCCGCGTCGTGACATCATGCCCTCTCCCCATCGTGATCTCAGTAAGCTCCCTGTTCTAGGCTCTTTTTTCTAGTGTAGTTAGCATATCTATTTCTTTATCTTGGCAACTATCTAGGTGGCGATCACATTCCTCCATACTTCCATGCTCCTTAATTTTAATCTTTAAAATTCGCGTTGTGTGTTTCGAGGGGGTGCACAACCCCATGATTACACCAGTTAAAGCCAGTGAAGAAAGTGAGCAAACAAGCTTCTGGAAGACATGAAAATTCAGCAGCTGTCGATAGACCAGGTCAGCCTGTCGACAACAAGAGGTCGCCTGTCGACAGCCCATCATTTCTGGCAGAAACATGGTTCTGGAAGCCAGGTTTACAGTAGTACCTGTCGACAACCACAAGACATCTGTCGATAGCCATATGTTAAGTCGCAACATGTGACCGACATGTGATCTATGTTAGGGTGTTCTCTTCTCTCACGATTCTCAAGACTTGAACACTACTATATATAGATCATATGGACATATTTTCATGGCAAGAAGCCTCCACACCAAACACTAAGCAAAGAACAAAAAGAAGGCTTTCTCTGCTGCCCTGCTTCAAGACTACAGGCTGTTCAAAGAGAGATTTGTCTCGTACGAGTAGTTGAAGTAGATTCATCCTCGAACCTCAAGCTTCGTTATTGTCTAATCTTCATCGACATTGAGTTTGGAGTTCTTCTAGATGAACGCCATGAAGAGTTCAACCTTTGGATTTGTTCTTCAACTCTGAACTCTTCTTTCATTCTATTTTCCATCACTTGTGTGTGTGTGTTGTTAGTTTGAGCGTTCCTTGTGCTCAACCCACGTGTGTGTGGTGGATCTGAGAGCGTGTTTGTCTCAGACACCGTATGTGTGTTGTTGCTGGGTCGAACTTGCTTGATAAGCAATTTTCCATGTGTGTGTGTGGACGGTGGACGTAGGATACACGAGTTGTGTAGTCCAAACCACCTTAAATCCTCGTGTCCTATAGTTTGCATGATCTTACATTAGATGTATGCTAGGCACGATCACTTGTTCGCACACTTGTCATACTGCTAATTTTCTAAGCACACCCTACACACACATCGAAGTTTACATTTGATCTATATCAGTTTAAATCTTCTTAAAGTCAGTCATAATCTCGAAAAGAAGGTTAATTTGTTTTATTTGTTAGTAATCTATTCAACCCCCCTTCTAGATTACTGATTTAGGTAATTCTACATACCTTTCAATTGGTATCAGAGTGAGGTTTCTCTGATTTTACAGCTTTAATAGCTTGATCTAATGATCATGATAGATTATGTTCAATGGAAACTAACAAAAGGTTTTATGGCTGAAGGACACTCAGTGTCTAGGCCTCCCTTCTTTCATGGGATTGACTATACTTATTGGAAAAACTGCATGCAGGTGTTTTTGAGAGCTCAAGACTATGAGCTTTGGAAAATAGTAAGCAAGGGACCCTATGAGCTGCCTGCTTATGAAGACACCTGGACAATGGAACATATATGCAGGGGAACCTTAAACTGGAGCACATTGAACATGATGCAATGCGCTGTGCATCCGAAGGAATACTCAACAGTCTCCACATGCAAGTTTGCAATGAAAATGTTGGACAAATTGGAGCTGATATATGAAGGTACATCCGGGGTAATGGAAACTAAGGCTAGCATGCTTATGTCTGAATATGAAATGTTTATGATGAAAGATGAAAAATAATTTCAGACATGTTTGCTAGATTCATGATTATAATCAATGGTTTGAAAGGTCTTAAGAAAGAGTACAGTGAAAGTGACTTAGTAAGGAAGATACTTCGGTCTCTTCCATCCTCATGGCATACTAAGGCCACTGTCATTGAGGACTCTACTGACCTGTCCACAATGAAATTGGATGAATTGATAGGACCCCTGATGAGGTATGAATTAAATCTAAAAAGAAAAGAATCTAACGTCAATCCCAGAAAATCCATTGCATTTAAAGCTTCTAACAAAGCCTCTTCAAGTTCCAAGGAAGAGATTCAACAAGGAAATGATGAAATTGAAACATCTAGTGAAAGTGAGAATGATGAGATGGCTATGCTTACTAGACAATTCACAAAATCCCTCAAGTTCAAAAAGAAGGGGTCAGGTATTTTCAAAACTCCTCAAAAAAAAAAAGATTTTTCAAATAAATTCGATTCAAACAAGAAAACTGACATGATTGTTTGCTATGAGTGCAAGAGACAGGGGCACATGAGAGGTGAATGCCCAAAGCTCAAAAGAAGCTGAAAAAGGACAAGTCTACAAACAAGAAACCTAGGGCCATGATGGCAGCCTGGAGTGATGAAGATAATGATGAAGATGTTCAAGACAGTTCTAGTGATGAGGAAATTCAATGCTTGATGGCAAGGAGTGAAGACTCCAACGAGGTAAATTCTTCCTTTGAAAGCTACACTGTTGAAGAATGGGAAGAAGCTTATACCTTGCTATTTAAAAATTTTATGAATATAAATCTGAAAACAAAGCACTGAAAAAGAAAATCACCACTCTTGTTCATAGCACAAGCAATGATGAACAAATTGCAATCCTAACGAAAGAGATAGACATACTTAAAATTGAAAAGGAAAGCCACAATGTTGAAATGGATTGCATGAAGGAAAAACTTCAAGAAAAAGAAAAACAAATTCTAAAAAAATCTGTTATTCAAAATGAGAATCAAGAGATTCTTAAAAGATGGAAGAAGTTCAAAATGAACTAAAAAAATATATATGAAGATCTGTCAAGATTTGTGAAAGGAAAAGAAAATCTTGATGTTGTTTTGGGAGTAAGGTCAAACATAACAAGGCATGAGCTTGGATTTCAAATTGAAAATCAAAGAAACTTGGAGAAAAATTAATCGCATCCTTTGTTCAGAACAGTTCAAGTACAAGTAACCAAGTTCAAGCTAAAAACAAAGAATTGAAAATTAAACAAAAGAATTCAACTGGTCAACAAAGAATGGCACCTGTCGACATCCTCAAATTGAATTGTCGATAGGTATGGAAATCTATTCAAAGGTCAAAGTCAACCAAGCAACAAAAAGAACAAAAATTCTCACAAGTTAAATACAATAGTAAAAGAATTGCAAAAACTCAAACTCCATCAAGCAACTGTTGT
Organism: Colocasia esculenta; assembly: GCA_014218235.1. Taxonomy (NCBI): domain Eukaryota; kingdom Viridiplantae; phylum Streptophyta; class Magnoliopsida; order Alismatales; family Araceae; genus Colocasia; species Colocasia esculenta. The sequence goes on from CM024756.1 coordinate 43,769,255, forward strand.
AAGAAACCTGGCCATACTGAACAACAATGTTGGAATAAATTGAAGATATTGAAATGCAAATAATTGTGGATTCCAAAGCATTTATTTTCTGGTATGATTGAAAGAATGGGACCCAAAGTAATTTGGGTACCAAAACCTCTTTTCTGATCTATCTATGTAGGAATGCCTAGCAGCACAAAATCAAAACAAGTGGTACTTGGAAAGTGGCTGCTCAAGGCATATGACGGTGGATAAATAATAATTTTGTTTGCTAGTTGGCAAAGATGGAGGTCAAGTGGTGTTTGGAGGTAACTATAAAGGCCAAATAATTGGCACAGGTAAGGTAGGTATGAATGCCTCTAACTCTATAGAAAATGTGCTTTTGGTTGATGGTCTTAATCACAATCTTCTGAGCATTAGTCAATTGTGTGATAAATGCCATAAAGTTATTTTTGATTCAAATGCATGCGAAATCATTGATAAAATTTCAAGAAGTGTCAAATTTTTTGGAAAAAGAATCAATAACATATATCTAGTTGATCTAGATGAACCAAAAAATAAAAATTTATGTCTTATTGCAAATAGACAGGATGAGTTGTCTTTATGGCATCGTAGGCTAGGCCATGCAAGGTACAATGTTCTGAACAAGATCATGAGAATGAAACTGGTAAGTGGACTTCCTGAAATTCACTTCAATAAAAATGTGAGCTTTTGTGATGCTTGTGCACAGGGAAAACAAACTAGAAAGTCTTTCAAATCTAATGCAACTATAATCACTTCAAAACCTTTTGAGCTGTTGCACATAGACCTTTTTGGACCTACAAGAACACTTAGTCTCAATGGTAAACGTTTTGGGTTTGTCATTGTAGATGGTTTCTCTAGGTTCACTTGGGTTAAATTTTTTGCTCACAAAAATGAAGTTCTGAAAAACTTTGAAGAGTTTTTTAACAAAATTCAGCATGGAAACATAAACAAAATATGCTCAATCCATACTGATCATAGGGGAGAGTTTGACAGTAATTCATTTTCTGATTTCTGCAGAAACCAAGGTATTGACCACAAATTTTCCTCTCCAAGGACTCCAGAACAAAATGGAGTAGTGGAGAGAAAGAATAGAACCTTGGTGGAAATGGCTCGCACACTTCTAGTTGAAAGTCAACTCTCAAGGAGTTTTTCGGCAGAAGCTGTGAACACATCATGCTACATTTTAAATAAAGCTATGGTAAGACCTGTAACGAAGAAAACCCCATATGAGTTTATGAAAGGTAAGAAACCCAGCATTAGTTATTTCAGAATCTTTGGCTCCAAAGTCTTTATTCACAATAATGACAAAGTTGATTTAGATAAATTTGAAGCCAAAAGTGATCCAGGTATTTTTCTAGGATACTCTGAACACTCTAGAACCTATAGAGTGTTTAATAACAAAAACAAGACTGTGGAAGTGACTCCACATGTTGTCTTCAATTAGTCTCATGCAAAAACTAACATTTTAAATGCCTGCATGTATGATGACAAAGACAGAATCATACTTGAAGAACAAGCTGAGAAGCATCTGTCGATAGACCAAGAAGAGGCTATCAATAGACCTGAAGATGACCATCAAAATGATCAACCTCCTCAAGAACAACATACACAAGAACAACATCCTCAAGAACAAAATCCATAGGGTCAGTCCACAATATCAAATGTCAGGTACTCGAAAGATTACCCACTTGAGAATGTCACTGGAAATGTAAATGATAGAGCTCACAGTAGGTCTCACTTTAGAATCATTGTTGAACATGATCATTTAGCATTCATTTCTCATGTGGAACCTAAAAACATTGAAGAAGCTCTAAAGAAAACTCTTGGATAGATGCCATGCATGAAGAACTTGGCCAATTTGAAAGGAATAATGTATGGAGCTTAGTTTCTAGAACCCCTGAAATCTCAGTAATTGGAACAAGATGGGTGTTTAGGAATAAGCTAAATAAAGAGGGCAAAGTGGTAAGAAACAAAGATAGATTGGTTGCAAAAGGGTATAATGAGGAATTTGGGGTAGACTTTGAAGAATCCTTTGTACAAGTAGCTAGACTTGAGGCAGTTAGAATCTTGTTAGCATATGCATGTTCTAACAAATTCAAACTTTTTCAAATGGATGTTAAAACTGCCTTCTTAAATGGTTACATAAAGGAAGATGTTTATGTATCTCAGCCTCCTGGATTTGAAGTACATGACAAACCTAATCATGTTTATAAACTGCACAAGGCTCTCTATGGTTTGAAACTAGCACCAAGAGCTTGGTGTGACCATTTGAGCAACTTTTTAGTTAGGAAAAACTACTCCAGAGGTAAGGTGGACCAAACTCTCTTTACTAAAAGAGTTCACAATCACATAATTGTTGTTCAAGTTTATGTGGATGACATTATTTTTAGTTCCACTAACCCCTCACTATGTGAAGAGTTTCCAAAACATATACACAATGAATTTGAGATGAGTTTAATGGGGGAGCTACAATTCTTTCTTGGCTTGCAAGTCAAACAATATGAAGATGGCTTCTTCATCAATCAAGAGAAATTTGTCAAAGAGCTATTGAAAAGATTTTAGTTCGAACAAGCCAAACCAGCATCTACACTCATAAGCATGTGTAAAACTAGAAAGTGATCAAAAAGTAAAATGGTAGATACAAAACAATATAGAGGTATGATTGGCTCTCTCCTTTATCTTACTGCAAGTAGGCCGGATATACAATTTAGTGTTTGCCTTTGTGCTAGATATCAATCTAGTCCAAGGGAAAGCCATTTGATTGCAGTTAAAAGGATCTTTAGATATCTCTCAGAAACATGGGATTTGGGTTTCTGGTATCTAGCTGCTAGTAATTTTGATTTGATCTCATATTCTGATGCTGATTATGATGGTTGTGAAATTGATAGGAAAAACACTAGTGGATATTGCCAATTCCTAGGGGGTTGCATACTTTCGTGGGCATCCAAGAAGCAACACTCAGTTGCACTCTCTACTGCAGAGGCAGAGTATGTTGCTGTAGGGAGTTGTGCAGCTCAAGTGTTGTGGATCAAGAGTCAACTATGTGATTACAACATTGACATTGGATGCACACCTATCCTATGTGACAACACTAGTGCTATCAATCTTTCAAAGAACCCAATTTAACATTCTAGAACTAAACACATTGAGATAAGACACCACTTTATGAGAGATGAAGTTGCTAATAAAAATCTTGAACTAAATTTTATTCCAACTAAAAAACAATTGGCTGACATTTTCACTAAACCCTTGGGAGAAGATAGATTCACATCACTGAGAAGGGAACTTGGTCTATGCAAAATTCATTGAATATCATGTTCGTACTAATTCTATGCAAATTGGTTGCCATGAACATGCTTAAATTTCTTGAATGATTGTTTTACCACACGCACACATTATGGGGGAGTAAGTCAAAGTGTTTTTGAGTGAGATGATTGAGGGGCACCTTTTCATAATCATCTTGTCATCATATCCCATTCAGATGATCCTCATGTCCCTCAATCCAAAGCCTTAAATCTACCTTTTTCTGTAGCTATCGACAACCATGAAGCTAGCTGTCGGCAGATCATCTCTTCCAGAACTGAATACTTGTTGTTTCACAGTAGCTATTGACAACCACCATTCAATTATCGACAGATGACTCTTATTCTATGAATTCTTCTCCATTTTCCACATCTTCCATGAGTTTCTTCATTATTTTTCTTAAAGGGGAGAACTGGGCCTTTATACTTAATTACAACCTTTCATACTCATATAGTAGCAAAGACATTGACTTGATCATGATGATTTTGAAATAATATTCTGTGTATGAGTTTAGGTTGTATCATCTAGAACACATTGAACAAATCTAATGGCCTTAACACAACTCAATTGAATAACTTCCTTATGGATGCTCATATTTCTGAAATGGTTTGACAAGTAAGAAGATTAGTGGTTTTAATGTTCTCCATCGGCTTTTGACTTTAAACAATTTTTTGAACTTGATTTCTCATTTATAAAAGGGGAGAAAAGCTACCTATTTCTAAATTCTGGAAAATTAACAAAAGGGGGAAAAGGCAGAGCAATGATAGGTCACATACTGAGTAACTGGGGACATGGGCATCACAAATGTCTGTCTTCGCGTCAAAAAGTATTCCTGCCCCCACTGTAAAAAGGTATGATGGTTACTTCCACTGAGTAACTGGGGGTACGACATCACAAATGTCTACCTTTACGTCAAAAGGTTATTGTGCACTTGATTACCACTTACCCCACATCAACATGAAAAATCATTAAACAAAAAATAGAAATAGAGTGAAGCCTCCATGTTTTTTAATCAAGATCTAATTTTTGTTTCTTGTGAAATGCCCATTTGAATATTAATTTCAATCATCAACTGAACATCATACCACTATGAAATAAGTAATTCTTCAATGACTTTATTCAATGGGTTATCTTATCCACATATGTTTTTGTGAAGTGTCTTCTATACGCTACAACTTTAGCTTCCCGAAATATTATCTCACGACCATTGTATAAATTGAAATGTCATAATACTAGTATGTATGACACTTTGTAATGGGTGTATACCAGCTCTCATCCTTAAAATTCAATTTGAACACTCATTCCCCACTTGGTTTTGTCACATTCCTGTACTGGTACATTTCTGCACAGCATCTGTCGACCGATGCAATGTGCCTGTCGACAGATGGAAATCTGACCCGTCCAGAACTTCAACCGATTAACTTTTTGTCCAGTTTTTGTGGGCCCCTTCCATTCAAATGTTCCCTAAATAGCCCTAAAGGCTAGCCCATGACCCTTCCCCCATTCACCTTCCCTCAAAGGGTGTTTCCTTCCCTTTTTAACCACCAACCCCTCCTTTCTTCTAGCGCATCATCTCCAAACTTCCCTCTGTTCATCTCCTTTCTTCGTCCTGTCTCCACCCTCTCCTTTGCTCCTCTCATCCCTTTGCCCCACATCTCCCATGGCTACCAGAAAAAAGCTCCGTGCATCTCATCAGCGCCATCCTTTGCCAGATGCCAGGGAAAGTTCTAGGGCTCCAGCAGAGCACCAGAGCAAGCACCGAGCAGATTGTATGCCAGAACTAATCATTCCCCAGAATCTGCAACTCACCAGGGTCCGAGGAGTCTTCAAGAAGTTTGTCCAGCCACGGTATGTGGATTTTGTGTCGTTGGAAGACATGTTCGAGGGCCTACAGACCCTCTTCGACAACCAAGGTTGGACAACATTCCTCGAGTCTCAGAAGCAGTACTCCCCGACTGCTATAACAGAGTTCTTAAACAACATGAGGATGACAGTGGATGAGGAACTCTACACCACTGTCAAAGGTACAACTTTCCAAGTCACTACCAATCTTTTAGCTGTGCCTTACAAATTCCCAACTCCGGGGCTGACATTCTTGTCACCCATCTTAATGCCTCAGAGTATTTCACACTCATCACTCTACAACCATATGATTCCACCAAAGAGTTTGTGAAACTCAATGCAAATTCCTTCCCCCACTCCACCGCATGATTGACCACATCTTCACTACCCTCATAGCTCCAAAAGATGGAAGTCGAGAACTTGTGACCGAAGTCTATAAGACCCTGTTCCATTTCTTCCTCAAGCACCAGCAGATTAACCTGCATCATCTCATGCTTGACCTCATCAAGCAATGTTTCCAGAATCCTAAGAGATCAATGCCTTATGTCTATCCAATCACCTCCCTCATGTCCTTCATTGGCATCCAATTCACTCCGGGTGAGCTTTTAACCCTCAAGACCCGCAATGCTTATGATATAACCACTACCCATCAGATGGGCTACAAGATGGTGGATGGGAGAGTCACCCGAACACTCAAGAGTCAAGAGCCGGATGCCGAGGAAGATACTAAAGATGATGAGGAATGTGAAGCAAATTCACATTCGGAGCCCATGGATCTTCAAGGTGGTGATGAAGGTCCTAATGCTAAACAAGTTCCACTGACTGCTCCTCAAGACATTTAGGACTTTATGGCAGATCAGATGGCTCAATTGACCCAGCACTTTAATGCCCGATTTTATCAGCTCAACACCCGGATGGATGCACTTGTGGATGCTCAAGCTCAGATTCAGCAGTAGCTCACCCAACTCACAACTGATTTTCATGGATTCCGTCATCCCACTACTCCTAGGAATGATGATACTTAGAGTGTCTAGGGTGTAGTTTAGTCTTTCCTAGTTTGGGGTCATGGGTTTTTAGTCATGTCATCGTTGTCTTTCCCTTTTTGCTTTTACAATGTAATGGATGTTTTTGTATTGTGTGCACTTCACAAAAAATCAATGAAATCATAGTTTCTTTCTTCTGTCCATTCGTGCATGAATTATCCTTTTGCATGTTGTCAAAAAGTGGGAAAACATTAATTGTATTTTTATCATCATCAAAAAGGGGATGAATGTTGGGTTATGCTTTGTATGCTGATTGTCTTGATGGTCACATGTGAATGTTTTTGATAATGACAAAATGTTGACAAGACATGTGAAGACATGATCAAATTAGACAACTCTATGACTATATATGCTTTTCTGATATCTTACTTACTATGTCTTTTATGTAGGTGAGAATGAAAGCACAAGACAAGTAACAAAACTAAAGTGTAAAAGAACTAAAAAACACAAGTACTCAGCTGTCAACAGGCATGAAGCCATCTGTTGATAGCTAGTCAAAGCTAGTGAATTCAGTGAGCAAACAAGCTTCTGGAAGACAAGAAAAATCAGTAGCTGTCGATAGACAAGATTCATCTGTCAATAGACCAGGTCAGCCTATCGACACCAAGAGGTCGCCTGTCGACAGCCCAGCATTCCAGCCATAAACATGGTTCTGGAAGCCAGGTTTGCAGCAGTACCTGTCGACAGCCACAGGGCATCTATCGCCAGCTGTATCTTAAGTCACAACATGTGAACGACATGTGATCTATGTTGGGGTGTTCTCTTCTGTCACGATTCTCAAGACTTGAACACTATTATATATAGATCATATGGACATATTTTCGTGGCAAGAAGCCTCCACACCAAACCCTAATGAAAGAACAAGAAGAAGGCTTTCTCTGCTACTCTGCTTCAAGACTCCAGGCCGTTCAAATAGAGATCTGTCTCGTACAAGGAGTTGAAGCTGATTCCTCCTCGAACCTCAAGCATCGTCATCATCTGATCTTCATCGACAGCTTGGAGTTCTTCTAGATGAACACCCTGAAGAGTTCAACCTTTGGATTTGTTCTTCAACTCTGAACTCTTCATTCATTCTATTTTCCATCACTTGTGTGTGTGTTGCTGGTTTGAGCATTCCTTGTGCTCAACCCACGTGTGTGTGGTGGATCTAAGAGCGTGTTTGCCTCAGACACCGTGTGTCTGTTGTTGCTAGGTCAAACTTGCTTCATAAGTAGTTTTCCGTGTGTGTGTGTGGACAGTGGACATAGGATACACGAGTTGTGTAGTCCGAACCACCTTAAATCCTCACGTCCTGTGGTTTGCATGATCTTACATTAGATGTATGCTAGGCACGATCACTTGTTCACACACTTGTCATACTGCTAATTTCCTAAGCACACCCTACACACACATCGAAGTTTAAGTTTGATCCATATTAGTTTAAATCTTCTTAAAGTTAGTCATAATCTTGAAAAATGGTTAGTTAGTTTTATTTGGTAGTAATCTATTAAACCCCCCCTTCTAGATTACTGCTTTAGGTAATTCCTCACACCTTTTAATGCTATACAAGATGAACACTAAGGAACTCAAACTCTCAACTCATAGACTCTTCCCCATATTTACAATGATGCATAGAGATAGTGAAGAGAGAAAAGAAGCTTGAAGACTTCAGATGATTGCTTGCTCACACATTTCTTCTTGGGCTCGAGCTCTTTCTCTCTTGCTTTGAGTGTGTATGGTGTTGAAGCTTCTCACTAGATATATACTCTTTGAATGATATTCAGAAAGGCTCTATGCCTTCTTTTTCTTTTGCTTCTCCCTTTTATGGAGCAGCTTTGAACAAATTCGTTGATAGATGGCCGTTGGATCTCTTTGACCCGTTGCTCATCTTCTTCTTCATTTTTTTTCCTTTGAGTCTAATGGCTTTCTTCTTGTCCCTACTGGCTACTTGGAATGGAGGAAGATGTTCTAACTGGTGCGCACTTCCAATGATGCCAGCAACAGGTCCAAGATGTTGACTATGTGTAGAGGTGGACTTGCAGACATTAAATGCAAGGCAGATGATTAGACTCGTAAAGTCGTTTGTCAGGTGGCGCATACCTCTGTTTGCTTTTTGTCTGTATTTCCTGCATATAGCTAGAAATAGAATGTAGGTGCTTTTCTTTTGTTGCAGGAAGGAAGAGATCGTATGAGATAGACAAAAAGATCTTCCGTCAGTGAAATAATAAGTTAAACATATGAAGTACATTTGAACTTTCGTTTAGGGGCCAAAGACATTTTGAAACATTTGAAATATAGAGGCAATTAATGTTTCATATAGGTAATTGATGTTTAAGTGAAGCAATCAATGTTCTAATGCAATCGATGTGAAAGACAATCAATGTTCCAATGTAATCTATGTATGTAATCGATGTTTCAATGTGTAATATCCTGTACATTTGAATCGTAGTTTACCAGGTTTAGGGGCCGGTGTGTGGCCCATTGTATATGTGTGTGTGTGTGAATCTGTGTTTACAGGTTGGTGTGGCAGGTTGGGAGGCTGGAGGGTTGGAAATTTCAGCCTAAATAGTCCTCTGCCAGGTTCATTAAGAATGCGAACAACATAGTCATCGTGATTCTAGTATGAACGTGACCACCTGCATCGTCACGATTTGGAACTGCTTCTACGTTAGCGCGGCTGCATGTGCATCATGTGGCGCATGTAGGGGCGTCGAGGTTGAATCGTGTCGTCGGTGTAACAGCCTAAAATAATATATTTATTGAAAATTGAAAAAACATGTGATGATTTTTATTGTTAAACATAATTACTTTCATGAGATATAATTATCTTTAATTTAGGATTATTTTTATATTATTAATATAATTCCAGTGTTGTATTCAGAGGTGCGCACTCTGACAGGGTGTCACCGGAATTCGATAACAGAACTAAAATCTGAAAACACCATAATTTCCAAAAAAATGTGCTGGTTCTAGAAAGGTAAATATCCTGAATTGTTGTTGCACAGATATCAAGATTAAGTCGACACAATGATTTTCCGAGCAATTTTTGCTGAATGAAAAATTAATACCAAAAATTAAACTAAAATCACCATAATTCGTAAAACATTTCAATTACCTTATCTTTGAAATTTCAACTTGATTGGACATTTTTTGGATATAATGATATAAGAACAAAATGGCTAGATGAATTATTCCCTATTTTATGTAAACTATTTTTTTGGAATATTGCTTCCGTAGCCTTGACTATGTGGTAGGAAAATGGGTTTTACGTCAACATGTGTACGGCTACGTGCCATACATGCATGAAACCCGACCTCTATTTATACCCTTCTTTGCTCAATTTCATGAGAGCTTACCCACCCGTTCCTCCTTTCACACTGCTACTGCCGTTGCCTTTGTTATAGCTACTGCTGCCACTCCTGCTATAGCTTCTATTGCTACGACTCCTCCTGTTGCTACGGCTATAGCTGCTACTGTTTCGACTGCTACTACCGGTTTCTTTGTTAAGGAGAATGGTAGGATTTCCCTTCCTCTTGTCTCTTTATTTTGTTAGAACCTTGAGTCTAGGTGTCTACCATAATCTTACTTTGACTTGTGTCCAGTGAAAACCTATAGGAATGGCTTTTTTTTCTTGTGACCATGTTTCTTTTAGCATATGCCATGTCTGTAGTTGATGTTCATGTGCACTTGACATGTACTTTCCACTACATGCAAGGAAGACTCTCTTAAAGAAGTTATATCTACAAAATCTTCTTAGCAAAAGTTTTCCCATGCTATCCATGTTGATTATGTATTTCTTACCTGAAGCAGAATGTGACTACCATGCTGATTTCTTTTTGTACAAACTTTATTCAATACTGTGATCAGTGGAGTATTTTGCATATTTCTTTGGTTATCATAATCTTTTTGATAAGGAGGGTGAATTCTACTAGGCATCATTGCTAATTAAATCTTACTCTTTTAGGTGATCAGGAAGAGCCTAGCTCTTAAGGGGGTGTGTAGAGCTAGATGTCCAATTTCTGGAACCGATATATTACCTTTTTAGTACTGTAGTTAGAAATGGAAATGTTATTAAGTTTTCATTTTCCACTTCTTCTGTGGACATTAATGAGGAGTGTTTTGCATGTAAAGCTTCCGTTGTAATGATGACAGATGTTTATATAATCTATGTTCTATTTCTTAAGTCTGTTTTATATCAATTTCAGATAAATTGTTATTTATTAGGACGTGACAGATTATTTGGTATCAGAGCCTTAGGTTTCGTAAACCTACGGAATTACGAGTGAGCTGGGGTAGAAATCTAGGATTAGTTATGAAGGTAATAGAAATTTATGTATATGTGTATATACTTAATTTGTTATTTGTTACATAATGGAAATGAATGCTGAAGAACAACTACTTACTATAATGGATCTACTAAGACAAGTTGTAGAATTATATGCTCAGGCCGAGAGGCAAGCACATATGCAAGTGAAATAGGAAGTACTGAAGCTAACAACTGGCGCATTTCTAGCAGGAAATCCCCATGCTTCTTTAGAGTCTATGACTCAAATAATGTGCAATTTGGATAGTTTAAAGCTATGATAGGACATGTTGCTACATCAGGTTAATGGTTATTGGGAGGTGTTATATGATGCAGCAAGATAACTGTATCATGGTCCTGAGGGAGATCAGCAACCATCTGTGGAATCTGCCACACATACATGAATCAAGCTAGGAAGATTAGGAACATACTTTGTTAACCTCTCCTTTTGTTAAATAGTGAGTTGTATGTATAACTCCCCATGTATATATGTAATGAGAGGATAAGGATGATGATGATGATGTAAATATTTTTGGCTTATTAATGAAAAGTGTGTATGTTATGTGGTAAAAGAAAATTTGTATGTGATGAATGTATGTATTGGTTTGGGTGATGATATTAATGTATAAATTGTTTGATGTCTCAGATATTTCCTTACAATAGTTATGGAAGGAGACGATGCAAACTGGAAGAAGATGGAAAGCACCATGCACGACTTGACACGGGTGATGAGGATAGTAGCTAAAAACAATACTCATAATGGAACAAATATGTTCAAAGATTTCCGAAGTTTAGATCCTCCAACATTTGAAGGTAGTATGGATCCTGACGAGGCAGAAAATTGGTTAAAAGATATTGAAAGAATTTTTAGGGCAATCTGATTTGTAGAAGAGGATAGGATACGTTTGGCAATATTTCAGTTGGATCATGATGCTCGAGCATGGTGGGAGACTGTAGAGTCTACTTTAGAGGATCCAAATCAGGTAGGTTGGGAGGAATTTTTTGAGTTGTTTAATGAGCAGTATTTCTCTGAAGTGGTTGAAGAGAAAAAGGCTACTAAGTTTGCTAATGTAAAGCAACTCAGAATGACGGTGTCTGAATATAAGGTGCAGTTTACTCGACTGTCTAAATACGCTTCTCATCTAATAGACACAAAATATTTGAAGGCGAAAAGGCTTAGGAATGGCTTATGTCCAAACATCATTACTCAACTAACGCCCCACTTTATTACAACATATTCTGAAATGGTCAAGAGGGCCTCGGCTCTACAAGCTGCAAATGAAATAGTGGAGAGGATTAGAGGGAAGTCTAGTGAAAGTTCTTCCACAACTGACCGTAAAAGGAAGTATGAGATGAGAAATGCCCCTAAAGTACAATAGTCCACCAAGAAAACAAGAAAAGCTCCAGTTGGGAATAAAGACATTTGTCGACATTGTCATCTTAGTGGACATAAAACTGAGAATTGTTGGCGTAGGTTGGGTGCTCGCCTCCGATGTGGAAGCAATCAACATCAGATTCCTGAATGTCCTATGATGAAGAATGTGCCAGCAACCCAAAATCCCTGAGCCAGACAAGGGCGACAGCAAGCCATTCAGAAAGTGGAACCAGAATCACCACAAGAGGGCGAACTTATTGAAGATACACTTTTAGTGAACTCCAGACCTGCATATGCTTTATTTGATTCAAGAGCTACTCATTCTTTTATCAGCCATGACTTTGATAGATCTTTAGGCATACAATCAGTTTCATTACATGTACAACTAAAAGTGGCTACTCCTCTTAGCGTGGGTAAGAAACTCAAGGAATATTACCCTGCCAGTAAAATTTTAGTGTAAGAACACAATTTCTCGGGTGATTTGATATGCCTTGAGATGTGGGAATATGATGTAATCCTTGGAGCAGATTGGTTGTCTAAACACCACATGAATTTGGATTGTCATTTAAGGCAAGTAACCCATCTTGGTAAGGAGATTTTCACCATGACTTTTGATAAACCTCGTGTAAGAAGTATATCCATAATCTCGGCAGCTGAAGCATGTATGTTGGTACAAAAAGGGTGTTAAGGATATTTGGCCTCCGTGACAATAATGAACCAGAATAGTTCAGGGTTGAAAGATATTCCAGTAGTAAAAGATTTTCCTGATGTATTTCCTAAAGAACTACCTAGCTTACCACCTAGTAGAGAAGTAAATTTCTCAATTGAATTGGTTCCAGGAGCCACACCAATTTCAAGAACACCTTACCGAATGTCAGTAGAAGAATTGAAGAATTAAAAAGGTAATTGATGGAATTAATGGAGAAAGGATTCATTAGACCTAGTTCATCTCCCTGGGGTGCTCCAGTACTATTTTCTAAGAAGAAGGATGAGACTATGTGATTATGCATAGACTATAGACAGTTGAATTAGTTAACAATTAAAATAAATACGCACTCCATTGGATTGATGATCTATTTGATCAATTGTCTAGAGCCCAATATTTTTCAAAGATTGATCTTAGATCCCAGTATAATCATTGAGAATTCAGGAAGGAGATATTCATAAGACAACTTTTCGAAGTAGATATGGGGATTATGAATTTGTAGTGATACTGTTTGGATTGACCAATGAACTTGCCGCTTTCATGCGACTCATGAATGATGTATTCAGGTCGTATTTGGATCAGTTTGTGGTTGTATTTATTGATGATATATTGATTTATTCTAAAAGTATGGAAGAACATGAAGCACACTTACATGTCACTTTACAGTTGCTACGAGATCATAAGTTGTATGCAAAATTTAGTAAATGTTAATTTTGGTTGGAACAAGTAACATTCTTAGGACATGTCATTTCTATAGAAGGATTGTCAGTGAACTCCTCCAAAATTGAAGCTATTCAGAGGTGGGAGCAACCTAAAAACATTACTAAAATTAGAAGTTTTCTGGGTATGGCTAGCTATTATCGGCGATTTGTCAGAGATTTCTCTAGCATTGCTTCACCTCTTACACAATTAACCCGGAAGGGAACTACATTTGGATGGAATGAGAATTGTGAATATGCATTTCAGAGGTTAAAGGAGTGTTTATCATCTGCACCAATTCTGGCCTTACAAGTAGAGGGAAAAACTTTGAAGTTTACACCGATGCATCAAATATCGGGTTAGGATGTGTTTTGATGCAAGAAGGAAAAGTTATTGCTTATGCATCTAGACAATTAAGAACCATGAGAAAAACTATCCAGTGCATGATATGGAACTAACAGCAGTAATTTTTGCTCTAAAATGCTGGAGACACTGCCTGTATGATAATCAATTTATTGTGTATTCCAATCATAGGAGTTTGAAATATTTATTTTCACAGAAAGAGTTGAATATGAGACAGAGAAGATGGGTGGAATATATCAAGGATTATGTTTTTAAGATTGAGTACGATCCTAGAAAAGACAATACTGTAGTTGATGCTTTGAGTAGAACCCCATGGCAGAATTATTTCACTTGCAAGTCAAAGAATGAAACTTTTGGAAGAATTCTCCACATTCAATTTGAAAGCTAAAACACAAGAAAATAAGGTTATGGTTGATAAGCTGAAAGTGCAATCTGATCTGTTAAGGCAAATTGGTGAACAACAAGACAATGACCCCACATTGGTAGAAATTAGAGAGAAACTGAATTCTAGACATGACTTCAATGAAGATTCTCATGGAAATCTTCGGCTTCAAAATAGATTATGCATAACAGATAATTCAAAAATTAAGAAACAAGTATTAGAGAAAGCTCATCGAGCACATTATACCATCCATCCGAGAGCTGTCTAGATGTATCAAGATCTAAAGAAAAATTTTTGGTGGTGTAATATGAAGAAAGACATTATAGATTTTATTGCTAGATGCTTAATATGTCAGAAAATCAAGGCTGAACACTAGAAACCAGCAGGAAAACTGAAACCCCTTGAGATACCAGAGTGGGAATGGGATAGTGTTGGCATGGATTTTATTGTGGGATTACCCAGAACACGTAATGGATACGATGCGATATGGGTGATAATTGATCGACTCACAAAGTCAGCTCATTTCCTGGCTGTTAAGACAAAATGGTCTGTCAATGTGTTAGTGGCCTTGTATTTAAAAGAAATTGTTCGGCTACATGGAATACAAAAGGATATCATTTTTGATAGAGATGCAAGATTTACTTCACACTTTTGGAGAGAACTACAAGATGCACTAGGAACTAAGTTGAAATTTAGTACAACATTTCATCCTCAAACTGATGGATAGACAGAATGGGTAAATCAAATTATTGAGGATATATGTCGTGCCTGTGTTTTAGAATTTGTAAATGACTTGAGTAACCATCTAGCTATCATGGAATTTACTTTTAACAACAATTATCAGTCTACAATTCAAATGACACCATTTGAAGCTTTATATGATCGACAGTGCAGATCACCACTATGTTGGATTGAATTGAAGGAATCACACTTTCTTGGACCTGAAATGATACAAGAAACTACAGAAATTATAAAGTTGGTGCAAGACCGAATGAAAGCCGCTCAAGATCGACAGAGAAGTTATGCCGATCGATGAAAAAGAGAGCTGGAATTTCAACAAGGAGATCATGTTTTTCTCAAAGTGTCACCCCGAAGAGGAATCAAGAGATTTGGAGTTAAAGGAAAGTTTAGTCCACGATACATTGGACCATTTGAGATATTAAGAAGAGTTGGGGAAATGACATAACAACTAGCACTACCGCCACAGTTGTCCAATGTATATGACGTCTTCCATGTGTCAATGTTATGAAAATATGTTATGATACATAACATGTTATTGAATATTAGAATCTGGAATTACAAGGAAACATGGCGTATGAAGAGAAACCTATGCAAATCCTCGGCCAAAAGATTAAGCAACTTCGAAACAAGGAAGTTCTATTATTAATGATTCAATGGAATAAGCGAGGACAAGAAGAAGCAATATGGGAATTAGAAGATGCTATAAAAACTAAGTATCCAGAATTGCTTATAGGGCAATATCACTTATTATTAAATTCCTATCCGTTAAATTTGGAGGACCAAACTTTCTTTAGTGAGGGAGAATTGTAACACCCCAAAATAATATATTTATTGAAAATTGGGGAAAAAATGTGATGATTAATATAATTGCTTTAATGAGATATAATTATATTTAATTTAGGATTATTTTTATGGTATTAATATAATTCTAATGTTGTCCTCAAGGGTGTGCACTCCGACAGGGTGTCACCGGAATTCGGTAATGGAACTAAAATCCAAAATACCATAATTTCTAAAAAAATGTGATGGTTCTAGAAACGTGAATATCCTGAATTGTTGTTACACGGATATTAAGATTAAGTCGACATAATGAGTTTCTGGGCATTTTTTGCTGGATGAAAATTTATTCCAAAATTAAACTAAAATCACCAAAATTTGTAAACCTTTCAATTAGCTTATGTTTGAAATTTCAACTCGATTGGACATTGTTGGATATAAAATTATAAGAACAAAAAGGCCAAATGAATTATTTTCTAATTTATGTAACTATGTTTTTGGAATATTGCTTACATATCCTTGGCTACGTAGACCCTTTAACACTTGGTGTAAGTGGGTTACACGTATCATAATACGTGTGAGAGGGGTAAAACCCCATGGTAAAACGTTGGTATGTGGTAGGAAAACGGGTTTTACGTCAACATGTGTATGGCTATGTGCCATACATGCATGAAACCCGACCTCTATTTATACCCTTCTTTGCTCACTTCCGTGAATGTTTACCAACTTGTTCCTCCTTCCACACTGCTACTGCCGATGCCATTGCTGTAGCTGCTGCCATTGCCTTTGTTGTAGCTGCTCCTACTGTAGCTGTTGCTGCTACTACGAATCCTCCTACTGCTACAGATGTAGTTGCTATTGTTTCGATTGCTACTATTGGTTTCTTTGTTAAGGAGAAGGGTAGGATTTCCCTTCCTATTGTCTCTTTCTTTTGTTAGAACCTTGAGTCTAGGTGTCTACCATGATCTTACTTTGACCTGTGTTGAGTAAAAACCTATAAGAATGGCTTTCTTTCCTGTGACCATGTTTCTTTTGGCTTATGCCATATCTATAGTTGATGTTCATGTGCACTTGGCGTGGACTTTCCACTAGATGCAAGGAAGACTCTCTTAAAGAAGTTATATCTACAGAATCTTCATAGCATAAGTTTTCTCATGCTATCCATGCTGTAACGATATACTCTTTGATTTATTCTATTCTCTATGTAAGATATGTCATGATTGTATATAAGATGTACTAGATGTTGTTTGATCATTCATGGAATAGTAGGAACTCTTAGAAGAGTCTCCTAAGTTGATGTTAAACCATTTTAGGAAGAATAACTTGTGCCTATCGATAGACAGAACTTAGATATCAATAGGTACCTTGCTTCCAGACCCATAATTCTAGAACAACTAGTGAATGTCGACAAACAAAACCCATCTATCGACAGATGACAACCATCTATCGACAGCTACCTATAGCCTGTCGACAGCAACCTATAGCTTGTCGACAGCTAAGGGCCAGATTCCATAATCCAGTTCTAGATGAACTAGTAGCTGTCGACAGCCACCTTATGGCTGTCGACATCCACCAGTCTGTGATTTTACCAAGTACCATTCCTTTCCAAATCAAAGGTGACACACTTTTGTATTGTCTAAACAAGTTGTTTTCCTCATTCTCTTGGATTCTAAACTATTATACCACTGAGTTGAATCTTTTAGTTATCATGTACATCCAACTATGGATTATTCTTGGACATTTTCAAGTATGAATGTTTTTCGTACATGGCTACATCTTCCTAAAATCATTAGCATTGACTCCTAAAACCCTATTATAAGTAAGATTTTGAGTACTTGAACCTTGCCTGTATGTTAGCAGAAATGAAATGTGATGACAACTTTTGGCATTTGAACTCAATTGAAATAATTACCTATGTGAATGGGGTTGATCTAGTCTCAGGAGGAGCACCCGAATTCGTTTACTAGCCGTACGGAACCATAATGGATCCACTAGATGTTTGGCATTGCATCATACTTACTTGATTGGTCATCATTTTATTTAGTCATGAGTAGATTATGTATTTCTTACCTGAACCAGAATGTGACTACCATACTGATTTCTTTTCTGTACAAACTTTATTCAATACTGTCATTAGTCGAGTATTTTGCCTATTTCTTTGGTTATCATAATCCTTTTGCTAAGGAGGGTGAATTCTACTGGGCATCATTGCTCATTAAATCTTACTCTTTTAGGTGATCAGGAAGAGCCTAGCTCTTAAGAGGGTGTGCAGAGTTGAATGTCCAATTTCTGGAACCAATATATTACCTTTTTAGTACTATACTTAGAAATGGAAATGCTATTAAGTTTTCTTTTTCCAGTTCTCCTGTGGACTTTAATGAGGAGTGTTTTGTATGTAAAGCTTTCTTTGTAATGATGACAGATGTTTATATAACCTAAGTTCTATTTCTTAAGTTTGTTTTTTATCAATTTTTGATAAATAGTTATTTATTAGGATGTGACAGTCAGGGTACGAAACACGACGGCCCGATACGCCGTGATTTAAACTTTATGTATTTAGGGCTTCTGCCCTAGGTCGAACAGTGCAATTGCACTGTTCAGTTGGAGGAGGTTTTACTGAGGGATTCTGGGCAATTTCTGCTATTTTGGTGTCTGTTCGGCGTGGTTCTGGTGCAAGGAGCTGCTTCGGAGCACGGGGAACATCCGACGGTGTTGGGTTCGCGTTTCCTCTATTGGTAGGGGAACATTACCCTATTATTTCTTATCTGGATTGTATAGATTAGGGTTTGTGGATTTTGATTGGAAATCAAGAAAGCATGATAAAGAGCATGCTTAGGGTTTTATATGAAGGTTTAATTCCTGCTTTATCAATCTGTACAATGGTGTGGTGTGATTTCCGGAATGATAGTTTACGGTTGGTTTCTGATGTCTGAAAGGCGACGGAACCAGTCGTCGCATTTTGTGAACGCGACGTCCTGGTCCGTCGCGATTCAGGCCTTAAGGCGGCGGGTTGGTCCGTCGCGATTCAAACATCGATTGGCGACCACTGTGTTGGACGCGATTTAGAATGTTGCCACCCGAGCTCTGGGGTTCTTTGGCCAGTCTATCTAGTTTCTGATGTACATTGCTTGGGCTGTGTTGACTACGCAATGTAGGGTCTGTATGGGTTTTCGGATTACACCGAGGTAGATAATGATGGTTTTTGCTTGGAAATGTGTGCATAGTGAGTTGGGTTGCAACTCCTTCCGTGGTTACCTCTCCAGTCGGTTACCCAGGCATCGGGTGCTCGGTTTTTTCCTGGTACGGTGAGTACCGTCATGATTTATGTCCTCTTCCTGGACACCCTCACTCCTGAGTTTGAGTTGTACGTCTGGCTGAGGGAATGATGATAGGGGGCATCGACTCGTGTTTGTGGGTTTGTGGTCACTTGTAGCACGCTCGTGGTTGGGGGACAGACACCAGTAGACGTACTGGTCCCCAGCTAGTCTTATTTCCGGTGCCTCACTTTAGGGAGCTCAGGCCGGAGTCCCTAAGGGTGCCAGACTTGGGCCTACAGCTATGTGGTCTGCAGGAGTGGTGATGGTTTCTCTCCACAGTTCTTCACCTTGTTGAGGTGGAGCGGTAGTTGACCTTTTGTCCATGGCTGCAAGGCTAAGAGGTAGACTTGTGTTGTTTGTCCGGGTATGTGGCTGGTGTTGCGAACCAGTTCTCGTGACTCGTGTGCGGCGTGCCCTTCCTTAGCTTGTACCCTCGTACATGATTTGCCATTTATTTACTTACAGTTGTAATATTGTGCATAGGTACTCATATAATTAAATTGTTTACAGCTTTGCTTAGTTACTTGTTGTACATAGCTCTTCTGGCTTTTAAGGATTTGCCCTACTGAGCCAGTGACTTGTGAGGCTCACCTCTTCTTCTTCCAGATGAAGGAGAGCAAGAGGGTTCCCGTCCCTCTTCTAGTTTCGGTCAGCACCGTAGTGGAGTCGGGCCTTCGACACTAGTAGAGTAATACTTCTACTTGTTGTGCCTTGGGGGTTTATCCCAGACCGTTCTATTTTGTACTATGACTTTGGTATGGAACTGAATATGTACATTTCATGTGGATATGTGTGAGAAATGGAAACTTATATGTGTTCAGCATGTTCTTTTATATTTTCACGGACATGTGTATATGATATCCGTTGCGAGGCTACTGCTCGTTAGCGAGAGACGGAGTCGTGTCGGGCAAGTTATTGGGTTAACGGGCCTGAACAGCGAGGATTGTCACATTTGGTATCAAAGCATGGTCTGTGTAAAAATGAAGGAACCAAAAATGTACATAGTTTGTTCTCTACTATAGTCTACTGTTGGTAGTTGGCCCTGTTTTCATAATGATATGTTTGTGTGTTGTGTGGATTGGAATATTGTATGTGTAGGTTTATAAATGGCTGATAAGGGAAATTGGGGAGGTGGTGGTGATGAGCCAGAGGAGACCACACATCAGATGATAGAAAGGCTATGGGAAAGCATCACACAGATTCGGACATGGTTGGACCAGTAGCCCCCGGTTCAGCCAGTGGTTACAGCACCACTAGTGGAGGAGGAGGCAGTACCGATACCACTAGTACCACCCTTTGGAGTTGAGGTACCACCTGTAGTACCTTTACCTCCAGTTGTACTAGTGTGGCCAGCTAGTGTGGAGGAGTCCACGGTGCTAGTGGAGAGGTTTCTACGTTTGCAGCCACCTACATACTCGGGAGGTCCAAATCCAGATACAGCTGAAAATTGGGTGCATGAGATAGAAAAGGTATTTGTGACAATGAGGTGTCCCCAAGCTGATAGAGTGATCTTGGCTACTAATCAGTTGAGGGGATTTGCACGAGTGGTGGAGACTCAAGATGCAAACCGTGTTTGTAGGACGAACAGAGGATACAATCACATGGCCAGAGTTTCTTGAAGTACTCAACAACACATTCTTTCTGGTACAAATTCAGCGAGCCAAGAGGGAGCAATTTAGGACACTACAACAAGGAAATTTGTCGGTGCTTGAGTATCAAATGAGATTCATGGCCTTGAGCAGGTATGCACCTTATGTGGTAACTAACAGTGCTATGATGGTTGAGTACTTTATCCGAGGGTGGAGGACGGAGTTGCAAGATGCAGTGATTCCACTTATGTGTAGTACAGTGGAGGAGGCAGCCCAAAGAGCAGCAATACTTGAAAGAACTGTGCAAGTCAGGCAGTCTAGCAGATCGGGATCAGGTAGTCGTAGTTTCTGACTTCCACAGTAGTCTCCGGGTGTTAGCAAAGGCAAGGCACCTTCGGGAGGAGCGTCTACATCAAGTTTTGGCAAGTGGGGAAACAAGTTAAAGAAGATATTTAGAGGCCGAGGAGGTGGCAGGCAGCAGGGATTTCAGCAGGGCCGAGGCTATAGGCCGGAGATGGAGGAGTCACAGCAAAGCACAGCTAGGCAGCCCGTAGAGTTCAGATGCTAGAATTGTGACCAGCTGGGGCATCTGGCAAGAAATTGTCCATATCCTAGGAGAGCTAGCTATGGTAGAGGGGCACCACAGCAGCTACAACAGCAACCATTCCAGCAGCCACAAGCTGAGCGAGCTAGAAGCATGCCTTACCAGAGGGGATGAGGATGAGTGATGACAATTACAAGGGCACAAGTGGAGGCGTCAAATCTGATTGAAGGTATTTTAACACTTCTTGAATTTTCTGCTAGAACATAAATTGATCCAGGAGCATCACATTCCTTCATTTCTGAGGATTTCATTGATAGTATGGTACATCCTTTTAAGGAGAGGCAGTGTGAGCTTGTGGTAGAGGTTCCTTCCGGTGACTTCATGCTTACTACATGTTATTTGCATGAGGTTCCCATCATGATACAAGGTAATCAGTTGCTCGCCAGATTGTATGCACTACAATTAAAGGAATATGATGTGATTTTGGGTATGGATTGGTTGGAAGCATATGGGCCAGTGGTTGATTGCAGGAAGAAGAAAGTAAGGTTCAGCCATCCAGGAGGGGATATGTTTGAGTTCCAAGGTATGCCATTCTATACCCTTAAGTATATTATTTCTGCTCTTAAGGCTAGGAAATTGATCAATGCAGGTGTGTAGCCTATTTGGCATCTGTGAGCTTGGTTGAGGCAGGTAAGACAATAGATATGGTACCAGTGGTAAAGGAGTTTGTGTATGTATTTCCGGATGAGTTACCAAGTTTGGCACCACATAGAGAGGTGGACTTCACAGTGGAATTGCAGCCGGGTAGTATGCCCATTTCCATGGCACCATACAGGATGGCACTTGCAGAATTGAAAGAGTAGAAGAAACAATTGCAAGAACTGTTGGAGAAGGGTTTCATCCTGCCTTGTCACTCTCCATAGGGAGCATTGGTCTTGTTTATTAGAAAGAATGATGGCAGTTTGAGAATGTGTATTGATTACCGCCAGTTGAATCAGGTTATGATAAAGAACAAGTATCCACTTCCACGAATTGATGATTTATTTGATCAATTGCAATCAGCAAGGGTGTTCTCCAAAATAGATTTGAGATCGGGGTACCATCAGCTGAGGATACGGGAAGAAGACATTGGTAAAATAACATTTAGAACAAGGTATGTGCATTATGAGTTTGTGGTTATGCCATTAGGGCCAACTAATGAACAGGAAGCATTTATGAATTTGATGAACAGGATCTTGCATCCATATTTAGATCGATTTATTGTGATGTTCGTTGATGATATATTAGTGTATTTAGCTTCTGAAGAGGAACATGCAGCTCACTTGAGGATTACATTAGAGACATTGACATAGCACCAATTATATGCGAAATTCAGTAAGTGTGAGTTTTGGCTTAGAGAAATACAGTTTTTAGGGCATGTTATTTCAGGTGAAGGTGTTGCAGTTGATCCAACAAAGGTCGAAGCTGTTATAAAATGGGAAGAACCAAAGACAGTGCCAGAAATTAGAAGATTCCTTGGGTTGGCAGGTTTTTACAGGCGGTTTATCCAAGACTTGTCAAAGATTACAGCACCAATGACCAGGCTTACCAAGAAAGGAGTACCATTGGTATGGTCATCTGATTACAGTAGCAGCTTTATGGAATTGAAGAAGCAGCTCATTTTAGCACCAATATTGGAAATACCGTCAGGCCGAGGTGGTTTTGTATTATACATAGATGCATCTAGAATAGGACTTGGGGCCGTACTTATGCAACATGGAAAAGTGGTGGCCTATGCATCTAGGCAATTCAAGTGACATGAGGAGAATTATCCCACACATGACTTAGAGTTGGCAGTTGTTGTCTTTGCATTGAAGATATGGCAGCATTACTTGTATGGTGAATGATTTGAGATCATCACGGACAACAAGAGTTTGAAATACATCTTTTCACAGAAGGATTTGAATTTGAGACAGCGCAGATGGATGGAGTATTTAAAGGATTATGATTTCATCTTAACGTATCATCCAGGCAAGGCCAATGTTGTTACAGATGCCTTAAGCAGGAAAGCAGTTATGAGTCATATGATGATGAGAGAATGGAAGTTGTATGAAGATGTGGCAGAAAATTCTTTGATTGTTCCAAGTAGCCAATGAAGATCAGTGTTAGCCAACAGCACATTGAAACCATCATTGTATTGGCAGATAGTAGAAGCACAAAAGGTAGATGAGAACTTGGCCGATATTGTAAAGATGGAAGATGTCACCATACATGATGATTGTGTGGTCCGGTTCAGGCACAAGTTGTGTGTTCCAAGTGAAGCTAGTGTGAAGCAGAAAGTGTCAGAAGAAGCACACCGATCCAGGTACATCATACACCCAGGAAGCACAAAGATGTATCAAGACTTGAAAAAATATTTCTAGTGGCCGAGCATGAAGAAAGAGATAGCATAATTCATAGCAAGATGTCTAGTGTGCCAGCAGGTTAAGGTAGAGCATCAAAGACCAGGTGGTTTACTGCAGTCGTTACCTTTACCGCAGTGGAAGTGGGATGACATAGCAATGGACTTTGTTGCAGGTTTACCCAGGACGGCTTCAGGTCACAATGGTATTCGGGTCTTTGTTGACAGGTTGACAAAAGTATGCAGGTTGTTAGCAGTAAGCATGTCATGGGCAGTGGATAGATTGGCGAGGTTGTTTGTGGATAGAATTGTGTCGTTGTATGGAATTCCAGTCACTATTGTTTCAGATAGGGATCCCAGGTTTACTTCTGGTTTTTGGAGGAGCTTGCTGAGGGTTGTTGGTACACATTTGAGGTATAGTTCAACATACCATCCCCAAACCGATGGACAAACGAAGAGGACAATCTAGACTATTGAAGATATGCTATGAGCTTGTGGTTTAGTTTGGGGAGGTGGATGTGTGAGGCCCCCAAATTTTGTGCAATTGATACTATTTAGTTAGTGCAAATTAGAAATATTTAGTCACTTGTGTACATGTGTATAATATATGTTATTTTTGTGTGTGCATATTATATTTATTTATTCTGTGCATAGAGTAAGTAAATGAAGATATTTATTTATTCGGCAGTGAGGCCTGCATTATTATATTGCACGGAGTGTTGGGCAGTGTGGAAGGAACACGTAACAAAATATGTGTAGCAGAGATGAGGATGCTGAGATGGATGTGTGGTAAGACTAAGAAAGATAAGATTAGGAATGAGCGCTTCCGTGAGGATCTGGGGATAGCTCCAATTGATAGAAAAATGAGAGAAAATAGACTTAGGTGGTTTGGACACGTGTACCGTCGCCCTACCTCGGCGTCGGTTAAAAGATGTGACCAAATTTTAGTGGATGCTAGTAAAGAGCTAGGGGAAGGCCTAAATGAGATGGTGCGATGTTATCAAGAAGGATTTGGACCTTTTGAGTTTAAACACGACTATAACACTTGATAGAAATCTTTGGCGGAAAAGGATTCATGTAGCCGACCCCAAATAATGGGATAAGGCTCTGAGGATGATGATGATGATGATGATGATAGAGTATGTAAATAATGTAGTGCATATGATATGTAATTGTTATTAAATATCTTATAAGTACACATGAAGTTATTTTGTACATGAAATATATTTAAATATGCATGCATTATCATATTGTTAAAGTACATAGTATAGTTAGTTAAATCTATGCATGTGGTATGTAATTATACTGTGTACCTATGTATATATATGTTTTAACTATGTACATTTGATATATATTTATTTCTGAACCCATTAAACTGTTTATGATGTATTAGTACATCTGTTTCGATGTACATTTGTTTTCCGGCCGAACTGCAGGTTGGCGGAAACATGCCTCCTGCTGACTGCATGGCTATGGGCAGTTGGCGTTGAGATCGATGGACGACAACCCTGTATTGGCGGCACCTGATGTGGACGCTTAGTTCCCAGATGTGTGGCGGTTTTAGATTGGGTAACGCCAGTGTTTCTTCCAGTTCCAGTTTAGTAAACCTTCCCAACGGTAGGGTAACCTACACCTAATGTGTGCCTGACCCCTTAGGCTCTATAAAAACACCCCTTTTGGCCGGATTAGTTTCCTTTTTGACTCTAGACAAAACCCTAGAAATACCTGTGCGAAAAATTGAAGTTTTTGAGGCTTGGATCCGGTGCTGTGGTGAGTCTTCTGACAATCTTCTTCGACTGGGAGTTGGACCTTGGATAGAGGTGTCATCTTCACTTATATAGTGTGGCCTACATCGACAGGAGGACCAGATCACGGCGGATTTAGAACACCTTCTTGGAACTGGCCGAGGAGGGCTTCTCCGACCAAAACATCTCTCTATTGATTTATTTCTAGGCAAGTAGCTTGATGGTTCAAGCCATAGACCTATCCTTTAGGTTTTTATCATTTTTTCGGATTTTATTCCAAGCCTGGAACCCCCCCCCCCATTCACCATTGCTTTTGCGTCCAGTCTGTGTTTGCACAGACAGAACATAACGGCAGCATATGGTGCCATTAAGATCCAAGGTTGGCGGCCACCTATGGTGCCGTTAACTCATGTTGGCGGCAGCCTCTGTGCCGCCAAGTTCAACAGGTTTGACAAAATACATGTTTTGATCTTGTGACATATTCTTCCGGATTTCTGAACATGAGTACATGTTGTAAATTTTATGAATGGCCATGCACATTTAGTAGAACATACCATGTGCTTAGGTTAAATTTTTGTAAATTGTCCTATTTATTAGAATATTTGTAATGAAGTATTGAACATGATTTAGCATTGATAAATTATGTTTAATTATATCCATGTTGATTTAGGGTTTTGGAGTTTTCCTGTGACTATATAATGACTTTATTCAGGTGTTACCACTGCTGAGTGTAGCTATAATAGTATGAAACCTATTAAAGTGATTTTGATAATACTTATGCTGAAAACCTATTTCAATTATCATAATTAGTGTACAAATCTGAAATTTGTGAAAATTTTCAAATATATTCCCTGTACAGTAAGTAAACCGTGGTTACAATTTGGTAGGATTCTAAGTACTGTGTAGAGTGTTATTAGTGTCTGAATCTTTCTACAACATGATATGATAGATTTAAATACAGAATAATTATATATGTTGAATGTCATTCTTTCAGAAATTTTAATGAAGTTAGAACCACTGTGTGCATGTTTTATATCTGTTACAATGTATGGTTCACTGTCCACCATGTTCAAATTGGAATATCTTGTAAATTGCCTGAAATCTATGTTTAATATTAAAATAGTTTTACTGCTCCAAAATTTATGTAACATTTGTGAGTGATGTGTTCTATGATACATACTTATCATGTGGTTAAATTATTAGTCTGTTTTGATCACGGTAGAATGAATTATGAATTTTAGAAGGTTTCTGTACCATAAATTGAATTAAGTATCAACCAAGTATAAAAGTGGGAATGACATCATGATTAAGTTTCTGTGAAGTATTGTTTATAATTGATTTGAGAACCTAAATGTGTTAAATTTATGTTCCATAATATATGTGTGTGCATGTGCGTGGAAAGTGAGGGAATAAACAGCATGTGTGTGTGAAACAATTAGAGATGACAAGATAAACAAATGTGCTCATAAGACACTGCAACCCTAGATCCTTGGAGCTGTATTGTAGTAGTGCCGCGACGGGAAAGCTCAAAAATATTATGTGATACCCTAGACAAGGGTCTCATTAAATTTTGATACACGAGGCAAGGGTCTTGAAAATCTTGGAGGTGGACAAGTTCCACTAGTAATGGTGGAGAGGGCTTCTCCTCGGTTTCTGTAGGAACCAAGACTTGATCACTATGCCTAGTGATTAAGTACATGAATGTGAATGTGTATGTACTACATGATCGTCCAGTGGTGGTTTGGGCTGTGTCTTGGCATTGTGTAAAAATGAACATAATTATAACGTGAAAAATGACATGTGATTGTGGCACAAGGTATGTGCAAGATATATGTGAACGTGGCACATGTTATGTGCAAAGTGAAGTGATAAGAAATACGTGAATATGAAAGTGGAAACAATGGGAAATCGTGTGTAAATGAAAGTGTGATAGTGTGGAAGTAAGTGCATGGGTTCATGTCATGAGGAAATAATGCGTGTGTTAATTTGAGTTAGATTAATTGTGATTATGCGTTTAGTATCATATTGTGTATTTTAATGTGATCCATATGCAAGTGTCATGTGAATGTGATAAATTTTGTATAAAAACAGCAAGCTAGATGTATAGTGAAGTGTTATAATTGCATGTGAAGTGAGTTAGAAATCATGCTAGAAGTGCTACCTATTGATAACTACATAATCTTTTACGTTAAATTTCACACATTTAGTTGATTTTAGACATATTTTGTCTATAAATAATGTGCCATCTGATTTTAATTTGCATTTCATACATAAATAAAATTTTAAACATATTAGGTTAGAATACATGTTAAATTTCATTCAAATAAGTCAATTTTTTTAGATTGACTAATTAGATTCATTTTAGAAATAACAGTCAATTGTAAATAAATATTGTAAATTCTTCTTATCGCAATAATATTTTTTGTAAATATTTTGTAAACACATAAAACTGGTAAATACCCCACCGAATTTTAATAATATTTCTTATATACCTGGACACCACTAACTCTTTTCTTTCTTCTTGTTAAAATCAGAAGACTCCGGAAGCCTGGGGTTTGAAGCTTGCAGAGGAGCTTGGGCCTGGAGGCTGTGCTCGGGTGGAGGTGCGATGCTGGCTGGAAGAGGCAGGGCGATCTGGCGCTGTGGAGATCCTGGGCGCGGCGCGCCTGGGCCAGCATCCTGGTGTGTGCGTCCAGATGGCATAGCTGCTGTGTGAAGGAGGCTCCCAGACGATGCCAGGTGTGAGGCTGCTGTGATGGAAGCTGGCCGAGCGTTGCTGGCGATTGGGTGATTTGGGCGAGCGGACCGGCTCCAGTGCAGAGGCGGGCTGCCGAGCTGGGTCATGTGTGCGATGGCGCAGGCTGCTGGTGAGCATGGCGGAGCGATCTGGCCCATGCGATGGTGGAGCGGAGCTAGGGCAGCGCGATGGTGTGCTGGAGGCGGACCAGGTGGCTTACGCCGCTGGCGGCTGGGTCTACTACTGGTGTGGGTGCGGTCTGGTTGCTGGGGTAGCGGCCAGGCCAGGACGATGGTGGGCCGGCTCTGGAGCTGAGGTGGCTAGCCCAGCTATGCAGGGCTTGCGCAGAGGATCTCGAGAGGAGGCGCCCGGGCATCTATAAAAGGACCCCAAGGTTCTCACACTACTGGGGTCTTCTCGGTTTCGATTTTTAGGAAATTTTAGCTTCATTAATTTTCCAGTTCTTCTTGTATTTTCTGTTTTAGCAGAGTAGGGGTTAGAGATTTGGTGATTCGCCAATACGACACTTGGGGATTTTCTTAATTCCTGTTCTTTCCTGTTCTTCGAGAGATCAGAGCAGTGAGTGGAGGATTGTTCTGGGTTTTGTTCTTCCGGGGTTTAGCACCTGTACTTATTTAGTATTAATTTGTGATATTTCGGCTACTGTTAAGTGATCCAGGGGCACTTGCTTTGCCCATTTCGTCTAATTTGCTCTGTCATTTCTTCTGCATTACTGCAATTTTTTTTCATGTGCATCTTATGTTCTTTGTATGAGCATTTGAGTTGGTTGTTAGCTGTTGGTTGGGGAGATTAAGTGTTCTTCCTCCTTCCTTCTGTGCGATGTCCAGTTCTTCTGTGCTATTTTCATTTCTGATGTGCTGCTGAGAATTCAGATTGTGTCGAATTGTCCATTTTGCTCTTCAGTTCTGCTACTGTTCTTAGTTTCAAATTTTACTTCTCTTCTGCGTTCGGTGAAGACAACCGAGAGTTGCATCTGGTTTTGTTCAGCATTCTGGGGGGGTTCGGCTTTTGTTGTAGAACTGCTGGAGGGGAGACCGAACTAGTGAGTTTTCTTTTCCTTCTCCTCTTCGCTGCTGCTGGGAGGGGGATTGAGGGGTCCTTTCTTTGGTGTTTTGTGAGAGATCGAGGGTTTTCAGAGACGGGGGGGGGGGGGGGGGGGGGGGGGGGGTTCTGTTTATCTTCTGCATCTGAAAATTTCCAGAGGACTACAGGGCCAGATTCAGAATTGAGATCGCAAGTTCATGTCCCCGCTCTAGCAGAGAATAGATATGCATTTATGGGATTTTTTTGGAGATTTTCCAGTTTGCTTTTGGAGTTATTAATTGATCCTATCATGTTCTTCATATCCTGAGAATTCTAATTTAGCAATAGTAAAGTTTGTTCGCAATAGTAAGTTTTTTTTTGTTTCTCTTTTTTGTCTGATCTTGAGCTATGAGGATAAGTGGTTGGTGTTGTGGTGGGAGCTACTATTGTAGATTGTTCATCCTTCGGGTGTGAGGGTATATTGGTTTGATAATCTTTGAGATTTGTTCTGTCGCCATTTTATCTCTTTAAATTCCAAAGCAATTCAAATTTAGAACTTGCATTTTGTGTAATTTCTATTTTGGTTCGATCGGTCGGAGAGGAGAGATTGATCTTGACTAGCTTTAATTGAATATGTTGTTCCAGTGATTTGAGAATTGTTAGTTTAGATTTATGTTCATCTGTTTGATCCCTCAATTGAGAGGGTACGTGATATCAATTTCCATTTCATT
Source organism: Colocasia esculenta (assembly GCA_014218235.1). NCBI lineage: Eukaryota > Viridiplantae > Streptophyta > Magnoliopsida > Alismatales > Araceae > Colocasia > Colocasia esculenta. The sequence continues at coordinate 43,798,858 of CM024756.1, forward strand.
TCAATCCACTTGTTATTTCATTAAGTTTGACATGTTGAGTGTGAGGATTGATGATGCAAATACAAAGTTAATTCTCATGCAGTGTGATTTTAGTTAAGAGTGTTTTTAGAATGATTTCAAGATAAAGTAGTTTAAATCAAGTTCTATTCGGCCTCTCCGTGGATATGACATGTGCTCACCATTTACTAGTTCATATTTGCTATTTTAAATTTGTGAGACAGTTTAGAGGAAGTGCACATTGTGACTTGTGTGAGGAACTCGAGACAACGAAAATGCACAGTCAACTATGCCGCGCGCTTCATCTTGGCGCGTTGACGGGAGGCATTAGAGTTTGATTTAGATCTGCTTTCATTTGATTTCATTTGCACTTACTTTCATTGACTTTTATTGGGCTTTTATTTCAGATTTGCACATAAGGAGGAACTTGGAGATTGGGCTTGGCATTTGAAGCCCATTGGAGGAGCTGGTGATTCTTTCCCATTTATTTTTAATTCAGTCTTTTAGATAGGGAGTGTGAGAGAAATTTAGTGAGGTTTTGATGTACTCTCTGTGCATGTACAGAGATTTCTTTTCAATTGGCATGTAATAATTGGACTCTCTTTGTGGGTTGTGTGGTTTGAGACTAGTCTATGCTACCACTTCATATTTTCTTAGTTAGTTTCATTTCATTTAATTCAAAAAACAAATAAAAATTAAAAAAATTAAAATCTAAAAAAAATTCCAAATCGTTCTTTCATGTAGCCGTTTGATTTGATTTGTAAATAAAAATTTCATCTTCCTACGATAGAATCTCATGTTTTAGGACATTCATCATTTAATTGTCATTTGAATTCTATTTCTTTCTTGCATGAAGAGTGTGGGGAAAGGTAAGACTTCCATCGCTCTTTCATGCATTAGACTTAGCATTAGACAAACCATTGTTTGAATTGATATGTGCACTTCATGTTTTAATAGGACTGCTTAAGGGCTTCACCCATTAGAACAAAAAGATAAGGGAGGGATTTCATCACCCTTTCCTTTCCCCAAAAAGTCACAAAAATTTCCACATTTTGCATTGCCTAAACTTTCAATAAAAATCAGTAGGCTTGGCCCTAGGGTTCATAATTAGATTTATTCTTTCTTAAATTCAAACTTCTCTTTATGTCTGGTGTCTAGGATTAGAGGTTAAAAGCTTACGCTTAAGTGAGTTAGAGGTTATTTAATTGGGTCCTTGCGAAAGCAAGGGGGCCTCCCTCTACTCCACCTCTTACCTGGCCGGTACAAAGAGAGTTAGAATTGGATTTAAGCAAGCATAAATCGGATTTTGAGAAAAATAACATAAGTCCAAGGAACACTTAGTGTTTAGGATAATTGTTTTGAAAGTGTTTGCTTGTTTGTGTTTGTTCATAAAAATTCAAAAAGAATCAATAAAAATTCAAAAAAAAATCATCATAAATAGAAGGCTTTTCATCTGTGCATGCTTGGTAGACGCTCCCAGAACTTAGATTTGGCTCAACCTATAGACGAGATGAAATATTCTTTCATAGGATGGCCAACCAAAACCAGAACCAAGTTGCTAGAAATTTAGAAGAGGCTGCACCCAGACAGATGAAGGAGTATTTATTCCTCTAACTATCAACTGCTACTTGTATCAGGCCGGAAATTCCGGCAAATCATTTTGAGATCAAACCTAGAACCATTTAGATGTTGCCATCTTTTATGGCAATCCCAATGAAGATCCTTATAGGCATATAGATGAGTTCTAGAGATCTGTTCCACTGTAAGGATCCAAAAATTCACTGAAAATGCCTAAGGTTGACCCTATTCCATTATCCTTTAAAGACAAGGCTAAACATGGTTGGGACCATAGGGAGAACTATCACAAACATGGCCAGAAATGCGAAGCAGGAATCTTTAAGAATTTTACCCGATTGGCCGAACAAATACAATGAGAAGAGCAAACATTGGATTCTCCCAACACCGTGAGAATTAATGCACGAATCATGGGAGAGATGAAGGAGTGCTTAGAAAATGCCCCATCATGGTCTGTCAAGTGGCAAATAGTCCAAGCTTTTTATGAAGGATTGACAGAATCAAATAGGCAGATGGTTGATGCTTCGTGTGGAGGAGCATTCATGACTAAGAGTGAGGATGAGGCATATAATCTTTTGAAACATTGAGTGAAAATCTATCAATCATGCCTCACTCTACTCTTATGAGAGAGCGTTAGGACCTGTAAAGAAGGTAGGGATGTATGAAGTAAGAGGAGAGGGGAGAACCAGACTCGGGTAGAAGATTTGATAGCTAGACTTGACCAAAGATTGGAGCAGAAGTTGGAACAAAAATTCGATCAATATTATTTTGACTGGGCAAACCACACCCAAATTTCTCAACAATCTGAAACTTGTGCTATGTGTGCTAGCCCAGCTCATCCCACCAGTGCTTGTCCCACTACTGTCCAATTACCCCTTTCATTCAGGAACAAGTCCAAGCTGCTCAAGGCTTCTACAAACCCTCCTATGATCCATACTCTAACACATACAACCCTGGTTGGAGAAACCATCCAAACTTTCATGGAAAAATCAATTGAACAAGTTTCCCTACCTACCTTCAGCAATCCATGTACGGTCAATCCTATCCCAATCAGAATTCGGGATTTGGCCAATCTTCTAACTCAAAACCTCCACAATTCCAAGGGAAGTCAAAATTCCAATCAATTTGCTCATACAAATTTCCACAACCTTCATATCAACCACCACCTCCTCAACCTAATTAGGATGATAAAATGACCAACTCCAAACATGATGGCGACTCTATGCCAAACTGTGCAAGAACAACAAACTCAAAACCAAAATTTCAACAAAATTTGGCAAGGATAGAGTCTTAGATTGCTGATGTGTATCATAGGAGGGAATTGGGTCAGTTTCCAAGTCAAGCTGTAGCAAACCCAAGGAACAACCCTCCCGGATTTTATCAGAACCAGCAATACCATCAAGTTTAGACCACCACCTGCTAGACAAAATGCACCCCAGCACAAGAACACACAACAAGCTTTTGTTCAGAACATTCCTGCACCACAAAATCAAAATCAACCTATACAACAGGATCATCCTCCTACCCAAGCTAGGGCCCTCAAGTAGAAAATGCAAAAATTGTGTCTACCTTAAGAAGTGGAAAAATCAGAACAAATCCTCACCCACACATGTCAAATGAGGATAAAGAAAATGAAAATGAAAATGAAATTGAGGAAGAGATTGAAGAAAAATTGCAAAAGAAAACCAAGGGAAAAGAGAAAAGAAAATAATTGAAGAACCCCTAGACAAAATAAGATGAGTGAATACCCAAGCTGTTACATCCCAAGAGTTCCTTTTCCTGAAGCTTTAAAACCAAAATCCAAAAACAAATCCACTGGTAATGAAGAACTCTTGGAGCTATTTAAACAAGTTCACATCAACATTCCTCTGCTTGATGCCATCAAACATGTGCCTGCTTATGCCAAATTTCTAAAAGAAATGTGTACTCCAAAACGGGAAGTGAAAACAAAACTGAAAACAATAATTCTTCAGAAATTGTGAGTACCTTGTCTTAAACCAACTCCCTAAAAAGCTCAAAGATCCAGGCACTCCACTAATTCCTTGCACCATCGGTGGAGTCACTTTTGAGGAGCGGCCTTTTAGATTTGGGAGCCAGTGTCAATCTCCTACCTTCTGCCATTTTTGAGAATTCAAGCTAGGAGAGTTGAAACCCACTTCTGTGTCCTTCAACTAGCCGATCGTTCTGTCACCACTCCTAAAGGCTTAGTTGAAGATGTTATTGTGAGAATTAACGATTGTTACTTCCCGGCCTATTTCATCATTTGGGACATGAACACTCCTCAGGATTTGACTCAGTCCACCATTATCCTTGGTAGACCTTTTTGGCCACAGCTAGAGCCAATATTGACTGTGCTACCGGGATGATGGATATATCATTTGGAGATAGGCGGGTTAGTATCAACATTTTAGGGCATCTAGGCACCATGACTAGAGAAAGTTGTATAGTGGTAGATACCTTGGAAGAATCTTGCGTGGAAGAAATGGTAGACCAACCCTGTGCTCTAGGGTTTGAGGGAGAGGAAGGACAATTTAAATCTTTATTTCAGGATATAGTGATCCATCAATTCATCTGAGTGTCCTCCTAAGGTTGAGCTAAAACCACTCCCTGCTAATTTAAAGTACATCTTCTTGGAGAGAATGAGACTTGGCCGTCATAATGCTAGTGATCTTGAGGAAGGGGCAGGAGAAGAAATTGATTGAAATTTTGAAGAGTCATAAGAAAGCTACAGGTTGGACAATTGATGATTTGAGAGGGATAAGTCCTTCAGTGTGCACACATCGCATTATATTGGAAGAAAATGCTAAAAGTTCAATAGAAATGCAAAGAAGGCTTAATCCCAACATGAAAGAAGTTGTTAAGAAGGAGATTGTTAAATGGCTGGATGCAGAATTCATTATCCTATCTCTGATAGCCAGTGGGTTAGTCCAACTCAAGTTGTGCCTAAAAAGTCAGGACTGACTGTGATTCAAATGGAAAAAGGTGAGCTCATTCCCACTAGGCTGCCTACAGAATGGAGAGTGTGCATTGACTATCGCAAATTGAATGCGATGACCAAGAAAAGACCTTCCCCTTGCCTTTCATTGACCAAATCTTAGAGAAACTTGCTGGCCAAAAATTCTTTTGTTTCCTTGATGGATATTCAGGGTATAACCAAGTGGCTATTCACCTTGAGGACCAAGAAAAGACCACTTTCACATGTCCATTTGGAACCTTTGCTTTAGACGCATGCCCTTCGGGCTGTGCAATGCCCCGCAACTTTTCAACGTTGCATGCTGTCTATTTTCTCAGACATGGTTGGGGACTACTTAGAAGTCTTTATGGATATTTCTCTGTGTTTGGAAATGACTTTGATTCGTGCCTCGACCATTTGACTGAAGTGCTCAAAAGATGCATTAATGACAATCTTGTCTTAATTTGGGAAAAGAGCCACTTCATGGTTAAGGAGGGGATTGTCTTAGGGCATATTGTCTCAGAGAGGGGATAGAGGTAGATAAAGCCAAGGTAAATCTCATTTCCGAATTGCCTCCTCCCAACTCTGTCAAACAAATTCGATCCTTCCTTGGTCATGCTGGATTCTATAGGAGGTTCATCAAAGACTTTTCCAAAATTGCAAGGCCATTGACTTCTTTGTTGAAAGACACTCCTTTCATTTTTGACGAAGCTTGTCATAAATCTTTTGAGGTCTTAAAAGACATTTTGACCAAAGCTCCAATTCTACAATCTCCAGACTGGTCATTACCATTTGAGATAATGTGTGATGCTTCAGACTTTACTGTAGGTGCTATTTTGGGTCAGAAAATTGATAAAGGATCTGTAGTGATTTATTATGCAAGCAGAACATTGAATGACACTCAGATTCGATACACAACCACTGAGAAAGAGCTCCTAGCTTTTGTCTTTGCCTTAGAGAAGTTCATATCTTACCTTTAGGAGCCAAAATCATTTTTCACTGACCATGCTGCCTGAGGCATTTGCTTGCCAAAAAGGATGCCAAGCCTAGGTTGATCAGATGGATCATTTATTACAGGAGTTGATCTGGAAATTCATGATAAGAAAGGGTCCAAGAATGTGGTAGCTGACCATTGTCTAGAATAATTGCCCCGGACTCCATGCCTATTAGAGATGCTTTCCCAGATGAGCACATTTTAGCTGTCTCCAATATTTCATCTCATGGTATGCACACATTGTGAATTACAAAGTCATTGGACGAGTACCTGGAGATTGGACCAAAAATGAAAGAGAGAGATTCTTGCTAGGGACAAGTATTTATTTGGGAGGACCCAGAGCTATTTTTATTGGACCAGACCAAGTGATAAGAAGATGCGTCCCTGAGAGTGAGCATCAAAGTGTCCTCAAGTTTTGCCATTCTCTTGCTTGTGGAGGGCATTTTCAGGAAGAAGACCGCTGCTAAGGTCTTAGACTCTGGTTTCTATTGGCCCACATTGTTTAAGGATGCTCACCAATTTTGTAAGGCCTGTCCTAGATGTCAAACCATGGGAAATATTTCTAAGAAGGATATGATGCCTCTTAATCCCATTTGGTTGTTGAAATTTTCGATGTTTGGGGAATAGACTTTATGGGACCTTTTCCACCGTCCTTTGGATACACATACATTCTAGTTGCTGTTGATTATGTGTCCAAATGGATAGAGGCCATTGCCACAAGACCAATGATCATAAGGTGGTTATCAAATTTGTTCAGAAAAACATCTTTTCTAGATTTGGGTGGCCCAAAGCAATCATTAGTGATGGAGGACCTCATTTCATTAACACTCAGTTTAGGACCCTCCTAAGGAAGTATGGGATCACCCATAAGCTAGCAACACCTTACCATCCGCAAACCAGTGGCCAAGTGGAAGTATCAAACAGGGAGATTAAAAACATTCTTCAAAAGTCGGTTAGGCCTGATAGGAAAGACTGGTCAGAAAGGTTAGATGATGCATTGTGGGCCTACCAAACTGCTTTCAAAACTCCCATTGGAATGTCCCTTACCGGCTTGTTTGGAAAATCTTGTCATCTGCGGGTAGAACTTGAGCATAGAGCCTATTGGGCTATTAAACAAGTTAATCTTGATTTAGCCCAAGCTGGTCAACAAAGGACCCTACATCTGAATGAGCTAGAAGAGCTCAGAAATGAAGCCTATGAAAGTTCCAAGATATATAAAGCCAAGGCCAAAGCATTCCATGATAAACACATTCATAGAAAAACTTTTCAAGTGCATGATAAGGTTTGTTATTTAATTCAAGGCTTCGTCTATTCCGGGAAAATTGAAGTCCCGATGGGATGGTCCTTACACTGTTGTCAAAGCTTACGACAATGGTGCTGTCATTATTCTTGACCCTAAAACTGGACAATCATTCACTGTTAATGGGCAGAGGTTAAAACATTTCTTTGAAAGCCCACCTTCTTTGAAAATTGAGTCTACCAAGCTAGCTGAGCCAAATGGAGCTAATTGCGTCTGGCTGAAGATGGTAAACTTAGCGATCTTGGGAGGCAACCCAAGTGTACAAATTTCTTTATCATGTAATTCTCTCTCTTACTTTCTTCCTACAAATAAGTAGGGGGGAGAGGGTAGAAAAAGGCATGCATTCATAGTCCTCATCCCAACCATTGCTTCATTTCTTTTCTTGAGCTTGTACATATGGAAATAAAAATTTCACAATGTTTCATCTTTGAATAAAAATGTGGGCTTTGCGCATCCAGACTATGTGTCTGATCTTTAACCATTAAAATTTTGTAGTTGTCACATTCCTTGCAAAATCCATGTTAGGTAGCCTCTAGTAAAGGATTACATGTACTTCTTGTCTACCTTATGTAAGGATTTATGGCAAGGAGTTTCATACACACACTACACAGCCACTTAGACTAGCTGAACCCAATGTAGCAAATTTGTCAAGGCTAGTAGGAGAGAGGTGATTGGTTTTCTCCCTCCCCTAAGTGAATTGCGAAGGAAGTGAAGGCATGTGATCAAGGAACCTGACTGTTCATCCTTCCTTAAAGAGGAAAAGAAAAAAAAAAAGCAAAAGCAAAAGAAAAAGAAAAAAAATTATCCATGAAAAATGCCCCGGATCTGAGTAAAGTTGGACTCGCTACTCTTGAAAAGTGATGGGTTTGCAGCATTATGGATGAAAAAGAAAGAAAAAAAATTCTGAGTGCACAAAGTGCAAATAAGGGGCAAAGTCCTCAACTCAGAAAAAAATCCTCAAGGAAGTTGGGCAGAATGGAACTGAGAGAAACAACCGATCTGACTGAGCAAAGATCTTATCCCACAATTCTTCTCTCCTCAAATCAATCTAATCTGAATACTGCTGAGGCTAGAGTTCCAGAAGGGCTGATGTGAACTCTTAAGTGAGCTACCATTTGTGCACTAATTTCTTGCCATAAGTCCTTACAATTAGGAAAGACATGTCTTACATTAATCTTTTACATGATGACTGGTTAGCATGAGATATTACATTCTAGTCCTACATTTTGAGTAATTTTATTGCTAAGGGACTAGCAATGTTAAGTAGGGGGGAGTGATAACTACATAATTTTTACGTTAAATTTCACCATTTAGTTGATTTTAGACATATTTTGTCTATAAATAATGTGCATCTGATTTTATTTGCATTTCATACATAAATAAATTTTAAACATATTAGGTTAGAATACATGTTAAATTTCATTCAAATAAGTCATTTTTTACATGACTAATTAGATTTATTTTAGAAATAACAGTCAATTTTAAATAAATATTGTAAATTCTTCTTATCGCAATAATATTTTTTGTAAATATTTTGTAAACACATAAAATGGTAAATACCCCACCCAATTTTAATAATATTTCTTAATACCTGGACACCACTAACTCTTTTCTTTCTTCTTGTTAAAATCAGAAGACTCCGGAAGCCTGGGGTTTGAAGCTTGCAGAGGAGCTTGGGCTTGGAGGCTATGCTCGGGTGGAGGTGCGATGCTGGCTGGAAGAGGCAGGGTGATCTGGTGCTGTGGAAATCCTGGGTGCGGTGCGCCTGGGCCAGCATCCTGATGTGTGCGTCCAGATGGCATAGCTGCTGTGTAAAGGAGGCTCCCAGACGATGCCAGGTGTGAGGCTGCTATGATGGAAGTGGCCGAGCGTTGCTAGCGATTGGGTGATTTGGGCGAGCGGACCAGCTCCAGTGCAGAGGCGGGCTGCCGAGCTGGGTCATGTGTGCGATGGCGCAGGCTGCTGGTGAGCATGGCGGAGCGATCTGGCCCATGCGATGGTGGAGCGGAGCTAGGGCAACACGATGGTGTGCTGGAGGCGGACCAGGTGGCTGATGGCGCTGGCAGCTGGGTCTACTGCTGGTGTGGGTGCGGTCTGGTTGCTGGGGTAGCGGCCAGGCCAGGACGATGGTGGGCCGGCGCTGGAGCTGAGGTGGCTAGCCCAGCTTTGCAGGGCTTGCGCAGAGGAGCTCGAGAGGAGGCGCCCGGGCATCTATAAAAGGACCCCAAGGTTCTCACACTACAGGGGACATCTCAGTTTCGATTTTTAGGAAATTTTAGCTTTATCATTTAGCAGTTCTTCTTGTATTTTCTGTTTTAGCAGAGCAGGGGTTAGAGATTTGGTGATTCGCCAATACGGCACTTGGGGATTTTCTTAATTCCTGTTCTTTCCTGTTCTTCGAGAGATCAGAGCAGTGAGTGGAGGATTGTTCTGGGTTTTGTTCTTCCGGGGTTTACCATCTGTTCTTATTCAGTATTAATTTGTGATATTTCGGCTACTGTTATGTGATCCAGGGGCACTTGCTTTGCCCATTTCGTCTAATTTGCTCTGTCATTTCTTCTGCATTACTGTAATTTTTTTTCTTGTGCATCTTATGTTATTTGTGTGAGCATTTGAGTTGGTTGTTAGCTGTTGGTTGGGGAGATCAAGTGTTCTTCCTCCTTCCTCTATGCGATGTCCAGTTCTTCTGTGCTATTTTCATTTTTGATGTGTTGCTGAGAAATCAGATTGTGTCGAATTGTCCATTTGCTCTTCAGTTCTGCTACTGTTCTTAGATTCAAATTTACTTCTCTTCTACGTTCTGTCAAGACAACAGAGAGGTGCATTGGTTTTGTTCAGCATTTCGGGGGGGTTGACTGTTGTTGTAGAACTGCTGGAAGGGAGACCGAACCAGTGAGTTTTCTTTTCCTTCTCCTCTTCAGTGCTGCTGGGAGAGGGCGATTGAGGGGTTCCTTTCTTTGGTGTTTTGTGAGAGATCGAGGGTTTCTAGAGATCGGGGGGGGGGGGGGGGGGTTCTGTTTATCTTCTACATCGGAAAATTTCGGAGGACTACCAGGGCCAGATTCTGAGTTGAGATCGCAGGTTCATGTCCCTGCTCTAGCAGAGAATAGATATGCATTTATGAGGATTTTTTGGAGATTTTCTAGTTTGCTTTCGAGTTATTAATTTGATCCTATCATTGTTCTTCATATCCTAAGAATTCTAATTTAGCAATAGTAAAGTTCTGTTCGCAACAGTAAGTTTTTTTTTGTTTCTCTTTTTCTGTCTGATCTTGAGCTATGAGGATAAGTGGTCTAGTGTTGTGGTGAGCTACTATTGTAGATTGTTCGTCCCTCGGGCCGTGAGGGTATATTGGTTTGATAATTTTTTGAGATTTGTGTTATGTCGCCATTTTATCTCTTTAAATTCCAGAGCAATTCAAATTTCGAACTTGCATTTTTGTGTAATTTTCTATTTTGGTTCGATCGGTCGGAGAGGAGAGATTGATCTTTGACTAGCTTGAATTGAATCTATTGTTCCAGTGATTTGAGAATTGTTAGTTTAGATTTCTATTCATCTGTTTGATCCCTCAATTGAGAGGGTACATTGATATCAATTTCCATTTTCATTTCAATTCCATTGTTATTTCATTAAGTTTGACATGTCTGAGTGTGAGGGATTTGATTGATGCAAATTACAAAGTTAATTCTCATGCAGTGTGATTTTAGTTAAGAGTGTTTGTTAGAATGATTCAAGATAAAGTAGTTTAAATCAAGTTCTATTCGGCATCTCCGTGGATATGACCTGTGCTCACCATTTTACTAGTTCATATTGCTATTTTAAATTTGTGAGACAGTTTAGAGGAAGTGCGCATCGTGACTTGTGCGAGGAACTCCAGACAACGAAAATGCACAGTCAACTATGCCGCGCGCTTCACCTATCTTGTACATCTTTCCATGACTAAATTGTAGAACTGCGCAATGATTTGAATAAAGTATGAAAGCATGTGATTGTATGTTTTTACGTTTGAAAATGATACCATGTTATGAGTAATCATGTTTAGATTATTATTTTACATGTGTTAGAATAGTTGTTTAATACGATTCCATGTTAATTCATTTATGTTATGGCATGAGCATGTATGACTTAATTGCTGAATTTTAATAGTGTTAAATTGTTAGAAAGCATATGTGATAGGTATATAGTTTGAACAGTAAGTTACTTGCTGAGTCTATTATGTAGACTCACCCTTGCTAAACATTTCAGGAGATTTAGTAGCTGAGGACATTGCAAGATCCAAAGAGGAGCGCGAAGGATAGATTGAAGATTGTAATTTATTTTCCTAGTATGTAAATGAAGCTGGCTACATGTTAGTGAAATTATTTTATGTCTTTTATTTATTTAACTATATAGACTATGGTATGTGGATTAAGTTGATGGAAAAAGAATTTGTTTAAATTCCGTTGCAATAGTTTTCTCTATTTATGTGTATCTCAGCCCATTTGTTACTTGTGGGGTTTTCTCCCCTGTAGCGGCTTGCTCTCATTTGATGTAGGTTGGTATAACCGTACCGGGTGGAAGTGGGTCGTTACAGAGATTATATCAGAGCTACAGGGTTGAGATTATACATGAATAGCCATCAACTAAATCACATCTCTAAGTCTTTGTAGTGGATAGCCAGATCTACGGAATAATTAAGATAGGATTAGAAAAGTGATAAGATGAATGCATGATAATATGTTAGGTGTAGTGATAAATGGATTTGAACTTGGTGTTTAATTTTATAGCAATGGCTGGATGGATCTGACGTTCGAGTATACTTGTCCAGGATGTGGAACCAAGGAGGATAGCAAATGAGCAGCAGGAAGTACCAACACCTCAGGGACCACCTGCGCCACCCTCGCCACCGTTGGTTGACTACGGAAGATTCATGCAAGGACTTGTGCAAGTGATGCAGACTCAAACGCCGATGCAAGCAGCTCTTCAGACTCAGCTTCAGGCTCAAGTTCTAGCACCAGCTCAACAGGAACGTGGTGTAGGAGGTGTATCGATCATGGAGAGGTTCAAGTCGATGGCTCTGCCTCTTTTTAAGAGGGAGCGTGAACCATTGGTTGCAGAGGGTTGGCTTAGGGAGATCGAGAAGATATTTAGAGCCATCAGAAGTGCAAAGGATGATAAGGTCACCTTGGCGTCATATATGCTTCAGGAGCGAGCGGAAGTGTCGTGGTCTTCTGTTCTTCAAAGGCTGTTTGAGGGAGTGGAGTTAGAGGTGACCTGGGAAGAGTTCGTGAGGTTATTTGAGGCCAAGTATGTTCCCGAGCATATACAGGACAAGATGCAGTAGGAATTCTTAGCATTTACTCAGGGCTCGATGTCAGTTTTGGAGTATGAGGCTAGATTCGCGGAGTTATCGAGGTATGCACCGCACATAGCTGCTGATGAGAGGCGCAAGGTGAAGAAGTTTGTAATGGGACTTAGACTGTCATTGAGGACCAGACTAGTAGCATGAAAATGTACATATACAGGACAAGATGGAGTAGGAATTCTTAGCATTGACTCAGGGCTCGATGTCAGTTTTGGAGTATGAGGCTAGATTCGCGGAGTTGTCGAGGTATGCACCGCACATAGTTACTGATGAGAGGCACAAGGCGAAGAAGTTTGTAATGGGACATAGACTGTCATTGAGGGCCAGACTAGTAGCATTTGACCATAGGACTATGGAAGCGGCTCTTAGCGCGGCGTGCAGGCAGGAGAGTGAGATGGAATTGTATCTGGAGGAGAAGAAGGCTCAGTTGAAGAGGTTGCTAGAACCATTTCAGCGGAAGAAGAGGAAGATGAAGAAACTCATGGAAGGTCAGCAATCAGCAATAGTACCAGCAGAGTCAGCATCGCAGTCAGTAGCACCTGCAGGCAGCGAGAAGCCCGTGTGTGTGCACTGCGGCAAGCGACATGGCGGAGACGTGTGTTGGACGAGGTCAGGAGGATGCCTGAAGTGTGGCAGCAAGGATCATAGGATTAGAGAGTGTCTGAATCAGATGAAGAAGTTCGTCCCCCGAGATGTTCCAGTAGCAAAGAAGGCAAGAACTTAAGCATCGACCAGAGTGTATGCATTGACTGGAGGCGACACCGACGATGTCACCACAGGTGCATGATCCGATCTTCCAGGACGAAGATCTTTATAAGGGGGGGAGGGTGTGAGGCCCCCAAATTTTATGCATTTGATACTATTTATTTGGTGCAAATTAGAAATATTACTCACTTGTGTACACGTGTATAATATATGTATTCTTGTGTGCTATTATATTTATTTATTCGGTGCATAGAGTATGTAAATAATGTAGTGCATATGGTATGTAATTGTTATGTATATCTTAGAAGTTATTTTGTACATGTAATATATTTAAATATGCATGCATTACCAAATTGTTAAAGTACATGGTATAGTTATTTAAATCTTTGTATGTGTTATGTAATTATACTGTGCGCCTATGTATATATATGTGTTATGTAACGACCCTCCTTATACCGGTACGGTTACACCAACCCACATCGATATAATGAGCATCGCTACAGTAGGACATTGACCCAACGTATACACTAAATAGAGATGTACACAAATAAATGTAGAACAGCGGAAATAAACAACAATATTATTCCATCATCCACATTTTATCCATAGTCCATATAGTACAAGAAAGAAACTAAAGTCCACATAAATGAAATTCTAAATCAAATTACATGTCCACATCTGAATTACATAATATCCTTGACTACATACTTATGAAATGAAAATAAACAACATAATCTCCACAAAGATGTTACTTCTCTCGCTCGGAGTCGCTCCTAACGTCTCCTCCAAGGAAGTGGAGACACCTGCACCTGTACGCTGAAGCAAGAGTGATTCTAAATAGACTCAGCAAGTAATCCATGCACATTATACATACAGACATCATATGCACATTTTACTTTCTAAAGAAACAATCAACACATATTGCATGGTTTGAATAATCTCTAATTTCTATGCATGCAATTCCTATAACATTAAAGGACATGATACATGCTATATGTTTCCATTCACATTAAGTATAAGACCTATCACATGCTCTCTACACATTCCTTGACATGCTTAATCAACTTAATACTCATTCAATTCATGCTACACTATATTCATGCAACTTAAGCATGTAATCACACATAATGAAAGCAATACTCCTAGCATGGATTCTATGTACATTTTCATGCACTTAAGACAATTATAACATGATTAGGTTGCTGTTTTGACATGGATTTAACATACTCATTAATGTTTCACTAATTCGCATGCTATCACATGGTTTTCACATATTCACATATTCATTTGCACATTTCACAATTTCACATTAACATATACACAGTCTCATTATTCGCATTTAAATACTGTGACATATAGTCCGAACCACCTCTAGAAGGACACACAATCACATTCACATACCTATCACCTAGGCAAAACAGTGATAGATCTTGGTTAATCATCATACACACAATTTTTCATATTTTCAAAAATACACAACATTTATGAAAATTAGAACAATCATTCTACATAATTATCAAGAACCCCATTAAGCATGATTCATAGTGTTACAGATGCATTTAATACTTCCACAACTTGTATCTATCAGACATGATATCACACAAAGTTTTTGGTAATTTAACATGCATATACACTTTATTTGAAATTAAAACAGACAATTCATGCTCACTACTCTATATTCCAGAATTTCTAATATTCACACAGCAATTAGAAATTTTCCTAAGTTTCATGGCATGAACTGATACATATGTGCATCTCACAAAAATTTTCTGACATCCTAATTAAACATTGATCCGGTTAAACAGTAATTAATAAGACTAAAACATGCCTAACAAATCATTTCAGAAATATTAATAAATAATGCAATGAACAAAAATTCATGATAATTTCACAGTATGATCCACTGGAGATACTTGACAATATATCATTTTTACAGTATATCCTCATATTCTAAAATCCGGAAAATAGTACACAACGATCAGACATGCATACTGTCACTGCCTGATGAAACATCGGCATACAGGTGGCCGCCAACCATGTTAACGGCAGCAAAGGTTGCCGCCACGCTCTGATCTTAATGGCAGTAAATGATGCCATTACGTTACTGTCTACGGAAATGGTGACAGAACTCACAAAACTAAAAGAGAACGGGGGTTCCAGGACACGAATAAAATCCGTTAAAAATATCTGGGACTTACTAGACGCATGTATGGACAATGGTCAAGGGTTACTTATCTCAAAATAAATCTCTAAAAGGAATTATTTACCGATGAAGCTCTCCTCGGCCAGTGCCAAGAAGCCCTCAATCCTTCCCCGACTGGTTCTGTGATGAACAAAATGGTGCACCATTGTCGGGGAAGCCTTCCACTACGTTAAGACTTCCTCCTAGTCGTGGTAGAACACCAGAAGATGCCTCCAATCGCCAGATCAAGCCTCTCAAAGTTCTGGGTTAGCAACAAGAAAGCTAGGGTTTTCTCAAGAGCCAAAAGGGACTCTATTAGGCCGAAGGAAGGAGTTTTATAGAGTCAAGAGCTCGGGGACATGATTGGGTAGGGTTTCTAGCCGTTGGGAGTCGGTTTCCAAAACAGAATTCGAAGAATTCGCGGGCGTTTCTGGATCTGATGTGCATCCAATTGTGGGATGTAGGTGTCAACATCCATGGCCGCCTGTCTAGGCTTGGCGTCCATCAATGTGGACGCTGAACTCCCTTAACGACAACTCATGTTGACGCCAAAAGGGTTTTCGGCCTGACACAGAATTGTAGTAATTCTACTTACGCTAGGTATATACATGCACTGTACAATATACATAATTTAATATTAAATAAAACATCATGTATGCGATATATATATATACATAGTACATGTACAATTATAAATACTTATACATATACACACATGTACTCAATTATATACATAAGGTATACACATCACATGACAAAAATCTAACCAAAATAGGTCAAAATTTGAGGGCCTTACACCATCTCCCACTTAGAGAAACTTCATCCTCGAAGTTAGACCGACACTACTCAAACAATTGGGGATAATTATTCTTCATAGAATACTCAAGCTCCCACGTAGCCTCCTCTCGAGAGAAGTGCGCCATAGAACTTTCACCGACGCAATGCTCTTGTTCCAGAGATGTTGTACCATCCGGTCATAAATAGCCACTGGTTGCTCACATAAGATAGATCTGGCTAGATCTCTACGGCTCGTGACTAATAACATGAGATGGATCTCAGACATATCTTGTGATAGACCACATCGTTCAAACCCGTTAACCTAATAATGAGCCTGACACGACTCCGCCTCCCGCGAACGAGGCGAAGCATCGCAGGAATATCATACACACATGTCCATAAAAATATAAAGGAAACAACTGAACAAAATAAACTTTCCATTCCACAAATATATACATGAGATTTACATAGCTAGTTCCTCAACTAAAACCATGAACTAGTACAACAGAACCTGGGGCATAGTCCGAGGTGAACAAAGAGAGAAAATTTACACTGCTGGTGGTGGCGCAGACCATGCTCAGCTATGGTGCGGCCCGGAACTAGAAGATGGATGGGAAGCCTCCTGCTCTCCCACACCTGAAAGGAGTAGGGGGGTGAGTCTCGCTAGTCCCTGGCTCAGTAGGGAAACTCCCCCAAAGAAACCGAGCAAACCCCAACTCAGTAACTAAGGAGGAAGCTACGCTATAGCATTTATAGAATTATCTAAGCAGGATACTAAAGTTGTAACTTACTTACCACTTGCTGACCCCGAAAGTAGTTTGAATAAATAAACGGAAAAACCAAAACAAGTGTATGAGCTAAAGTAGGTAAATGCCAAACTCGGGTCGCGCAGCCTAGCTCGCGACACCAGCACACGACCCGGACAAACACACAGGTCTACCTCTCAGTCTCGCAGCCACAGACGAAAGGTCCAGCTGCTGCTCCACTAAACCAAACAAGAACTGTGGAGACCAACCAAACCACCACACTTGCAGGTCATCTTTCCCCTCAGTCAGATAACAACTCTCCTCAAGGATGAGGGTGTCCAAGAAGACGACAAGACCCTGACGGTACCACTGTACCGGGACAAACCCTGAGCACACCCTCGTGGCTGGCTCACCTCGGAACCTGGGGCTCCCAAATGAAGTGGTAACCATGGAAGGCGTAACACTACCTGCCACGCACACGAAAACTTGTGCACGCTAGGCAAACCACGTGAACACACACGGGTCATTGAAACAAGTCACACACACAACAACGTGAGCCTGTAGCTCACCATGTGAACTGCACTCCCAAGGAGCACAACAGTGCCAAAGCACCGCTAACCATTTCACGCTTATCGGATTGCCATACCGCAAATCGGTTAACCATAAATGCCATGTACCATAACAAACACATCAAAAGTAACCCTCGGCTGTGATCGCGACAGGGGCCTGGGCCGCGATCAGGTCGCGACTCCCTGACATGTCGCAATCGCAAACAAGAACGCGACATATCGTCCTGTCACAATCTGATAGCGACCGGGGAGACCATCACCTTCGCAGGTGAAAAACCCTAACCGGGTCCCCTTCGCCAGAAAAGCCCAAAAACCCGGCCAAACATGGTTTCCAGTCAATTTTTCTTGCTCTTTGTGATGTCCTAGCATGCTTTCTATAGTTCTTAAAGCTGTAAACACAACACATTCCACACATACACGAAGTCTATAGAAGAAAAGGGTAGAATCTCCCTACTTTGATGAAGAAACACGAAAACGGGCGATAACCCGGCGTTTCTCCCACTCCACAGGCAATCCTCGTGGCGAGAACGCGACCAAACGAGGCCAAGAGCTCGAATCGTCAAGAATCCCACGAGCAAAACCTCCCCTGGCGAGCAGAGCTTGTGAAATCTCTGTTCTGCCAGGGTTTCTTAAAAATGCAGCTCGGTTTGGAATGCGACATATCGCTACATCGCGACCAGGTCGCGACGTGGCTGCCCGTTGCGATCGCCTGTCGATGTCAGCACGTTCCGCCCCGCACGTGACATGCGGTGCACATGCAGACGATGAACCAAAACAGCAGCAACGAGAACAAGATGTCCCCAGGTGTCGCGATGAGAATGCGACGGCCCCTCTGTCGTGTTTAGGGACAGAGAAACACCTGCGCTTTGGGCCAACCAGCCGGCCCGCAACGCCGGAAAACTATATAAGCACCTACTACACACAATGTGGGCCGCACACTGGTCACCACAACTGATATTAGATGATCTGAATAGTCGATATGCTACATTACTATCACCTAAAAGAAATTTCGTCCTTGAAATTTAAAGTAGAATCCGATATCAAAAAATATGTTTTAAAATTAATAGGGTACTATCACCTAAAAGAATTAAAAGCATACTCAAACAAATATGGATATGTCTTCATCATTTCCTCTGCTAGTTCCCAAGTATCCTCGCCGCCCTGCCTATTTTCCCATCTGACTTTTCACCAAATCAATATTTTTATTTCTGAGCTTTTAGGTTTTGTGGCCGGTGATCTGTATTGGATATTCTGGCATAGTCATATCTGGCTTTAATTCACTCCTCTGGTAAACTAACCACTTGGGATGGATCTTTAATGTACATTCTGAGCATGGAAACATGGAACACATTATGGACATCTGCGAAGTCTGCTGGCAGATCTAACCTGTAAGTTGTCTCGCCCAATCTTTCTATTATCTGGAACGGACCTACATATCTAGGTCTCAACTTGCTTCGCTTGCTGAATCTAAAACACATCTTTATTAGGGGAAACATTCAAAAATACATAATCCTCACTTCAAACTGCAATTGTCTGCGTCTATTGTCAGCATAACTCTTCTGTCGACTCTGTGCCATCTGTAGCTTTTCATTAATAAACATAACTGTTTCTACACATTGTCTGATTAACTCCGGACCCAGAACCTTCCTCTCTGCTACCTCATGCCAATTCAATGGTGTCCTGCATGGTTCCGCCATATAATGCCTCATAGAGTGCCATTCTAATACTTTCTTGATAACTGTTATTATATGCAAATTCAACCATACTCAAATGACGTTCCCATATATCTCCCCAAACCAAACAACAGGCTCTCAACATATCTTCTATTATCTGGATGTCCTTTCTATCTGTCCATCTGCCTGCGGAGATTAGGAACTGTATCTTAACTCAGTGCCAATGACCCCTTACAAACTTCTCCAAAAACCTGAGGTGATTCTTGGATCTCGATCTGAGACAATAGTAATTGGAATTCCATGTAACGGTATTATTCTTTCCACATATAATTTTGCTAGCCTATCCACTGACCAGGACATGTTAACGGTTACAGTCTTGCAAACTTTAGTCAGTCTATCAACAAAAACCCAAATGCCATTGTGACCCGCTGAGTTGGGCACCCACCATAAAATCCATAGTTATATCATCACATTCCATTGTGGTATGGGAAATGGTTGCAACCAACCTCCTGGTCGCTGATGTTCTGCTTTTACTTGCTGATAGACGGCACATCTTGCTTTAAATTCTGCAATTTCTCTTTTCATGTTTGGCCACTAGAAAAGACCCTTCATACCCTGATACATCTTAGTACTGCCTGGATGAATAGTATATTTTTGACCTGTGGGCTTCCTCTAGCACTTCTGTCTGATTCCTGCATCAGCTGGAACATACACCCGACCTTTCAATCTGACTACATTATCATGGCCCAAAGTTACCTCCTCCACTTAAAATATCTGCCAAGTTCTCATCTGCTTTTTGGGCTTCAACTATCTATCTATAAAGAGAAAGTTCAACTGCATTGTTCGTCAATACTGCTCTCTACTGACTATTTGGCACATACAAAGAATTATCTGCTATCTCTTAATAGTTCCATTCTCTGATCATAAGATGATTCATAACAGCTTTTCTGCTCAATGCATCTGCCACAACATTTGCTTTACCGGATGGTATCCCAAACTGAAGTCATAATCTTTCTTATATTCCATCCATCTGCGTTGCCTTAAATTCAATCTTTCTGTGAGAAATATATTTCATGTTTTATGATCCACAAATATTTCAAATCTTTCTCCATATAAGTAATGTCGTTAAATCTTAAAAGCAAATACTACCGCTGCCAACTCCAAATCATCAGTCGGATAATTCTCTTCATGTTTCTTTAACTGTTTGGAAGCATAAGCAACCACTTTTCCATGCTGCATCAATACTACCCCTAATTCTCTTCTGGATGCATCTATACATAACACAAAACCACTACTTCCAAAGGAATTTCTAATATTGGTGCTGAAGTAAGCCTCTTTTTTCAATTCAGCAAAGCTGTGCCTGCACTTGGAAGACCACAAAAAGGAACTCCCTTCCTGGTCAACATGGTCATTGGGGCTACTATTTTAGAGTAATCTTGAATAAATCTTCTATAATAACCTGCAAGAACCAAAAAGCTTCTAATCTCTGACACTATTCTTGGCTCTGCCCACTTCAACACTGCTTCCACTTTCACTGGATCCACTTCAACTCCTTCACCGGAAATCACATGACCCAAAAATTGTATCTCTTTCAACCAGAATTCGCACTTACTGAACTTAGTATATAACTGGTGCTCTCTCAATGCCTGCAATGTGATTCTAAATGGGATGCATGCTCCTCTTCTATTGCTGAATATATCAAGGTATCATCAATAAAAACTACTATAAACCGATCTAGATATGGATGAAATATTCTATTCATCAAGTTCATAAAAGCTGCTGGCGCATTGTCAACCCAAATGGCATTACTACAAATTCATAATGTCCATATTTGTTCCTAAAAGCTGATTTTCAATGTCTTCCTCCTTAATTCTCAACTGATGATATCCTAATCTGAAATCAATCTTGGAGAACACCATTGCTGACTGAAGCTGGTCAAACAAATCATCTATTCTTTCAAGCGGATATTGTTCTTGATGGTAACTTTATTCAGCTGGCGGTAATCTATACACATCTCAAACTACCATCTTTCTTTCTAACAAACAGCACTGGCGCACCCCACAGTGAGTGACTTGGCCTGATGAAACCTTTCTCTCTAATAGCTTCTGCAACTGTGTTACTCTTTTAATTCTGCTGGTGTCATCCTGTACGGTGCCTTCGATATCGGCATACTGCCTGGCTCTAACTCAATAGAGAAATCTACCTCTCTGTACGGCTCTAGCCCTGACAATTCTTCTGGAAATACATCTACAAATTCTCTAGCCACTGGCACAGATCTACAGATTTATGATACTCAACCAGACTCACAGAAGCAAGATACGCTACACATCCTGCATTAATTAACCTTCTAGCCCTGAGCACAGAAATAAAAACTTAGGAGAATAGAAGGGCATACCTTGAAATTCAAAAAGTTGTTTCCATCAGGTCTACAAAATCTGACCCTCTTCTTTCTACAATCTACCAGAGCACCATAAGCCTCTAACCAATCCATACCCATAATCAAATCATATTCCTTTAAAGACAAAGCATACAACTTTGCCGGCAACTAATTCCCATGAATCACAATTGGAACTCATCTAAATAACAGGAAGTAAGCATAAAATCACCAGAAGGAACTTCAACAACCAATTCACCCTACCTTTCCTCTATGGGGTGAGCCAGACTATCCAAGAAATCTTCGGAAATAAATGAATGAGAAGCACTGGATCAATTAATATTCTAGTTGAGAAATCAAAGAATGGTAGTATACCTTCAATAATATTTAATGCATCTACCTGCGCTCTGGTGATTGCCAACACCCGACCTCGACCTCCTCTCTGATAAGGGGTTCCTCTGCCTCTCTTTGCTAATGGCTGATATGTCTACTGCTGTTGCTGAGTCCCTCTGCCATAACCATATCCTCGAGACTGACAATCCATGGCATAATGTCCTGGCTGACCACAAGCAAACACGTGACCTCCCGAAAAGTTGCAAGCTGACTTGCGACACTCTGCTGGGACTCCTCTGGAAACGGTGGCTTGTAGCCACGACCTTGCCGGAAATTACCCTGTTGGAAACCATGTTGCCTGCCTCTACCTCGTCCTCCTCCTTGGAAGAATTTCTTGATCTGCTTACCCCACTTAGCTATTTCGGACAATGATGCTCTTGAGGATGCCTTTCCTTTGCTAATGCTGTGTGACTGCTGGGGAAGTCAGAAGCTGCTGAACCTCCCGCCTGAGACTGACTCTGCCTAGCCTGCAAAGTCCTCTCCAACACAGTTGCCCGCTATACCACTTCCTCTACTGTCCTGCACTTTAGTGGAGGTACTGCATCCTGCAACCCGGACCCTAATCCCCTACAAAAATACTCCACCATTATTGCATGATCGGTCACCACATAGGGGGAAAATCTACTCAATGCCATGAATCTCATATGATACTCCAACACGGACAATCTACCTTGCTGCAATGTTCTAAACTACTCCCTCTTTGCTTGCTGGATCTGTAGTGGAAAGAACGTGTCATTGAAGACCGTCAGAAACTCTACCTAAGTAATTCCATCTTTTGTTCTTCCTAGAAAAATAGTCTGCAACTTGAGCCTCCACCATTCTTGAGCAAATCCCCTCAACTGATAGATAGCAAGAATGACTATGTCCTCCTGCGGACACCTAATAGTCACAAATACTCTCTCAATCTCATGTATCCAATGCTCTATAGTATCTGGGTAGGGCCACCTAAGTAGGTAGGGGGTTGTAACATCAGAAACCTCTCCACAAGAGCTGTGGACTCCTCTGCGGTAGCTAGCCTCACTGGTATTGCCAGGTGAACAGGTACTTCAGGGGGTACCTCAACTCCTACTAGGGATAAAACGGGGGCTGCTGGCACTGCCTCCTCGACAACTGGTACTGCTGGCTGTGCGGGTGCTGGCTGATCCATCCTCATACGGATCTCCGTAAGACTTTCCCATATCCACTCAAACATCCTCTGGGTAGGATCCTCCGGATCATCACCACCTCCTCCCCAATCTCTCCGATCTGCATTTCTGATCCGCATAAACAATTCCCAACCACACAACACAACACATATCAACACAAAACCCAAGGTCAACTACCAGCAGTGGGTTTAACTAAAGAATAGGCTATGTACATTTCCTGTTCCTTAACATTTATACGGACTATGCTCTGATAAACTGTGACGGACCACATCGTTCAAACCTGTTAACCTGATAACGAGCCTGACATGACTCCGCCTCCCGCGAATGAGCCGAAGCTTCGCAAGGGATATCATACCACATGTCCATAAAATATAAAGGAAACAACTAAACAAAAATAAACATTCTATTCCACAAATATTTACATGAGATTTACATAGCCAGTCCCTCAACTAAAATCATAAACCAGTACAACAGAACCTGGGGCATACCCCGAGGTGAACAAAGAGAGAAAATTTACACTACTGGTGGTGGTGCAGACCCTGCTCCACTACGGTGGGCCCAGAACTTTAGGACAGATGGGAAGCCTCCTGCTCTCCCTCACCTGAAAGGAGTAGGGGGGTGAGCCTCGCTAGTCACTGGGTCAGTAGGGAAACTCCCCCAAAGAAATCGAGCAAACCACAACTCAAGTAACTAAGCAGGAAGCTACGCTATAGCAATTTATAGAATTATCTAAGCAAGATACTAAAGCTTTAACTTACTTACCCCTTGTTGACCTCAATTGCAGTCTAAAAAATAAATGGAAAACCCAAACAGGTATACGAGCTAAAGTAGGTAAACGCCAAACTCAGGTCACGCAGCCTGGCTAGCGACACCAGCAACGACCTGGACAAACACACAGGTCTAACTCTCAGTCTCGTAGCACGGACGAAAGGTCCAGCTGCTACTCCAATAAACCAAACAAGAACTATGGAGACCAACTAAACCACCACACCTGCAGCTCACACACCCCGCAGGCCCATGCCTAAAACCTTTAGGGACTCCGGCCTAAATCCCAAAGTGAGGCATTGGAAACAGGACTAGCTGGGGTCCAGTATGGCTACTGGTGTCCGTCCCCCCAAACTACGAGCGCGCTGCAAGGACTAAACAATAAACTCTCACAAGTCGCTGTCTCTGCCATCTTTCCCTCAGTTGGACGACAACTATCCTCGAGAGTGAGGGTGTCTAGGAAGACGACAAGACTATGACGGTACCACTGTACTTGGACAAACCCTGAGCACACCCTCGTGCCTGGCTTAACTCGGAACCTGGGGCTCCTCACTGAAGAGGTAACCATGGATGGCGTAACACTACCTGCCACGCACATGAAAACTGCATGCTACGCAAACTACGTGAACACACATGGGTCACTGGGACCAGTCATACACACACAACAACATGAGCTGCAGCTCACCATGTGAACCGCACTCCCATGGAGCATAACAGGTGCCAAAGCACGGCTAGCCATTTCCACGCTCAACGAATAGCCATACCGCACATCAGTTAACCATAAACGGAATGTGCCATAATAAACACATACAAAAGCAACCCCTCAGCTGTGATCGCGACAGGGGCCTGGGCCGTGATCAGGTCGTGACTCCCCGACATGTCGCAATCGCAAACGCTAACGCGACATATCGTCGTGTCGCGATCTGATAGCGATAGGGGAGACGTCGGCTTCGCAGCGCGAAAACCCTAACCTGGTCCCCTTCTTCAGAAAACCCCAAAAACCTGGCCAAACATGGTTTCCAGTCCATTTTCTGCTCTTTATGATGTCCCTAGCATGCGTTCTATAGTTCTTAAAGCTGTAAATACAACACATGCCACGCACATACGAATTTACAGAGAAAAGGGTAGAATCTCTCTACTTGAGAAGAACACGAAAATGGGTGATAACTCGGCGTTTCTCCCGCTCCACCTGCGATCCTCGCAGTGAGAACACGACCAACCGAGGCCCACGAGCTCGAGTTGCCTAGAATCCCGCAAGCAAAACCTCCCCTGGCCGAGCAGAGCTTGTGAAAGCTCTGTTCTGCCAGGGTTCCTTTAAAACGCAGCTCAGTTGGGAACGCGACGTATCACTACGGCACGACCAGGTTGCAACGTGGCTGCTCGTCGCGATCTGCTTGTCGACGTCAGCACGCCGCCCTGCGCGTGTCATGCGGCGCACATGTAGACGAGGAGCCAAAATAGCGGCAACCAGACCGCGGAATCCCTGGGTGTCGCGATGAGAGCGCAACGTGGTACTCTGTCGAGTTCAGGGACAGAGAAAAAACTGCACGCGTTGGGCTAACCAGCATGGCCCACATTGCTCCGGAAACCTGTGTAAGCACCTGTAACACAATGTGGGCCGCACATAGCCACAAACTGATATAAGACAATCGGAACAGTCAATATGCTACATATCTCCTGAGCATAGATACGTGGAAAACAGGATGAACACTAGCTAATGCCGGGGGTAAAGCTAGCTCATAAGCCACGTTGCACACAATCGTGAGAACCTATATGGGCTAATAAATCTAGGACATAGCTTACTATGCCTGCCAAATCTGAAAACACCTCGGGTTGGCGAAATCTTGAGAAAGACATGCTCGCCAACCTCGAACTCTGAATCCTTCTTCCTATTGTCGGCGTAACTCTTCTGCCTATCTTGCACCGCAACAAGCCTCTTCTGATAAGTTGGATCTTATCCAAAGTCTCTTGAACTAACTCCGGTCCGATCAACTGCCTATCGCCAGTCTCCTCCCAACATAAAGGAGATCTACAAGGCCTTCATGCAACGCCTCAAATGGAGCCATACCAATACTCGCATGAAAACTTTTGTTATATGCAAACTCCACAAGAGGTAAATGACGCTCCCAATCATCCTTCCAATCTAGCACACACGCTCTCAACATATCCTCGAGCGTCTGGATAGTCCTCTCGAATTGTCCATCTATCAGGGGATGAAATGCTTAACTAAGCTTCAGTTCAGAACCTAATGCATCTAAAGACCCTTCCACAACCTCGAAGTAAATCTCGGATCTCAATCCAAAATGATCGACTTCGGCAACCATGCAATCTAATAATGCCACTAACATACAACCTAGCTAAACTCTCAACCAACTGCTTCTTCCTCATAGGCAAGAAATGGGCAGTCTTAGAGAATCTATCTAGCACTACCCAAATCGAGTCATTGCCCATCCTTGATCTGGGCAAACCCGTTACAAAAATCATAGTGATAGCCTCCCACTTCCTTACTGGATTTCCATCTTTGCATAAGGCCAGACGGTCGCTGCCGCTCGGCCTTCACTTGATGGCATACTAAACACTAGATAATACTTTGCCACTTCCTTCTTCATGCTAGACCACCAAAATGATCTCTTTAAATCCTGGTACATCTTAGTGTTACCCAGATGAAAGAGAATCTGGACTATGAGCCTCTGCTAATACATGCTCACGGACATCCACTATATCCGGAATACAGACTCGATGATGAAGCAAAATTACTCCATCCTCATAACGAGTAATGCCTGCCTTGCCCAATAACTCCTAGAGTCTATGGTCGGCCTTCTGCTGCTCAATCACCTCATCCAGGACAGTAGACCGGATGGACAACTGAGCCACGAAAGCCTGACATAATGGCTCTAACTCGGTCATTGCACAAGCAGCATCCTCCAACATCTTCCAATCCTGCTGGAGTGAAGATCTCTTCCTACTAAGAGCATCCGCTACGACATTCACCTTTGCAGGATGATATTGAAGGTTGAAGTCATAGTCTTTGAGGAACTCAATCCTTCTCCTTTGCCACAAGTTTAATTCCTTTTGGGATAAAAGATACCTCAAGCTCTTGTGGTCAGTGAACACCTCAAATCTGACAGAATAAAGATAGTGCCTCCAGATTATTAGTGCATGAACCACTGCCACAAGCTCTAAATCATGAGTCGGATAGTTACGTTCATGCTCCTTCAATTGACGAGAAGCATACGCCACTACCCTTCCCCGCTACATCAATACACAGCCTAAACCAATCCGAGATGCATCCGTATAAATGGCAATGCCTTCATCACTACTAGGCAATACCAATACCGGTGTAGATGTGAGCTTAGCCTTCAATAATTGAAAGCCACTCTCACACTCCTCGGACCATACAAACTTCACACCCTTCCTGGTTAGCTTAGTCAATGGCGTGGCGATGGATGCAAATCCCTCAATAAATCACCGATAATAACTCGCTAAACCAAGGAAACTACGAATCTCCGATGGGGTTATGGGAATCTCCCAATCTAACACAGCCTGAACCTTTGCTGGATCAACTGCTACTCCAGCACTGGAGATAACATGCCCGAGGAAATGAACCTCGCACATCTAGAAATCGCACAAGCTGTATGTTAATGACCCTCCTTATACCGGTACGGTTACACCAACCAACGTCGGTATAATGAGCATCGCAACAGTGGGATATTGACCCAACGTATACACTAAGTCGAGATGTACACAAATATAAATGTAGAACATCAGAAATAAACAACAATATTATTCCATCATCCACATTTTATCCACAGTCCATATAGTACAAGAAAGAAGCCAAAGTCCACATAAATAAAATTATAAATCAAATTACATTGTCCACATCTGAATTACATAATATCCTTGACTACATACTTATGAAATGAAAATACAACAGCGTAATCTCCATAAAAGATGATACTCCTCTCGCTCAGAGTAACTCCTAACCGTCTCCTCCAAGGAAGTGGAGACACCTGCACCTATACGCTGAAGCAAGAGTGAGTCTAAATAGACTCAGCAAGTAATTCATGCACATTATACATACACACATCATATGCACATTTTACTTTCTTAAGGAAACAATCAACACATATAGCATGGTTTGAATAATCCCTAATTTCTATGCATGCAATTCCTATAACATTAAAGGACATGATACATGCTTATGTTTCCATTCACATTAAGTATAAGACCTATCACATGCTCTCTGCACATTTCCTTGACATGCCTAATCAACTTAATACTCATTCAATTCATGCTACAATATATTCATGCAACTTAAGCATGGAATCACACGTAATGAAAGCAATACTCCTAGCATGGATTCTATGTACATTTCATACACTTAACCCAATTATAAACATGATTAGCTTGCTCTTTTGACATGGATTTAACATACTCATATAATGTTTCACTAATTCGCATGCTATCACATTGTTTTCACATATTCACATATTCATTTGCACATTTCACAATTTCACATTTCACTTATACACAGTCACATTATTCTCATTAAATGATGTTACACATAGTCTGAACCACCTCTAGAAGGACAGACAATCACATTCACATACCTATCACCAAGGCAAAACAGTGAAGATCTTGGTTAATCATCATACACAATTTTTCATATTTTTTGGAAATACACACCATTTATGAAAATTAGAACAATCATTCTGCAAAATTATCAAGAACCCATTAACCATGATTCACAGTGTTATAGATGTATTTAATAGTTCCAAAACTTGTATCTACCAGTCATGATATCACACAAAATTTCTGGTAATTTAACAAGCATCATACACTTTATTTGAAATTTAAAACAGACAATTCATGCTCACTATTCTATATTCCAAAATTTCTAAATATTCACATAGTAATTAGAAATTTGCCGAAGTTTCATGGCATGAACTGATACATATGTACATCTCACAAAAATTTTCTGACATCCTAATTATAAACAGATCCACTTAAACAGTAATGAATAAGACTAAAACATGCCAAACAAATCATTTCAAAAATTTTAATAAATAATGCAATCAACAAAAATTCATCATAATTACACAGTATGATCCACTGGAGATACTTGACAATATATTATTTTTATAGTATATCCTCATATTCGAAATCCAAAAATAGTACACAACGATCAGACATGCACACTGTCACTGCCTGATGAACTCAGCGGCACACAGGTGGCCTCCAACCATGTTAACGTCAACAAAGGTTGCCGCCAAGCTCTGACCTTAACGGCAGTAAATGATGCCCTTAAGTTTCTGTCTGCGGAAATGCAGATAAAACTCACAAAAATAAAAGAGAACGGGGTTCCAGGACAAGAATAAAATCTGTAAAAATATCTGGGACCTACTAGACGTATGTATGGACAATGGTCAAGGGTTACTTGCCTCAAAATAAATCTCTAAAGGATTATTTGCTGATGAAGCTCTCCTTGGCCAGTGCCAAGAAGCCCTCAAATCCTTCCCCAAACGGTTCTGTGATGAAGAAGATGGTGCACATTTGTCAGGGAAGCCTTCCACTACGTTCAGACTTCCTCCCAGTCGTGGTAGAACGCCGGAAGAAGCCTCCAATCAACAGATCAAGCCTCTCAGAGTTCTGGGTTCGCAACAAGAAAGCTAGGGTTTTCTCAAGAGCCAAAAGGGACTCTATTAGGCCGAAGGAAGGAGTTTTATAGAGTCAAGGGCTCAGGGACATGATTAGGTAGGGTTTCTTGCTGTTGGGAGTCAGTTTCCAAAATAGAAGCCGAAGAATTCGCGGGTATTTTGGATCTGATGCGCATCCAGTTCTTGGATGTAGGCGTCAACATCCATGGCCGCCTGTCTGGGCTTGGCGTCCATCGATGTGGACGCTGACCTCCCCTTAACCTCAACTCATGTTGACGCCAAAAGGGTTTTCGGCTAGACACAGAATTGTAGTAATTGTACTTACCTTAGGTATATACATGCACTGTACAATATACATAATTTAATTATTAAATAAAACTTCATGTATGCGATATATATATATGTGATCGTTCAAGCCATAGACCAATCCTTTAGGTTTTTATCATTTCTTCAGATTTTATTCCATGCTTGGAACCCCCCCCCCCCATTCACCATTGTTTCTACGTCCAGTCTTTGTTTGCACAGACAGAAACTTAATGGCAGCATAAGGTACCGTTAAGATCCAAGGTTGGCGGCCACCTATGGTGCCGTTAACTCATGTTGGTGGCAGTCTCTGTGCCGCCAAGTTCAACAGGTTTGACAGAATGTATGTTTTAATCTTGTGACATATTCTTCCGGATTCTGAACATGAGTACATGTTGTAAATTTTATGAATGGCCATACACATTTAGTAGAACATACCATGTGGTTAGGTTGAATTTTCGTAAATTGTCCTATTTATTAGAAATTTTGTAATGAAGTATTGAGCATGATTTAGCATTGATAAATTCTGTTTAATTAGATACATGTTGATTTAGGGTTTCGGAGTTTTCCTGTGACTATATAATGACTGTATTCAGGTGTTACCACTGCTAAGTGTAGCTATAATAGTATGAAACCTGTTAAAGTGATTTTGATGATAGTTATGCTGAAAACCTGTTTCAATTACCATAATTAGGGTTCAGATCCAAAATTTGTGAAAAATTTCAGATATATTCCCTATACTGTATGTAAACTGTGGTTAAAATTTGGTAGAATTCTAAGTACTGTGTAGAGTGTTATTAGTTTCCTAATCATTCTACATCATGATATGATAGATTTAAATACAAAATAATTATATATGGTGAATGTCATTGTTTCAGAAAATTTTAATGAAGTTAGTACCACTGTGTGCATATTTTATATCTGTTACAATGTATGCTTCACTGTCCACCATGTTCAAATTGAAATATCTTGTAAATTACCTGAAATCTATGTTTAATATTTAAAATAGTTTTACTGCTCCAAAATTTATGAAAAAATAGTAAGTGATGTGTTTTGTGATACATATTTACCATGTGGTTAAATTTTCAGTCTGGCTTGATCACGATAGAATGAATTATGGATTTTAGAATGTTTCAATACCATAAATTGAATTAAGTCTCAACCAAGTTTAAAAGTGGGAATGGCATCATGATTAAGTTTCTGTGAAGTATTGTTTATAACTGATTTGAGTACCTAAATGTGTTAAATTTATGTTCCATAATAAATGTGTGTGCATGTGCATGGAAAGTGAGGGAATAAAGAGCATGTGTGTGTGAAACATGTAAAGATGACAAGATAAACAAATGTGCTCATAAGACACTGCCACGCCAGATGCTTGGAGCTGTACTGTAGTAGAGCCCCTACGGGAAAGCTCAAAAATGTTATGTGATACCCTAGACAAGGGTCTTGTTAAACCATGATGCCCGAGGCAAGGGTCTTGAAAATCCTAGAGGTGGACAAGTTCCACTGGTAATGGTGGAGAAGGCTTCTCCTGGTTTCTGCACGAACCAAGACTTGATCACTATGTCTGGTGATTAAGTACATGAATGTGAATGTGTATGTGCTACATGATCGTCTAGTGCTGGTTTGGGCTGTGTCTTAGCATTGTGTAAAATGAACATAAGTATAACGTGAAAAATGACATGTGATTGTGGCACAAGGTATGTGCAAGATATATGTGAATGTGGCACATGTTATGTGCAAAGTGATGTGATAAGAAATACATGAATATGAAAGTGGAAAACAATGGGAAATCGTGTGTAAATGAAAGTGTGATAGTGTGGAAGTATGTGCATGTCATGAGGAAATAATGTGCATGTTAATATGAGTTAGATTAATTGTGATTATATGTTTAGTATCATGTTGTGTAGTTTAATGTGATCCATATGCAAGTGTCATGTGAATGTGATAAATTTTGTATAAAATTAGCAAGCTAGATGTATAGTAAAGTGTTATAATTGCATGTGAAGTGAGTTAGAAATCATGCTAGGAGTGCTACCTATCTTGTACATGTTTCCATGACTAAATTGTAGAACTACGCAATGACTTGAATAAAGTATGAAAGCATGTGATTGTATGCTTGTACTTATGTAAATGATACCATGTTATTAGTAATCATGTTTAGATTATTATTTTACATGTGTTTGAATAGTTGTTTAATACGATTCCATGTTAATTCATTTATGTTATGGCATGAGCATGTATGATTTTAATTTCTGAATTTTAATAGTGATAAATTGTTAGAAAGCATGTGTGATAGGTATATAGTTTGAATTTTAAGTTACTTGCTGAGTCTATTATGTAGATGTACCCATGCTAAACATTTCAGGAGATTTAGTAGCTGAGGACTTGTCAAGATCCGAAGAGGAGCGTGAAGGATAGGTTGAAGATTGTAATTTATTTTCCTAGTATGTAATTTGAAATTTGAATTGTGGATATGTAATTGAAGCTGGCTACATGTTAGTGAAATTTATGTTATGTCTTTTCTTTATTGGACTATATAGACTGTGGTATGTGGATTAAAGTTGATGGAATAATAATTTGTTTAAATTCCGTTGCAATAGTGTTCTCTATTTATGTGTATCCCAGCCCATTTGTTACTTGTAGGGTTTTCTCCCCTGTAGCAGCTTGCTCTCATCCGATGTGGGTTGGTATAACCGTACCGGGTGAAAGTGGGTCGTTACAGGATGGGGGCAGCATTTAGGTATGGTTGAATTTGCCTACAACAATAGTTATCACACAAGCATCGGCATGGCACCATATGAAGCACTTTATAGAAGACCTTGCAAAACACCGATGAATTGGCATGAAGTGGGTGAAAGGTAGGTAATGGGACCAGAATTGGTGCAGTAGTGTGTAGAGATAGTCATGTTCATTAAGGAGAAGCTTCAAAGGGCACAAAGCAGGCAAAAGAGTTATGTGGATACGCAGCGCAGGCCCCTACAATTTGAACTCGGAGACTATGTGTTTTTAAGGGTTTCTCCAACTAAGGGTGTTTTGAGATTCAGTAAGAAGGGCAAATTGAGTCCCAGGTACTTCAGTCCATTCCAGATTCTGGAAAAAATTGGTAAGACGGTGTACAAGTTGGAGGTTCCAGCAGAGTTCACCGATGCCCACGATGTGTTCCATGTTTCATTGCTAAGGAGATACATTCGGGATCCTTCTCAGATTGTTAGCTACACACAGGATGATTTGATGTTGGATATATCCATGCAAGAGTATCTAATGATGATGACTGGTCTCCGAACTCAAAGGTTAAGGAATAAAGACATTGAACTGGTAAGAATTATATGGGAAAATAGGCAGGGTGGAGAAGACACTTGGGAGTTGGCCGTTGAGATGTACAAGACGTATCCATACTTGTTTGAGTAAGCGTTAATGTAACGACCCTCTTTATATCGGTACGATTATACCAACCCACGTCGATATAGAAAGCGTCGCCACAGTGGGACATTTACCCAACACATACAATAAGTTGAGATGTGCACAAATATAAACACATACAGCGGAAATAAAGAACTAAATAAAAGATCTTATTCCATCATCCACAGTCTAAATAGTACAAGAAGGAACTAAACATTTCACAACTGAAAATTTAAAGTAAATTACATTGTCCACAACTGAATTACATCAAGTTCTTTATTACATACTATGAAAGAAAAGTACAAAATGCTGAAATCTCCACAAAGGTGCTACTCCTCGCGCTCGGAGTCACTCCTAAATGTCTCCTCCAAAGAAGTAGAGATATCTGCACCTGTACGCCGAAACAAGAGTGAGTCCAAAGACTCAGCAAGCAAATCCACACACATAATACATACACATCATATAGACATTTTTACCCTTATGTCAAGTCACGATTTCATGTAACATGGATTTAACAGTCTATTTAAAATCTAAACATGCTATTCTACTACCTTTGATATAGGCCACATGCTTTATAATTATATTTAGAATTAAATAACTTATCAAATGCTTTCTACACATACTTTATCATTCTAATTGCAAGCACTTTTCATCATATTTATGTCATGATACAATAACCATATAAGCATGAAATTTACACATAGTGAAAGAGATGATCCTACCATGGATTCTAGGTAGAACTTCACATTCATAACACATTTTTAAACATAAATAGCTTGCTGTTTTTACATGGGTATAACATGTTTAATAGTCCGTTTCATGATTTCACATATTATCATATAAATTTACAGTTCCACATAATCTTTTGCACATTTTTACACATGCCCATTTCACATATAAATAAAATCACATTATCTCATTTTATGCCTTGACACATAGTCCAAACCTCCTCTAGAAGGACACACACTTGTCACATCACACACATATATCTTATCACCTAGGCAATCAAGTGATAGACCTTAGTTACTGCGTAGAACCGGGAGAAGTGATAGTTCTAGCGTTCTGTATTGGACTCAATATAGAATGTGGCCACCCGAGCTCTAGCGTTCTGTGGCCAGTCTGTCTGGTTTCTGTTGTACATTGCTTGGGCTGTGATGACTACACAATGTAGGGTCTGTATGGGTTGTGTCGGCTTACACCGTGGTTGATAACGATGGGTTTTGCTTGGAAATGTCTGCATAGAGAGTTGGGTTGTAACGCCTTCCGTGGTTACCTCTCCAGTCAGTTACCTAGGCACCAGGTGCTTGTGTTTTGTCCCAGTATGGTGAGTACCGTCAAGGTTTGTGTCGTCTTCTTGGACACCCTCACTCTTGAGTTTGAGTTGCACGTCCGGCTAAGGGAAGGACGATAGGGGGTAGTGACTCGTGTCTTTCGGTGTGTGGTCGCTTGTAGCGCGCTTGTGGTTGGGGGACGTACACCAGTAGACATACTGATCCCTAGCTAGTCTTGTTTCCAATGCATCACTTTAGGGAGCTCGAGTCAGAGTCCCTAAGGCTACCATGCTTGGGCCTGTAGCTGTGTGGTCTGCAGGAGTGGTGTTGGTTTGTCTCCACAGTTCTTGACCATGTTGAGGTGGAGTGGCAACTAGACCTTTCGTCTGTGGCTGCGAGGCTGAGACTTAGACTTGTGTTGTTTGTCCGGGTCTGTGGCTGGTGTCGTGAACCAGTTCTCGTGACTCATGTGCGGCGTGCCCTTCTTTAGCTTGTACACTCATACGTGATTTTCCATTTATT
The DNA here is from genome assembly GCA_014218235.1 of Colocasia esculenta. Classification (NCBI taxonomy): domain Eukaryota; kingdom Viridiplantae; phylum Streptophyta; class Magnoliopsida; order Alismatales; family Araceae; genus Colocasia; species Colocasia esculenta. The sequence continues at coordinate 43,833,505 of CM024756.1, forward strand.
TACTTACCGTTGTAATATCGTGCATAGGTAGTGATATATTTAAATTGTTTACAGCTTTGCTTACTTACTTGTTGTACATAGCTCTTCAAGCTTTTGGGGAGTTGCCCTACTGAGCCAGTGACTTGTGAGGCTTACCCCTTCTTCTTGTAGGTGAAGGAGAGCAGGAGGATTCATGTCCTCTTCTAGTTCCGGTCAGCACCATAGTGGAGTCGAGCCTTCGACACCAGCAGAGTGATACTTCTACATGTTGTGCCTTGTGGGTTTGTCCCAGGCCATTGTATTTTGTACTATGACATTGGTATGGAACTTGTAACCACCCTCCTTATACCGGTATGATTATACCAATCCACATCGATATAAAGGGCGTCATTACAGTTGGACATTTACCCAACACAACACAATAGGTTGAAACGTACATGAATATTAAGGAAAGTACATCAGAAATAAAAGAAAACAACTCTTATTCCATCATCATTCACAAAATTCCACAGTCTATATAGCAAGTAAAGAAAATAACAATTGTCCACATTATTACATGTCCATATTAATAACAATGTTCATTCCACATACTAGTAAAGTAAATGTGCAACTACGCAGCACTCCACAAGCAGCTACTCCTCATGCTCGGGGTCACTCCTTACTATGTCCTCCTCATGAATGGGGACACCTGTCTCACCTGTAAGTCAAAGCAAGTATGAGTCTCCCAAAAAGAAAGACTCAACGAGCAATCTAAAGATAACATCCTTACACATATCTGTAATCACGGGGAATGTGCACCCCCAAAACACGCAAACATGTATTGGCTATATAAGCATGGAAATATGGATGTGATCGCCACCTAGATAGTTGCCTAACGATAAGGACTACACAGCCTAACTAAGATAGGAAAAGGAAAGAGGACAGAAGGACTTACTGATATAGCGACGGGGGACCCCGCCGTGATGGAGCTGATGTCGCGACGCCTGCGCAGGGCGCATGTTACTGTCGCGTCGCTCCCATCTGTCGCGTCCTCTACAGTGCGGGAGAAAAGTGAGGGGACCTTCTTCCTACCCTCCAGCCGGCCAGAGGACAAGAGCTCCTCGTGAAACTTTGCTTGGGTGCCTACCAAAACAATGGAAACAATGAAAGAAATCCTGTTAGAACGAGTTAAGCATAGTATCCATTCAAAAATGAAGAGAAAGAGGGAGCATGGGGGGAATGAACCTGGGGTTGGTTTTTAAACCCCTAGGGTGATGGGAAAAACGTGTGAAAGTAAGGAAACACAACCTATCTAAAAAGGAAAATAATATGCATGAAGAAAAGAGGAGAAGGGGAAAGAGAGAAAGAGCCCCATGTGGGGCGACTCCCTGGCGTGGAACGGCGTCCTTAGCTCATGCAAAGGCCTCTGGAAAGAGTGGGAATTGCCCTCTCACGTTCCAAGCCTTGTGGATGAGCAAAATGGCATGACTTGATGTAGAATAGGTAAGGAAATGAGAGAAAAGGATGGGCCGCGGGCTAAGTCCAGATCACCGAAAAATTCGACAGCCCTTCGGGATAAAAAAAATGGGGCTCTCCTCCGTGCGTGGGGGGTGGCCTTGCTTATATAGACCAAGAAGAGACAAAATCCCATTTTTCATGATAATTACCCAAGTAAAAGGATAAATGCCATTAAAATTCATGGGTAAGAGTCCAAAGGGAGCTTCAAGGAGTCCCCCAACCTCTAGATATGCTCAGGTGGGTTGGGAGGTTACAAGGGATGAGGATAAGGCCATAGGAGGATAAATAGTAGGTGGTTGCAGAGGCCTGTGCGTTCAGCTGTTGTCGCGACGGATCGTAGGGGCGCGAGAAGGACTAACGCGACGACCAGGCGGGGCGCGACAGCACAGCTGCGTGCATGGATATGCATGTGCTGTCGCGACGACCAAAGGGGACGCAACAGGGGTAACATGGCGCCTCGACCCGTCGCGTTAATGGAAACGATTATTCTTGAATTTTGGGCCAATTAAATGGGAGAATAATGGTCATTAAGGCTCAAGGACTCTTTTAAAAGATAATGGATGGGATTTTATGAATATTAGGCTCTTAATGGGCTCAAAGCAAGGCTAGAGGTGGCTCAAGGTAAGTGACCAACTTGGGGCTCACTTAGACAACATGAAATGTAGTTCAACTTGTAGGCCAGAATCGGGTGTCTATAGATTTTCCCCTCCTTGGCTTCCACTTTGCAGGGGAGCGAAGCGGAAGTGAAGCGGAACGTCTCATGAAATGACGGCGAAGCGGAAACGACGCGAAGTGGACTGAAAAGTGGAAGTCAAGGTAAAGAGACACCCGATCTAATCAACAAGCAAGTGGAATTTTTGTGAAAGCCCCAAGTTAGTTGCTCGAGCAGAATGCAAGGAAGACCCAAGTCTGGATGAGAAGAGAGGAAGAAAAAGGATGATCAACCCCTCGATTGAGAGGTACCCTAGCCGATTGGCCTGCATGTTTCTTTTTGGAGGGACATGTGCATGCCAGGGAGGTAACTCATGACTCTATCCTGGGAGTGGTTCACAACCAAAACAGATCAAAAGAAATAAGGATGAAAATTGTATAGAAAATCCAGACAAGGAAACCTTGACAAACTGACAAGAGCAACTCACTCAGAGGCAAACCTTCCGATTCGGAGTGGAATATGATTTCTTGTTCAAAATATGAAGGATGATTGGGCACTCAACAAAAACTCATCAATAGCCAGGAGTGAGTCCTGACAGCTCAAAGTCCTATATGATGTGTGCTGGGCTAAAAGAAAAGAAATCATTAAAACAAATGCAAAAATTGAGAAATAGAAAATATATCGAGGATAATATTACTAAATTGGACAAGAATGGGTCAAGAGTCTTCCTGCAAGGGCTGTGCAAGACATAGTCCGTCGTCCCCAAATTTACCCAACTTAACGGCCTATCCAACGATTAACAATATGCACCTAGATTATCATTGTTTTTGGTAAAGGAGAACTCAAATCCCAGAGCACATTGAGATCTAGTCGGTCCTTGAAATGATATAATAAATAGAATACCATATAGTAATGCAAGGGAATAGGGATAGAAATACTTATCTGAACTTACCTGTGAAGTCCCATTTTTTTTTTCTTTGATTTCTTTTGAATTTCTGATTTTCCATGATTTTCTGATGAATAATCAAGGCAATAAGCACAACAATGACACATAATAGACACACAACATCAACTAAGTAAACAAAATAGAGGCGACGCACCTGGGGACCATGACATAAACATGACACCCTAGTGGGTCGCTACCAGAAGGCGTCATATCGTAGCGTCGCGATATTGACCGAGGCGATAAACATAGAAACTCCGTGTTTATCTCTATCCTAAGACCATCTAGACTACTAATAGGACTCCTACACATCTCCTAGAGCTATCCTAATACTAGATACGAGTTGGGGTGAGACTTAGGCCCCTAAGGCTCTATAAATAGGGGTGTTTAGGGGCTAAACTCACATCTCTTTCTCTCTCTCTTCCTCTTTTTCAATTTTCTCTCTCCTCAGCCATGAAGAGGTCTTTCTCCGCCTTCCAGGAAGATATCAAGCCATATGCAGGCCCCAAAGCGGCCTGAGTGTCCCACGCCGAGCTACAACGCCTCTCCTTCATGTGTGGGCACATGTGTGCTAGGCAGAAACTCCAAGTAAGTGCACTTTCTCTTTCTTCTAGCTCTTCTCTCTCTTCATGATCTTCTTTTTCTTCCTCTCCTTCTGCTGCTACCAACCCTCTTTTTCTCTTTTTTTTCTATTCCAGATCCTCCCGAGCCATAGGAGATTCTCTAAAGTCCCGTGGTTGGTGCCCATGATAGAGATGCTCCCTCTAGTTTCTACCCGTCACCTGCGTGAATGGGGGCTCTCAACTGTGCTGGTTCTGGCAAAACAGTACCACAAGATCATGTATGTGTGGGACAGTATCACTGCACTTGCGGAACTGTGGCACCCACAGACATATATGTTCATCTTCCCCGGGTTCGAAGCCACCATCCTGTTGGAGGAATTGGAGTTGATGTTGGGTCTCCCTAAGTACCAGAGGGGCGCAGAGCATGCCCTCTCCTACACTGCGGCACCTATCGATGGAAGGAGCATCCTTGGAGAGATCACCATCAAAATGATAGATTTGCACAGCATGACTACCCAGAACCATGTCCATCTCCTTCCTATTTCCCAGTGGATCGTCTCCCAGTGCAAACGCAAGACTGGGAACCAGCTCGCTATAGCCAAAGTCGCCGCCATCTGCATCTGCGGCATTATTCTTTTCCCAGCAGAAGATGGTGCCATCTCCTTCGCCAACATGAGCATAATCGACTCTGTTTCCTAAGGTATGATCATTACATTGGCCATCCTTGGTTATCTCTATGCCGGTCTTTCTTCTGCAGCCACTGGAGGCCCATTCTATGGTTCTGTCGTCGCCCTTGAACTCTGGATGGGAATGCACATACAATTCCGGGCGATGGACAATCATTCCACGAAGTGCAAAAGCATGCTGCATCATCCTCTCGCCTTCGTGGGTGCACCCGTTTACATGAAACCTCAAGCTTGGTGCAAGACGGCGCAAGTGAAAGGACTGAAAGAATGGAGCGATTACTTCAAGACAATGACGGTGGCAGAGTTTGACATGCGCCCACGCTTCCTCCACCATACGATGATACGCCTACCTCAGTGTCCCGGGTTAGCACTTCGACTCCTGGGCAATGAAGCATTGGTTCTCTATAACCCGGACTGCTGCCATCTCCAATGCGGTGCTGCACGCACGGTGGTGCCTCTGCTCTCTCACTACCCACCCATTTAGAAACGGAAGGGGGGTGATGATCAAGATGAGCGGGATGTGTGAAGCGCCATCGTCCACTGGGAGGGATGCGCCAAGAGCCTTCTTCAGGCAGAGGTACTGGAGGACGAGGATGTGACCCGAGAGTACCTCGAGGCACTGAAGAGGGTTCGTCCAGTTGAACCGGGAGCTTCAGATGGATTAGATTGATGTAGGCATTGTATCAGATGGCAATTAGGGCAGAAAAGCACATTTGATTGAATGTAGGAAAGATCAGGCACTGTAATGAATGATTTGAATGAATAAAAGACTGATTTTCTGCACACTGTGCAATGCTCTGTTGATGTAGCGATGCCTAAGGCTGTCGCCTTAATGTCGCGACAAGGCAGTGCGTCGCGACACTATCGCGACCTACCCGGCCGACGGGACAAGAAAGCGACACCCCGCGACGTCACGACTTCAACTGAGGGTTGAAAAATGCAAAATCCCCCTTTCTTCCTCCTTTTGCGTGCTCAAATCTCTCTCCCTCTCTCTTACTCCGGCACTGACCTCTTGCTCTCCTTTGCCCTTTCTCTAAACCCTCTCTCACTCTTCCCCTTACTCTCCCTTCTCCCCCTTTGTTGACAATGGAAGGAAATGGCGGGAATGGTGGTGATGGCGGCGGCAGTGGCTCACCAAGCGATGGGTGGAGGAAGCGGCCTGTGAGGAGGGGAGCTTCCTGGAGACGAGAGGAAGCTCCTTCGATGGAGGAGGAAGCCTAGGACATTGAGATGGCAAAAAAGGATGCACCGCCGGCGGATATCGAGGCAGCGGCATTGGCCAGCGAAAAAGCCATGAAAAAGGTAAGTCCCTCGAGCCCAAAACCCTGAATGAATGCGTGGGTGAGGATGAGAAAGCCCCTAGAGGGCAGGTGTACGGTGAAACGCCCGGAGTAAACAGCCCCGGACAAGAAAGATTTAGGCTTGCCATCAATTGAGGACACGACGGCTTCCCTTGTCGTGACTAGGTTTAAGGCCGTGACAATGTCCCGGTAACATAGGGGGTCGCGACAATGTCGCGACGTTTCGTGGCGTTGCGAAAAGGTCGCAGCCCACAAGGCCGTCTCGACCTCAGTCGAGCAACGAAAAGTGGATAGATTTTACTGACTTATGTGATTAAATTGCGCTTGCAGGGAGAAATGAGGGCCCGGGTCTCTTGGCTCTTAGTCCTAGCGATATATCTAGCCCTCCCCAGCTTCCAGAGAGATAGATTAGACGAGATGGGATTTAGTGAGATACTTAGGATGGAAAGGATGAGGGCCGATCCCACGCTCACCCAAGCCCTGTGTAGTAGGTGGGACGTGGAGGCGACTACCTTCGTGTTCCCATGGGGTCAGATGATCCCCAGCTTGGAGGACGTGAGTCGGATCACAGGGCTGAGGGTATACGGGCAGCCTATGACCGGGTTTACCTATCCTTGCTACCGAGATCTGGCCCATAGACTACTAGGATTGATAGTAGAGCAGAGGACTTCCCTTCTCTCTAGAGTTTAGTTGCGGGAGAGCCTAGGACTCTATGAGACGAGGAAGAAGGTGGGAGAGATGGTGGATGGTTAGTTGCAGAGACTAACAAGAGGATGCCGGGAGGTTTTAGCTGATGAGCCAGGAGCTGAGGCAGACCTTGACCTGCGTCGCTTTCTCATCCTCTTCCTTGGCAGACTTCTGTTTGCCACGAGGGGCGACACGGTCCATTGTCGGTTTCTACCTTTGTTGGAGGACCTGGGCCAGGTGGGGGACTTCGCATGGGGAGCAACCTTGTTAGCTCATCAGTTTGACAGCCTGGGCGCCTCCGAGCGACAGACGTCCACGAGCGGCTTCTTCCCCTTTCTTCAGGTACTCTTCACCCTTTTTGCTCCTTTACTCACACTGCACTTATTATGAATTGAGATTTGACTATTTTCATGTTCTTGAAGGTATAGGCCTACCTTCACCTCCCTGGCCTAAGGAGAGGGGTTCTGGAGCGACCGAGCCTCGTGCCCATAGCTCAATGATGGGAGCCACGCCGCGACACACATACTCTAAGCGATCAGCTGGCATCCCTCCATGACGCGATCGACACCTACCCTCAGCTAGATGTAAGTGATCTAACCCTTCTCTCTATGTTCAATGATTTGAATTAATTGCTCGGTAGCTAATCAGATGTGCTTTGATGTGCAGGTGGTGTGTCAGCCATATCTAGGGGAGGGAGATGAGGGACAACCCTGGTTAGTGCAGGCCCGCCTCTACTTCGGTAGGTTGGTGTGGGTGCATGCACTCAACCTTGTGCTACCTCTTCACCTGCATCTGTCCGAGAGATCACTTGGCCTACGACAGAGTGCCGTGGAGTTCCCTAGCTGAGACTGGACCGCTAGGCCTGGTTGGAGCTTCCGGGGACTTCACGACACCACCGACTGGCGCGAGCGGGCTAAGGAACAGATCTAGAACTGGGAGCGCCGAGGCAAGTAGGTCAAGTTCACCACCACGACAGACGACGTGTACCTTCAGTCCTACGCCTTAAAGTATTGGGCGATGGTTTACAAGGGTGCACGATGACAGGTAAAACTCCTAAACCCCGAACTAGTGAATTGCTTATTTGATTGAATTAAGCTGACAGTTTTGAAATGAATTGTAGGTGGACGTGGCTGGAGAGATTGCCTCACTCCGGGCCCTGCTCCACTTGGCGGTACAAGATCGTGTGGTGGCCCAGCGTAAGGCGGAGCAGTTGGTAAGTGCTTACTCAGACTTTTGCACTTTACCCATTTTATAGCTGACTTGAGAAACTGACGTGTGTTGCATGTGCAGTGGAGGGAGCTGGACCGAGTGAGGAGAGCAGCAGAGGCTGGTGCTTCCTCCTACAGACTGGCAGAGGGCTCCCAGTCAGATCTGGAAGATCAACTGGCAGCCGTAGTGAGGAGGGCTGAGGAAGCGCAGGCGGAGCTGGCTCAGCGGGTAAGTAAGATAGTGATTTTTTTAAAATTAAAGATTATTTAAACTTGGCACTGACTTGGCTATTTTTTTGCAAGAGACAGCGCTGTGGACTGCCACCGACTGAGCGACCCAGTTGCAGGGGCAGGTCAACACGGCGACAGGAGAGAGGGATCAGCTGCGCATCCGGGCAGAGGCAGCTGAGGCACAGGTGGTAGAGGCGACGAGGGAGCTGGCGACACTGCGTGTGTAGGGGTCGTCAGTGGACCAAACGGAGATGAAGAGGCTGCGTACCGAGGTGGCGGCGCAGCAGATCAGGATTGATGAGCTCCAAGGTCTAGTGATGACACTGGGCCTGGCTGCTCGAAGTAGGAGCAGGAGCAAGAGCGACGCGAGTGGTGGCTCCGTAGGACAGTACTTGGCGTGTTTCTCCAGTCGTAGCAGGAACGAGGAGGAGGAGAGACACCATCTGGGTGAGGTGAGTGCCCAGAGTGGTAGGGGTGGTGGCAAAATGCCACCCCCACCAAACAGACATGAGGGATCTGGGGAGAGTGGTGGTGGACAGTGAGGAGATTGTGAGCCACCTCCCCTTTATCTTTGTACATATTGCTTATCTCTTAGTGGATCTTTCAATTTATGTCAATGTTTATGAAATGAATAATTTTGCAATTGACACGAGTGTGAGATGAGATCCGAATACGAGAGAGAGAGAGAGAGTGCTCTGAGTACACCGTTGTGCATACCCCAAAATTCTCTGCCCCTGCACACTTAACAAAACAAGTTAGATCTGTTCTTTGGCTTGGTCCCTTGCGTTAAGTAAACAATGATTTTAACTTCGTAATTGTCAAGGGGCTGAGCCTTATTCAAATAGGCGATAAATAAATGAAAATAATGCATGCAAAAAGAAAGCGATATGGACTGTAAGACCCTAGAATTTTACTCTCTTATATAGGTGTTTGCTTGTAGTAGAAATAGATGTTTGTGTGTATAGATATATATATGTCTATGTAAAAAAGTAATTGATAGATTGATGTAAATTTAGACATGTATATATATATATATAATTACATTGCATGGATAGTACTATTTTTGAAGTGTACATTGTATAGTTTATGTATTGGTATGGTGTAAATATGATTTTCTGTAGTTTTAAGTTCTGTGCAGACGACCTGTTGGCGTCAACATGAGTTGACGTTAATGGTGAGTCAGCGGCCACATCGATGGACGCCAATTCCATATTGGTGGCCAGTGATGTTGACATTAGTCTCCGAGATCTGTTGCGACTTCAAATCCGAAAACACCCCTGAAATTGTCGCCTCTTGTTTTAGTAACTGACCCCAACGGTCAAGAAACCCTACCCAAAGCTCGTCCCTGAAACCCTACCTATAAAAACACACCCATCGATGAATTAAGTCCCTTTTGCTCTCTTGAGAAAACCCTAACTTTCATGTGCGAAACCTGATCATTGGACCCGTGGATCCGGCGATTGGAGGATTCATCCGGCGTTCTTCTTCAACTGGGAGGAAGTCTAGACATCGAGAATCATCTTGCTGACTCCGGTGTTCTTCAAAGATCAACACAGAAGCCGAATCGGGGAGGAATTGAAGGCTCTTTGGCTCTGGCCGAAGAGGGGTTCTTCAACCTAAAACCCCATTTGTAGATTTTTCTGAAGGCAAGTAAACCATTCACGTTATCCATACATGCGTCTAGTAGGTCCTAGGCAATTTTTCCGATTTTTAATCGTTCCTGGAACCCACTTTTCTATCAGATTTGGCGTTCAGTCTGTGTTTTACACAGACAAGAACTTAACAACAGGCTTTGATGTCGTTAAGATCTGAAGTTGATGACGGTCGTTGTTGTCGTTAACTTGGTAGGCGGCCACCACTGTGCCGCCAAGTTCTTCAGACAGTGACAGTGTGCCTATTTGCCTATAAATGATCTATTTTTTGGATTTCTGCGCATGAGGATATATGGTAAAAATTATTCTATTGTTAAATATCTATGGTAGATCATGACAGGAAATTATGGTGAATTTTTGTTCACTATAATGATTATTTAATTTATCTGCAATGTGGTATTGAACATATTTTAATCCGGTTAATTACTGTTTGCATGGTTCTGTAATGAATTGTGATGAAAGAAATTTCCTATAACATTTGAATATGTGTGAGATCATGCTATAAAATTGGGTAAATTTCTGACAACTGTGTTAATTATTAAATTTTATGGAGTATAAAATAGTGAGCATGTGTTTCCTGTTTAAATTACAAATAAATAGTATGATGCCGATTAAATTCCTATAAATTTTGTATGAGTTCATGACTGTCAGATACATGAGATAGGATGGTCATTGTAGTTGTAACACTGTGAATCATTTAAATATGATTATTGACAATTTATCTGATATATTTTTCAAATTTTCATAAATAGTGTGTAATTCCAAAAACTATGAAAATTTACATACATGATGATTATCCTGTACCTAATCTATAGTTAAAATTTCATGTTGAATGGATGATAGTAGATATACATTTTGGTTTTTCATGATAAAATGATCAATCAAAGCATGTTTAATATAATTAGTGATCAATTAGATAATTACAACATGATTACGATTAGTGTACAATTGGTTTAACTCTATTAACAGTAGTACCATGGTATGTAATCTGAGCCATGTACATGTGTGTGAATATGAGAATAGTATGTTAAACGGTGTGTAATTAAAGTGTGTTTAAAATGGAAAATGTGTGACTGTGCCAATGGTTGACATTGCTACCTTAGAGTGGTCAGGAACTGTACCATAACAAAGTCCCTATGGGAAGGTTCATATGTGTGTGATGTCCCACGGGCATTGGGATAAAATCTTGGAGGCAGACAAGTACCACTGGTTAGGGTGGAGAGTGATTCTCCCGGTTCTACGCAGTAACTAAGATTTATCACTGAAATGCCTAGGTGATAGATATGTGTGTGATGTGATAAGTGTGTGTCCTTCTATAGGTTGCTTGGACTACGTGTCACAACATCTTAATGAGAATAATATGAATTGTATATGTGAATTGTGAAAATTGTATAAAGTGTAAAGAAGTATGTGAATATGCAAAATAAATGTGAGAGCATGTGAAACTATAAATCATGTTCTGAATATGTTGAAATCTTGACAAAATAGCAAGCTATCATGTTTATATTTTTGTTAAGTATATGGAAATGAGCATAGAATCCATGCTAGAAGTATTGTTTTTTTTTTAATGTGTAGAATTCATGTTAATCATAGGTGTGTAATTGCTTAATTACTTGAGTTTAAAATGATCGGATAGTTTAAGGAATGTGTAGAAATCATGTATAGGATTGCTTCTTGTGAAAGAAATTCAATACTTCTTCCATTTACCATGAAATTGTAGAAGTATCATGTTAGGCTTTTCTTGTTTAAGGTTGTTAATTCCATGTTATATGTGTTAGTTGTTTGTGTAAAAGATAATGATTCATGTGATGTATGTAAGTATACTGTGCATGGAATTACTTGCTGAGTCTTTGGACTCATTCTTGCTTTGGCGTACAGGTGTAGGTGTCTCTACTTCTTCCAAGGAGTTGGTTCGGAGTGACTCGGAGTGAGAGTAGGAGATTACTTGTGGTGACAGTGACATTGTACTTTTATTTCATAGTATGTAATAGAGGAAGGCTTTGTATTACATTAGAACTATGTATTTAATTGTAGATGACACTTGTGGACAATGTAGTTGTTTTTGTCATTCAGTTATGAGATGTTCAATTCCTTTGTATCTATATAGACTATGGATAAATATGGGTGGGGAATAAGACATTTTCTTCATATTAGTTCTTTCTATTCCGCTGTTATGTGTTATATTTGTGTACGTCTCAGCCTATTGAAAATGTGTTGGGTAAATGTCCCACTGTAGCGATGCTCTCTATATCGATGTGGGATGGTATATCCATACCGGTATAAGGAGGGTCGTCACAGAGATTGGTATCAGAGCCTACATGCTGAAATTGTACATAAATATGCATATACCATCCTCATTATATGCTAAGTTTCTATAGATTGTCCACATAGCTAAAAGAAATAGTTAGGAAATTGATAGCGTGGTTCTAAATTGTGATTAAATCATTTTGCAGGCTATGCCTTCGTGTGGTAGGCGTGGTGTTCCTGCTCGTGAGGGTGAGCAGAGGAGAGAAGAAAGAGTTGAGCCTAGGCATAAGGATCAGGATGAGCAGAAGGCCCCAGCACCCCAGGGTCCTGTGCTTCCCCCACCGCCACCAGTAGACTACGGAGTGTTCATGTAGGGTTTAGTGCAGGCCATGCAGATGCAGGCCCACACCCAGGCTGCACTCCAGGCTCAGCTGGAGGCTCAGCAGGCTCCGGTTAGAATGATAGATAAAGTAGCATGTTTTATTTGATGATATGTTCATTATGTTGCTATGCTATATTTGTGTTGTTTATGTTGTTTGCTGTAGCATGCTCAGGTGCTAGTTCCCCAGGCTCAGGACCATGGTGGACCCTTCATCGTGGAACGGTTCAAGAGGATGTCGCCACCCTCTTTTTAAGGGGGGAGCGATCCATTGTTAGCTGAGAGCTGGTTGAGGGAGATCGAGAAGATCTTCCGAGCTATTAGGTGTGCTAACGATGACAGAGTCACTTTAGCCACCTATATGCTACAGGTATGTCATGCCACGACGCAGAATATCGGAACGCGAGACAGTTGCAAGTAAAGGGTATAGAGCGAGTACTAGACATCAAACCATCGCACAGTGAATAATACTAAAGTGAATTCATTTCATTAATAACTTTCCAATGTCTAGTTACAACCACTAATATCAGAGCCAATCTACAGGGCCCAATTACATTGAAATAAAGCAGAAGACTAAACATCAAACCTAACTACCACAACGCTAAACATAGCAATAGGACACTAGGCTACTCATGACATCACTCCAGGTCGTTCCTGTCCTCTCGAGTGTATGGTTCATCCTCGGTCACACCTTAGAACACAATGACAAATAACGCAGGGTGAGCGAACATCGCCCAGTAGGACTTAAATCTCACGCTCAAGCAGGCTTTAAGTAATTAATGCATTAAAGGCAGAGTAACTAATGATAGAACGGAAGGGAGAGTTAAGTAAAAATACATAGCAGGATAGTACGTGAATGAAATAGCAAGACTTTCCAAATATAGACTTTCCAAAAATAGCATAAGTTTCGGGAATAGCACAATAATAGCAAGATAGCACAAGGTCAAGTATAGCAAGATGGGCATAGTACAAACAGCATAATGAGTATAGAATAACACTTTGTTGTCAATGGACAACGAGAGAACATAGCACTTTTGATTGTCATTTAGATAGTCGAGATAGATAGCACTTGATTGTAATGCCAAACACTCTGATGATTTAACTCCCATGGGCACTAGCACTTTCAGGCACACATCCCAGGACTAGATCGGGCCCTTTATATATTGCCAGGCATTGGTTATATTGTTTATCTTTAGAGAATCAGTCAATGGCCAATTATAGAGTACCAAGAGTAGATGAGAGCACTAGATGAATAGACGAGATAGTAGAGTGAACGTGAATAGATGAGCGAGTAGAGTATAGATGAGAGTTAGTGGACCTTGCACATGAAACGTCGAGTAACGAGCGATAGTAACAGTTGCACAACACACGCACATGGTGTTGCCAGTCAGGCGGAACTCACGACCTTACCACTGGCCATGTTAAGCACAGGTCTAGAGGTTCGGCATGATTCAAGATGAGAGTGAATTTCTAATAGCCGTTTGGACCATATCGATCCCTAAAGGGTGTAATAGGTGTTAGGGTACAACCGGCTCGTCGACCATGTGGGAATCCATGGACAGAGGAGACTTACGGAGGCCTTGAACAAAGACTTACTAGTCCGGTAGAAGGAGTATCCGACGGAGAGTTCGTCTAAGTCAAGAAAGTGTGTATATAGAAACAAGTGCTCGATATTCTAGAGGAATTCTAGAACAGTGGAGCATCGATATCGGTGTTCCCAAAACGTCATGAGAAACATTAGACGAGTATATTTAAAATATGGTAATTTAATTGCATAATTTACCAGATGTATTATAAAATAATTTCATGCCAAATTATGCCATAATTGGATGGTTCAAACCGTGTGTAAGTGTAATGAAAATCATAGATAGAAATGATCATGTGCCTGTATTTTAATCATACATAAATGTTTAGTTTATAACAAGAGTTATTTTCTTGTATGTATGACTGTTAAATAAGAGTACAAACACTGTAGATAATCAAGCATTGCTGGGACAGGGGGTTTCTTGCTAAAACCTAGATCGCGACGTACCCTAATGAGGGTCGCGACGGGGTCAACTGAGATCGCGACATGGTCCGGTATAGGTCGCGACAGGCCTAGTCAGGTCGGGCAGCAGATCGCGACGACAGGTCCTATTGCGATTAGATCGCGACAGAGGGCACTGTCGCGATAGACCTTGTGAACGCAGCCTATCGGGATGTCACGTTCACAGGGTCTGCGCCCGAGTCCGACAGGGAAAGGACTTTACATTGGATTGCGGGCCAGAACTTACCCTATTTGACATAGGGTGGTTCAGAAAATCACAACTAATTGTATAGTCAACGAAAAATCATGAAACCAGTTGTAAAACGACCTAGACATGCATGGGTGCGTACCATAAATAGGAATTGGAAAACAATCAGGGTTTAGACATGTTTTAAACATGGGTATGCATGATGAACATGAAACAGTACATAGTTGAGATCAACGATTAAATTCGCAAGATAGGATGAATCAAATTTAGGGCTTTTAGGGGCAAAAGATGCCTAACATGCATCAGTTCCTATAGTAAAAATCTCGTGGCAGGGGGTTGAGTATACAAGGAGATCAAGAATTAAGAAGAGGGTTCGGGGTCATGTAAGTTGCAGAACATGAAAAATCAAGAACGAAAGATATGCTCGATGGAAAATTATGAAACCAAAGGGCTTTTGTTCCTAATAGATGAGACATCCTACAGAAAATGATTCATGGTTTATGCTTGTGAGAATGCCTACCTTTGATCGTTTTCCTCTTCTAGGGTTAAGACTTCAAGAACTGGAAGAAGAACTTGAGAGATCCTTCCTCTCCACGAATTCTCCTCCTCTTGGTCTCTCCTCCAGGTCCAAGAACCTCTTGGCATGAGCTAGGGCCGGCCATGAGGGTTTAAGAGAAGTATTTAAGCTTCTCCCTATTCTCTTTCCTAGTTTAAGCATAACTCCTATTAAATTCTGAATTTCCTATTTTCCTCTGCATTTTTTAAGCAAGAGATCTCCTATTTGGGTTGGGAGAGAGGGAATTTCGTGGCCGATTAATTGGGGTAGGTTTAGGAATCCAATCCTAACTCAAACTAGCTATTTAATGCATTAAATATCACTTTTCTATTTTAGTAATATTTTAATTATGAATTTTGGGTATTTCTCTATTATCCCCCTTTTTAAAATCTCTATTTTAGCCCACTAATTTCTAATGGGTCAATATAGAAAAGTCCATTACTCCTTTTCTTTTAATGGGTTTTATTTAATTCTCTCTTATTTGATTACCTAGTTGATTTAATACATCTTCCTTTTATTTGATTTTATAATTAAATAATATAAATATTTTTTCAATGAATTTAGGGTTGCTACAAGGTATGTGTTGTTTAATTATGCATTTAGTTTCTCTGAGTTTAGAGTATTTGGATTAGTCCTTATTGGTGGGTTTGGCAGGAGCGAGCTGACGTGTGGTGGCCCTCGTTACTCCATACTCGATTCGAGGGCAGTGTTGTAGACGTATTTTGGGACGAGTTCGTGAGGCTCTCGCGAGCCAAGTTTGTTCCGGAGCACATCCAGGACAAGATGGAGCAGGAGTTCCTCTCTTTGACTCAGGGCTCCATGACTGTTCTGGAGTACGTGGCCAGGTTTGCTGAGCTATCCAAATATGCACCACATATTGTGACTGATGAGCACAGGAAGGCGAAGAAGTTCATGATGGGTCTGAGGTCATCATTGAGGACGAGGTTGGTGGCATTTGTCCATCGTACCCTCAATGAGGCTCTTAGCACGGCTTGTCGGCAGGAACGAGAGATGGAGCAGTATCTTGAGGAGAAGAAGGCTTCTCAAAAGAGGCCTGCAGCCCCTTTCTAGAGGCTGGAGAAGAAGAAGGCGGTGCATCAGTCATCGCAGCGTCATGCGGCATCGGGAAGTCATTAGGTATCTTCTCAGCATTCCCCCAGTGGCAAGAAGGAGTGTCCTCATTGCGGGAGGGCACATGGTGGTACGAAATGTTGGAAGTTGGTAGGGAAGTGGTTGAAGTGCGGGAGCAGCGAGCATAAGATCAAGGATTGCCCCAGGCTTCAGCAGGGAGCACAGCGTGGAGCGGCACCAACCACAGCAGCAGCAGTAGCAGTGCCAGCAACAGGACGACCAGGGAGACCTCGAGCCCCAGCACGAGTGTTTGAGTTAGCTCGCGAGGACGCCGAGCAGGCGTAGCTTGTCACCGAAGGTACGTTTCTTTTCATGGGTGTGCACGCTCGGGTTTTATTTGATACGGGTGCTACCCACTCCTTCATTTCTGAGAGTTTTGCTAGGCAGTTAGCTTTAGAGTCAGGGTTAGAGTCTGAAGAGTTAGAAGTCCCTCTGTCTGTGCACACACCTGCGGGTACGGTATCGACTAGGAAGTGTATTCCATCTTTACCGCTGTGCATTGAGGATAAAGTATTAGAAGGGTGTTTCTTCTTGCTTAAGATGAAGGACTAT
Organism: Colocasia esculenta; assembly: GCA_014218235.1. Taxonomy (NCBI): domain Eukaryota; kingdom Viridiplantae; phylum Streptophyta; class Magnoliopsida; order Alismatales; family Araceae; genus Colocasia; species Colocasia esculenta. The sequence continues at coordinate 43,850,003 of CM024756.1, forward strand.
GATGCTATTCTTGGTCTGGATTGGCTAGAGGAGCAATATGCGTTAGAAGATTGTCGTGGGAAGAAGATCGTTTTCCGCATTCCTGGTGAGGACGAGTTTTCTCATCCTTTACCAAAGAACTTAGCGGGGATGTTTGTCATCTCTGCCATGAAGGCGATGAGAATGGTGATCAAGGGTTGTGACGCTTTTCTTGCCAGTGTGGTATTAGTACCCAAAGCTGATGATTCACCTACTCTTGCGGATATTGATGTAGTGCGGGAGTTTTCAGATGTTTTTCCCGATGATTTATCTAGATCGCCACCGGCTAGAGAGATAGAGTTTACTATAGAGTTGCTTCCAGGCACCTCTCCTATCTCGAAGGCCCCTTAACAGATGGCACTTGTGGAGTTAGCGGAGCTAAGGAAGCAGTTGCAAGATTTGTTAGATAAGGGATTCATTCGCCCTAGAGTTTCCCCTTGGGGCGCACCTGTCTTATTCGTGAAGAAGAAGGATGGGTCACTTAGGTTATGCATCGATTATATGAAGCTAAACCAAGTGACGGTGAATAACAGGTATCCCTTACCTCAGATTGATGATTCCTTTGACCAGCTACAAAATGCATCGGTCTTTTCTAAGATTGATTTGCGGTCTGGTTATCATCAGTTGAAGATTAGCAGTGAGGATGTGTCTAATACGGCATTTAGAACCCGTTATGGACATTATGAGTTTTTGGTCCTTCGGTTTGGTCGGACCAACGCCCCTGCAGCGTTCATGGATCTCACAAACAGGGTGTTTAGACCGTATTTAGATACTTTCATTGTAGTTTTCATTGATGATGTGTTGGTCTATACTCCGGATGAGGCCACACACCGTCAGCATTTGAGTGTAGTGTTGGAAGTTCTCCGAGAGCACAAGTTCTATGCAAAATTCAGCAAGTGCGATTTTTGGTTGCGCGAGGTTCATTTCCTTGGGCATGTTATCTCTGGCGCTGGTGTAGCGGTTGATCCAGCGAAGGTCCAGGCTTTTATGGATTGGGAGATTCCCAACACCCCTTCGGAGATTCGTAGTTTCCTTGGTTTGGCGGATTATTATCGGTGATTTATTGAGGGATTTTGTGAGACCCCAAATTTTTTTTGTCATTTTATATTGAGCATGCGATATTTACATGTCATAAATATAGTGTATGTATTAATTTTTTTTTTTCATATTATAACTATCAAATTGTTCACGTGCATATGCGTATATGTATATTATTTTCGTGAATATAAGTAATTAGCCAATTTTGTGTATAAGGTATTTATTTAAATATTATGCATGATATATTAAAGTAATGTTACACATATAATGTGAAGTACTATCATGCATCTTGTAAGCATATATGATCTTACTTTTGTACATGTATTATAATTAAATGTGTATATATTATCTAATGGTTGAGATGCATATTGTGTTTAATTATTCCATGCATATTATATGTAACTATGATGTTTATATGTGTGCACGCATATATTAATCTTGTTCGAATTATATATCTATTTCTAAGCATGATAAATGGTTAGGATGTGTGAACAATAATGTGAATCGTGTATGTCTCTAAACGACGTAGGCATGTATATACATATATGTTTAACCTTATGTATGTTATAGGTATAATTACTCATGAGTATACGCATGTATACATATATCTATATGTCAATCCTGTGAAAATGATATTTGTTTATTATTAGCATGCTAAATTGTTTAGAGTGTATATGGTACTTCAATAATACGATGCATGTAAAATATATCAAAATATTATAAGCAAGCTATATTTATGTAAATTCATGCATGTTGTACTAAATTATACTTTGTACGTGTATAGATGTATAAATCTAATGTTGATCATATGATATTTACTTATTGCCCTAACGATTGACTTGATTATGACATGTATGATATCTAAATAATAGAGTGTGTATCACATGTATATATATATTCGTGCTTAATACATGCAACTATGGTGCATATTTATACATATGTATGTCACTTCGTGCATATTATCTTTAATTGAGATTATTGCAAATTATACTTATAAATAATGTGTAATGTATATAATTTATGTAATAAGTGTAAAAATATTTAATTATGCTCATACTATATTGTTGGAGCCTAAATGTATGTTTAAATTGGATGGAATTAGGTGTTTGGGCTGTCTGGCACAGTTGGTGGCCAACACTGTGACACCAACTTACAGGACCTGATTGGCGTCCACATCACTGGATGCCAATAGGCAGTGGGCGGCCACCCCCTGGACGCCAACCCCATGTTGGCAGCCATCCCCTTGACGTCAACTGTGCAGTTGACTACAACCGATGTTGACGTCTATATCCTCCTGCGTAATGGTTCCAGATTTTTTAATGCTCGCTTTATGGCCGGTTCCAATTTGGGAAACCCATCCTAAACCATAGGAAACCTACTCAGAAGCGTACCCAACCCATCCAACCGTATAAAGACCCATCTTCTGGCCGCACAAAGCCTTTTTCGTCATTATGAAACCCTAGCACTTTTGTGAGAAAAGCTGAAGTTCCAAAGCTCTGATCCGGCGACTGGAGGCTTTTCTGGGAGATCTAAAACAACTGGAGCGTAGTCCAACTATCAAGGAGGCATCCCCAAACCCGAGGAATGACCTACAACGACTGGAGAACCAGATCAAAGGAGTTTCTGAGCACCCTCTTGCTTTGGTCGAGGAGGGCTTCAATAGCAAGATTTGATCTTCTAGGATTTTATTAGAGGTAAGTAACCTATGTATATCAATCTTAGACAAGTCCCCTAGGTCCTAGAATTTTTCTGGAATTTTCCTCGAGTTCTAGACCCTCCATTTTCCCCATACATATGAGTGTTGTCTGTGTTGATTGCTGTCTGGAAGTTGACGGCAACATCCCCAACCGTCCAGTTCTTGAGGTTACGGCAAGGGATGTCGTAGTTAACTCAGTTGGCGGCCAGGACTGTGTAGTTAAGTTCTTCAGTGTTCTGAAAAATGCTATTTTATCTTCTTTAATATATTTAAATGATTTCTAGGTATGTGTTCATGCTGTAACTCTTATGTGGGGTCAAGGGTGATCAGTAGGTCATGTCATGAGGTTTTCACTATTTTTCATGATTTATGCTAATTATTAAAATTCTGGAGATTGAATTATGATGATCAAATAACCATGTTTAATATGTGTAAATAGGTCAATCGTAAGTTAGGGTTTGGTAAGTTTTTTGTGATGATGTCTTGATCGTATATACACACTGACACTATTATATTAGACTATTTTAGTAGAATCTTTACTTTAGAGAAATTAGTAAAAAATGCACCTGTGATTTGATTTCATTATTATAAATATATTATATGTTCAGAAAAATTTGTAAAATTTACTATATGTTATGAATAAGGTTTTAGTCTTTGATAAAAATTTCATTGTATTCTGATGACAGTAGGCATTATTATGGTTTTAAATGTGAAAATTTCCATGTTGTGCATGTTAGAACTAAATTTTTAGAAATTAAAAGTTAGCAGCATGTTAAAATCTTATTTTAAGTTATTTATCACTGTTTAACAGTAAGGGGAATTTCTGAAAATGGAAATGTGAATATTATGCAAAGTGTATGTGAAATGGGATGAAATATGTGTATGAGCATGAGTAAAAGCTGATAAGGATGATAAAGTGATTAATGTAATATTTAGCCATGTGTGACACTGCTACCATAGGGGTCTGAGAGCTGTACCATAGAAAAGTCCATATCGAAGGCTCAACGTTATGAGATAAATCCTAAGGGCATTAGGATAAAATCCTGGAGGTGGACAAGTACCGCTGGTTAGGGTGGAGACGGCTTCTCCCGATTCTGCGTAGTTACCTAGATTTCCCACTGCATTGCCTAGGTGACAAATATGTGAAAGTGAGTGCTCAGTGTTAAGTGACAAGCACTTGGTTCTAAGTGAGTGTTTTCCTCTACTTGGTAGTTAGGACTATGTGTCACGGCAATTTAAGAGATTAAATGTGAATAGAAGTGTAAAGTGATAAGTGAATGTGGCACGTGATATGTGCAATTGTTGTGATAAGTGATAAACGTGAACACATGAGTAAATGAAATGAAAGAAGTGTAAATTTATAGGTAAGGAAGAGTAAAAGATAATGAGAGTGTAATCATATGTGAAAACCAATGTATTAATACGTGCATATTTATTTTGTTGTTCATGCATTAACATCATAATTGTAGAATTATGCTAATGTCATGTCTAATATCATGTGATATAGTTTGATAATACCTATATGGTAGTGTTTATGAATATGTGCATGTAAATATGTAAAGAAACGCAATGTAGAAAATTGAGTATATATAATTGACAAATGAATGAAATGGCATGAGAATAAGTGTAAATTCATGTAATTAAGTTTGATTCATGTCAAAACAGCAAGCTAAATGAGATTATGAATTTGATAAACACATAAATTAATGCCTAAATCCATGATAGAATTGTTATTCATTTAGTATGTAGTTCCATGTTCAATTTGTAGATGATTGCCATCTGATTTGAATGTATTTTAAATCTTCAATTCATGTTTAATAAAGGTGATATCATGGTGAATTATTCATATTAAATCATCAAGTGAAACGTGAAAATAAATAAGGAAAAGTGCACGTGAAATATAAATAGAGATCATGTTAGATTGCTATCTACTTTATGTATAATTGCATGATCTAATTGGTAGAGTTGTTCCACAATAAGAAAAATGTTTAGAGTAATAAATCATGTTATATGTTAGGTGTTTAAGAGTGCATATGCTCATACCATGTATGTATCAACATGATTATGGTAAATTATGATAGAATGCTTAGTATCGTATTACGTAGAGTACTAGAAAGCAAGCTCAAGTGTTAAGAGAGTAGGATAAATTGTACATTAAAATAGCAAGTTAAATGTGTGATAAAAAGATATAAATGCATGAGAGATTGACTAGATACCATGCTAGGAATGTCTATTATCTTGTACATAGCCTCATGTTTTAAAATGGTAAAATTGTATAATGATATGATGAAGATTTGAACCATGCGTCCTAGGATATATCATGTGTAGGTGTATGTTATCTTTCATGATTTAACATGAGCATGTGTTAGATAGGAAGGTATTTGGACGACTTATGTATAGTTAACCATAAGAACCACATGTCATGTGTAATGTTGTGATTAGAGTGATAGCATGTGTTTTTCCTCATTGTTAGTGGCTTATTATGTATGTGATATGTGTAAGTTTGATATTTTAGATTACTTGGTGAGTCTTGTAAGACTCATACTTGCTTCGGCGTATAGGTGACAGGTGATTTCGTCCCTAAGGGAAGCGTAGTGAAGGTTGACGCTGCATACGAGAAGGAATAATCAATAGAGTTCACGTTATAGTTATATTTTTCTTTCATAGTTGAATAAAGTTTATTCATATGGACAATGTATGGACAATGTAGTTTCTTTCACGTTGTAATAATGTGGACTCTAGTATTTCTTTTACTATATAGACTGTGGAATGTGTGGTGATGATGGAATGAAGTATAATATTTCTTTTAATTCCGCTGTACTGTGTGGTGATGATGGAATGAAGTATAATATTTCTTTTAATTTCGTTGTACTCTTTTATTATTCATGGACATATCAACCTTATCATTTAGTGTTGGGTTACTATCCCACTGTGACGATAATCTTTGTACCGATGGAGATTGGTATAATCGTACCGGTATAAAAGGGGTCGTTACAGATTTTCATCCATCGCCGCCCCATTGACTCAGCTAACCAGGAAGGGAGTGAAGTTTGTTTGGTCCGAGGAGTGTGACAGTAGTTTTTCAATTATTGAAGACTAAGCTCACTTTGGCTCCTGTGTTAGTTTTGCCAAGTGGTGTAGAAGGTTTTTCTATCTACACTGATGCATCTCATCCGATCCGAAGATCCTTTTCCCAACCTTCCTTTAATGTTATCCACCATATCATTTGTAGCTTCCAATGCCAAAGCTCTTTTGACCATATCCGAATATGTAGTGATCAGATGTGAAGTTAACTTCATAATATAGAGTGGACGTAGTCCATTCATGAACCTCTTGGCTTTTAACTTATCCGTGGCTATGAGATGTGGAGCATACTTGGATTGTCGGGCAAACTGGGCCTCATATTCTGATACTGACATCCTTAGTTGTTTCAGCTTAGCAAATTCATTTGCTTTCTTTTCCTGGACTACCTCCGAAAAGTACTGGTCATTAAATAACTCTAGAAATTCCTCCCAACTAATTTGAGTTGGATCCTCCAATGTAGATGTTACTGTTTCCCACCAAGCTCTAGCATCCTGTTCCAACTGAAAAGTCACCAACCGGATCTTTTCTTCTTCGGTGCATTTAATCACTCCGAATAACCCTTCAATATCTCATAGCCAATTTTTTGCCTCATCCGGGTCTGTACTTGCTGCAAATCTCTGAGAATCTAAAATTTAGAAATCCTTGAATAGACTTGTCCCATTATGGCTGTTGCTTTTGGCTATTGATTTCATCACTCGGGTCAGGTCGTGCATTTAACTTTCCATTTTCCTCCAGTTGGCGTCACCTCCGTCTAGACAAAATTAGGAAAGTATCTAAAACATCCAATAATACATACATTAATTCCACAATTCACCCAAACTTGCATTCATTAAATACACATTTCAAATTCACATAACACCCCATTCCATTCATTAGTCAAATATTACATCAAAACATACTATCACAAACCAGCAACTATGTTACTGCAGTCCTCCTTCCAACTTTTCCATATTACAAAGCATACTCCCACTAACCTCTCACTCCCCATACACATGTGAGTTATATATACATTGAACATTTACACAAAAAGGAGAGGTTTACAAAAGGAAGGACAAGTTGCCTAAGTCCCTTCTAACTCCGGGTCAGATCTATAACAGGCTCCACCGATGGTTGTTGTTGTTTCCTCCAACTCCGTGATACAGTTCGCTTGCTGCATCCATCAATGCTTCCCATTACCCCTCAAACTGATGGAGCAACATGTCTTGCCCCTAGCCTTAGATTGTCCAACCTACACATAACTTGATTCATGACATCTAGGGAAGCACCAGGATTGCCGGCAAAGAATGCGCCCGCGTCAGGTTGAGCACTTCTTCCTTGATTTGTACATGGGCTTCCTGCTGTGCTTGGGCATACAACTCAATGTCTTGACGTAGCATTTCGAGCGCTGCTACCATCCTCTCTTGGGCATTCATATCCATACTGAAACAATTATCAAGTTAAGCATTTATATGATTGCAAGATCATACTAGCTAATTCCCAATTTCTACCCCAACTCACTGGTTATCCCTAGGTTTATCGAACTAAGGCTCTGATACCAATTTTTCTGTCACGTCCTAGTAAAAGTCTATTTACTGAAAATGACAGATATGAAGCACGAGAATTAACACAAAAGTTTATTTATACACAACTCTCTTAGTGGAAGTTTTTTACATGATACTCCTCACTATAGTCTAAATGAGGAGTAGATAGAAGTAAATTGTAACATTATTACATTCCAACCAACTATAAGAGAAATAAAAGATAATCACTCACTGGACGACGGGTAGTCCACTCAGTACAAATATCCCCCTTAGACTTCATTCCCATCATGATCACCTGAAAAAGGTAGAAGGAATGAGCTAACTAGCCCAGTAGAATTCAATTCCTTTAAACAAAAAGGACTCAAGTATATAATCACATGACAAGAATCTAAACATTGCTAACATTGAGTATTAAACGGAGGGACGAACGTGTCCACTGATTAACACATGTAGAACAATGGAAATGTAGAAGCATAATCATGCATTCAAGATAACACTTAAGTTCTGATTCAGATACATATTCACATACACATGTATTACATGATGACTAATCAAGCACGAAATGATGTATGCCAACATCCACTTGTCCTTATCGTTCCCGCGCGGCCACTAACGAATTCAGGTGCTCCTCCTAGGACTGAACCAGCCCTATTTGCACAGGCATAATTTATCATTGAGTCCAAAGACCCACAACTTTGTCATCATTACACACTCACTCTTGTAATGGTTCAGTTGGGGTACACAAGTACTCAAGATTTCACATGAAACAAAGGTTTAAAAATTAATACCAATGATTCCAAAAGGTTGTAGCCATGTAGGAACAATCAAACTTGGGATATTTAAGAATAATCCATGGCTAAAAGAATGATCCCTCACATTGGTACATGTTGTACTGAAGACAAGTTGACACTACTGAATATACAAGTTACTGCTATGTCAACACAAGTCATTGTGGAGTCAACACAGTTCACTATGGTGTTGACACAATTCATTGTGGTGTTGACTGTGGTGTCAACACTGCCACTGTTTTCAGAAGGCAGTGAAAGGAAAAGGAGTCTTTGGTGTCGACACAGTCTAGGGGTGTGTCGACACTAGTCTTGCTTTCAGAAATAGTCAAAAAGAAAGAAGAAGAGGAAGAAGAAGAATTCTACAACATGGATGGTATGAAAAAATTATGAAAAGAAGATTAAAGTATATACAACCCTTCCATGAGATTTTCCTTTCATCTAACAAGAATTTCTTCACAAGTATATTTTGGCCAAAACAAGTGCATTAGTGAAAGCACGAACACAATGGAGAGAAAGGCAAACCTATTGATCTTTTCAGAACACAAATCAAGGTGTGGATATAGTATACACTCAAACTTGGGGATTCTAACAAAGAAGGAAAGAGGATAGAGAAAATCCTACAATATAGACACTCAATTCCAGAAGTACATAAGGATTCAAATCTGAAAGTTGAAGATACACACCCTTAAACAGGGAATTAACTCACTATACTAAAGATGTTTGTGACTTCAAAATAAGACTCTAGAAATAAGGATGGAAGAAGAAGAAAGAGTTTCCTACATGGAGTAGAATCAGACTCTTCTTCTCTCTAATGTAAAAGTCTACAGCTACCAGAAAAGGAACCGAGAACGTTAATATTTAACAGGAACATTTCTAGCTTGCGAAGAAGACAAGAATGAGGAAGAAGGAAGTGAATCCTACCTAGCTTTAAGGATGAGCTTTTGTTCTAGTGGTCTCCCACTGGAGGAAGAACAATGATATCTGGGTACAACACAGCAGCTTCTCTCAGCTACGGCTTGTAGCACTTTCACCTGGATCAGTAGAAGTAGCAGCTCTCTTACAACAACAATTCTCCACTGCAACCAGAGCTAAGGCAGCACTCATAACTTGATGCTAACAAGTTCAACGGTAGTGGAGGAGAAGAAAAGCTCCCACGAAGGTGAGGGGAGGCTTTTTTAAATCCTTCCTTCCCTTGCAAGCCGGACACGTGGCCATGTAGGTGTCCGCAGTAAAACCTCTTGGGTTTTACTAGGGACATATTTACATGCACCCATCATAGCGTAAGACCTCAAATAGCCATGTGTTACCCTCACATTTAGTTTGCTGGCTTTACCAGGGCCTTACATGCAGGCACCCAAGAAATTCCATAAAATGCTTTACCGTAATTGATCCTTAAATAAGCTGGCCCTTTAAACCTTATATAAACATGTTCAAATGGTGTCCATTGGCAATAAAATTTCAACCATAGGTTAATGTGATGGTTTTACAAATTATGGTGATTTTAGTTTAATATTTAGATTTTATTTTACACTTGGTGAAAAATCATCCGAAAAAATAGTCACGTCTGCTTAACCTCGAAGTCCGCACGTCCACAAATCTGGATATTTACATTCCTGATATCTGCATATTTTCTGAAAATTATGGTGTTCTCAAATTTTTATTTCGTTATAGTTTTCCGATGTCGCTCTATGGGAGCACGCACCTCTATGTACGACACTAGGGTAACGTACGTTACCACTAATTAAACTCAAATTCGAATTATTTTAATTTAATGATGATAATAATGTATAATAACCACATTATTCATATTTTCCTAACACTTTAAATTTTTGGGGCGTTACACTAGATCAACAAAAGAATACTCGGGTGCGACCCGGTCCTGAAATTGCTGCAAGAACCTTTCTTGAAGAATGCGATAATCTTCGGCCTACTCGAAGGGCAAAGAGTAGAACCACTCGAGGGCCACTCCATCTAATGACTTTCGAAACATGTACACAATGAGATGGTGGTCGTACTTGTACGGTGTACACTCATACACAAAATCCTTTAAATGTACATATGGGTCTCCTACCCCAGAATAACGCCAGTACACAGAAAGTTCTGACTGAGGTGGGACCCGGAGGTGTCGAAAAGATGGAAGGGGAATGTCCACGGCCTTCCATGGGTCCAATTGTCTCCTTAGGTCGTGGAGCTCCCGCTTCATTGACGTCCACTCCGCAAGGAGATCGGAGGGGGACGTGGCGTGGTGAGCAAGAAATAAGAGAGTGAGATCGCTCCATGGAGTAGGACCATTTGCGGGGAAGGGGAGTTGGCTCGGCCTGATAGAAAGAAGACATCAGAGGGGATTTGGGCCGAACCTCCCGCGCCGGAAGGTAGCTACGTTCAGAAAAGTGAATAGCCCATAGACGGAGGGGTGTATGATCTGCCACATCGGAGGGCGCATGTGGCGCTGAAATAACAGGAGCCGAGGAAGCTACCTATTGGGAAGAACTGCGAGTGGAAGGAGATAAGGGTCGCTTACCTTGGTAGCGGCCAGAAATTCACGGACTTGGTCCGGGCTCAAATGAGGGAGAAGCTAACTAAATTGAGAATGTGGGTGATCCGCCCTAGGATGAGAAGGAGGGCGGGACTGACCACCGGTGGCTAGAGATGCTCGATCTGCCCGGAGAGGACAGCCACGGAGGGTTGGCCTACATCCTCTAGAAGCCCAATGGGCAGAGAATCATCGACAAGGACGTGGAAATGCTCCATGTCGAACAGGGGATTGTGATATAGTACAAGAGATGGAGGGGACTGACTCGATCTACCTAAACAATGATGCATGCACCGCCCCCTAAATAATTAGGGGAGATGACACTAACCAAACAAATCCTAGACTCTATTGCAAACAAAAAGGGACTGTGAGATTAGAAGGGATACACCAAATAACCACTCAAATTATCATGATTAACGTCCAAATTTTAGAGTGTACGCTTTACCTTTAAATGGATTGATTAATGGAACATCACTCGGTCAAGAGGGACGCTAATAGGTATGAACTCAAGTCCTTCGGTGTGGCTAAGGGTGGCACACAATTCACACGTGGGGATGGCACAAACTAAGGGTACAACGGGTACAACCTGCCCGGCGAACCGCAACGTGCGTACAGTCACGGGGGCTTACGGAGGTCCTCAGGAGGCCCTAGTTATCCCACAAGTGCTCACGGGTGAGAGGACTCACTCAACCAAGGGTGATAGCCTATCAACATGGATCAATAGTGTATGCACGGGCCTAGGTGCCAAAAATGCATGCAATTTCTAACTAATGACAAAACAGGGTGACTAACAGGTCTCGGGTAACGTCGTGGCGGCCAGATACACTGCGACCCTAGCGTGACTGACAACCCAGCTGCGATATGAATAGAGTCCTGAGAACTGTAGTCACACACAAACAGGTGACAAACAAACCAACCTAACAAACAATAGAAGCATGGAATCACAGAATAACACAACAAAGATCATGCATCAGATAGAAACCGACACATGGATCAAAAGCATTAGCAACTAATGCATAACTGAAGAAGCGACTGCTAACCACGGTGCGACCTTATGGCGACCTCACGATCCGCCGCGACAGAGCCCGAAAACTAACAGTAAAAGAAATGGAAAAATCCGAAACCTAGCAGGATTCTAACACTAAAAAATGCGAGAGTACATTGCAGAAAGGCATGGAAGAGACATAGATGGATCCACGGGAAAGAAATAAGGTGGACAGAAGGGGAGAGGCACGTACCTTTTGTCACGTCGGCCAACTTCGACGCGACGAGATCGTGACAACGCGATACGCCGCATCTCCGACAGAGAACAGAAGTGCCAAAAACAAAACAAAATACACCTAACAGGGTTCTAAGAAGGCATTTAAACAATCAAATAGGCAGGCAAACAGGCTAAAAAAATTATGAGGCTAGCACTAAAGGTCCCACTGTGATCGCCAAAAGGTGTAATCATGGGGAATGTGCACCCCTAAAACATGCAAACATGTATTGGCTATATAAGCATGGAAATATGGATTTGATCGCCACCTAGATAGTTGCCTAACGATATGGACTAAATAGGCTAACTAAGCTAGGAAAAGGAAAGTTGGCAAAAGGACTTACTGATATCGCAATGGGGGACCCCGCCGCGACGGAGCTGATGTCGCGTCGCTCCTGTCCATCGCGTCCTCTATAGTGCGGGAGAAAAGTGAGGGGACTTCTTCCTGCTCTCCCCGGCCAGAGGACAAGAGCTCCTCGTGAAACTTCACTTGGGTGTCTGCCAAACAATGAAAACAATGAAAGAAATCATGTTAGAATGAGTTAAGCATAGTATCCATTCAAAAATGAAAGAGAAAGAGAGAGCATGGGGGGAACGAACCTGGGGGTGGTTTTTAAACCCCTAGGGTGATGGGAAAACATGGGAAAGGAAGGAAATGCAACCTATCTAAAATGGAAAATAATATGCATGAAGAAAAGAGGAGAAGGGGGAAGAGAGAAAGAGCCCCATGTGGGGCGACTCCCTGGCGTGTAACGACGTCCTTAGCTCGTGCAAAGGCCTCCGAAATGAGTAGGAATCACCCTCCTCACGTTCCAAGCCTTGTGGGTGAGCAAAATGGCATGACTTGATGTAGAATGGGTGAGGAAATGAGAGAAAAGGAAGGGCTCCAGGCTAAGTCCAGATCACCAAAAAAATTGGCAGCCCTTCGGGGTAAAAAAAATGGGGCTCTCCTACGTGCATGGGGGGTGGCCTTGCTTATATAGACCAAGAAGAGATAAAATCCCATTTTTCATGATAATTACCCAAGTAAAAGGATAAATGCCATTAAAATTTGTGAGTAAGAGTCCAAAGGGAGCTTCAAGGAGTCCCCCAACCTCTAGATTCGCTCAGATGGGTTGGGAGGTTACAAGGGATGAGGATAAGGCCATAGGAGGATAAATAGGAGGAGGTTACGGAGGCCTGTGCGTTCAGCTGTTGTCGTAACGGATCGTAGGGGCGCGACAAGGACTAACGCGACGACCAGGCGGGGTGCGACAGCACAACCATGTGCATGGATATGCATGGGCTGTCACGACAACCAAAGGGGACGCAACAAGGGTAACGCGGCGTCCCGACCCGTCGCGTTAATGAAAACAATTATTCTTGAATTTTAGGTCAATCAAATGGGAGAATAATGGTCATTAAGGCTCAAGGACTCTTTTAAAAGATAATGGATGTGATTTTAAGAAAATTAGGCTCTTAATGGGCTCAAAGCAAGGTTAGAGGTGGCTCAAGGTGAGTGACCAACATGTGGCTCAATTAGACAACAAGAAATGTAGTTCAACTTGTAGGCCAGAATCGGGTGTCTACAATATCACATACACATACTAATCTAATTAACAATAAAGGAAACACATGGCACATGCTTCATATTTAATTAAGCAAATACATAAAAACAACCTATGATATGCTTTCTATACATAATGAATAACATGATTCATGGTTTCAAATTCTATTCATTTAATTTCACAAATATACACAATTAATCATGGGAATATGCACATGGTAAATGGCAAATCCAGCATGATATCTAATCATTTTCACATGCATTTATAATTCCTATTCACATTTTAAGCTTGCTGTTTTCATATAAAATTATCACATTCACATGGTATCACATCTCTTCACATGCTAACACATTCACATTACACTATCACATGCTCATATTTCACATTTGCACATTTTCACATTTATACACTTAATTTGCTGTGACACATAGTCCGAACCATCATAAAGAAGGACACACATTCACATAATCACATACCCATTACCTAGGCAAAATAGTGACGAATCCTGGTTAACTGCGCAGAACCGGGAGAAGCCCTCTCCACCCTCACCAGTGGTACTTGTCCACCTCCAGGATTTCATCCTAATGACCATAGGATATCACATACACATTGAGCCTTCCCATAGGGACTTTCTACAGTACGGCTCCATAGCCTTCTATGGTAGTAATGACAATTTCGGCACACTTTACACATTATCACTTAATCACATGGTTTACATTATCCACATGTACTATTTAACTCATTCTCATGCACTTTAACATATAATCATGGATCAGTTTACAGAACTTAGAAAGACTGATTCACAGTGTCTAATTAATCATATTAAGACTTAATAATGCTGCTAAACACTGACATTTACATGGTTTACCTCAACACGCTTAATATGGTCTAATTACGCCTATTAGCATGCAAACAATACTTACTGACATCAATTCGTTATCAAATTTTAACCACAGACTTCATACAGGTAACATATCACATGGTTAATTTTTCAGATTTTTCATAGGTGTAAAACTAATTTTAACAAATTAAATAGATTTCATGTAGATTTATCAAGAAATTCACTTTAACATGGCATACAGTAAAACAATGGGTGTTAATAGATCTAAAACCTGAAAACAGTAATCTTAATATCATTGAAATTTTCTGTGACATTATCATGCAGTAAAACAAATTTTCTAGAATTTAATACAGTCATAACATGCTTAATCCACCACAATAGGAATTATAATAATTAAAAATCATGCACAAAAAATCTACTAAACTCATGATATGACCTACTGACCATACCTGACCAACCTTAAATTTTGCAGCATGCACAGACAACCATAAGTCTAAAAATCAGAGCACATAAATCAAGCTCACATTTCTAAAAAACCTTAAAAACTTGGCGGCAAGGGCCTTGCCGCCAACATGGGTTAACGACACACAATGTTGCCGCCAACTCAGGATCTTGACGGCAGCAAGCTTGCCGTCAATTTCCTATCTGCAGAAACTGCAGACTGAACGCAAATAACATAGAGAATTGGGGGTTCCAAGACACGAATAAAATCGAGAAAAATTCCTAGGACCTAAAGGAGATGCCTAGGGATGAGACCCCTCGATTACTTGCCTGTGAAAAATTCTCTAAAGGGATTAATTAGTCGTAGAAGTTCTCCTCTGCAAAGCAAAGAACATGCAGAAAACTCCTCCCAGATCCGGTCTTTGTTGATATAGATCGATCTCCGAAGTTGGGGAAGATTCACCAATCTAAGGAGCACCTCCCAGTCGATGTAGATCACCGGAAGAAGACACACACACAGGATCAAGCTTTGCAAATGCACTGGTTTTCTCACAAGAAACCCTAGTTTTCCTTTTTGCCAAAAGGACCTAATGTCGCCCAAAACTAGGTGTTTTATAGAGCTAAACGGTCGGGGTATGCGTTACCTTAGGTTTCCTACCGTTGGAGGTGGGTTTCCTAAACAAGAATCGCATGAAACGCAGCCGTTTTCAGATCTGGAATCGCAACAAAATCGGAGAAGTAAACGACCACATTGCTGCCGTTAACAAGAAGTAGGCATCCATCGATCTGGATGTCAACAATAAGTCAATGGCACACTGGTTGCCGTCAACTTGCCCTTAACGTCAAGGGATGTGTTCGTTAACTGGGATTTCGGGTAGATAACAGAAATATCTATTATCATACATACACCATGTAAATACATACAATATACACAACATTATTTAAATAAAATATTACATAATTAAATAAATATAGTATGCACATAAATAAACACATATACATATATGTACACAAAGTAAATATATAACATGTATTTACAACAAATATCATATGCATATAGATAAACATACATGAATAAATATGAGGGCCTTACAGAACTAAATATGTACATTTCATGTAGATATGCGTGAGAAATGGAAACTTATATGTGTTCAGCATGTCTTTTATATTTTTCACGGACATGTGTATATGATATCCCTTGCGAGGCTACGGCTCGTTAGCGGGAGACAGAGTCATGTCGGGCACGTTATTAGGTTAACGGCCTGAACGGCGAGGACCGTGACACAATGTAATCCATGTATGTAATCGATGTTTTAACACAGTCGATGTTCTGAGGTAAACGATGTGATAGACAATCGATGTATAAGCATAATCAATGTTTAATCATAATCAATGTGAATCTAATCGATGTTTGTACATAATCGATCTTTATGTAATTCATGTTTAAGTGAATTGTAATCAATGTTTGTGACGGCCCTCATTATACCGGTACGGTTATACCAACCCACGTCGGTATAATAAGTGCTGCCACAGTGGGACATTTACCCAAACGATACATACAGCTGAGATACACGCGAATATACAACAGAGTAGCGGAAGTAAAAGAGAACTATCTCCATTCATTCATCATCCACATTAACCATACATGAATTTTCACAATTAACAATGATGAACTAAGAGCTCACATAATAAATTGCTGAAATAGGATTACAAAATGTCCACATAATAAATTCCTTTCAAGATAATTCTAATACAATGTTCCAAATACATACTATGAAGTACACAAATCACAAGGAAGCTCCAAGACTAGCTACTCTCCGCGCTCGGAGTCCGTCTCTGCTGCCTCCTCCAAAGGTACTGTGTCACCAACTATACCTGTACGCCGAAGCAAGGAGTGAGTCCAAGGACTCAGCAAGCAACACTACTCATGATATACACTTATAAGTCCTAGTGGTTTCTACATGCACATTACAATTAGCAACACATAGCATGCTAGTCATTTCAAGTTGCCAACCTATCATGAAGTTCTACAATTTTATACATAACTCATGCTTTCAGATTTCTAAAATAAACTTCACCTATCACATGGTCTCTATTCAATTTACTCATGAAACTTAAATCTTTAAGAATCACAACATGAGAGCTATCAACATGAACTTTTACATACATGAAGGGAATCACAACTAGCATGGATTCCACATGTTCTTAAGTACACATAACCTTTTCACATGCTTTAGGTTGCTGATTTCACATGATTCAATGGCTATAAATCTACATATGAGAGCTACAACATTGCTTAAACATATCATATGAACAATCTATCATGCTATTTGCACACATATTCATTAGTTGTCCCTAACATGGACTCTAAACATTTTGCACACATAAACATAAGAATAACAACATGCATTTTCTGAATTCACATGGTTTCAGATTTAGTCTCACATGGGTTCCAATAACACATTTACACATCTAGAATTTCACACTTTTCTTTACACTAATTTCCTCTTTTCACACATGGTTACACTTTACACATACACATTCACATGTCACTTACACATTTACACATGGTCACATACACATTTCACATTACACTTTACACATTTTTAGGTGCCGTGACACATAGTCCAAACCACCAAAGAAGGACATATACACATCACATTACACATAGACGCCATCTAGGCATTCCAATGGCGACTCTTGGACTGCGCAGACCGGGAGAACAAGTCTCCACCCTAACCAGTGGTACTTGTCCACCTCCAGGATTTCCCCCTAATGCCCTTAGGGTCACTTAACACAATGAACTTTCTCAGGGGGACTTTTTCCTGATACAGCTCCACTGCCCTCTACGGAAGCAGTGTCACATTGGCACAGTTACACATTTACATATTTACCGTTTTACACTTGGTTTTGCACATAACACTTCATCTCACTCACTTTCTTACTCACATGAACACCTCTATTTTTCCTAACATAGTACTACAGAGTTTCAAGGTTTAACACACAGTAAACACACTAATCATGCTGGGTTTAAACAAAATCTAATCACATTAGATCATATGCACGAATTATCACATTTCACATGAAAACACATAACTTTTTATTTACTGATCCAAATGACCTGAAATTTTAACCACATGTTGTTTTCGGTTAAGGTCATACCCTCAATTTTTCAGATTTTTCTGAGCTAAATAGGATTTACAGAAAATAAAACGCCTAATTAGCATACTTTAACAACTTAATTAACATGGGTCTAACACACTTTGCAAATTAGCCACTTGCTGTTTAAACATAAGCTATTCACATATGCATGAGCTGAGAACACAAAATTTCCCTAATTCATAAATCTATGGATTGAACACTACAAATCATTCTTGCATGCTTTTATTTTACCGAACCAAATTTATTTGCAAATTACACAAGCATGGATAATTTACCAAAATTTGCAAACACATATGCTAACCCACTGATCTTCATGATTAGACTAAAACCATGGCATTCATGCACATTCTAATCAGGAAAACTAAATTTGTAAAATCAACACCTCATGCTCACAAGTTTAAGGAACACCATTTTCCCACATCCACCACACACACCACAATGCACAATATACATAGAGTATAAGGTTTACCATATATCCTCATCACGTAAAACATACCGAAATTAATGCATAAGAAGGACAGAACAGCTCACTGTTCTGTCCAGAAGAACTCGACGGCGGTCTCTGGCCGCTGACTCAGGGTCAGCGGCATGGTCGATGGACGCCAAGCTCATCACAGGCGTCCAGGGACCTTGCCGTCTAACCAGGTCTGTGCAGAAACACAGACCCGAGCTCTGAATCTTGGGTGAATTGGAGGGTCTAGGACTCGAGGAAAATCCATAAAATTCACAAAACCAACCTAGACTCATAAGGGGACATCAAGGATAGGTCACTTGCCTTTAGAAATTTCCTCCAAGGGATTTATGGCTCGGTGAAGACCTCCTTGGGCAGTCCCAAGAAGTTGCAGAACCTCCCTCTAGATCGCCTTCCTCCGGGCTCCTGGGTGATCTCCACGCCGAGGGGATGTCGGGGAAGCCTTCCTCGTTGGTCCAGCAACCTCCTTGCAGCAGGGGGACGCCGATCAAGGTCCAAGGGGTCGGATTTGAGGGTGCTAAAATGGGGTTTTTCTCACAGACTCCTCTAGGGTTTTTCTCTCTCACTTCTCCCTCTTGCAGGGTGAAGGAAAGAGTGGGAGAGTCCAATTCGGGTTCAGGGTTAAGGAGAGCCCCTCACCCACTCACCATACCGATTTGACAACCTGAGAGCCGTTGGGGGACATCCCCCAATGGTTGCCATACCTTGTTTCAGAAGCTTGCAGCTCTGCTACGCATGCAGGCCAGAGAAGTTGGCGTCCATATCGCTGGACGCCGGAGTTAGTGTTGGCGTCCATGTCTGGACGCTGACACCAGCTCAACGGCCTGGGCTTGACGCCAAGGTGGCCTTCGGCCAGAACTCTAAATTATGCAGAAAACCATGCATACCATGCATATATACATACGGTATTGTATCCATACTATCATCATGCAATACATACATTATTTATGTTTAATATAAACACATGTACACGTAATTATACTAATTAATGCGTACGTAAATATGTACATACATACACAAGACAACATACACACATAAATGCAATAATGCGACGGAAATTATAGGGCCTTACACCCTCTCCCCCTTAAAGAAACTTCGTCCTCGAAGTTAGAACGACACTACTCAAACAAAAGGGGATACTTCTTCTTCATCGCATCCTCAAGCTCCCACGTAGCCTCCTCACGTGAGAAGTTTCGCCATAGAACTTTCACCGACGCGATACTCTTGTTCCGGAGATGCTGAACCTTCCGGTCAAGAATGGCTACTGGTTGCTCGACATACGAAAGATCTGGCTGGATCTCCACTGGCTCATGACTAATCACATGAGACGGATCTCGGACATACTTCCTGAGCATAGATACGTGGAATATAGGGTGAACGCTAGCCAAAGCTGGGGGTAAAGCTAGCTCGTACGCCACGTTGCCCAAACGTCTGAGAATCTCATATGGGCCAATGAATCTAGGGCTTAGCTTGCTATGCCTGCCAAATCTGACAACACCTCGAGTAGGCGATATCTTCAAGAAGACATGATCGCCAACCTCGAACTCCAAATCCTTTCTCCTGTTGTCGGCATAACTCTTCTGCCTATCCTGTGCCGCAACAAGCCTTTTCCTGATAAGCTGAATCTTATCCGAAGTTTCCTGAACTAACTCCGGTCCGATCAACTGCCTATCACCAGTCTCCTCCCAACATAAAGGAGATCTGCAGGGCCTACCATACAACGCCTCGAATGGAGCCATACCATACTAGCATGAAAGCTGTTGTTGTATGCGAACTCCACAAGAGGTAAATGACGCTCCCAATCATCCTTCCAATCCAGAACACACGCTCTCAACATATCCTCGAGCGTCTGGATAGTCCTCTCGGACTGTCCATCGGTCTGGGGATGAAACGCCGAACTGAGCTTAAGCTCCGAACCTAACGCATCCTGAAGACCCTTCCACAATCTCGAAGTAAATCTCGGATCTCGATCCGAAATGATCGACTTCGGCACACCATGCAATCTAATGATACCGCTAACATACAATCTAGCTAAACTCTCTACTGACTGCTTCTTCTTCATAGGCAAGAAATGAGCAGTCTTCGAGAATCTATCTACAACTACCCAAATCGAGTCATTGCCCCTTCTAGATCGAGGCAAACCCGATACGAAATCCATAGTGACAGCTTCCCACTTCCATACGGGGATATCCATCCTCTGCATAAGGCCGGATGGTCGCTGCCGCTCGGCTTTCACCTGCTGACATACTAGACATCTAGACACATAATCCGCAACATCCTTCTTCATGCCGGACCACCAAAATGATCTCTTCAGGTCTTGATACATCTTAGTGTTACCCGGATGAATAGAGAATCGCGATCTATGAGCCTCCGCTAACACATGCTCACGGACATCTACCACATCGGGGACACAAACACGGTGCTGAAATCTAATCACACCGTCCTCATCACGAGCAATGCCCGCCTTACCCACTAACTCTAACAATCTAGGATCGGCTTTCTGCTGCTCAATCACCTCATCCAAGACTGAGGATCTAAGGGATAGCTGAGCTACAAAAGCCTGACACAACGATGGCTCTAACTCGGTCATAGAGCACGCTGCATCCTCCAACATCTTCCAATCCTGCTGGAGCGAAGACCTCTTTCTACTAAGAGCATCTGCTACGACGTTCGCCTTTCCAGGATGATACTGAAGGTCGAAGTCATAGTCCTTCAAGAACTCAATCCATCTCCTCTGCCTCAGGTTTAATTCCTTTTGGGAGAAAAGATACTTCAAGCTCTTGTGGTCGGTAAACACCTCAAATCTGACACCATAAAGATAGTGCCTCCAGATCTTTAGTGCATGAACCACTGCTGCGAGCTCTAAATCATGAGTCGGATAGTTCCTCTCATGCTCCTTCAACTGACGAGAAGCATAAGCCACTACCCTCTCTTGCTGCATGAGCACACAGCCTAAACCAATCTGAGATGCATCCGTATAAATGGCAAAACCTTCTAGACCACTAGGCAATACCAATACCAAAGCAGAAGTAAGCTTAGCCTTCAATAGCTGAAAGCTACACTCACATGCCTCAGACCATACGAACTTCTCACCCTTTCTGGTCAGCTTTGTCATAGGGGCGGCGATGGATGAGAAACCCTCAATGAATCGCCGACAGTAACCAGCTAACCCAAGGAAACTACGAATCTCCGAAGGGGTCCTGGGAACTCCCAATCCATAACTGCCTGGACTTTTGCTGGATCAACTGCAACACCAGCGCCGGAGATAACATGCCCGAGAAAATGAACCTCGCGCAACCAGAACTCGCACTTGCTGAACTTCGCATACAGCTTGTGCTCACGGAGAACCTCTAAGACTAACCTCAAATGCTGACGATGTGTGGCCTCATCCGGAGAATAGACCAACACGTCATCAATAAACACAACAACAAAGCTATCTAGATACGGACTAAACACCCGGTTCATGAGATCCATGAACGCTGCAGGGGCGTTGGTCAATCCGAAAGGAAGAACCAAAACTCATAATGTCCATAACGGGTTCTAAATGCCGTCTTGGACACATCCTCACTCCTAATCCTCAACTGATGATAACCAGATCGCAAGTCAATCTTGGAAAAGACTGATGCCTCTCGCAACTGGTCAAACAGATCATCAATCCGAGGTAAGGGATACCTGTTCTTCACAGTCACCTGGTTTAGCTTCCTATAATCAATGCACAACCGAAGTGACCCGTCTTTCTTCTTGACGAATAATACAGGTGCGCCCCAAGGGGAAACACTGGGGCGAATAAATCCCTTATCGAGCAATTCTTGCAATTGCTTCCTCAACTCGGCTAATTTGCAGGGGCCATCCGATATGGGGCCTTCGAGATAGGAGAGGTGCCTGGAAGCAACTCTATAGTGAACTCTATCTCCCTATCCGGTGGCAATCCAGACAAGTCATCGGGAAAGACATCTGGAAAGTCCTGCACCACATCGATCTCTGCAAGAGTCAGTGACGAACCAGCATCGGGTACTAGCATAACGCTGGCAAGAAATGCGTCACAACCCTTGTTCACCATGCGCATCGCCTTCATGGCAGAGATAACTAACTTTCCCGCTAAGTTCTTTGGCAAGGGATGAGAGAACTCATCCTCACCAGGAATGCGGAAAACAATCTTCTTCCTACGACAATCCACTAACGCATAGTGCTCCTCTAGCCAATCCAGACCAAGGATACAATCATAATCCTTCATCTTTAGCAAGAAGAAACACCCATCTAGGAATCTATCCTCAATGCACACAGGTAACGACGGAATGCACTTCCTAGTCGATACCGTACCCGCAGGGGTGTGCACAGACAAAGGGACCTCTAACTCCTCAGACTCTATGCCTGACTCTAGGGCTAACTGCCTAGCGAACCGCTCGGAAATGAACGAGTGAGTAGCACCCGTATCAAACAAAACCCGAGCGTGCACACCGAAAAGTAAAACGTACCTTCGGTGACATGCTCCGCCTGCTCGGCGTCCTCACGAGCTAACGCAAACACTCGAGCTGGGGCTCGAGGCCTTCCTGGTCGTCCTGTAGCTGGCGCGGCTGCCGCTACTGCTGGTACTGGCGCTCCACGCTGAGCTCCCTGCTGAAGTCTTGGGCAATCCTTGATCTTGTGGTCGCTGCTCCCACACTTTAAGCATCTACCCGCTACTAACCAGCACTCGGAACCTCCATGGGTCTTCCCACAATGGGGACACTCTCTCTTCGCACCGGGGGAACGTACAGAAGGTACCTGAGAGTTGCTGACTGCCATTGGTTTCTGCGGTGTCTGGTACACCGTTTTCCTCTTATCCTGCCGCTGGAATGTCGCTGCCGGCCTCTTCTGCGAAGCCTTCTTCTCCTCCAGATACTGCTCCATTTCTCCCTCCTGTCTGCAGGCTGCACTGAGGGCCTCGTCTAGCGTGCGGTGGTCGAACGCCACGAGCCTCGTCCTCAGTGATGGTTTGAGACCCATCACAAACTTCTTGGTCTTCCTGCGCTCATCTTCTACTATATGCGGTGCATATTTAGAAAGTTCAGAAAACCTTGCCTCATATTCCAGAACGGTCATTGATCCTTGCGTCAGGGAAAGGAATTCTTGCTCCATCTTGTCCTAGATATGCTCTGGGACGAACTTGGCTCGGAAGAGTGTCACGAACGCATCCCACGCCACATCTACTGCTCCGTCCTCGAAGCGCGTACGCAGTAGGGAGGACCACCATACATCAGCTCTCTCCTGCAATACACCTTCATAAGCACTAACCAACAATTTCTAACTTGACAAACAACATACAAGCATAAACCAAAACATACCTGTAGCATGTAGGTGGCTAAGGTCACCTTGTCCTCGTCAGGACACCTGATAGCTCGGAAGATTTTCTCCGTCTCCCTCATCCAGCTTTCTGCCATTAGCGGATCACTCTCCCCCTTAAAAGAGGGTGGGGCCATCCTCTTGAATCGCTCCATGATGGAAGGTCCACCATGGTCCTGAGCTGGGGCCTGAGCCTGCTACATTAAACAATAACAATATACAATAAACACATTATCATGCAATTTAAATAGCAAACTACTAGGTTTTTTCATTATTCTACCTGGGCCTCCAACTGGGCCTGGAGTGCTGCCTGGGTGTGGGCCTGCGTCTGCATGGCTTGCACCAGACCTTGCATAATACTCCATAGTCCACTGGCGGTGGTGGGGGAAGCACAGGACCCTGTGGGGCCGGGGCTGCTGCTCCGCCCGCTCCTCACGCCTCTGCTCGTCGTCGCGAGCTGGCACACCTCCACGTCGTCCACGGGAAGCCATGGCTGTAATAAAATTTCAGCCATTATTAGAGCTAGGTTACTAAGTTTTCTAACCATTTTCTTATCTATCTTTCACTTCTTATTAGTGTTTTCTACACATGTGGACATACTTAGCATGCAATGGGGATGATGACTTAGTATATTCATGTGCAATCTCAACCGGTCGCTCTGATACCAATCTCTGTGACGGCCCTCATTATACCGGTACGGTTATACCAACCCACGTCGGTATAATAAGTGCTGCCACAGTGGGACATTTACCCAACGATACATACAGCTGAGATACACGCGAATATACAACAGAGTAGCGGAAGTAAAAGAGAACTATCTCCATTCATTCATCATCCACATTAACCATACATGAATTTTCACAATTAACAATGAGGAACTAAGAGCTCACATAATATAAATTGCTGAAATAGGATTACAAAATGTCCACATAATACATTCCTTTCATGATAATTCTAATACAATGTTCCAAATACATACTATGAAGTACACAAATCACAAGAAGCTCCAAGACTAGCTACTCTCCGCGCTCGGAGTCCGTCTCTGCTGCCTCCTCCAAAGGTACTGTGTCACCAACTATACCTGTACACCGAAGCAAGGAGTGAGTCCAAGGACTCAGCAAGCAACACTACTCATGATATACACTTATAAGTCCTAGTGGTTTCTACATGCACATTACAATTAGCAACACATAGCATGCTAGTCATTTCAAGTTGCCAACCTATCATGAAGTTCTACAATTTTATACTTAACTCATGCTTTCAGATTTCTAAAATAAACTTCACCTATCACATGGTCTCTATTCAATTTACTCATGAAACTTTAATCTTTAAGGAATCACAACATGAGAGCTATCAACATGAACTTTTACATACATGGAAGGGAACACAACTAGCATGGATTCCACATGTTCTTAAGTACACATAACCTTTTCACATGCTTTAGGTTGCTGATTTCACATGATTCATGGCTATAAATCTACATATGAGAGCTACAACGTTGCTTAAAACATATCATATGAACAATCTATCATGCTATTTGCACACATATTCATTAGTTGTCCCTAACATGGACTCTAAACATTTTTGCACACATAAACATAAGAATAACAACATGCATTTCTGAATTCACATGGTTTCAGATTTACTCTCACATGGGTTCAATAACACATTTACACATCTAGAATTTCACACTTTTCTTTACACTAATTTCCTCTTTTCACACGGTTACACTTTACACATACACATTCATATGTCACATACACATTTACACATGGTCACATACACATTTCACATTACACTTTACACATTTTTAGGTGTCGTGACACATAGTCCAAACCACCAAAGAAGGACATATACACATCACATTACACATAGACGCCATCTAGGCATTCCAATGGCGACTCTTGGACTGCGCAGACGGGGAGAACAAGTCTCCACCCTAACCAGTGGTACTTGTCCACCTCCAGGATTTCCCCCTAATGCCCTTAGGGTCACTTAACACAATGAACTTTCTCAGGGGGACTTTTCCCTGATACAGCTCCACTGCCCTCTACGGAAGCAGTGTCACATTGGCACAGTTACACATTTACATATTTACCGTTTTGCACTTGGTTTTGCACATAACACTTCATCTCACTCACTTTCTTACTCACATGAACACCTCTGTTTTTCCTAACATGGTACTACAGAGTTTCAAGGTTTAACACACAGTAAACACACTAATTATGCTGGGTTTAAACAAAATCTAATCACATTAAGTTCATATGCACGAATTATCACATTTCACATGAAAACACATACTTTTTATTTACTGACCCAATGACCTGAAATTTTAACCACATGCTGTTTTCGGGTTCAAGGTCATACCCTCAATTTTTCAGATTTTTCTGAGCTAAATAGGATTTACAGAAAATAAAACGCCTAATTAGCATGCTATGAACAACTTAAATTAACATAGGTCTAACACATTTTGCAAATTAGCCACTTGCTGTTTAAACATAAGCTATTCACATATGCATGAACTGAGAACACAAATTTCCCTAATTCATACATCTATGGATTGAACACTACAAATCATTCTTGCATGCTTTTATTTTACCGAACCAAATTTATTTGCAAATTACACAAGCATGGATAATTTACCAAAATTTGCAAACACATATGCTAACCCACTGATCTTCATGATTAGACTAAAACCATGACATTCGTGCACATTCTAATCAGGAAAACTAAATTTGTAAAATCAACACCTCATGCTCACAAGTTTAAGGAACACCATTTTCCCACATCCACCAACACACACCACATTCGTCCAAACACCACAATGCACAATATACATAGAGTATAAGGTTTACCATATATCCTCATCACGTAAAACATACCGTAATTAATGCATAAGAAGGACAGAACAGCTCATTGTTCTGTCCAGAAGAACTCGACGGCGGTCTCTGGCCGCTGACTCAGGGTCAGCGGCATGGTCGATGGACGCCAAGCTCATCACAGGCGTCCAGGGACCTTGCCGTCTAACCAGG
Source organism: Colocasia esculenta (assembly GCA_014218235.1). NCBI lineage: Eukaryota > Viridiplantae > Streptophyta > Magnoliopsida > Alismatales > Araceae > Colocasia > Colocasia esculenta. The sequence goes on from CM024756.1 coordinate 43,876,755, forward strand.
TCTGTGCAGAAACACAGACCCAAGCTCTGAATCTTGGGTGAATTGGAGAGTCTAGGACTCTAGAAAAAATCCATAAAATTCACAAAACCAACCTAGACTCATAAGGGGACATCAAGGATAGGTCACTTGCCTTTAGAAATTTCCTCCAAGGGATTTATGGCTCGGTGAAGACCTCCTTGGGCAGTCCCAAGAAGTTGCAGAACCTCCCTCTAGATCGCCTTCCTCCGGGCTCCTGGGTGATCTCCACGCCGAGGGGATGTCGGGGAAGCCTTCTTCGTTGGTCCAGCAACCTCCTTGCAGCAGGGGGACCCGGATCAAGGTCCAAGGGGTCGGATTTGAGGGTGCTAAAATGGGTTTTTCTCACAGACTTCTCTAGGGTTTTTCTCTCTCACTTCTCTCCTCTTGCAAGGGTGAAGGAAAGAGTGGGAGAGTCCAATTCGGGTTCAGGGTTACGGAGAGCCCTCACCCACTCACCATACCGATTTGACAACCTGAGAGCCGTTGGGGACATCCCCCAATGGTTGCCATACCTTGTTTCAGAAGCTTGCAGCTCTGCTGCGCATGCAGGCCAGAGAAGTTGGCGTCCTTATCGCTGGACGCCGGAGTTAGTGTTGGCGTCCATGCCTGGACGCTGACACTGGCTCAACGGCCTGGGCTTGACGCCAAGGTGGCCTTCGGCCAGAACTCTAAATTATGCAGAAAACCATGCATACCAAGCATATATACATGCAATATACATATGGTATTGTATCCATACTATCATCATGCAATACATACATTATTTATGTTTAATATAAACACATGTACACGTAATTATACTAATTAATGCGTACATAAATATGTACATACATACACAAATACAAACATACACACATAAATGCAAATAATGCGACGGAAATTATAGGGCCTTGCAATGTTCATGTAATCAATGTTTAAGTAAACTATAATCGATGCGTTTATATAGTAATCGATGTGGCACTTAGTCAGTAATCGATATGCTTTGAAGAATAATCGATTTAGCTTTCCAATTCAATCATGAAACGATAGTGCCATAGTATATTGTATTTATGAGGAAAACATGATATTAAATATATTCATGATATTAGTTAATCATGAGTTTTGTTATCACCAAAATAAAGGATAAAATATAAGAGTGCTTCAACATCTCCAATATTATCTATATACAAATGTTGCTCTCTCTCTGTATGTCTCTCTCTCTCTCTCTCTCCTTTATCCTTTCTATTAATGCCATAAAGTGGGAGAAAGAAGGAAAGATAGATATACATATAGAACAGAACAATTGTTTTTACAAAACAAAATTTGTTTACATTGTCTATATAAAAGTTTTTGTCATTAACAAAAAGGGGAGCATTGTTATGCATGAATTGTTGAGCAACTATCTTAAGAATTATTGAACAATAATACTTAGAAATATTGTTGTGCAATTATCTTTTCCAAATGTTTGATCATTGTGTTTTGCTATGACAATATCTTTTAATATCTCCTAAACAAATTTATTGAATTACACCACAAGTTATTTTGTATTAAAATTAATATGACACAGTAAAGGCATGCATGTATTATACTCTGTAACACTTATTCAAAATTGTGTGTCAACACATAGGACCTTAGTGTCAACACTGACACACTTGATAAGAAAATTTTTCTAAGTCCACCAATGTATATTGTATACTATACTCTGACTCCTGGAAAGTCGAAGTAAGCTATTGACTTTGTGAGCTATTAACTATACTCCGACTCATGAAAAGTCAAAAGTATCTTACTTCACTCCGACTCCTCGAAAGTCGAAGTGATCTGGGTTGACTCTGACTCCTTGAAAGTCAAAGAGTTCTAGCTTCACTCCGACTCTTGGACAGACATAGTAGCCTCACTCCGACTTCTGAAAAGTCGAAGTTTCATATCGATTAATGAACAAATGTGCTGGACTCTGACTCTCAAGAAGTCGAACTATATTACCAATTAATGTCTCACTCCAACTCTTCTACAGTCGAAGTCTAGTATCGATTGTCTTGATTATTTTTCACTCCGACTTTCTCAAAGTCGAAGTATAACATCAACTTTTGTGTAATCATACATGGATAATTTTTTATTCCTTTAGAACATAATGTTTTATTTTTCTTGATTATTTCAGTAGATTCTCTTTATCCTTATGGGATCTTTAAAGAATAATTGTCTCATATATGACTTTCAGTATGATGTTTTCTCTGCCCTTAAATTCAAATATTATGTTAGGCAGGAAAATGTGTATTTTAAATCATATTAGAAATATTTGTTGAGATTCAATAGAGTTTTATAATATGCTCTCTTAATTATTGTTAGCAATATAGTTCTAATTTTGATTTGACAGATGCTAAGCAGTAAATGCGTCAGTAGGTATAAGCAGCATGGGTTATCTGTCAAAACTCACTTACCACATCTCCTTTCTGTCAGAAGTCCATGACTTTCAGGAAAATTCTGTGCATTCCCCATACAACCTTCTGTTTGTCTTTAAAGGCTCTAAACATCTATCTATCTGAAGTTCATTATACTTTACATATATTTCTATCTCACCTACCTCCGAAAGAACAGAGGTAGTTGTGTTTCTTGACCTTGCAGATATCCAGCTACACACTGAAGCATGCTTGTTTTTAGCAATGAGTTTGGAGCTTACATTCATTTAATGAAGCTATCTGTATAGCCTGAAGCCGTTGAAAGTCTAAGAGCTGAAGGAATGATGGTCATAACAAAAGCCTTAAGGTCTCAACATCCAAGGATCAACGGCTACCTTTCAAACGGCTACTTTATAATGTTCAATTTCCAATGGGAAGCTCAAATCTCTGACGCATATATAGGAGCTGAAGTTTGAACCAGAAAGACACACCAACCCCAATAAAACGTGCAAGAAGCAAGGACCACAACAAGCATGCACAACCTCACCTTCTACAGAAAATCGAAAGAGAGAAGCTCACTAGATCGAAAGAGAGCCTACTACTTCAAGCTTCAACTTCCAAGCTCTCTACATTCTGAAGTCTTTTCTCTTGGCTGGCTATTGTATTATAGATCTTCTCAGTCCACCACCTTTGAGCTAGAAAGAGTTAGAGCAATCCTTTTTATTTGTATCTCTCTCTATGTTTTGTGTTTGCTCACCCCTTGAGCAGACACACTGTACTCTTATTAGTGATTGTAACCAGCAGGGGGTCTGTTCCCTGTAGTGCCCCTCTTGTGAAGGGAAGACATGAAGTTTTAGGTGTTTGTATTACCCCTTGGTAAAGGGAAGACTTGCTTGGAAGCAAGTGGGTTGTAATACCTCTCAGGTTGAGAGAAGGCCAAGTGTTCTTGGCAGTTAGTGAAATTCCAAGTGGATCTTGGGGACTGGACGTAGGACTTGCATGTGGGAAGGTCCAAACCAGGATAAAAATTTTGTGTTTTTTGTGCGATTGTTTCCATCAAGTATTTCACTTCTTTCACACACTACACTAAGTACTAACATCACTATTTAGTGTTATCTATTTTTAAATAAAATTTTAAAGTTATAAAGAAGTCCTATTCATTGCCCCTTTAGGACATATAAAGCTTCATCTCGATCCAACAGATGGAACCTCAAATAGTAGCTGGGGGCATTTCAAGGCTGTTGGAGATTAAGATAGACCCCAAGATAGATAGAAAGGAGGTGGTTGCGGAGCCAACCATGCATAAGATTGTTGCGATGGGTCGTAGGGGAGCGACAAGGCTTGTCACATCGGCCAAGGTGGTCACAACTCTAAAGGCAAGTGAATGGATACGCATCGGTTGTCACGACGGCTTGAGTGGACGCGACACTAAAAAGAATGCGATGCCACGACCGGTTGCATTAAGGATAATGATGAATCATTTAAGGATTATAACGGATCAATTTAGTAGGAACACGATGCCTATGGCCGTCGTGTTAAGGACTGATGGCTGAAACCCTAGAATAAGGACTCTGAATTGATGTTCAGAGAAGATAAGTTGGGAACTGGGCTTAATGGGCTCAAAACAAGGCTAATAAATGGGCTCAAGAAGAGTGACCAACTTGGGGTACACTAAGAGAGCAAGAAATATGGTTCGGCTCCTATGCCAAAATTGGGTGTCTACAGATTGCCCCTCCTTGGCTTCCACTTTGCAAGGGAATGAAGCAGAATCGTAGTGGAGGTGTCATGAAATGGCAATGAAGTGGAGGTGTCATGAAATGACAATGAAGTGGAGGTGACATGGAATGAACCAAAAAGATGGGAGCCAAGGTAAAGAGACACCTGATCTAACCGACGAGTAATAGGAATCTTCTTGAAAGCTCCGAGTTAGTTGCTCGAGTTGAATGCAAGGAGAACACAAGTATAGACGAGAAGTCGAAGATAAAAGGACGATCAACCCCTTGATTGAGAGGTACCCTAGACAATTGGCCTATAGGTTTTGCCTTGGAGGAACATGTGCATGTCAGGTAGGTAACAATGACTCAAAACCTAGCAGCGATTTGCAACCAAAACGAATCAAAAGGAATTTGGATAAAAATTGGATAGAGAATCTAGACAAGGAGACACTTTACAAGCTGGAAAGAGCAACTTGCTCAAACGCAATCTTTTTGATTCATAGTGCAATGGAATTTCTTGTTCTGAACATGAAGAACACATCACATGAAAAAGCAGAAATAGCGATCGACCACTTCAGTCACTATTCGGTCGCTAAGTCAATTAGCGACTGAATATGCCGGTGAAGAATTTTTTGTCACAATATTGTGATTGAAAATTTTCGGTCGCTAGTCAGTCTCTAATAGTGACCGAACTATTTTATCCTTCCACTAAGGCCCCCCTCTTGCCTGGACAGTGAGAAAGAGAGAGAGAGAGAGAGAGAGAGAGACAGAGAGAGAGAGAGAGAGAGAGAGAGAGAGAGAGAGAGACCCCAACATGGCCCTCACCCCCAAACCACCACCCTCTTTCCCCCTCCACCAATGCCCCCCTCCCTCCTGGACAGTCACAGAAAGAGAGAGAGAGAGACCCCCTCCACGGCTGTCTGCTCCCCCTCCCACCGTGGCCCTCCCTACAGCCCAACAACACCCACCCCCAACCCCAACACACATACATATACAGCGATAGAGCAGACACACGCACACTAACACACACACATAGCAAACACACATACACGCACAGAGAGAGAGAGCATATAACTGGAGACAGAGAGAGAGAGAGAGCAACACTACACACACAGGCGCAGAGAGAGAGAGAGAGAGAAAGCTTACCGGCTATGTGGTAGCTTCTCTCCGGATGGCGACGATGTGAAGCTCCGGCGGTGAGGGAGTGACGATGGCGACCGGACCGACGGCTGCGATAGGGACGACGGCGGCGATGTGGATGACTGTGGCGATGCAGATGATGGCAGCGATGCAGACGGTATCGGGGATGCGGCGTCTCGGCCGGGTGATCCTGAAAAAGGTCTCGATGCATGATGGAGTAAGAGAGAAGAGATAGAGCGAGAGAGGAGAAAAGGGAAGGGGGAAGAAGAAAAAGGGTGGAAATAGCGACCGAAAACTTAGATCGCTATTCAGTCCCAAATCCCTCCAGATTCAGCGACCGAATTGCTACCGAATACAATTCGGTCACTTAAGACGTGTTTAATCTACGACCGACTAAATTAGGTTACAATTTGGTCTCAAGTATAGAGTCTAAATTTCTTCAGTCGCAGAATTGCATGCTTGAACGTGGAAAATACATGGCATTAGTGACTGAATTATTATTGATCACAGTTCGGTCTTTGTTTTTGAGACCGGAATATTCAGTCACTATCCGATCTCTGATCTAAGATTGAATAGTGATCAATTTCATCAGTCGCTATAATAAAAATATTTGTCATATTTGGGTCTCAAATTTTGTCACCAAAAAACTTTCAGTCACTATTCGGTCTCAAATCAGAGACCGAATAGTGACCGATAGTTTTTTGGTCACTAATTGAAAATATTAGCGACTGAATACTTTCGGTCACTATTCAGTCTCAATTGAAAGACTAAATAGTGACCAAAATATTCGGTCACAGATGTAGTCACTATATGCACTTTTTCTTGTAGTGACAGTTGGACATTATCAAGAACTTGTTATTAGCCAAGCATGAGTCGTGATGGCTCAAAACCCTACATGATGCATGCTGGGCTAAAGGTAAAGAAATCATAAAATCAAATACAAATAAAGGAGAAAATAGAAAATATATCAAGGATAATATTGCTCAGCCAAAATGAATGGGTCGAGCGTCTTCCTACAACCGCTATACAAGACAAAGTCCATCATCCTCGAACTTATCCAACTTAACGGCCTGTCCAACAATTAACAATGTGCACCTAGATCATCACTGTTTTGGTGAAGGGGAACTCAAATCTCAGAACTCATTGAGAACCAATCGGTCCTTGAAATAATATAATAAGTAAGGTAACATATAGTATTACAAAGGATAGGGAGAGATAAATCAAACTTGATACTTACCTATGAAGCTCCATTTTTTTTGATTTTTTTGCGATTTTCTGATTTGTTTTGGATTTTCTATCAAATAGGCAAATGACAATTGACTGAAAACAAGACTAATATATACAAAACATAGCATCAGCACAAGCATAGCATAGATAATCATAGAAAAACACAAAATGTACTAACACAACCCCTCTGGGGCTCACGATAGTGTCCCGACGCCGTGGAGGGACGCGACCTTATCGTTTCAGATCAGGGTGTCGCGACACTGTTCTGTGCATTGGACATCGAATCTGACCCTTATCTCTATCCTAGGGCTTATCCTAATACCAATAGGACAACTAAACCTAATCCAAATGCTAATCCAACCTCTAGACCTGAATTAGAGTGGGGTTAACCCATCCTAGAACTCTATAAATATGGGTGAAGAGCTCAAATTCGTAGCTCATCTTCTCTCTCTTCAGCTTCTCTTGTTTTCCTCTCTCTCCAAGCCATGAAGAGATCATTTGGCTCCTCCAAGCCAACCCAACTCCATATGGTGGTCCCTGGCCTGCCAAGATCGCCTATGACGAGCTACAGTGACTCACTTCTGTCACGTCCCGAGAATTACGCAGTGCATATTAATTTGAATAATTTGAGTCAATATTCCGAGACGTGAACAGTCGGCAAATAAGCCTCTAGCTAGCAAGAACTAATTGTACATCAACACACATCATAATAGGGCCCAAATATTGAACTCAATAGAATTTGTATTCAAATCTCATTTCCTTATTTCAAATGAACTAATACAGGAACATGATTGCACGATAACAATAGTCAAGAGATAATTTCAGTAGCATGATGGCGTAATTTATACTTTAGTTCACTCTTTACATTAATGGCTTACGTCTAGATTGTAAATCACACTCATGAGAACAAGAAAAGAAAGGAAGTGCACGCTATCTCTACGGAACTTCAATGGTACAACCAACTCGGTCTCCATGAGGGAATCCACGGAGTACGGAGAATTACAGAGGTCGTAGAGAAAAGGTTGCCAGTCTACCGATATGGAATGACCGATAGAGAGCTTCCAAATCCCAAAGAAAGGGTTGCCTATGAGTGCAAGTGTGTAATGATGTACGTATTTCAATCCACAATCCATTGGTTTCAAACTTGCGGAAAGCATTTAACAAGATAACATGAGATGGAACTATGCAATTAAATGATCATGGATTGCAATATTTTAAGATAACAATTATCCTTTGAACAAGCTAGAACAATATGACATTCTTTCCCTAATAAGATTCACCTTTTCTATTTATTAAAATTTTTATTTAAAACATACGTATTAGGGAAAGAATGTTCAGTGGCACAATATTTCTATTTATTAAAATTTTTATTTAATAAATTTTCCGGGGTGCTACACCCTTCCCCACTTAAGATAATTTGGTACCCAAATTCATAGATAGAAATTTATTATACAAGTGAGGTGTACTTACTTGCGAATAGCTCTGGATATCTTTTGTGCATAGCCTCCTCGGTTTCCCACGTCTCATCCGCTTCTCTACGGTGATTCCATCTCACTCTTACTAGTGGGATAACCTTGTTCCTTAGTTGGCACAGTTCCTGGTCCACGATCTTAATTGGCCTTTCTTGATAAGTTCTATCTTTGTTGAACTCCAAAAGTTCATATTCTATGACATGAAACGGATCCCGTACATATTTCTTCAACATGGATATGTGGAACACATTGTGTATTCCATCCATTTGTGGTGGTAATGCCAGACGGTATGCAACTTTGCCAACTCTCTCGAGGATTTCGAAAGGCCCGACAAACCTTGGTGACAACTTGCCTTTAATGCCAAACCGCCTGATCCCATGGCCTGGAGACACCTTTAAGAATACATGATCACCAACTGAAACTCCAGGTCTCTTCTTCTATTATCTGCATATTCCTTTTGTCTTTGTTGTGCCACTGACATTCTTTCCCTAATAAGATTCACCTTTTCTATGGTTTCCCTTATCATCTATGGTCCTAGCATTTGCTTTTCGCCAACTTCATACCAGCATATAGAGATCGACAACTCTTGCCATAAAGTGCTTCGAATGGTGCCATTTGTATACTAGCTTGGTAGCTATTATTATAAGCCAACTCCAGAAGAGGTAAGTGTTCATGCCAACTACCTCCAAAATCTAGGACACAGGCTCTAAGCATATCTTCAATCTCCTGATTGGTTTTCTCCGCCTGACCATCAGTCTGCGGATGGAAAGCCGTGCTAAAGTTTAGTTTAGATCCCAAGGAATATTGCAGTCCTTTCCAAAAGTGGGATGTAAACCTAAGGTCTCTATCAGACACGATAGACACTAGTACTCCATGTAATCTGACTATTTCCTTAACATACAACGCAGCCAGAACATCTACTGACCACTTATTCTTCACTGGCATGAAGTGAGCAGACTTAGTTAAGCGGTCGACTATAACCCATCTGCCATCGAATCCACCTCTAGAATTAGGTAGTCTGAAAATAAAGACCATCCCTATACCTTCCCATTTCCATGCCGGGATTTCTAGGGGTTTAAGCTTACCTGCAGGTCGCAAGTGTTCTGCCTTGATCTTTTGACATGTTAAGCATCGGGCGACATATTCCGCCACCTCTCTCTTCATATTAGACAACCAAAAGCCTCTTTTCAGATCCTGGTACATTTTGCTAGTTCCAGGATGAATGGTATACCTAGTCTTGTGAGCCTCATCCATAATCCTCTTCTTTGTCTCCTCATGGTCGGGTACACAGACTCGATCCCAGGACAATAATCTTCCATCTTCAGTTAAAGAGAAATCCGGCCTCTGGTCTAGATTAGCCTTAATCTCCACGAGCACAGTGTCATTGTCTTGGAGTGCTATAATGCTCCCATAGTGTAGGTTGTGCTCTAATACTAGCAATGAGGCATCCCTTCTTCTTGATATCAGCATCAATATTTAATTTGGCAAAGTCTTCTAATAACTTCCATTCGCCCAGCATTAGGCTTGACAATGTGATCATTGGCTTTCTACTTAGGGCATCTGCCACAACATTTGCTTTACCTGGATGATATTGGATAGTGAAGTCAAAGTCTTTGAGATACTCCAACCACCTCCATTGTCTCATATTCAAGTCCTGCTAAGAAAACAAATACTTCAAGCTTTTATGGTCAGAAAACACAATGAACTTCTCACCATAAAGATAATGACACCATATCTTCAAGGCGAATACTACAACAGCTAGCTCCATATCATGTACAGGATAATTGTCCTCGTGCTTCTGCAATTGTCTGGACGCATAGCATATAACGTTCCCATTTTGCATCAGTACATAGCCTAGGCCGATCCCGGATGCATTTGTGTATACTTCAAAACTACCCCCAGCAACTGTCAGTGTCAGTACAGGTGCTGAGGTATGGTGCTCTTTCAATGCCCTGAAACTTTCTTCACATCCATCAGTCCATGCAAATGGATTCTCCTTCCTGGTAAGCATGGTCAATGGTTCAGCTACCTTTGAGAAATCTTTAATGAAGTGACGATAATATCCAGCTAAACCCAGAAAGCTCTTGATCTCTGACATAGTTGTCGGCCTTGCCCAGTTCTTTACCGCTTCTACCTTAGATGGATCTACAGAGATTCCTTCCTTGGATATGATGTGGCCAATGAAAGACACTTCCTCCATCCAGAATTCACACTTACTAAGTTTTGGATAATGTTGATTATTTCTAAGCACTTGCAGAGCAACCTTCAAGTATTCTTCATGCTCTTCTTTGGACTTGGAGTAAATAAGGATGTCATCAATGAACACGACTACAAATTGGTCTAAGTATGGCCTATAAATATTATTCATAAGTTGCATGAAAGCCGCAGGAGCATTTGTTAAACCAAACGGCATGACCACGAACTCATAGTGACCATATCTGCTTCGGAATGCAGACTTGTGTATATCCACTTCCTTGATTCTCAATTGATGGTAGCCTGATCTTATATCTATCTTGGAGAAATATTGTGCACCAGAGATCTAATCAAACAGCTCGTCGATGCGGGGTAATGCATACTTGTTCTTTATTGTCAACTGGTTTAACTAATGGTAATCAATGCATTGCCTCATTGTCCCGTCCTTCTTCCTGACAAATAGTACTGGCGCTCCCCACTGGAATGTGTTGGGCCTGATAAAACCTTGATCTAATAGTTCTTGGATCTACCACTTTAGCTCCTGCAAATCAACAGGGGACATGCGATACGAAGCTTTTGAAATAGGGTCTGCCCTAGGGAGTAACTCGATGGTGAAGTTTACCTCCCACTCAGGTGGTATGCCGGGTAATTCCTTTGGGAACCCATCAGGATAATCCTTGGCTATGGGGATGTCTTCTAGGGTTGGTATCTTCTTTTCAGTTGCCAAGACTGAAACTAGGAAAGCATCACAACCTTGGTTGATCAGCTTGGAAGCCTTTAAAGAGGATATCAAGATAGGGTGTTTGTGATAATGGGTGCCGAGAAATGATAGAGTTGGAAGGTTTGGTCTTTTAAAGGTGACCCTTCTATGGCAAAAATTTACATCGGCATCATATTCAATTAAACAATCGACACCTAAAATGGCGTCATAACCCTTCATGTCTAAACAGATGAGGTCGGTAGGGAGATTGTGTCCTCCTATTATAGTTTCACATTTTGGCAAGTAGTGGGTGAGTTTAGATTCCGAGCCAACGGAAGAGGCTACAGTGATCTTGGATTTCAGAGGTACAGGTTTGACAGGTAGAGTTACAGAAAATGTGGTGGAAATAAATAAATATGCAGCTCCAGTATCAATATGTACAAAAGTAGGTTGAGAGTGTATGGAAATGGTACCTTCCACCATACCCCCTTCTTCGGGTAGGTCAGCTTCTACGACAGCATTAAGGCATACCTGACGCCATGGTACATTCTAGGCCTTGCCTGGCTGGTCCTTCAGCATTGGACAATAAGGAATACGGTGGTCACGACCACCACATCTTAAGCATGCCCCAAGCTTCTTTCAGCATTCTGTAGCTCGGTGCCCTTGTTTATCACAAAACTTGCAGTTCTCAGTAAACTGCCTTCCTTCCACCTTGATCTTCTTGTCCACAACATTTTCTCTTCCAGCATTCAACCTCTTGTTGTTGTTATTGTGGTTGTTGTTGTTGTTACGGAAAGTTGGAGCAATATTAGGTGGTCCCTTCCCGACGAAGACCGGCTTTGAGTTGTCTTTCCCCCGCATGCCTTCCACTTTAGCCATTGTGTCTTCTGCCAACTGAGCTCTTTGGACCATCTCAGTGTAGTTTTGAATGTTGTGAGGTCCGAGCTTCTCGATAAACATGGGTCTGAGCCCATCCATGAAGCGATTTACCTTCAATCTCTCCATTCCCACCAGATGTGGGGCATACACAGCCAACCGTGCGAACTGAGACTCATACTCAGCCACAGACATTCCCTTCTATTTTAGTGCAGCAAATTCCACCGCCTTCCTCTCCTTGACCCTCTCCGAGTAGTACGTTCCTCGGAAAATCTCCAGAAACTGGCCCACTCTAGTTCAGGTACACTAGGTAGATGGGCCGATGTGGCCTTCCACCATGCTCGGGCATCCTTAGTAAATTGAAAAGTGGCCAGTACCACCTTCTCCCTATTGGTGCATTGCATCACTTGGAAGATTCTTTCTATCTCCTCCTGCCAGTTCTCCGCTTCGTCTAGATCAGGGGATCTAGAGAAACGGAGAGGGTTCAAACTCCTAAAGTTGTGGTGCAGATCACCGGGTCCGTTCCTAGCAGCAGCAACCTGATTGCTAGCCTGAACCACATTTTGCAGGGCCTGGGTGTGTCCTACCACCGTTTCTTGCATGGCTTGCCACTGGTTGCGAGCCATTGTGGTTGAGTGAGAGAGTTATGAGGGTTCCTGGGAAAAGGATAGAAACCAATTAATGTCTCTAGATACATAATAAGAGTCAATGGGTAGGAGTGTTTTGTTCATTCTAACATATTCCCAGCCTCAACTCATTCTTGCTAGGTAGTATATTAAATTTCCATGACCTAGGTTCCATAGGTATCTCTTATTCCTGAGACATATATCCTATTTGGTTTTCCTAGGCTCTGATACCACTAAACTGTCACGTCTCGAGAATTACGCAGCGAATATTAATTCGGATAATTCGAGTCGATATTCCGAGACGTGAACAGTCGGCAAATAAGCCTCTAGCTAGCAAGCACTAATTGTACATCAACAGACATCATAATAGGGCCCAAATATTGAACTCAATGTTAATTGTATTCAAATCTCATTTCCTTGTTTCAAAAAAACTAATATAGGACTAAGACTCAATAAAAGGAAAAGTACATTTATTCCTCACTACCTACTACATGAATCTAACACTCCAGACAAACTAACTATAAATAGACTCAAGTGTTGGGACGCTCATCACTCGGACCCATTCCCATCCTCGACTTGATCCTCTTATTGTATTTCATAGTCACCTAGAATGGTTAAAAGTAGGGAATGAGCAAATTAGCCCAGTAGGATTTATATCTCAATGTGCGGGCAACGATATAGGTGATTAGCAATTTAGAACTAGGTAAGCACGATGATTGTCATGATATGCATGTACGAATAAAACTCATTAAACCATGATGCATGAAAGAAGCTAGATAGAGTGATCATGATAGAGCAAGATCTAGAATGATATAACAAGCAAGAGATTATCAATAGTGAGGCATGTAACTAGCACGCAAGATATCACCTTAATTGCAATAAATGCAGGATGGCCATATCACGCAAGAAAGCAAGCACGATCATGTAACACTAATCAAGGACGATGACACTAATGTATACCAAGGAAAGATCCACCTTGAAATGCATATTAGGTCACTTGTATGTGGTTATTGTATCTAGCATTCAACACGCAAGTACTCCCAGCGCATATGCAACGTCAGTAATCATTATACCCCATGGTTAATAGTATATTTATGACTCTCCATCATTGGGGATAGACTGGAGCCCTTGGACACTCGTCGTGCCCAGTCAGCATCTCATTTCAATTTTAAATGTAGATACCCACAGTCATTAATAATGGCCAATGAGAGATTCCATATGTAAGCAATCGTAATGTCATGTTCAAGATGATGATGAGAACAAGTAGCAAGTAATGTGAACATGATTGCATGATAACAATAGTCAAGAGATAATTTCGGCAGCATGGCGGTGCAATTTATACTTTAGTTAACTCTTTATATTAATGTCTTAAGTCTAGATTGTAAATCACACTCACGAGAACATGAGAAGAAAGGATGTGTACGCTACCTCCAGGGAACATCAATGGTACAACCAACTCGGTCTCCATGAGGGAATCCACAGAGTACGAAGAATTACGGAGGTCTTAGAGAAAAGGTCGCCAGTCTACCGATATGGAATGACCGATAGAGAGCTTCCAAATCCCCAAGAAAGGGCTGCCTATGAATGCAAGTGTGTAATGATATACGTATCTCAATCCACAATCCATCGGTTTCAAACTTGCGGAAAGCATTTAACAAGATAACATGAGATGGAACTATGCAGTTAAATGATCATGGATTGCAATATTTTAAGATAACAATTGTCCTTTTAACATGCTAGTACAATAAGATGAACAATTCACTAGTTGCATGACTAGATCATATTACTTAAAGAGATATTAGAATAACATTCATGTAGTTATAGATTTTTCAATGAGTTAATTGTTTTTAAGCCATTAAACAAACCTCATGAATTGATCAGAACCATGACATGCAATTCATGCACTAACTACCATGTAAAACAGACCTCGGGTAAGCCATGAAATATGCGTCTGATACAGTGGATGCACTTCATAACGACGTGTACAGTCAATGCTTGACTTCAGTGGAAGCACAAAATCGCGTACACCTTGGTGGTCGCATTTATCCTTGAATCACGTCGGGTCATCCCGACGCCTTCATGAAAATCATTTAATAATACGATATAAAAATCGCCAAAAATCTTGGGCGGGAAATCCTTCTGAATTGCATCGGCCTTAGCTGTCGTGTTTCAGAGGTTTCTGACAGATCAACGGCCCACTGTTTGAGGCACTGTACAAACCCCAAATCGCGTCACCATGGACGAACGCATTTCAGAAGCCCTGTGAATCACGTCGCCTGGACTGGACGCGATTCAACCTTCAACCGATAACCCAGAAAAATGCAGGAAACATGTGCTCAATCCATGCAATGCTTATATCTTCTAAACGGACAAAAGTGTCAACATGAAACTTGTTGGGAACATGGAATAGAAGAGAACTATGGTTTGGAATTATTTAAAACGGCCTCGGGATGCATGATAAATCGACATGAACGTAAAAAGTTCCAAACAAGCGCGACTTTGGCAAAACATTTATAACTCAAGATGTACTCAATGGAATTCGATGAAATCAGTTGGAAATGAAACTAGACATGATGCTCTACACATTGGTATATGATTTTCTAAGGGGTGGCCCGAGAAAACCTACCTTCTGGGTTGAAGAAGTTTCATTCTCTAGAAAACCCTCGTTCATACCACTGGTTGGAGAACGCTTAATACTCCCGGCCTACTCCATGAAAATTGTGCATTCTTGTTGGATTAGGAGCTAGACTAGACCCTCTTTATAGGGGTATAAGCCTTGCATTATGGTATTTAGGTTTGACCTACCTTTGGTCAACTCCAAGTGGACGGTTTGTACAGGTCAAAGTAGACGCAACGAGGAAGAAGATGAGCTTGGTGTGGCCGATCTCCTGCTCCCCAGCTGCCAAGAGCTCCTCCACACGACCCCAACAAGATGTAAAATTGTCCCCTAGGGCTTTGTGGAGAGTATTTATGCATCTATGGCTTTTAGAAGTCATATTGCAACAAGGAAAGAAGAGTTGCGGTTTTAGCATGCCCCCTTCCATGTTTTGAAGATCTCTTCCCCCATTGGAGTGTCTTGGCCATCAAGCAACCTCGAAGGATGGCTTGGCACGAATTTGGGTTGCCAAGAGAGCATTATTGTATCCAATTTAACCCTAATTGCCTCCCATTTTTAGCTTATTTAGGGTTGCGAATTTATGGGTATTTTTCATGCTCCATTTGATTTTTGGACCAAAAGTGATCCATTGGCCCAATATCAATAATGGGTCATAAATATATAATGTTGGAAGTCTCTCCAACATTTTTATTTAATTTATGGTTGTCTCATATTTTCGTGTTTACGGTTTTCTGACCTTGTTTCCTAATTTGGATAATTGGTCACCATGTGATGTACACTTGGTCAATCGGATTTTTTGCTACACGAATTTATTTGCAGAACAATTAGGAATAACGTATGGGGTTGATTTATAGTTTTCGCAGAATGTTTCGATGTGTTTTGGCACATATGATAATGTTACATATGTTTTAAATATTTCGATATTAGGGAAATCATTTATTTCCATTTATTCAAATTTTTATTTAATAAATTTTCCGAGGTGCTACAACTTCTGTCTTGGCCATATAAGCGCCAAGCATGATGCATAGGTATGTACTTCTAGTTGATCTTCTAGTTCTTCTCTCTCCTCTTTTTCTTCTTCTTCTTCATCTTCTCCATGTACCAATCTCCTCCTCCTTATTCTTCTTTCTAGATCCTTACGGGCTCATGCCGCTACTCAAAATCACTTGGCTAGAGCCTATGATCAAAGCTCTCCCTCTAGCATCTATCAACCTTTTGCGGGCGTGGAACTTGACCACGGTACTAGTGCTGGCCAAAAACTACCACATGATTGTGCACATCTGGGATAGTTTGATGGCATTGGTAGAATTATGGCACCCCCAGACGCACACCTTCATCTTCATCTCCTTTGAGGCGACCATCTTACTGAAAGAACTGGAGATAATGCTTGGCCTCCCCAAGGGCAAGAAGGGGTCAGAACATCACATCAGCCACACCATCGCCCCTATCGACTCTTAGGCTATTCTTAGGGAGATTACAACCAAGACAGGAGATCTCCAATGAATGACGAGCCCAAACTTCATCCACCTGATCTCTCTCTCTCAATGGATAGTCTCTCACTGTTGGAACAAGAGTGGGAAGCACCTTGCCATCACCAAGGCTGCCGCCATCTGCATACGCGGCATCATACTCTTCCCTACACAAGACCATCTTTTGTCCACAGCCAACTTGAGTATCATTAGCAATGTATGGGAAGGTATGTCTATCTCTCAGTCCGTCCTTGGCTATTTGTATGCTGGCCTCACCTCTGCAGCCACCGATGGGCCACTCTATGTGTAACGTCGCGTGTTTTTTGGATCTCTGCGGATCCTTGCTTAGCGGGTTTGGCGGCCAGTGTATGGCCCATTAGCCTATCTTTCATGTGTTTATGTAGGCTTTCGGGGCTTAGTGGGCCGGCAGTTTGGGTCCGTAGCACCCGTTGGTTCACTGGTTTTGAACGCGACGAGGATGTGCGTCGTGTTCAGGTCGCGACTGCGCTAGTGGTCGCGTTCACGTTGCCACTGTTTTGGGTTGTCGTCTGCATGTGCGCCGCGTGTCGCACGTTGGGCGGCCATGCTGACGTCAACAGTGGGAAGGCGACATCCTAGTCCGTCGCGACAAGGTCGCGACGGGGAGGTACGTCGCGATCCCAACCACTGGCTGTTTTTTTAAGAAGGTTGGCCGGACAGAGCTGGGGCATGCTCTGCTCAGCCAGGAGGGGCTGCTGCTGTGGCTATCTTAGATGATTCGGCGTTCTGGTGCAGTTTACAGCATGTTCTCGCCACGAGGACGTCATGCGGAGCGGGGAAATGCTGAGAGTTCGTGTTCTTCGCGGAGGTAGGGAGAATCAACCTTGTTTCATTGCGTGGATTACATAAAATGCATGTTTAATTGGTTTTTGGCATTAAGAACAGTAGATACCATGTTAGGGTATTCATTAAAGCTTGAAAATAGGAAATTAAACGTGGTTTGCATGGTCTGGGGTGGTAATCCGGAGTGAGCAGTCCAGATTAGGGTTCCTGGCGACGGAACCCCCTGTCGTGACAAGGTCGCAACAGGCCGACCCGTCGTGTTAGAGTTTTCTAAAGCGACACTTTGGACTGTCACGATCTGAAGGCAGCAGACCCTACTGTCGCGACCAGGTCGCGATAGGTAGCCCTGTCACGTTAGGCTTTACTATCGCGACACATCGGGGCATCGCGTTGTGAAGGCGACACAACCCCACGTCGCGACCTCAGCCGAGAGGTGTTTTTGTGCAAGTTTTCCAGGTTTGATTATCTGATTAATGTACTTGGTGTGTGTGGCTTTGATAAGTGGTGCATTGGCACCCAAAGTGCTCTTTGAGCATGTCGTCCATGTGGTTGGACGTATTGTTTATGAAGTCGGCATATGGTTTACGTGGTTTGAGCGGTGTGTATAACATTGGTTGGTTTGTGGTGACTGGCCAGTGAGGTTTCGGTGTGAACCTAGCCTTTATCATTTAATGTCTGTTATCAATTGTATATGTATGAGTATGGTTATTAAATGATTATTGTGTATGAGTTTAATGTGGCATGGAGGTCACACGGTGACCAATGACAGGCCGAGTTATTAATGTTTAATGCAATTAGTGGAAATGCCTGTGTAGGTTAGCTTGTGGGTCACGAAGTGACCAGGTCAAGCTATTCCTTACACTTGCACTGTGGTTTTTAATAAAGAGTATATATTAAATATCGTGGTTTATACGTTGCCGAGTTTGGTGGTCCGGCGCCTATTCTAGAATACCTCTGTAGTCAGCTACCCCAGGTTCTGTGTGAGCCAGGCACATGTGTATGTTGTGCTCGGGGATTGTCCCGGTACTTGTGTTGTACCGTCGAGGTCTGTGTCGTCTGTCGTGGACACCCTCACTCCTGTGTTTGAGTTGTACGTCCGGCTGAGGGAACGACAATAGAGGGTAGCGACTTGTGTTTGTGGGTATGCAGTCACTTGTAGCGCACTCGTAGTTGGGGGTACGGACACCAATAGTCGACACTAGTCCCCAGATAGTCGTGTTTTATTGTGCCTGACTTTAGGGAGCTTAGGCCAGAGTCCCTAAAGGTGCCAGGCATGGGCCTGCAGTTGTGTGTGACTTGCAGGTGTGGTGTTGGTTGGTCTTCACTGTTCTTTGGCTTGTGCTTGTGGAGCGGCAGTTGGACCTTTTGTCTGTGACTGCGAGACTGAGAGATAGTTCTTGTGTTGTGTTGTCTGGGTTGGATACTGGCATCATGAACCAGTAGTCCATTCCTGTGCGGTGGCGACGTTCCTTCCCGACTCATGCTTTGCCACTGGTGGTGCCTTGTGTGTGTGACTCGTTGGTTGTGGTTTTACCCGTTGAGGTGTGCCCTGGTGTTGGCACGGTTGTAGTTGTGGTTGGTGAGCGGTGACTCACTAGTTGTGGTTTGACACTTGTGGTGTGCCCCGTCATTGGCACAATTGTGTTAAAGGTTTTCCTGTGGTTGAGTGCCTTGTGGTGGCACTGGTTTAGTTGTGGTACCTCGCGGTGGTAGGTACCTGTACCCTACGTGGGTATCTGTTTCCCATGGAACGCTAATTACCAATCTTTTCAGGTGTTGAAGTGGAGCTGTGTTCCGTGGAGGTCGTGTTGTAGGACCTTCCACCTGCTATAATGTACCCTGGTAAGGGTAGCATTCCATTATATTGTGATTTCGGGGTATGGAGGACTACCTTCGGGTTAGCAGTTTTGTTACCCTTGCGTTTGAGGTTTCAGTGTTGGTACCTAGTGATAGTAGGTACTTGTACCTCTTGGGGGTTGGCTTGTGTTATGGTACGTTGTGTCCCAGCCTTTTAAGTATTGTGATGAACCAGTGTTTTTGTGGAGGTCGTGCGGTGTGACCTTCCACACGTGTTATGTACTCTATTTAGAATACCTCTCCGATTGTGATTCCAATGTATGCTTGACTTGGCAGGTCCATACCAGTTCAGTTACCCAGCGTGGATAGTTTGCCTGTAAGGCTTGTAGCTGAGGCAATGGTTTGCCTATGAGACTTGGAGCCTGGGCAGTGGTCTGCCAGTGAGGCTTGAGGTTGAGGTGTTCCCAGAGGCTAGGCGGACTAGTAGTGTTGTGCTAGTCTTGCTGTTCTCTTTTATCTTCTAAGGTTTTCGTTAATTGATATGTTTATATTAATTTTTGATTAACCATGGTTTAAGTAAGTAGGATGTGGTTTGGCTATTTGTGTGGCCAGTGAGACCCTTTGAGGTTGAGGTCTCTTCTGTTTAATTATGGTGGTAGTGTTTTTGGGTGGTCCCTACTGAGCTTGTGACTTGTTGAGGCTCACTCCCCTACAGTTTCTTTCAGAGCTTGTTGTGTGTTTCGCTTGCAACGGCGTTGTGGCAGACTTTTACCACCAGCATTGAGTCGTAGTTGTGTTGTGTGAGCTTGTGCTCCCTCGGGTATGCCCCAGGTAGTTGTACTTTTTATTTGGACATGTAATAATGTAATGGAATAGTTGTACAAATATGTGAGCAGATATGAGCACATGTACTTTCTTGTGTCTTATACTGTTGTAGTTTGTCTTTTATATTCTTACTGGACACGATTGTGAGATATCCCTTGCGAGACTTCGGTCCGTTCGTGGGAGACAGATCTGGATATGGACCCTTATCGGGCATAAATATCAAGGGCCATTACACTATAGCTCTATGATTGCCTTGGAGTGTTGGATAGGTATGAGGATTAGCTACGAGTGATGGATGACACCATCATTAAGTGCTTGAGCTTGACACACCACCTTCTCTCTTTCGTTGGTGCTCCGTTACATATGACCACCCAGGTTTGGTGCAAGACTGTAGTAGTGAAGGGCCTAAAGGATTGGAGACTATACTTGAACATGCTGTAGAGAGGGTAATTCAACATGAGGCCTACCTACATCCATGACAAGATCATCAAGCTGCCTCAGTAGATCGGCCTAGACTTTCGGTTGATAGGGGATGATGTCATGGTCCTCTATAACCTACACCGATACCACCTATAGATCAGCATGCCATGCATGGTCGTTCCAGCTCTCTCACACTACCGCCAATTCAAGTGAGGAAGATAGGCAATGTAGAGGATGAGCGAGATGTGAGGAGCGCTCTGATACATTGGGAGGTGTGTGCTACGGAACATATCCTGGAGGAGGTAGCGGAAGACGACGATGTGTACCAAGGCTACCTGCATGCATTAAGGAGGATCCGGCCATGAGGAGATTGTGTCGTGGCGGAGGTCGCACAGGCTGGAGGGCAAACTTGAATTGGATTGAATTGTAATACATGGTAGGTAGGATATGAAAAAATTGTTTATTAGAACTTTGATTGAGCATAGACATGATTGAAGATTGTATTTAGGGATTTGAATTAATAAAATTGAATTTTCTTCATTGTTCTGTATCTAAATAATGTCGCGATGGATCCACCCGTTGCCTTAATGTCACGACGCCTATAGAGGGCGCGACCTTGTCGCGACCCGGTAGGCCGACGCGACCTTAACGCATCGTCTATGATGGTCGTGACTCTGCCTGAGAGTTCAAAAACACAGTGGCCCTCCTTTTTCCCTTTTCTATGTCCAAGCTTCTTCTTGCTTCGATGATTCTTTGACTATGGTGACCCCACTCTCTGGCGCTCTCCCTTTCTCTCTCTCTCTCTTTGCTCCAAGTCTCTTTCTCTCTCCCTTGACATCAATGGAAGGTGGGAATGGCGAGGGCGGCTCCCACGGTGGCGATCGGGGGAAGTGGTGTTGAATTATGGTTATTAGAATAACCATACTCACTGGTTTGATCATTGCTTTGATTTGTTTTTAATGATGACACAATCATGGTCATTCATATTGAGATGCTCTTAATAATGACACAACTATTTTTGATGATGACATATGTGTGGTGTTGATGAAAAACCTTTCAATCATGTTGAAAATCCATGTGTCAACCTGACCTGCTTATGTGTGTCAACACATGTCCTTCTTGGTGTCGACACATAACTATTCTCATGTCAAGTTATTGTCTTTGTGTGTTGACACATGATCTTTTTGGTGTTGACACATGATTGCTTTTCATGATATGACATGACACTATGACTATATATGCTTTCATGATATCTTACTTGGAATGTCTTTTATGTAGGTGAGAATGAAAGCACAAGACAAGTAACAAAACTCAAGTGTAAAAAGAACTAAAAAACACAACAAGTACTTAGTTGTCGATAGGCATGAAGCCATCTGTCGACAGCCAGTGAAAGCTAGTGAAGACAGTGAGCAAATAAGCTTCTGGAAGACAAGAAAAACTAGTAGTTATCGATAGACAAAGTTCATCTATCGACAGACCAGGTCAGCCTGTCCACAGCAAGAAGTTGCCTGTCGACAGACAAGTCCATCTGCCAGAAACATGGTTCTGGAAGCCAGGTTTGCAGCAGTACCTGTCGATAGACAGATGTCATCTGTCAACAGCCGTATGTTAAGTCACAACATGTGACCGACATGTGATCTCTATTAGGGCGTCCTCTTCTCCCACGAATCTCAAGAGTTGTGTGAGACTTGGACACTCCTATATGTAGATCTTTTGGACTCCTTTTCATACAAGAGAGCCAACACAACTCCAAAAAGGCTAGAGGCGGCTGGAAGAGATTTCTCAAGTGCTCTGTTCATCTCCGGAAGGTTGCAGACCAAGAATCTCATCTCGGGAGATCGATTGGTGATCAAGCTCTTCATCAAATCAGCAGAAGAAGAAGAAGAGCTACTGTAGGAGAGTCCTAGAAGATGATCAACTGATCAGCAACTCTAAGAAGACCTTGATCCAAAGCAGAGCATCTCCATCGTGAAGAAGAAGAAGATAAATCCGAATAGCAGCAGTCTTGAGGAAGAAACATTATGGATCTGTGATCGTGGTGATCAGATCAAGATTTGAAGGTATATTTCTTCCCTCACTCACACCTTTTCTCAATTCACTTTATATAGTTGCGTGTGTGTGTACTGATTGGAGATCAGTACGTAGAGTTTGTGATAGTTTGTGTTTTGTGGTCAATCCTGGCCTTTGCATAGATCTGATTTGTGTGTGTGGTGTGTTGATCAGATCAAGGCTAAAGGATCTGATCTTTTGTGGACGTGATCTAGCGTGTGTGTGTGTGGTTGAGTCGTTGCACTCATGTGTGTGTTGTACTCAGTTCTTGATTAGTGTGTCCTTACTGTGTAAGGGGTGGACGTAGGAGTCACTGGATGTGATCTCCGAACAACCTAAAAATCCCTTGTGCACTGTGGTTTGAATTGTGGTTGACTTGTGTTACGTTAAATGCATGCATAGGAATTTCATCTACACACTACTTGTAAATTTGTTCACACACATTGCTTCAGATCAGAGGAGTTTTGATTGAGTAGATCTATTAATTCGAAGTAATTTTTAAATTGCTTAAGTTTCCGCTTCAAATCTATTCAACCCCCCCTTCTACCTTTGCCATTACCGAATAACCGATCCTAACAATTGGTATCAGAGCGGGTTACATATGATTTGATCTGATCTGATTGCTTTTGATTAATCTTTTGGAACATCATTTGATCTGTTTGAACTGATTGATTGCTTGTTGTTCTGACTCAATATTCTGTTGATTGGTCTAATCATCTGAAAAATACTCAGCAATATGGCTAAGTTCTCAAGAATCATAAACAGACCTATGATTATTGAGTTTGATGACAATGTTGATAAAATGCAGGACTCCTCTATGAAAACAAGCAAGACTGGAAAGGAAATCAAAGAAAAATGGTACATGGCTCATGGTAGCTCAAAAGGCTCTTCTCGTTCAGACAAATATGAAGAATCACATATGTCAAAGAAGTCAAGAAACTCTCAAGGGTCAGGTAAATCCAATTCAGACCCATTTGATAGATCAATATCTAACTCTCATTCAGAGAATGATATATCCTATGATGAATTGACAGAAAGCTATGAGCACTTATGCAATCAATTTAAGAAGGTAAAATCTCAAAACAAGAAGCTAAAAGAAAATTGGAGAAGAATGAAATGAGAATTGATAGTGCTCAAGCATTCTATGGAGAAAATGAAAATTTTAAAAATGAAAATGAAAAATTGATTGATCATAATGACAATCTCAAATTTGATAATGATCAATTAAACAAACAAATCTCCAACATGGCTCATGATCATCAAATCAAAGAATAATGCAACCAATTGTTGAGGAAAACAGTCATCTGAAAAAGAAGATTGAATGCTTGTATCATGACAGATCATTAAATGATGAATGCAACAATTATAAGAAGAAAATTGTGATGATCAGTCCATCTCTATATAATTTCATTTATGCCTATTTTGATGATTAACAAAACCATAATAAGTATTGTCTAACAAGTTTCCTTGAAGCTAAGTCAAAGGAAATAAATCGGGCAAAATCAAGCAAAAATCTGTAAGTATTCTTATATTGTATCATTTAGACTTCACAGCATGTAATTCTTATAAGTACACATCGATTTCCTAAGTGATATAATGGTTTCATTAAGATCATAACAATTTGTTAAGTGAGAAACAATGATTTGGTTCTCACAACAATTTGTTAACTGAGTAATAACGATTTGGTTCTCACAACGATTTGTTAAGTGAAAAACATTGATTTGGTTCTCACAATGATTTGTTAAGTGAGAAACAACGATTTGGTTCTCACAACGATTTGGTAAGTTAGAAACAACGATTTGGTCTAACAACAATTTGATATGTTACATAACGACTTGGTCGCCATAACGATTCGATAAGTTACATAACGACTTGGTCGCCGTAACGATTGGACAAGTTAAATAACGACTTGGTCGCCATAACGATTCGATAAGTTACATAACAACTTGGTCGCCGTAATGATTCGATAAGTTACATAACGACTTGGTCACTGTAACGATTCGATAAAGCAAACAATGATTTGGTCACTGCATTGATTTAATAAGTAGAACAACGATTTGTGACCACAACGACTTGCTTATAACGATTTTCTTATAACAATTTGCTCACAACGATTTGTGTTCACAACGACTTGCTTATAACAATATGCTTATAACGATTTGCTCACAATGATTTGTGTTCACAACGTCTTGCTTATGTCTATATAACGACTTGTGTTCACATCGATTTGCTTATGGATGAATAACAATTTGCTCAAACAATGATTTACTTATGCTTGAACAACGATTTGTTTGAACAACGATTTGTTTGTATCTATATAACGATTTGCTTATATGTGTATAATGATTTATATTCACAACGATTTGCTTCTACTATAAGAACGATTCGCTTGCTCTTGCAACGATTTCATTAGTGGAACAATGTCTTATGGACACATCGATTTCTCTATCATAAATTTAATGAATATATCTATTATTCTCATATATTTTCAAATATTGCGAAAGTCAAAGTCTTCCCCCGCACATCTCTAATATCCTTGCATTTATTATGACTGTTCACATCATCTGCTCGTTGCCTTCTATTCTTATGTTTCTGTAAGAAACACTTTTCAGAAAGCAGAATGACATTTCTATTTGATGAATAGTCTTACTGCATGAATTCTAACGCTGATTAACAGCAAGAGACAACATATTTGTCTATGCTTTAGTATTTAATGTGTGCAGGTCTCTGCCAGTACCATGTCATACAACGTTGGACAAAATAGAAGCTGAAAGACATCAAGATGGATCTTCTCCTTGCGTGCATGGGTCGTAAAACATTAAATGACTGCAAGCACATCTGTCGTACTCAACGAACCATCCAGTCTAACGAAGATCCAACCTAGAGATAACGGACAATATAATGGATATATTTTTCAAAGAGAAGGATATATATAAGACTGATGACTCCGTAAAGAACAACTTTTGAGCTTTCATCTTACAACCTTCGAGCATTAGAAAGAAGAGCCCTGAGCTTCACTCCCGAGCTTGCTGTAGCTTTTGCTCTCCGTTTTTCATTATTTTAGCCTTTGGAGAGCTAGTGTGTTCTGAGAGATTTTCTTATTGTAGATCCTTCTCTCTCAGTCACTACCTCAGATCGAGCATTTGTTGTAAGCTTGGTCTAGGGGCATTTTGCCTTTATTCACACTTGTGGTGAAGTTCCTCTTCGGGCTGTGAAGAGAAGACCTGTTGTGAATAGGTGATTTGTATTCTCTTCAGTAAGGAAGGAAGACCTGTGTATCAGGGTGTTTGTATTCCTCTTCGGGGTTAGAAGAGAAGGCCAGCTGCGGTTGGATGTGTAAGGGTCCTTAAGGGGGACAGTACCCTTGGTAGTGAAAT
This sequence comes from Colocasia esculenta, assembly GCA_014218235.1. Taxonomy (NCBI): domain Eukaryota; kingdom Viridiplantae; phylum Streptophyta; class Magnoliopsida; order Alismatales; family Araceae; genus Colocasia; species Colocasia esculenta. The sequence continues at coordinate 43,902,470 of CM024756.1, forward strand.
CCCAAGTTGTTGCTTGGGGACTGTACGTAGGACTCCTTGGTGTAAGAGGGCCGAACCAGGATAAAAATCTCATGTTGCATGTGTGATTGCTTTTGTGCATTTGTTTATCTTCATTCATCTAACACTAACTACTCTCCTTAGTGGCTTCTGTTAAGCATTTTTTTTAATAGGTTTTAATCGAAAAGAATTTTTAGAATCCCATTCACCCCCCCCTCTGGGCTTGCTAGCTGGGCAACAAGTGGTATCAGAGCCAAGTCTCTTCGTTAAAGAGGATTTCACGATCCGAAGAGCAAAGATAAATGGCAGCTCAATGGTATGCAGAAGGCCAGTCAGTCAACAGACCACCTTTGTTCGATGGTGAAGATTATAACTATTGGAAGGCCAAAATGGAGTTCTTCCTTCAAGGTCTCGATTTTCAAATTTGCTCAATCATAGAAGAAGGAGATTTAGTAGTTCTCAACAACAGAGAAAATTGGACAGATGATGACAAGAAGAAGATATCTTTAAACTACAAAGCAAAGAGTATTTTGTGCTGTGCGCTGAGCAAGAAAGAATTTAATAGGATCTTAGCATGCAAGTCTGCAATGGAAATGTGGGAGAAGCTCAGAATTACTATGAAGGCACAGACAATGTTAAAGAAACAAGGATAGATATCTTAGTAGCACAGTACGAGAGATTTCAAATGCAAACTGGAGAATCAATTACTCAGATGTATAGTAGGTTCACAGTCATTACAAATGGTCTGGTTGGTCTTGGAAAGCATTATGAAATGGGAGATATGGTGAGAAAATTCTTAAGATCCCTACCAGCCTCGTGGACACCAGAAGTGACAGCTATAGAAGAGGCGAATGATTTGAGAAGAATGTCGTTAGAAAAGCTGTTGGGTCACTATGGCCCACGAAATAAATATGGAACGACTTGGAGAGTCCTCCAGTAGGAAGAAACACACCAACGCTCTCAAGGCAGTAGAAGATACACCTGGTGAAGAATCAGATGGAAGTAAGAGCATGGAAAGCAGTGAAGATGAAGAAGCGTTTCTCTCCAGAAGACTGCAAAGGATACCTGCTAAGAAGAAATACCAGTCTGGAAGGAGATATTGTAAAAATGGACAGGACTTCAAGAAACTCGAAGTAAAGGATACAAAGAAAGTTGAATCCATATGCTACGAATGTAAAAAACCAGAACACATCAAGGCAGAATGTCCGAAGCAGAAAAAGACAAAGTTCAGAAAGAAGACAACTCCAAGAAATTCAAAAAATACAAAAAGAAAGCCATGGCAGCAGCATGGGACCATGACAGTGACTCAGACAGTGAGTCAAGCTCAAGTGAGGAAGAAGAAGAAAAGGCCAACCTGGCCTTGATGGCAAACACCGACGACAAGGTAACATCTAATCCTCATTCACTTCCTGTAATGAGTCTGATTCCCATAGTTTAGAAGATGCGTTTAATGAATTATATAGTAAATATAAAGATGTATGTAAGTTATTAAAAATCACCAAGAAAAATCATGCCTGTCTAGAAATTACTAACTCAGACTTAAAGTAAAAAATCGAGCAATTAGAAAACAAATTTCTGAATTAAAAAGGAGAAATAATTTATTATGTGAAGATCTATAAGTTAAAAATGATCAGATAGCTAATCTGGAAAGTCAGGAAACTGTAAGTAAACTTAAACAGGAAATTAACATACTAACAAAAGAAAATGAATATTATCCAGTACAATTGAAAAATTTACAAATTGTAAATCATCCTTAAGATTAAAATGAGCTAGAAGATTAGGGAAAATGAACATGGTTTAGGATATACTCCACCTGATAATAAAGAAACTATAGTTCATCCTAAAGTGTATCCAACTTCAAAATTTGTAGCTAAAAAAGATACTGAATATAAATCTAATTTTAAATATATTCTGAATGAAAAAATAAGTAAAACATCATGTTGTAGTCACTATAATAAACTAGGACATACTAAAATAACTTGACCAACAAAAAATCTAAAATGGATAATTAAAAGAAAAGTGATGAAACTAACCAGCAAGGACCCAAAAGAACATGGGTACCTAAGTCTTAGTGTTTCTATTGCAGGGAAGCCTTAGAGCATCAGAATGGTACCTGGATAGAAGGTGCTCAAGGCATATGACAGGTAACAAGAAGTTATTTTCGTTCATCAAGGATGAAGAAGGTATAGTGACATATGGCGACAACAGAAAAGTAACAGTGATAGGTTGTGGATTAGTTGGCAGTCAAGGCAGAACTCTCATAGAAGATGTCCTATGTGTGAAAGGACTTAAGCACAATCTAATTAGCATCAGTCAACTATGTGAAAAAGGGCATCAAATTAAGTTTCAAGAGACTAAGTGCAGTATGATGAAAGATGGTGCAATAGTATTTGAAGCCTGCAAAGAAAGAAATCTTTATGTGCTTCATCTAGAAGAACTGAAGGATCAGGATGTATGTCTTACAGCAAACAAGGATCAATCAGCTGAACTGTGGCACAGGAGATTGGGCCACTGTAGTCTGGATGGAATCAGAAAATTAGTTAAGAGAAATTTAGTAGAAGGTCTGCCAAAGATAAGTTCAAGGATAGAGGGTGTGTGCGAACCATGTTCAAAAGGGAAGTCTACAAAATCATCCTTCAAGTCTAAAACAGTTGTAACCACTTCTAAACCTTTAGAACTCACTACAACAATTAGATCTATACCTACAGATTTTACCTACGGCAGGGTCTTATGTAGGTATAAATGAGAATTACATATGGTAAAAGTATCCTCACACATACGGTTATTTTAACCATGTGTATACACCTACATATAGTTACGATTTTTCATAATAATATGTAAAAGTTGTATTTTAACTACGGTTTACTAAAAAATATAAGAAAAAATTAAAATATACTTATGAAATTTTTAAACATATGTATTGGTCAATACATGACATCCAAAAAAAAAAAAACCATAGCTCCAAGGTTTGGTTGTGGCGGCAATACACGGGAAATGAAAAAAAGTTGGATTAATTTAGGGGGTTTCTTCTTCTTCCTCCTCTCCCTTCCCCTCCCCAACTCTCCTCCACCGCCGCCGCCATCGACAATAGCCGCCACAACCTTCTCTACCTCCTTCGCAGTTGCCTCCTTGCCGTCCTCCACACCCTCCTCTTCCTTCTTCTCCTCGCCTCTCTTTCCGTCCCATGGGGGTTTCTCTCTTCTTTCCTGTGCCCTCAATCCTAATCCCACCCCCCTCTCCACCACGACTCCAATGGCTGCCTCCACACATCGGCCCCGGGCGGCGTTTTCTGGCTAGGTGAAGACGGGAGCACGTACGTGGCCCCAGCTCTCTCGGACATCCTAGAGGTGGTGACACGAATCCCCGTCTCCTCCCACAAGTATGAGCTCGCTCGGGGCCTCGCGGATTGCCTACTCGACGAGAATGTCCCCTGCGGCTCCCCCGCCCTGGCGGCCGTCAACTGCGCCACCCTCGCCACTGCCTTCTTCCGCACTCTCCGCAACCGCAAGGCGGCAGTGCGTAGGGCTCGGGGTTCCGGGAAGGCGGACGGGTCAGTGAAGCGGATCCTGGGCGGCGTGCGCTCCCGGCTGAGGTTGTGGGCCAAATCGGTAGACGAGGAGGAAGGCTAACCAGAGGGGTGGATGGCCTCCGTCGGTGAGACGGTGGAGAAATTGTTGGCCAAAGCATTGTGGCTAGCGGAGAAGATGGCTACTTGTGCGGCCGTGGGGGAGGTCGTGGTGCGGTGGGGTACGGCGGCGGGACTAGGGCAAATGGCACTTGCATTGGAGCCGCGGCTTCCGGGGACCTTCGTCAGGATCTTAGGTACCATGGCATTGAGGTTGACCATGGGATACCCCTGTCTAAACCTGGAGCAAGGGTCACTGAGCTGCTATTGGTCTCTACAGCAAGGACTAACGAGAAAATGTCCGCGGGATACAGGGAAGCGACCATGGTGGCAAGTAAGTCGTCGCCCTCGCAATTCTTTAATCTTCATTTGGTTACTTTTGGCCATGAGAAATCTGATGGATGATGAAATTGGGATCTCCTTCTTTGATTCGGTTTCTCACAGGTGGATTTGACAAGGCTCATTTAGCTGCCCAATATGTGTTCTTCCCTCTTCACCCTAGGTTTTCCAGGCTTCAGCCACCATGACTTTTTTGAACAACAGTGAAATACTCTGTTAACTGTTCTTATAGAAAGAAAGGTTCTATTTGTATGTACATCAGAATAGAATTCAGAGTTGAACTGTGCAAATTGTATTACAACGCATATGACAGAGCAGCCATCAAGTTTCGCGGTGTGGACGCCGATATCAACTTCTGTCTAGAGGGCTACATTGAGGACATGAAATAGGTGAGAATGATACATTTAATCTCAATTCATTTAAGAATTATACATACAACTACAACCAGCATTATGCATTCACTTGTGGAGATGGGAAATCGAATGCATCTCATGTCAACATGTGAAGTTGTTTTAGATTTTTTAATGGTTTAAATTCTCATTTTAATTCAAGTCCAGGAGCCTATGATTATTCTGACAATCCAAGGTCTGAAGTTTATCTTTCTAAATGTTGATGTAATTCTGTTTTGGTTCGTGATGTATCTTTATAAACTGTGCTTGTGATCATTTTGCTTCACCTTTTTTGTTCTTTTTTTTGTGTGTCTTGGTTTCTTTCGTGCGCCCTTTTGCTTTCCTTAGTTGACATGTGGATATTTAGGTCCTTAAGCATAAGAAGAGAGAATAAAATTTGGTGCTTAAATTCTTTAGGACCTGAGAGATCCAAAAGAAAGGGAAAACCACCACCTACATAATCTTGCGGGAAGAAGATGAACTCAAGGAGGTTGGGTTTTACTCTTTTTCATCTCCTATTAATGCTAGCTATTTCTTATTTTTTTACTTCAACAATATAGGGTTTTAAACATTCTTTTTCTTGTCTTGCTTTTCTGTCTTTTGATTCGAGGTATGTGTAAATGTTGATTTCTTGTCCTGCATGTCTGTTGTTAGTTGATGTAAAGGATCTATGACATACGTAAGTTAAATGTATTACACATGTGAATTCGTATCTTTTCAGGCACAACAGATTTTTCTGTTTCACATTGTCCTTAGCCATCTTTTGGCATATTGCAATATCATTGTTATTTTTAAATTGTCATAGTGACAGGTGTAGAATTTATAGAATCTTCTCGCTGATGTGGTTTATTTATAAAATCCCAATTTGTTCCCTATTTAACAACTATTTGCTTGTTCGAATTGTTGAGAAGCCACTTCCGACCCCCACAAGAAGCAAAGGATCTTTTACACAATCAATTCATATGGTGAGGAGTTCACAACTTCACTCTTTTATCTGTGAATTTCTTTGATTTGGTGGGGCTGGAGGATTCATGTTCATGGCTGGTAGATCATTCTCACGTATATCTACACATGGATCATTGAATGTTCTATCTTTACACTTTGCAAAAGAATGGCTCACTAGTACTACTGGTTTATGCTATTTGCTCAACTATCTTGTTGTGAGTTGCATGCTCTTGCTGAAGATTTAGAAGAGAGGAGGCAAAGAATATTAGATTGTGGTTGATTAATTTGTGTGTCCGTTGAAAGTCATATATTATAGTTTTGTGTGGAGCAATCGTTGGGTTCTCATCAAGTACAACCCTTTTCTATGCCAAATTGGTACATGCATGAGTTCCCACCGTGACAGTCTAATAAGGGTTATTTAGTTGGTTCTAGAAAACAATTATTATCTTAAATAATACAACCTTATTTCTATCTTTTGAACAACTTTGTCCTGTGTTGGGTATATATCTTTTGATTTTTTTTTTATAAGGATCCAGGCTAGAGAAAGTTTTTGAACACTTGGATACATCATTTTTCATCTTGTGCTTCCACTTCAAGCCAGAGTAATATTGCTGAATAGAGTCAAGCTTTCATTTATTTATCTTAAACATTTTTCCATCAGGAAGGGAACATTGGGCTTCTTCGAGGGGCAAAAACATTTGACAGCAAACCAGGGTTCAAGCTCTCAACATATGTCTACTGGTGGATAAACCAAGCAATCATCAAGGCAATAGCTAAAAGGTCCAGGATCGTCAGATTGCTAGTAACTGTGAAGCTTCTTTCTGATAACATTTGTTTTTTTAGAAATTCTTCAGGTTACTCTTTCCTGCATACTAAAGTGAAGGAAAAAAAAAAAACAATGTGAGTTTATTGTAGGGAAGCATGAACAGAGAAGTTTTGTATTATCTGTTTCTTTTTCCTACAGGTTACTTTTTCCTCCATTCCTCATCTTGCAGGTGTTTCATAGTGAGGAGTTTTTCCTACAGTTTACTTTTTTTTTTCCTACAGGTTACTTTTTCCTCCGTTCCTCATCTTACTTTTTTCTATTCCATATTGTCCATTTTTGTCAGCTGTAGTATAAATAGGTTTTAAATATTTCTGTCCATATTGTCCATTACTGTCCATATTTCATTTTTGCATATTTCAGTTGCTTTTGTTTAAGGTTTTCATTGAATAATTTGATTGGATTTTCTGGACAAACTTCAAGGGTACAAAAAAATTTTTTCGTAAAGTTTCCAACATAAATATGCTTATGACAATTGTTCTACTTTGTTGTAGGCCAAGAATGATGGTAAGTGTGCTCCATCTGCACACGTGGATGAGCATATGACCATTACAGTTGAGGGACAAACTGTAGATCAAGATGTAAAGTGCATTATAGATTGTGGAGATGTAAGCAAGGTATAGTCAACTTGTAATTCTCTTTCAAGTTATACTTATACATGCTCAATATTTTTTTTTATATGTTTGGATTTTTCATACATGTTACAGTTGAGGATCAGTTTAGGAAAAGGTTGAGTGATGCTCTTGGAAGTCACATCTTATGGTTAAAGGACTATGTAAGTAGTTAAATATTTCTTCCAATTTAACATTTCTTCCTATGTCTTCAAGTTGGTAACTTTTTGAAGCAGACTTTTTATTTTGTATATGGGGTCATCTGCTGTATATATATATATATATATATATATATATATTGGTTGCCATGGGCCTTTACTGGAGTTTCCCTCTTGTATATGGACATGCTTGCTTGATATATAGAGGCCATTTGTGTATAGATGCTAATATGTTTTGTTCTTTCTTTCTATGGATGCTAGATCTTATGTTGTTTCTAGAAAATATGAAAACTGTGAACTGCAGGGTCAGCTGTACTTAGATGGATTTGTATATGCCTTCTTGTGTAGACTGCCACTCAAATGACATGTCAGGTGAGGTCTATCCTGCGGATGTCTACTCTGTTGGCAGGTGAGGTTTATCCAAGTTGAAAATGAATATTAGGATCTTACCTATGTTATCTGAAAAGGCAAGCAAGGTGCCATGGATATTGTTTATTTGAGTATGAGGAAAAAAGTTCCACCTTCATTTGTCTGGAAAACAGGTCTGGAACCTTCTTTGTTTTTTTTTCCTGCTATATTAGCAATGGGAGAGAGTTTATTTCTTATTCATCGAGTACCTACAGAAAGAAAACCAATGGCAATGCTTTGAATCTTGTATGTCTATTTTTTTTCTGCTATATTAGCAATGGAGAGAGAATGTCTGATAAATTTGTAGTTGTTTCTCATGTTTTTTCCAATTTGTCATTCCCAATTCTCTGGGTAACTATAGTAATAATTTTTTCCTTGTGATGGGTGTTCTTGTTAGCAGTCAAGTGCTCTGGATCCTTTTTTTTCTTCCTATGATCGGTAACTATAGTATAATAGCCTATTGAACATCTGTATCACTATTTCTTTATGTTTTTCTGCAGATTTTTAGAGCTCTGGTATATATCCATGGAACTCTTGGTGTACGCCACAGGGACATCAAGCCTTAAAATGTTCTGGTACTTTGCCATTTAATTGTACATTACTTGGTCATAAATTACAGGTAGCACCCGGATACTAAACTCCTAAGCCTTGTGTAGTAGTTCCAGTGTTCCATGATTCCGGTCCTATTTATGTTTTCTTTATGAATATACTTGTGACAAGTTGAACCTTCTTTTGGCTTGGAAAATGAGTAGGTGGAAAGCAATCAAAGGTGGAATACCATCCGGACTCCTGGCTGATCGTTCCCAGATGGCTTTCATGTCCACCTTTTCAACAAGACATTAGAATAAGACATTGCTATTTGGGTTCTGAGCAACCCTCACCATTGAGTCCTCTATGATGGGAATAGTAGGCAACTAGGAAAGGGAATGGAATTCCCAAGAAATATGGTAAGCAGAGGCAGACAACAAGTATCTCCCATTTGCCACATCTCGCGAGAGGGGCACAGGCTCTGAAGATTTTGGCTCTAAGTCAAGGATGCTTATGTTAGTTTGCTAGAGTTCCAAGAGGTACTTCTAGGGAAGAAGGCCAAGCTTTTGTTCAATTTATATAACAATGCCAGCTGTAAATATGTTAGGCAATCCTTTAATGTTATAAAAGAAACAGGACAATCCTTCTGATGTGGCTGCCACTCTAGCTTTAGCAGAGCAACACCACTGTACACGCTGGAAGTCTACATGTCTAAAATATGCAGCAGTACCAGGGAACTTGGAAGGTGGGTGTGTTCGTCTTCAAAATCGAAGAGTTACATTGTCCAGCAATAAATTCAGTATCTGTATGTAACATGGGTAAACAACTCTTTTGGTCATGTCTATTCTTTCTCCATGTCTTTGATTAAGTTCAATCTCTTCATGAATATAAGAGCGAATATTTATGTAGATATTTGAGTGGACATGTGAATGTTATGGATGTGAATGTGAATATTATAGATTTGAATGTTGTTTTGCTTATTTGATGTAGATGAGTGGATATTGATTTGACTTTTATTTTATTTATGTGGATGTGTCAGTATTTTATATGTGCTTGTGTATAGCATGCATGCTTTGACAATACATTCTATATGTTTATATCATATATGGATAGGTATTTAGTTTATATTTGTAAAAAAATAAAAAATAAATCTACACCTATGATTTTAATATTCTAACTACACATGATTACAGACAATACTATAAAACCATAGGTATATATAATATTTATTCCTACACTTACTTATCATCATCTCAAAACATGGTATTATTACGGTTATAAAACCATCAGTATAGATGGCAATATCTATGTTTTTTTGGGAATTTTACCTATGCTTTCTATGAATATTTACCTACGGTTAATATTCATATGAATAAGTCGATATATAGCTACGATTATTTTTCTGTGCGTATAGGCTTTAGTCACGCGAGCATGCATGTCGGATTCAAACCATAGCATTTTCTGTAGGTAAAGGGTTTTACCTTCGGATTTTGGGCATATACCTACAGTTATTACGCGTAGTTATAGGTCATTTTTGTAGTGACTGTTGCATATGGATCTATTTGGGCCGATGAGAACAACCAGTTTAGGAGGAAAGAACTTTGGGTTTGTGATTGTAGATGATTACTATAGATTTACTTGGGTATCATTTTTGGAACATAAGGATGATACCTTTGACAGTTTTGTTAAGTTCAGTAAGAAAGTCCAGAAAGATAAGAAGTTCAGTATAATAAGCATTCGATCAGATCATGGAGAAGAATTTCAAAATGAATGATTTGCAGAATTCTGTGATGATCAAGGAATTGAGCATAACTTCTCAGCACCAAGGACACCCCAGCAAAATGGAGTAGCTAAGAGGAAAATAGGACCTTGTTGGATATGGCAAGAACAATGCTATCAGAATATAATCGTCCAAGATATTTCTGGGTTGAAGCAATCAACACTGCATGTTATATAATTAATAGAGTGATGATCAGACCAATCCTAAGGAAGACTGCATACGAGCTTTACAAGCAAAAGAAACCAATGATCAGTCATTTCAGAACCTTTGGTTGTCCTTGCTTCATCCACAATAATGGAAAGAGAGATATTGGTAAGCTTGACTCAATGTCTGATGAAGGTATATTTATGGGGTATGCTTCTAAAAAAAAGGCTATAGAGTATTAAACAAACAAAGTTTATTAATTGAGCAAACTGTGCATGTTATCTTTGATGAATCTAACCCTTCCTTGAGAAAGAAAGTAGATAGTGATAATGATGATGCAAATAATTTGTCCAAGAAACTAGAGGATACATCTATCAAGGACATTGGAAATCCACCCTTGGAAGAGCTACAACAAAAAAATCTATCTCATGATGATCTTCTAAAGGAATGGAGATACAAGAAGGATCACCCGTTGGATAACATCATTGGAGAACCATCAGTTAGGGTAAGAACTAGAGGTAATGTAATTCCTTGTGATTATTTAGCTTTTGTATCTCAATTTGAGTCTAAGACAGCCAATGAAGCACTATTTGATGAATCTTGGATACTAGCCATGCAAGATGAACTTAATCAGTTCAAGAGAAACCAAGTTTGGTCCCTTGTTCCGAGACCATCAGATCATCCTGTGATTGACACCAAATGGATATTCAAAAAAAAATGGATGAAGCTGGTGTTATCACTGGAAAAAAGGCTAGGCTGGTTGTTCAAGGCTATTCCCATGAGGAAGGCATAGATTTCGATGAAACCTATGCACCAGTGGCTAGACTAGAGGCAATTCAGATTTTACTTGCATATGCATCTGCATTAGATTTAAAGCTTTTTCAAATGGATGTAAAATCATCATTTTTAAATGGTTATATAAAGGAGGAAGTCTGTGTAGAACAACCTCCTGGTTTTGATGATGTGGATTTTCCAAATCATGTTTTTAAATTGCATAAAGTATTGTATCGTTGAAAGTAAGCACCTAGAGCATGGTATGAAAGGCTCAGTACATTTTTATTAAAACATGGTTTTATTAGAGGACAAGTAGATAGCACATTATTTATTAAATCTAAATTCAAAAATATATTACTTGTACAAATATAAGTAGATGATATAATTTTTGGATCTACTGATGAATCTCTTTGCAAGTATTTTGAAAAGCTTATGCAGGGAGAATTTGAAATGAGTATGATGGGAGAGCTAAATTATTTCCTTGGATTGTAAATCAAGCAAGGAAAGAAGGCACACGCATCTACCAAGCTTAGTACACCAAGGAGTTATTGAAGAAATTTGGATTCGACAATGCAAAGCCACTGTCAACACCAATGAGCACATCTACAAGATTAGATAGTGACAAAGATGGTACGAATGTAGACCAGAAGCTCTACAGAGGTATGACAGGTTCACTACTTTATTTAACTGCTAGTAGACCTGATATTTTATTAGTGTATGCATGTGTGCAAGGTATCAAGCTAATCCTAAAGAATCTCACTTAATCTCTGTCAAAAGGATCTTTAGATATTTAGCTAAATCTCATGATATAGGCTTATGGTATCCTAAATCATGCAAAGTAAATTTAGTAGGATATTATGATGTTGACTATGCTGGATGCAAGGTAGATAGAAAAAGCACCAGTGGTTATTGTCAATTCCTTGCGTGGTGTCTGATTTCATAGTCCTCAAAGAAACACAATTCAGTAGCTCTATCGACAGCTGAAGCTGAGTACGTGGCTGCTGGAAGCTGTTGCACACAACTCCTATGGATAAAACAGCAACTTGAGGACTATGAATTACACATCAAAACCATTCCTCTACTGTGTGATAATACAAGCGCAATAAATCTCACCAAGAATCCAGTTCAGCATTCGAGAACCAAGCATATAGAGGTTAGATATCATTTCATTAGAGATCATGTAGCAAATAGCAATATAAATATTTCTTTTATAGATACTAAAAATTAGTTAGCTGATATCTTCACAAAGGCCTAACCTGAAGAGAGATTTACGTCTCTTAGAAGGGAATTAGGCATGTGTAATTTGTGATAGATTTATCTGTATATAGCTGAAATAACAATTATTTCAGAATAACAATTATTCTCTCTCCTGAAATTAAGCAAATTCCTTAATTGCGTGCGTTATAAATTGCTTTGACGGTTCGCCATTTTATAAATCTTCATTCTTTGCGAAATCGTCTCCTAATTTGTCATTTTGTGCATTTATTGTCGTGTCCTTTCAAAAGCAACTTTACCTTTTGCCTCGTATCTCGTAATCTATGCCATAACGATTCACTTCCCTCTCTCATCTCTTTCGACTCACCTGAAATGATAAACTCTATCGTCTCCAGCATCGATTCTGTGAAGATTTCAAAGAATCCCTCTCCCCCCGCCAAAAATCTCTTGAGGGTTTCTGTTCTACTCCTTCCTACGATCCTCCAGAACTTCCCCTCGTTCAATCCCATGGCGGTTTCTGGGGTTTCCGGCACCATTGAGGGCTACAACGTTGTTTTCTACACAGTAGAGCAGCAAGAGCGATTTGCAGCAGTGAAGTCATCACTGTACGGCAACAAGATAGTGGATGTGGCTGATCTAGAGAAAAATGGAATGCACAATATAGTAGCAGCGATGCAGAGGATGAAGTGGTCGCAGATTGCAACCATTTCTAAGGCAAGTTATCCGGATTTGGTAAAAGCTCTCTATGTTTGTTTGAGATCAGAGACAGATGGGTCCTTGACCACCACAGTCAAAGGAACCCAAATTCATATCACCTATGATTTATTGGAGTCCCTGTTTGGAGTCTCTACCACCAGTCACATCGGGGTAGACAGTGTCGATGTTCAAGCCAAGGGTTTGGGAATTATCGGCTCAGAATTCAAGTTGAAAGATGGAAAATTGACATCAATCAATTGAATGCCTTCAATTGAATTCTTCACTTTATAGTTTGCTTGATTTTGGTACCTAGAAGCGCAACATTCTCCTCCTACAGCAAGGCAGATTTAGGTATGATGTTCTGGGACATCCAGAACCAAGATATTAATATGACAGAACTAATAATCGAGAGGATGAAGTCTGCATCAGCAGTGATATGGGACAAGAAGAACAAGCTCAAATTATCTCTTCCTTATGCTCATCTGCTGACGAAGATTTTCCAGCACTATAACATCAACTTGACTGGTGAAGTCTCTGAGAAGATGGGCCAGGCTATTAGAGGCAGAAATCTAAAGAAAAGTGTTTTTCGCTTGTAGCTGGTGTTTGGACCAAGACCTCAGTTGCTGAGAGCGAGGCTATCATTGGAGAGGGTCCAGAAGCTCCTCAAGTCCAAGAATCAGAGGTAGAAGTAGCGGTCCAAGTAAGGTCTGAGGCTCCCATGGTGACAGCTCAAGAAGAGGCAGAAGAGGAAATTTCAGTTGGTCAAGCTCAACAAGAGGATGTTCAGGTTCCAACGATTCCAGATGTCCAAGGTCATCAAGAAGAAGTTCGAACAGAGTTTCCAGTGGTTCAACAAGAGGAAGCAGATATCCAAATTGAAAATCTAGTGGGCAGTCCTCGAAGAATTGAAGAAATACCTCCTGAGGATATTGAGCTCATTGGGCAATCTGAGGTTGATGCCCCTACCTCTATTGTGGTATCGATACTTAGAAGTGTGCTGGACTCTATCACCAGCACTCAGCGGGAGCAAGAAGTTGTTCAAATTGAAGAAGTTCCCATTCAGGGGAGCAAGACTTATTGGGTTAAAATATCCAGATGGAAGATGCTTCTGTTGAAGGGGAGCATGCAGTAGAAAAAGAAGCAGAAGCTCAAGGGGAACACACATCTGGTGCCCCTGATGATCAGTTCAGAGAAGGTGTTGTGGACAGCACCTCTGATGAAGAGAATGAAGAATTTGTGGAGCCCACTACTAGACCTAGTGATAAAGGCAAGGATGTAGCCCCTGACATTCCTTTGCTGACCAGAAGAGCGCATCATAGCTCCAAGAAGAAGAAGCTGAATGTCAATATGAAGCCAGTGATAGAAAGACTAGACGCTCATGGGGAACTCTTATGCTCACTTCAAAATGAGGTTTCTTCTATTTTTGTGAGCCAAAGCACTGGAGCTAAGCAAGTTGGAGCATTGAAAGATGAGCTCCAAAGTTTGAAGGGTGAATTGGGCACCATTAAGCTATTAGTTCAAGATTTATCTATTTTTGTGAGGGTGCATTTACCCATTCCTGCCCCTCCTGCTCCCACTCCAGCTGGTAGTTCAGGGCCATCAGGGCCATCTGTTGAAGATGTTAGTCCATCAGAGCCTGTTGATGTTGAGCAGTCACGGCCACAAGGGCCAATTTTAGATGGGTCTGGGCCATCAGAGCTAGTTGACGCTGAGCAGTCATGGCCGTGGAATTAGTAGTTAAGCTTGCAAGAGTTGAAGACCAGGCTATAGCCCGAGAGCCCCTTTTTTCCCCTCTTCAAACTCCAGCCCCTCCTTCTCCACCTTCATCCACCACTGCTCCTCCAGCACTTGCCACCTTCAAACAACCCCTTCCTAAACACATATCATCACCCACTCCATTTCCTACAGCCTCTTCCTCATCTCCTGCTTCCTCCACATCCAATCCTCCTCCTATTGTTGAGGTTCCTCCAGCATCATCTTCAGCTGGAGCCTCTTCTTCTGGTCCTTCATCTTCTGGACCATCCATACCACCTCCATCCATTTCTCATTCATTCCTTCATCCTCCTACTCCTCCCTCTATTATCACCATCATTCCTGAGGGTGCCCAACTTGAACATCATATGATCCATGACATTAAAGATGAGTTTGAAGTAGCAATGCTTCGCTCAGTCCTGTCAGTTTGGACTCACCTCAATAGGACAGGCCCTTCCAGTCCTGCTCCTAAGAAAAGGAAAATTTCTTCCAACTGTGCCATCTCTTCAGAACCTCATTTTCCACCTCTTTGGTTTTCTCTCTCAGTTGAAAATCGAAGAAGGACCCTTTATTATTAATATCTCTAGAAATGCACCTTTGCCACTATTTTTGGATTTCCTTACCTCAACCTCACCGACCATCTAAACGTCATTCTTCCTTTTTCCTCTTTATCCAAGGCTGAACAGTCAAAAAAAATTTCCATGACTAAAGCTAAAACTGAAGAACAGTGGACTTGGGGCCACAAGTCCCTCTACAGCCAATTCCTTCGTGCTCAGGCCGCCAGATTCCCACCCAGAGATCATCCCTTGACCCTCTCTGAGTGGTTCCAGATCTATCACAAGGATACCTGGGGGCCATTCATTCCAAAGGAGATCAAGCTTATCCGTCATTTCCAGATGTTCACTTACTACTGCTATCTTAATAATCTACCTGAAGTTCAGCTTGGCCAATTCCGGCAAGCTATTTATGCTTTTGGTTCAAGTAATGCTCATACCTCATCCATCCAGGTAGATTTTGCCACTTTAGAAATTCGAGATGTTGTGTTTCTGCCTCCACTCCACTCTCTAGTCATGGAATCTACTATCAGCACTATGATTTTTGAAAGATTTGCAAGGGTAATGGGCAGAATTTCAGTGCAGAAAGGTGGTTCCCTCTCCTTTCACAGATTTGTCTTCAGAGAATATCATCAGGGCACATCAAATCTGACGTTCTTTCCCCTCTCTTGTCTGAATGTTAGAGCTTATCTCCATCAGAATGGGAACAACTTTACCCCCTTACTGCTCAGCAACTCACTGCTCTCAATGTCTCTCAGGCCAGATCAGGTCAACCTCCTCTGTCTACTTCAGAATTATTAGACCTGAACTCTATTCATCTTGTTCGAGACCCCTATGAAACCTGGGTTGAGAGATACAAGGTGTATATGGCTATGAAAAAGGAACTGAAGTAGCACCAGATATTCTACCCCATAACCATAGATAAGTTCCTTCAGCATGCCAGTTTTGGTACCTCTACCTTTCATAAATCTTCTTTTGGCAGCAATGAATATGGCACTTTCATAGAAGCTCAAAGGTAGTTGCACATCCAGAGGATGGCTCCTGTTATGGGACCTTCCTACTCCATTGTTTACTAGATGTGCTCCTGTTATGGGACCTTCCTACTCCATTGTTTATGGTGCATTTCAAAGTTATTTTGAAGAGCAGGAGCGTAAGGCTTGGCCAATCATTACTCACCATGCCTCTCTTTTGTCCCCTGCCTTCTACTTTCCTTTACCTCCTTAGTGATTTAATGAAAAATTGTCTCTTCCTGGCTCCCATTTATCTTTCTTATGTTCTCTCTTTGTATCTTTTTGCTTAATGACTAAAAGGTGGAGAAAATAAAACATTCTGAAATACATATCAACATACCATCATTCTTATTTTAGAAAAATTACTCAAGTTTATTTCAACAAATTATATGTTATGTTTTGTTATGATTTTGTCATCACCAAAAAGGGGGAGATTGATGATCAGTCCATCCCTATATAATTTCATTTATGCTTATTTTGGTGATTAACAAAACCATAATAAGTATTGTCTAACAAGTTTCCTTGAAGCTAAGTCACAAAAAATAAATAGGGAAAAATCAAGCAAAAATCTATAAGTATTCTTATACTGTATCATTTAGAGTTCATAGCATGTAATTCTTTTAAGTACACATCGATTTCCTAAGTCATATAAATATTTGTTAAGTGAGAAACAACGGTTTGGTTCCCAAAACTATTTGTTAAGTAAGAAACAACGATTTGGTTCTCACAACGATTTGTTAAGTGAGAAAAAATGAATTGGTTCTCACAACGATTTGTTTAGTGAGAAATAACGATTTGGTCTCACAACGATTTGATATGTTACATAATGACTTGGTTGCCGTAACGATTCGATAAGTTACATAACGACTTGGTCGCCGTAATGATTCGATAAGTTACATAACGACTTGGTCGCCGTAACGATTCGATAAGTTACATAATGACTTGGTCACCGTAACAATTTGATAAGTTACATAATGACATGGTCACCGTAATGATTCGATAAAGCAAACAACGAGTTGGTCACTGCATCGATTTGATAAGTAGAACAACAATTTGTCCACAACGACTTGCTTATAATGATTTGCTCACAATGATTTGTGTTCACAACGACTTGCTTATAACGATTTTCTTATAACTACTTGCTCACAACGATTTGTGTTCACAATGACTTGCTTATAACGATTTTCTTATAACGATTTGCTCACAACGATTTGTGTCCACAACGATTTATGTTCACAATGACCTGCTTATATCTGTATAACGACTTGTGTTCACATCAATTTTATTATGGATGAATAACAATTTGCTCAAAAAGCAATTTGCTTATGCTTGAACAACGATTTCTTTAAACAACGATTTGTTTGAACAACGATTTCTTTGTATCTGTACAATGATTTGCTTATATGTGTACAATGATTTGTATTCACAACGAGTTGCTTATACTATAAGAATGATTCGCTTACTCTTGCAACAATTTCATTAGTGGAACAATGTCTCATGGACACATCGATTTCTCTATCATAAATTTAATGAATATATTTATTATTCTCATATATTTTCAAATATTGTGAAAGTCAAAGTCTTCCCCCGCACATCTCTAATATCCTCGCATTTATTATGACTGTTCACATCATCTGCTTATTGCTTTTATTCTTATGTTTCTATAAGAAACACTTTTCAGAAAGCAGAATGACATTTCTATTTTGGTGAATAGTCTTAATGCATGAATTCTACCGTTGACTGACAGTAAGAGACATCATAGCTGTCTATGCTTTAGCATTTAATGTGTGTAGGTCTCTGCCAGTACCATGTCATACAATGTTGGACAAAATAGAAGCTGAAGGATATCAAGATGGATCTTCTCCTTGCGTGCATGGGTCATAAAGCATTAAATGACTGCAAGCACACCTGTCGTACTCGACGAACCATGCAGCCTAACGAGTATCCAACCTAGAGACAATAGACACTTAAATGGATATATTTTTCAAAGAGAAGGATATATAGAAGACTGATGACTCCGTAAAGAACAACTTTTGAGCTTTCATCTTACAACTTGCAAGCATCAGAAAGAAGAGCCCTGAGCTTCACTCCCTAGCTTGCTGTAGCTCTTGCTCTCCGTTATTCATTATTTTTAGCCTTTTGAGAGCTAGTGTGTTCTAAGCGATTTTCTTATTGTAGATCATTTTCTCTTAGTCATTGCCTCAGATCGAGCATTTGTTGTAAGGTTGGTCTAGGGGCATTTTGCCTTTATTGACATTTATGGTGAAGTTCCTCTTCGGGCTGTGAAGAGAAGACCTGTTGTGAGCAGGTGGTTTGTATTCCCTTCAGTAAAGAAGGAAGACCAGTGTATTAGGTTGTTTGTATTCCTCTTCGGGGTTAGAAGAGAAGGCCAGCTGCGGCTGGATGTGTAAGGGTCCTTAAGGGGGATAGTACCCTTGGTAGTGAACGCCCATGTTGTTGCTTGGGGACTGGACGTAGGACTCCTTGGTATAGGAGGGCTGAACTAGGATAAAAATCTCCTGTTGCATGTGTGATTGCTTTTGTGCATTTGTTTGTCTTCATTCATCTAACACTAACTACTCTCCTTAGTGGTTTCTGTTAAGCATTTTTGTTAACAGGTTTTAATCGAAAAGAATTTTTAGAATCCCATTCACCCCCCCCCCCCCCTTTGGGCTTGCTAGCTGGGCAACAAATTGTTGACTTGGAAAATCAAATTGAAAAGAACAAAATGAAAATTGTCTGGATGTCATGACAAATCAACTTCAAACTTTAGAAAAAGAAACTGATTCATTAAAAGATGAAAAAGAAAAATTGATAAATGAACTAGAACTGACTGCTAAACAAGACCAAAATTCTGAAAAGATCTCTAAGTTGAATAAAACTATTGAGATTTTAGAATCTTCCTTATCTAAGTTTGTTCAAGGAACTCAAAATTTGGATAATCTGCTTGGACTGAAAGTCAATTTTCAAAAGGAGGGTTTAGGATTTAACCCCTTAAACAAAAAGGATTTTGAAAATAAAACATAGACTTCATTTGTCAATGTCTCTAAGAATAAGAATTTTGTTGCACCTAAAGAAAAATTTGTTAATATTCATGTTCAGAAAAATGTTCAAAAATAAAATGAAAAATTGAACAAAAAGGCTGCAAATAGGAAGAATCATGTTTCAATTGTAAACCAGAAAAAGAAAATGAAAAAGAAAATAGGACTCTATAAGGTCTCCACAGCTCCCCCATCAGCCCA
Source organism: Colocasia esculenta (assembly GCA_014218235.1). Lineage (NCBI taxonomy): Eukaryota > Viridiplantae > Streptophyta > Magnoliopsida > Alismatales > Araceae > Colocasia > Colocasia esculenta. The sequence continues at coordinate 43,921,460 of CM024756.1, forward strand.
AAAAAATCCAAAACAATCTTCAACTTCACATTATGCTAAGAGCTACCAAAGAGTGCCTCCTCCACCTCATTTCAAACCTCCTCAATGGAAAAGGAGATTCCAGCAAATGCATTCATACTATGGTAAGCTCTAGGTAAGAGCTCAACCCATTTGTTTTAAATGCAAAAGACATGGTCAAGTTGCTAAATACTATTGGAATAAACATCATGATCATATTGAGAACGATCAGAAATTTCATGTATCTATGAACAGGAAAATTGCACAAAACAATAAAAATTCAAGAAACAGAAAATCTCATGAGAATATGGATGTATTAAACAAGACTAAAGAAAAATATGGAACTAATGCTACTCATAGTTCCATTGATGAAAGAAATATATCTATTCCAAAAATAAAATCATTTTGGATTCTGAAATCATTATTGAATCCTAACATTAATGTCATTACAGGACCCAAGCAAGTGTGGGTCCCAAAACCAGCTTGATCAACAAACTGAGATGTCATGCAACCATACAATATAAATGGATTCATGACATTAGCTGTGCAAGGAAAGAAATGATTGGAGAACAAAGGTAAAAGTTTTGAAAACAATTGAAGACTGTTCAGGTATAATCTCCTTCTCACTTCATATTTTAACTGCTGGAAATGAAATGGATTTTTAACTTTGTTTGAGTAATAAAAAAAAAGGTTTTGATGCTACCCCCAAATGACAATGCCTCTTAACAATTGGAACCATGTTTGTATTATCATGCTTGCTTGACTGTGTCCATGATTCTGTGCATAATAATGTGTGAATTGCTTGCAAATTCCTTTCAGTTCATACACGTTAAAGGGAGTAAATTTGAAAAAGTACAAAAATGTTCTTGAAAATTCATTAAAAATTCAATCTTTTATGTAGTGACTATTTGATTTATCAAATGGTGAAATGTGGAAAGAAAAGTTAGGCTTGTCTGAAAACTATCATTTGCGTGAGAAATATTCTCTGCCAATTATCAATAGCCTTCTAATGCATAAAGATCATCAAGAAAAAATTTTAATCTCAAATTTTTCAATTCATCATGTTGATACGCTCTTTATGCAAATTGTTTGACAAGGACATGATTGAACTGCTTAAATGCTCATCTCGGGATGTGTGAGTGGTGCTCTTGACCCAGAGGTGGTCATTGGGCCTTAGTCAAGGTTCTGTGCGTGGTGTGGGCATTTGGGCCGGACATTCTAGCCCAAATGGCTTCTTGGTTCACTGTTTGGAATCGCGGCGGTGGTAGGCGACGCGATTTAATTACGTCGGTCTCCTCGGACGCGATTCGGGGAACCACCTTTCCGACAGGTGGCGCTTTAGTTCTGAGTGGCGTCGGCTTAGGCAGACCCGTTAATGAGTTAAACGCATCCTATGCCTATGATGTGATTTAATGCTATGGTTAAAACGCTTCGTTTCGGCCAGACAGGGCAGAAGATGCCCTGTCTGGAGTGGGGAAGATGGCATCGGCCTCTTCCATAGTGTCTCCGGCGATTTTGGTGTCTCTGGCTTCCCGGAGGTTCGTGCGGCGCCGATTCCATGCGGGGACCACGTTCGGAGCGTGGATGGGCCGACGACACGTAGGATTTGGCATGCTTTCTGCTACATGTGTGGTAGGGAGACTTCCTACCCTGTTTATAGTTTAATGGCATGTTTGAATTGGGTTTAAGGGTTTGAGCATGTGAGGGTGGTTTGCCCTTGTTGAGCTTTATTCGTTTACAGCTTTAAATGGAAAGAATGCTTTGGTTTCTTGTTGGTTCCCCGTGGGGGAGAGTGGGTTTGGCCCATGAGCTGAACCCACTGTCACCGTTGAAATGCGTCCGGGACAGATGACATGTTCATGTTGGAATGCAGCACGTTGAGTCAACGCGTTTCGGGTTTTGTTTTTATGTTAAGGCGGTGTGGGGTCGCGTCTGCTTGACCTGACACGTTAATTTGGAAACACGTCGGTGTTGTCGGACGCGACCATGTGTGGACCGTGGTTTGACAAGTTTGGGTATGGAGGCGTCGTGTTGGGCTGACGCGACTTGGTCGCGTCACTAAGGTCTGTCGCGACAGCATTTGAATAGAGTCTGGAATGGTCAATGCAATTCAAGTGGCGGCGGTTGTGTTCGACGTGTTTAAGCTCCGAGGTTGATTTATGATGGTTGGGTAGTGAAGGTCTTGTGTAGACCTAGCCCTGATTTCTTGTTCTTCTTTAAGACTGTTGTGATGATTAATGTGTTAAGCAGTGTGCAGATTGCCATGGGGGTCACGGGGTGACCAATGACAGGCAAGGTTATGTCATGCTAATATGATTTATGTATGTATCGACGTTGGCTGGCTTAGAGGTCACACGGTGACCGTCGAAAAGCTAATCCTGACACTTGTATATCATGGTATGTAGTGGATCACTGTATAAGTATGTATTGTGATTTATGTGCTTGTCGAGTCTGGTGGTCCAGCGCCTAATCTGGAATACCTCTTTAGTCAGGTACCCAAGGTTCCTAGGAGAGCCAGGCACATGTGTTGTGCTCGGGGGTGTCCCGGTATGGTGTGTACCTTTAAGGCCTTGGTCATCTTCCTGGACACCCTCACCCCTGTGTTTGAGTTGTAAGTCCGATTGAGGGAAAGACGACAGAGGGCAATGACTTGTGTTTTTGGGTGTGTGGTCTCTTGTAGCGCGCTCGTGGTTGGGGGTACGGACACCAGTAGATGTACTGGTCCCCATCTAGTCTTGTGTTTCCAGTGCCTCACTTTGGGGAGCTTGGGCCGGAGTCCCTTAAGGTGTTATGCATGGGCCTACGGGGTGTATGACCTGCAGGTTGTGGTGTTGGTTGGTCTCCACTGTTCTTTGGCTTGTGCTTGTGGAGCGGCAGTTTGATCTTTCGTCCTTGACTGCGAGACTGAGACGTAGCTCGTGTGTTGTGTTGTACGGGTTGGATACTGGCGTTATGAACTAGTAGTCCATTCCCGTGTGGTGGCGTCGTTCCTTCCGACTCCTGCTTTGCCTATGGTGTAGGCCTATGAGTGTTGACTCACCATTGAGGTTTGACCGTTGTAGTGTGCCCTGGTGGTGGCAAAGTTCTGGTTGTGGTTCTGTGATGGTACCTTGTGGTGATAGGTACCTATAACCTCTGTGGGTGTCTGTGTATTGTAGTACTTCGAGTGCCAGTCTCCTCACGTGTAGAGGTGGGCTCGCATTTCATGGAGGTCAAGTGATGTGACCTTCCATACGTTGTGTGCTACCCTATTTAGGGTAAGCCTATGATTGTGGTTTGATGCATGTGAGGATTAGCAGGTAGATGCTAGTCCAGTACCCTACGTGAGTAGGTTGCCTGTGAAGCTTATAGCTGGGCAGCGGTTTGCCTGTGGGGCTTGTAGCTTAGGCAACCAGTTGTTGTCGTGGTTTGCCTGTGAGATTGATAGCCTAGGCAGTGGTCTGCCGATGAGGCTTGTAGTTGAGGCGTGCCAATAGTTGGGCGGACTAGTGGTGCCGAGCTAGTCTTGCTATCTCCTTTCTGAGGATTAGGTTAACTGGTAGATTTATGGTTATTGTTATGCTTGTGTGAGCATATCGTGGTTTGACTACCGGTGTTGCCAGTGAGACCCCTTTGGGGTTGAGGTCTCCTTGTTGTTTAGTTGTGGTTTTAGGGAGGTCCCTACTGAGCCAGTGATGTGTTGAGGCTCACTCCCTTATAGTCTTTGCAGGATTTAGCAGGTTCCGTGCAGCTCGAGAAGGGGTCGTGGCAGACTTGTACAACCAGCAGTAGAGTTAGCTTAGTAGTGTGAGCTTCTGCTCCCTCGGGGTATGCCCCAGGTAGTTGCACTTTTTAATAGACATGTAATAATGTAGTGGGATAGTTGTACAAATATGTGAACAGATATGAGCACATGTACTTTCTTGTGTCTTATACTGTTGTGGTTTGTCTTTTATATTCTTACTGGACACGTGTGTGAGATATCCCTTGCGAGACTTCGGTCCGTTCGTGGGAGATGAATCTGGATATGGACCCTTATTGGGTACGGATATGCAGGGCCATTACAGTTGGTATCAGAGCAATGGTCCAGTTTGAATATGAAAAGGCATTGAAGGTACAATGTCCCAATACATGGGTTAATGTGCACTACTGGTAGTAAGTCTGCGGCTTTATGTGGTTTAAAGAGGTTTTCACGTGAGTTTTGTCATGTGAATTGTATGTTTATTTTATAAGTTTGGCAGTTACTGGTAGTAGTTGAGAGAAGATGTGGTTAGAGGAAACCCAGTTTATGAAGTGTGAATGATTATGTGTGAATTTGGCAAGTGTTTATAAAACGTGAATGGTTGTGTGCAAACCTGGTAGTTGTTAGTAAAGGCAGAGAAATGGTGAGGTTAATGGTATAAGTTGAGTGGTTATACCAGTGCGTTAGTTTGCAGTTAAAGGTCTGCTGTTGCAAGATTTTTAGTTATAGGAATTGAAGGGTTTAGTGAATTCAATTATGGATTTCAGTGAAGATGTTTTAATGAGGTTTAGAGTTGGCAGAGACAGGTATAAAGTAATGATGTGATGAAATAGCAGAGGGAACAACATTATAATGAGGAATAGAAAAGTGTGACAAGGATTATTAAATGTGTGAATTGCAGCTAAGACTCTTAGCAGAGGCAACTATTGCATTTTGAGATCTGTGTTAATAAGTGTTAAGGAGCAGTTTGGGTAATAAAGTGATTAGTGAAAAGGGAAGGTTTGAAATGATAAGAGCAAGGTGGATTAGCTCCGAATAAGGTATTGTTAAGTAGAGGAGCTGTGAATTGTGGCAATTTGATTAAGAGTGATTTGTGATTAGAGATGGGTGCAGTAAAGAGTTTGAGAATAGTGTTGTTGCGAGTAATGAAGATAATGGAAATTTGTTATGAAAGACCCGTGTAAGAATGTGCCGAGGTGATCACTTGAGTAAAGAGAAAGTAAAGAAGAATCAGTGTGCAAGTAGCTTTTCTGAAAGTTTTAAAAGAAAGATATTCACTTGGAAAGTGACAGTTGATGAGGATTTTATAGAATGCTTAGTTAAAGATTGTCGAATTGAAGATAAGATTAGAGCTGCTTAGCAGTTAGGTGCAGTTTGTGATGAAAGAAAGGTAAAGGATGTGTCCGACAAAGACTGAGGATGAAATTAAGAATGGTGGAAAAAGGTTAGAGTTATGCAAATCAGAATAGAAAGAAATGAATCAGTTGGGAAGCAGATAAAGAATATTGAGCTAAGTGGAATAGCAAGGCAGATTGTGAAAAAAATTCAAGTAATGTTTGAATAGAAAGGATATTAGTGAAGGTGCTATAATACTGGTACATCAGCATTTGAGAATAAAACAATTGTGCGGAATAGAGGAATCAGCTAAAGCAAGCTGTGGTAATTAAGGAGATCGGTTTCAGATTTTGGCTATGGTAGTGTTTTAGAGAAAGATGATTGTTTATTAGCAGGAGTTACAGTAGCGGGAGTTTCAGTGTGAATGGTACAAGGAGATTAGCCAGATGGCTGAATAAATAAGAGCAATGCTTGGAAGAAATAATAGTGGTAAATGTAGTTGGTAAATTAAGTTGAGTGTTATTGACCAGAGAAAGAAAGAGTATGGCGGATTATGAAGCGTATATAATCAGATGGTTCAGCAAAAGTCTTGCAAGCCAGTGTACAGAAAGAGATTCCGTTGAGTGGAAGTGTACTCTACTAAAGCTATCCTGAATTTGATTTTAGAGCAAAAGCAGATCAGTTAAAGAATATTTTGAAAGATCACGAATGTAATGTGATTAGTCAGCCGGGGAAAGTGTTATTTGAAGCCAAGAAGGTATATGAAAGGCAAGGTATGTTAGTAGCGGCGTGCTGTAAATTTGAAATTAAAGTTTGCGGCACAACCGGATTGAAATATAAAGGAAAGCAGATCAAAAATTCAGATGTTTTCTCAGTGTTAAATGATTGAGCAAGATGAATTCAAAAGTAAATAAGGTTCAAATTGAGTCCAGCTAGAGTCAGAATAATTATGAAAGTAGAAAGTAATTGAAAGTAATGATGAGGGCAGAATTTGAGGAACATTTTACCTAGTATCCAATGAAATCAGAATGGCGTAGCAGAAGCTTGAAAGATCTAATATTTGCAGGTTATTCGAGATCAGCTTGATTGAAAGAAAGTTTGAGGTTTTTTGCACAGTTGAGCAAAGAGGCAGAGGTTTGATCACGTATGAGTTAGGGCAGTATATGCAGAATGGTATAAAGAGGCAGGAAATTCAAGGATGGTAATTAGTTTGTTTGAGAAAGCTAGCAGTTAAGAATATGAATACGAATGAAGCAGAGTGTCAGTTGACAGTGACAAGCAAAGAAAGGAAAGGCACAGGGAAATTTGAGAACTTAAGGCAGAGTTTAATATGGCAGAGTACCTAAGGGTGGCAATGTTAAGCAAAAGGTTGTGAGCAAGAGAAGCAGCCAAAAAGAAATGTTGCAAGCACAGCCAGGAAAATGTGGAAGCAGGTTGAGTCCAAGGAGATAAAGCGCCAGCAGCAAGGTAGAATTGCCTACAGTTGCAAGATACAGAAAGAGCATATTGCAATAATCAGGCAGAGTAATTATGAAAAGAATTAAAGAAAAAGGAAAAGCGGAATGAGCACGGAAATGAACAGATTGAAATGGTTTGAAAGGCAAGTGCAGAGAGAGTGTATCCTACTTGATCAGTATATGGCTTTGTTCTTTTTAGGTGTTAGTCTGGCTTGCCATGGTTTCGTCCTAAATGTCGAGGATGACATTTCGTTTTAGGTGTTGTAATGTGATGACCCGACCGTTCGGATCTGGTTTACTGGCTTGTGTGAGTGGTGCTCTTGACCCGGAGGTGGTCATTGGGCCTTAGTCGAGGTTTCCGTGCGTGGTCTGGGCATTTGGGCCGAACATTCTAGCCCAAATGGCCTCTTGGTTCACTGTTTGGAATCATGGCGGTGGTAGGCGACGCAATTTAATCGCGTCGGTCTCCTCGGATGTGATTCAGAGAACCGCCTTTTCGACAGGTGGCACTTTGGTTCTGAGTATCGTCGGCTTAGGCAGACACGTTAATGAGTTAAACACGCCTCTACCTATGACGCAATTTAATGCTATGTTTAAAATTATTCGTTTCGGCCAGACAGAGCAGAAGCTGCCCTGTCCAGCGTGGGGAAGATGGCAGCGGCCTCTTCCATGGTGTCTCTGGCGATTTTGGTGTTTTTGGCTTATCGGAGGTTCGTGCGGCGCCGATTCCATGCGGGGACGACGTCCGGATCATGGATGAGCCGACGACGAGGAGGATTTGGCTTGCTTTCTGCTACATGTGTGGTAGGGAGACTTCCTACCCTGTTTACAGTTTAATGGCATGTTTGAATTGGGTTTAAGGGTTGGAGCATGTGAGGGTGGTTTGCCCTTGTAGAGCTTTATTCGTTTACAACTTTAAATGGAAAGAGTGCTTTCTTTTCTTGTTGGTTCTCTCGTGGGGGAGAGTGGGTTCGGCCCGTGAGTTGAACCCACTGTCACCGTTGAAATGCGTCCGGGACAGATGACGCGTTCATGTTGGAACGTGACACGTTGAGTCGACGCGTTTCGAGTTTTATTCATTACGTTAAGGCGGCGTTGGGGTCGCATCTGCTTGACCTGACGTGTTAATTTGGAAACACGTCGGTGTTGTCGAACGCGATCTTGTGTGGACCGTGGTTTTACCGGTTTGGGTCTAGAGGCGTCGTGTCGAGCCGACATGACTTGGTCGAGTCACTAAGGTCTGTTGCGACAACATTTTGAATAGCGTCTGGAATGGTCGATGCAATTCAAGTGGCGCCGGCTGTGTTCGATGCGTTTAAGCTCTGAGATTGATTTATGATGGTTGGGCAGTGAATGACTTATGTAGACCTAGCCCTGGTTTCTTGTTGTTCTTTAAGACTGTTGTGATGATTAATGTGTTAAGCGGTGTGTAGATTGCCATGGAGGTCACGGGGTGACCAAAGACAGGCAAGGTTATGTCATGCTAATATCAATTATGTATGTATCGCCGTTAGCTGGCTTAGAGGTCACATGGTGACCGTTGACAAGCTAAGCCTAACACTTGTATACCGTGGCTTGCAGTGGATCTCTGTATAAGTATGTATTGTGATTTATGTGCCTGTCGAGTCTGGTGGTTCGGCGCCTAATCCGGAATACCTCTTCAGTCGGGTACCCCAGGTTCCTATGGGAGTCGGGCACATGTGTTGTGCTCGGGGCATGTCCAAGTACGGTGTGTACCTTTGAGGTCTTGGTCGTCTTCCTGGACACCCTCACTCCTGTGTTTGAGTTTTACGTCAAGCTGAGGGAAAGACGACAGAGGACAGCGACTTGTGTTTATGGGTGTGTGGTCGCTTGTAGTGCGCTCGTGGTTGGGGGTACGGACACTAGTAGACATACTGGTCCCCAGCTAGTCCTGTGTTTCCAGTGCCTCACTTTGGGGAGCTCAGGCTGGAGTCCCTAAAGGTGTCAGGCATGGGCCTGCATAGTGTGTGACCTACAGGTTGTTGTGTTGGTTGGTCTCCACTGTTCTTTGGCTTGTGCTTGTGGAGTGGCAGTTGTACCTTTCGTCCTTGACTGCGAGACTGAGAGGTAGTTCGTGTGTTGTGTTGTCTGGGATGGATACTGGCAACATGAATCAGTAGTCCGTTCCGTGTGGTGTCGTCGTTCCTTCCGACTCGTGCTTTGCCTATGGTGTAGGCTTATGAGTGTTGACTCACCGTTGAGGTTTGACCGTTGTGGTGTGCCTTGGTGGTGGCACAGTTCTGGTTGTGGTTCAGTGATAGTACCTCATGCTGATAGGTACCTATACTCTCTATGGGTATCTGTGTATTGTAGTACTTCATATGCCAGTCTCCTCACATGTAGAGGTGGACTCGCGTTTCGTGGAGGTCAAGTGATGTGACCTTCCACACATTGTGTGCTACCATGTTTAGGGTAAGCCTGTGATTGTGGTTTGATGCATGTGAGGATTGGCAGGTAGATGCTAGTCCTGTACCCTACGTGGGTAGGTTGCCTGTGAAGCTTATAGCTGGGCAGAGGTTTGCCTGTGGGGCTTGTAGCTTAGGCAACCAGTTGTTGTCGTGGTTTGCCTATGAGATTGATAGCCTAGGCAGTGGTCTACCGATGAGGATTGTAGTTGAGGCATGCCAATAGTTGGGCGGACTAGTGGTATCGAGCTAGTCCTACTGTCTCCTTTCTACTTTCCGACGATTACGTCAACTGGTAGATTTATGGTTATTGTTATTAATTATGCTTGTGTGAGCATATCGTGGTTTGGCTACTGGTGTTGCCAGTGAGACCCCTTTGGGGTTGACGTCTCCTTGTTGTTTAGTTGTGGTTTTAGGGAGGTCCCTACTGAGCCAATGACGTATTGAAGCTCACTCCCTTACAATCTTTGCAAGAATTAGCCGGTTCCGTGCGACTCGAGAGGGGGTCGTGGCAGACATGTATCACCAGCAGTACACTTAGCTTAGTAGTGTGAGCTTGTGCTCCCTTAGGGTATGCCCCAGGTATTTGTACTTTTTAATTAGACATGTAATAATGTAGTAGGACAGTTGTATAAATATGTGAACAGATATGAGCACATGTACTTTCTTGTGTCTTATACTATTGTGGTTTGTATTTTATATTCTTACTTGATACGTGTGTGAGATATCCCTTGTGAGACTTCGGTCCATTCGCGGGAGATGGATCTAGATATGGACCCTTATTGGGTATGGATATCTAGGGCCGTTTTAAAGTCAAAAAGAGTATTTGAGTGTAACACCTCGGAAAATTTTTATTTATTGAAAAACATGAACAATAACATTATTGGACCTAACCATTATTATTAGAACAAAATAATTGATATTTGGCAAGGATTAGCACTAATGAACATTATCCCAGTGTCGTACTCGGACGTATGCGCTTCCACAGGGCGACACTAACAAACTGTAATAAAAATGAAATCCGAGAACACCACAATTTCTACAAAAATGTGGAGATATCAGAAATATAAATATCCAAAATTTTCGACGTACGGATTTTGAGATTAAGTCGACACGACTATTTTTCGAGTGATTTTTCACCTACTATAAAATAAATTCTAAAAATTAAACTAAAATCACCATAATTTGTAAAACCATCACATTAGTCCATGGTTAAAATTTTATGACAAACGGACGTCGTTTGAACATATTTTCTTAAAGAACATTGAACTGGCCGAATTATGGCCCAATTACGGAAACCATTTCTGGGGAATTTTAGTTGCTGACGTATCCTGGGCTACACAAGCCCATGTCATGGTAGATTAAGGTCCTTACACGTTGATGGCTGATGTGTGGGTGTGTGATTGTGTGCATGAGCTAGGTGGCTATGGGTGGTTAAATGGGGTTTTACCCCAACACCTGGAAACAAACATGTCGTTGTGCATGGCAAGATCAATTGGCTATAAATACACCCCCTCCTTCTTCGTTCCTATCTTTCTGACTCCTTCCCTGTTATGCTACTGCTGTGATTCATGAGACTTTAGACTGAGTGTGTAGCTGGAGTGGTTAGTTTACACTGTGTGCATCTCTTGGTCCTGTTCGAGTTGCTGCTGGAGCTGTAGTTGGATGTAGTCGGGAAGCCAGTGAAGCAAACTTTAGTAGTTGCTACTGCTTCAACTGCCTCCTTCTTTGCTTTTGGCCATCTCCTCATCTACTATTCATGGTGGATTGTGGATTTCTATATCAAAGGAAGAATTCAAAATCAGGTAGGATTCATTTCCTTTTTCCTTAAATCCTGATCTCCACACATGACAATAAATTCTTCAGGAATGGACAAGTTGCCATACTTGTAGTTCTTTGTTTTCTTCTAGTCATGATAAAATTATTCTTGTAGGAGGAGGATCAACCTTGCTCTATTTTAGAAACTAATTTTTATCTCCTTCCTCCACCCTTGATTCATGTTCATGATATAGAGTTCGGGTAGAAGTATACATATCCTTAATACCGTGTAAGGACTTCAGTTTAGATGGTTGGTACTTAAAATCATGATTTAGATTCATGAAATACTTTGAAGTTTAGTGTCCATCTTATAGGAATCTTCCATCGAACCATTGCTATCAAGGTTCTACTTCTAGTACTAAACTATGTTTAGTTTCAAGCATGTCAAGTTTGAATTGCAAACCTCTTCTTTCATCTTGTTTGTTCGGTTTATAAACCACTGTGAAAACACTATTTAGACTCTTCCATTTGATACCAATCATGTCTTGAATTATAAGATCTATGATTAGGGTGCTTAGAATGGATTTAAATAGATTTACGGAAGTTGTGCAGCTTCCTGTCGACAGCCAGCCCAAAAGCTATCGTCAGGCGCATGCTATCCAGAACCCAGATAACTGGGACTGTGTGTAGCTGTCGACAGGCCCCTGGTTGCTGTCGACAGATACACACAGTCCAGCAAACCTGAGTTCAGTCTGTAGCCATCTGTCGACAACCCCTTTTCACCTGTCGACAGCTATGACCCTGATTCGAATTTCAGCACTTTTTCATGTGCAAATCCTTGCTTAAACTTCACCCTATTAGCCTACCAAGTTACCCTCATATTTAATTTGATATTTACTATCATTCTACTATAAAGATCACCCACTTTGGATACCTTACTCATTATTGAATTATCCTTGAAACCTTCAACTCCGAATGGTACTCCGTTGAGTCCATTCTCCGATATTCAGCAACTAAGTTCATATTACTTGATATCTTAAGAGTTCAAAAGCTTGAACACCTTGTGAGATGTGATAATCTAATGATGATGACATTTATTGGGTCCTTGGACCCCACCTAACTGATATGCCTGTGAAAATAGGGCTGGTCCAGTCCTGGGAGGAGCACCCGAATTCATTACGGGCCGTACGAGAGTGATAAGGATACCGGGATGTTTGACATTGCATCACTATCTCCTAATTATGATCATTCTATTACTTGTCCTGTGTGAATAATTATATGATTCTGAACTTGAGTCTTAATATGAATTTCTGAGTATGCATGTGATTTTATACTACTGTTATACATTCACTGACATGTTATGTTGGTTATCTGAACCTGTTCTTGATACCATTCCTGTTTTTACCTAAATTATCATGTGTTCCTAATCCTTTGATTTAAGGATTTGAATTCTACTGGGCTAGTTAGCTCAGCCGTCCTTCCCTTTTCAGGTAATCAAGATGACGGAGAAGTGTAAAATGGGCTGTGTGCAGAGTGGACACCGATGACGAGTCAACCAACTATTTACTGCTTTAGTTGCGTACTTGTAAAATGTTATGAGTAGTAGCTACTCATCCTTACTCCTCACTTAGTGTGTAATGAGGAGATTTATGTAATAAGACTTCCGCAGACTGCGTTATAATGAATAAACGTTAATGTTATTACTTTGTGCCTGTTTTATGTCATTTCCCAATAAATAGCCTTTTATTAGGACGTGACAGATAATTTGGTATCAGAGCCTTAGGTCGATAAACCTAGGGATAACCAGTGAGTTGGGGTAGAAAAAAAAATTTGGGATTAGTTAGTATGATTTTTGCAATCATATAAATACATAACTTGTTGGCTATTATAGCATGGATATGAATGTTCAAGAATGGTTGGTGACAGCCATGGAAATGCTACGCCAGGACATAGAGTTGTATGCCCAAGCATAGAGGGAAGCCTATGTGCTAAATAAAGAGGAGGTGCTCAATTTGACTATGGGCAATCCCTGTGCTTTACTGGATGTTATGACCTAAGTCATGGATAGGCTGGACAACTTGAAGTTGGGACAGGATATATTGCTTCACCAATTTGAAGGCTATTGGGAAGCCCTAACCGATACAACAAAGGAGCGGTACGACAGGGCTGGGGAAGAACGACAACTGCCAACTATGGAGTCTGTTATAGACCTGACTCAAATTTAGAATTGGAATTAAACTGCTCATCTTCTTTTAATCTCTCCTTCTGATTAAGTAATAGTTGTATATATGTATATATAACTCACCAGTGTATGTGTGAGTAGTAAGAGGTTGGACAATGCAGATGTTGATGTAAATAATTTGGCTTAGTAGGAAGAAGCTTGTACATATTCTAGCTTATAGACAAGTAGTGATGTAAAATGTATGTATCTTCTGACTAGATAATGGAACTAGTGTGTTGTGAATCTAAAGCTTGTGAATGATGAAATTTACATGGTTTGATTATAGAAATTGATGTATGCCTTATTGAATATCTCAGATACTCTTCCAAGTTATCTATGGACGGAAGTGATACTAACTGGAAGAAGATGGAAAGTTCAATGCATGACCTGACTCGAGTAATGAAAACGGTAGCCAAGAACAATAGTCATACTGGAACAAGTTTATTTAAGGATTTTCGAAGCCTGGACCCTCCGAGATTTGCAGGAAGTACGGATCCGGATGAAGCTGAGAACTGGTTGAAGGATATTGAGTGAATTTTGAAGATAATGAAATGTACAGAAGAATAAAAGTTGGATTGACAACATTTCAGTTAGATCGGGATGCCCGAGCGTGGTGGGAAACTGTGGAGGCTACCTTGGAGGATTCAACACAACCTAGTTGGGAGGAATTCGTAGAATTATTTAATGACCAGTACTTTTCTGAAGTAATTCAAGAAAGGAAGGCAAATGAGTTTGCCAATTTAAAGCAACTAAGGATGTCGGTATCGGAATATGAGGCACAATTTTCCCGATTGTCAAAGTATGCTCTGCAACTTATAGCTACGGAGAAATTAAAAGCCAAGAGGTTTATGAATGGACTACGTCCCCAATTTATTATGAAAGTAACCCCTCACCTGATCACTACCTACTCAGAAATGATTAAAAGAGCCTTGGCATTAGAGGCTGCAAATGACACTGTGGAAAAGATTAGAGGGAAATCTGGAGAAGGATCTTCTGATCGTAAGAGAAAGTTTGAGTCGGGAAATACCCTAAAAGTTCAGCAAATAAGTAAGAAGGCAGGAAAAGCTTCTAATGGAAAGAAGGGGGTATGTCAGCATTGCCATCTTAGTGGGCATAAGGCTGAGGACTGTTGGCGTAGGTTGGGTGCTTGTCTCCGTTGCGGTAGTACTCAACATCGAATTCCGGATTGTCCGATGCCTAAGAATGCACCAACGAATCAGAACTCCCGAGGAAAGCATAGAAGACTACAAGCCATTCAGGATGTGGAACCTGAATCTCCGCAGAAAGGTGGACTGATAGAAGGTACATTGCCAGTAAACTCAAAGCCTACGTATGTGTTGTTTGATTCAGGAGCTATGCATTCTTTTACTAGTTATGAGTTTGCTAAATCTTTAGAAGTATAATCAGAACTCTTGTCTACACAACTTGAGGTAGCAACTCCTTTGAGTGGGGATAAGAAACTTAAGAAATATTACCCTGCTAGTCAGATTTAGTTAAAGGACAAAATTTACCCAGTAATTTGATATGCCTAGACAAGTGGGATTATGACGTAATCCTTGGGGTTGATTGGATATCTAGATATCATGTAAACCTAGATTGTCAATTAAGTCAAGTAACCTTTCTAGAAAAGGAAGCTATCTCCATAACTTTTGATAAATCCCTACCAGAAATATACCTATTATTTCAGCACTCAAAGCTTATAAACTGGTGCAGAAATGATGTCAAGGATATTTGGCTTCTATGACCATTATTGGGTTAGAAGATATTCCAGAGGTAAGGGAATTTCTCAATTGAGTTAGTACCAAGAGCTACATTGATATCTAGAACAACCTACAAAATGTCGACGGAAGAATTGAAAGAGTTAAAAAAGCAATTGCTAGAACAAATAGGAAAGGGTTTTAGTGGACCTAGTATCTCACATTGGGGTGCTCCGATATTATTTGTCAAGAAAAGGATGGATCTATGCGATTATGTATAGATTATTAACAATTAAGCCAGTTGACCATTAAATATATATATATATATATATATATATATATATCCACTTCCGAGAATCGATGATCTATTTCATCAATTATCTGGAGTTCAACGTATCTCCAAGACTGACTTAAGGTCTAGTTATCATCAACTCAGAATTAAGGAACATGATATTCATAAAATAGCTTTCCTAACAAGATATGGGTACTATAAATTCATAGTGATGCCCTTCAGATTGACTAATGCAATTGTATGATGAGTAATGTTCTTAGGACATGTTATCTCCAGTGAGGGATTGTCAGTAGAATCCTCAAAGATGGAAACCATACAGAAATGGGAACAACCTAAGAATTTCATTGAGATTAGAAGTTTTCTGGGTATGGCCAGTTACTACCGGTGGTTGTTAAGGATTTTGCTTAGGATGGCTTCGCCTCTCACACAATTAACTAGAAAAGGGGACTGCATTTGTGTGGATTGAGAGTGGCAAACAAGTATTTCAATTATTAAAGGAATGTCTATCAACTACACCAATTTTTGCTTTGTCGGCAAAAGGTGAAATATTTGAGGTTTATACCAATGTTTCAAACATTGGACCAGGGTATGTTCTGATGCCAGATGATATAGTCATTGCTTATAGACAACTGAAGTCTCACGAAAAGAACTACCCAATACATGATTTGGATTTGGTTGCAGTAATCTTTGCTCTTAAACTTTGGAGACACTACTTGTATGATAATTAGTTCATAGTGTACTCCGATCATAAAAGTCTTAAGTATTGATTCTCACAGAAAGTTGATTATGAGACAAAGAAGGTGGATGGAGTATATTAAAGATTATGATTTCAAAATTGAATACCATTCAGGAAAAGGTAACACTGTGTCGGATGCACTTAACAGAAATCCTATAGCCAAGGTATTCCAATTGCAAGTAAAGGAATGGAAGTTATTGGAGGCATTTCCACAGTAAGTTTAAAGACTGAATTACAAGAAGAAAGAATTGTAGTTAATAACTTAACAATTCAGTCAGATATTTTGAAACAAATTGGAGAGCAACAGAACAATGATCCTGTGTTGATAAGAATTAGAGAAAAGTTAGCTTTTAGACCTGAATTTAATGAAGATGTTTATGAAATCTTTGGTTTCGGAACAGATTATGTGTACCGAATATTCCGAGATTAAGAAGTAGAGCTTAGGAGAAGCTCATCGATCACAACACTAAATATCATGATTTGGAGATATAGGAAAATTAGGCATATGTAGAAAAACTCGTGCAAATTTTGATCGAAAAATAAAGCAACTACAGAACAAGGAAGTTCCAGCATTAAAGATTCATTGGAGAAAGAACCTGGGAGCTGGAAGATGTAATCAAGAACTAGTATCCAAAATTATTTCCAGGTGAGTAAACATACTCTCGTTTTATTAAAATTTGGAGGACCAAATTTCTTTTAGTGGGGGAGAGTTGTAACACCTCGGAAAATTTTTATTATTGAAAAACATGAAAAATAAGATTATGGACCTAACCATTATATTAGAACAAAATAATTGATATTTGGAAGGATTAGCACTAATGAACATTATCCCAGTGTCGTACTCGGACGTACGCGCTTCCACAGGGCGACACTGAAAACTGTAACAAAATGAAATCCGAGAACACCATAATTTCTAGAAAAATGTGGAGATATCAGATATAAATATCCAAATTTTTCGACGTACGGATTTCGAGATTAAGTCGATGCGACTATTTTTCGGGTGATTTTTCACCTACTATAAAATAAATTCTAAAAATTAAACTAAAATCACCATAATTTGTAAAACCATCACATTAGTCCATGGTTAAAAGTTTAGGACAAGCGGACGTCGTTTGACGTTTGAACTATACTTTAAAGAACTTTGGACTGGCCGAATTATAGCCCAATTACGGAAACCATTTCTAGGGAATTTTAGTTGCTGACGTATCCTAGGCTACGCAAGCCCATGTCATGGTAGATTAAGGTCCTTACACGTTGATGGCTGATGTGTGGGTGTGTGATTGTGTGCATGAGCTAGGTGGCTGTGGGTGGTTAAATGGGGTTTTACCCCAACACCTAGAAACCAACGTGCCGTTGTGCATGGCAAGATCAATTCGCTATATACACCCCCTCCTTCTTCGTTCCTATCTTTTTGACTCCTTCCCTGTTATGCTGCTGCTGTGATTCATGAGACTTTAGAGTGAGTGTGTAGCTGGAGTGGTTAGTTTACACTGTGTGCATCTCTTGGTCCTGTTCGAGTTGCTGCTGGAGCTGTACTGGATGTAGTCGGGAAGCAGTGAAGCAAACTTTAGTAGTTGCTACTGCTTCAACTGCCTCTTCTTTGCTTTTGGCCATCTCCCCATCTACTATTCGTGGTGGATTGTGGATTTCTATATCAAAGGTAGAATTCAAAATCAGGTAGGATTCATTTCCTTTTTTCCTTAAATCCTGATCTCCACACATGACAATAAATTCTTCAGGAATGGACAAGTTGCCATACCTGTAGTTCTTTGTTTTCATCTAGTCATGATAAAATTATCTTGTAGGAGGAGGATCAACCTTGCTCTACCTTAGAAACTATTTTTTATCTCCTTCCTCCACCCTTGATTCATGTTCATGATATAGAGTTCGGGTAGAAGTATACATATCCTTAATACCGTGTAAGGACTTCAGTTTAGATGGTTGGTACTTAAAATCATGATTTAGATTCATGAAATACTTTGAAGTTTAGTGTCCATCTTGTAGGAATCTTCCATCAAACCATTGCTATCAAGGTTCTACTTCTAGTACTAAACTATGTTTAGTTTCAGGAAGTCAAGTTTGAATTGCAAACCTCTTCTTTCATCTTGTTTGTTCGGTTATAAACCACTGTGAAAACTATTTAGACTCTTCCATTTGATACCAATCATGTCATGAATTATAAGATCTATGATTAGGGTGCTTAGAATGGATTTAAACAGATTTACGAAAGTTCTGCAGCTTCCTGTCGACAGCCAGCCCAAAAGCTGTCGACAGGCACATGCTATCCAAAACCAGATAATTGGGACTGTGTGTAGTTTGTCGACAGGCCCCTGGTTGCTGTCAACAGATACACACAGTCCAGCAAACCTGAGTTCAGTCTGTAGCCATCTGTCGACAGCCCCTTTTTATGACCCTGATTCGAATTTCAGCACTTTTTCATGTGCAAATCCTTGCTTAAACTTCACCCTATTAGCCTACCAAGTTACCCTTATTTACTTTGATATTTACTGTCATTCTACTATAAATATCACCCAGTTGGATACCTTACTCATTATAGAATTATCCTTGAAATCGTCAACTCCGAATGGTACTCCGTTGAGTCCATTCTCCGATATTCAGCAACTAAGTTCATTACTTGAATCTTAAGAGTTCAAAAGCATGAACACCTTGTGAGATGTGATATACTAATGATGATGACATTATTGGGTCCTTGGACCCCACCTAACTGATATGCCTGTGCAAATAGGGCTGGTCCAGTCCTGGGAGGAGCACCCGAATTCATTACGGGCCGTACGGGAGTGATAAGGATACCGGGATGTTTGGCATTGCATCACTATTTCCTTATTATGGTCATCATACTTCTTGTACTGTGTGAATTATATATGAACCAATTCTTGAGCTATATACCTGAGCATGATCTGAGGTTTTACCATCACTGTATCAAACTACTATTCTGAGATCTTGTATTGTCTCTTTGATGTCTGTTCTATCCTTGTCTTGGAGTGATAAGGATACCGGATGTTTGGCATTGCATCACTATTTCCTGATTATGGTCATCATACTTCTTGTACTGTGTGAATTGATATATGAACCAATTCTTGAGCTATATACCTGAGCATGATCTGAGTTTTACTATCACTGTATCAAACTACTATCTGAGATCTGGTATTGTCTCTTTGATGTCCGTTCTATCCTTGTCTTAGAGTGATAAGGATACCGAGATGTTTGACATTGCATCACTATCTCCTGATTATGATCATTCTATTACCTGTCCTGTGTGAATAATTATATGATTCCGAACTTGAGTCTTATATGATTTCTGAGTTACCTGTGATTTTATACTACTATTATACATTCACTGACATGTTATGTTGGTTATCTGAACCTGTTCTTGATACCATTCTTGTTCTTACCTAAATTATCATGTGTTCCTAATCCTTTGATTTAAGGATTTGAATTCTACTGGGCTAGTTAGCTCACCCATCCTTCCCTTTTCAGGTAATCAAGATGAGGAGAAGTGTAAAATGGGCTGTGTGCAAAGTGGACACCGATGACGAGTCAACCAACCATTTACTGCTTTAGTTGCA
The DNA here is from genome assembly GCA_014218235.1 of Colocasia esculenta. Lineage (NCBI taxonomy): Eukaryota > Viridiplantae > Streptophyta > Magnoliopsida > Alismatales > Araceae > Colocasia > Colocasia esculenta. Next base: position 43,940,687 of record CM024756.1, read on the forward strand.
TACTTGTAAAATGTTATGAGTAGTAGCTACTCCCTTACTCCTCACTTAGTGTGTAATGAGGGCTTTATGTAATAAGACTTCCGCAGACTGCGTTAT